>OY754332.1:57241558-57981294 GCA_963573305.1 Pyrrhosoma nymphula
GGGAGTTGACAAGGTGGGATAGGATGCAATGATTTTATCAACTGTTGACCTCTTCGTTCTGGTTTTAACTGATACATTACCTCATTGATATCAACTTATCAACCCATTGTGCAGTAAGTGCTTACCTGTTGTCTTAGAGGGCTTGTGATTAGAGATAGATTTTCTATTTATTGCTGATTGAATAGAAATGAAAACAAACCCAACAACTGGCCTCTGAATATCCAGTTAGCTATGAAAAATATTATAGCTGAGGAAATTAGTCAACCTGTTGGATAATGATTAGTTCATTCTCAACTTTACCTATTGATTTCAACCATACCCTCTGATTTTTTGAATGCCTAATCATTTAAATGTGTTTAAAATCTCTAGAGTAGAGAGTGAATGTGTGTCGAGGCTTCATTATCAGGGTGTGTCATCAGGTTATGATGGAATAAAAACAAGCACACATTTGAGCAAACAAGTTGCCATCATATTGCGAATGTTTTACGAATGTCGTAGCTTCTCGCTTCCCGATTTCCATTTATCTCTATCGAGACAGTCCCCTTCTTGCAGTCCTCGTGCTGTCATTGCACTTCTTGCGGTCCTCGTGCTTCAGTGACTCCTCTCCAGGTTCTTGCTGGTCGTCCTCATTTTATTATTTCCTAGGGAGTCCACCTTCAAATCTGTTTAGGCCATCTGTGTCTTCCATTCTTTCCAGGTGACCATACCAGATTTAACAGTTTCTCTCAATGGTATCAATTATTGCTCTGTCTACTCCCGTTATTTCCCTTTTATTTCCCAATTTTTTCGTTGCGAACATGGTCCAACCTGGATATACCACTGTTTCTCCTCCAGAAGTCCATTTATAGAGTTAGTAATCATTCTTACTGTCATTTATTTACTTTCCATGCTTCTGAGCCGTATGTTGTTATGCTTTCCTGGATTGATTGATATATAATCTGTTTAGTTTTCTTTGTGATATATCTATTCCTAAGAACAGAGTTAAGCTACCATATCACTTTTTTATCCTGGCCTATCTTGTAATTTACCTCATCAGTGTTTCTACCATTTGCGGATAAGGTGACTCCCAGATACTTATGTGCTTTACTTCCCTTAACCTTTCCTGACTTGATACCTAAAACCTCTAACCTGTCATCTCCCACTTTCAGGTATTCTGTTTTCAGTTAATTAATTGTTAGACCCAAGAATTATATTCTTCTTTGAACTTCCTAAGCATTCAACTTTGCCCCCAGCTATGATGACCTGATCGCCTGTGAATGATAGAGTGTATAATATGTCTTCGCTGATTGTCACTCCCATTCCGCAAACAAGTTGTTGCATTTCTTTTGTGCACAACTACTGACAAAACTCACAAAACAAGTCTGTGTCCACCCGCTCCCAGCCAGCAATCCACACTGGTGGGTTAAAACCTGCACAAAGGGCAAAGGAAAGGAAGGGAAGGATGAAGGGGTCACTGTACCCTTGGTGAATGGTAGTGCCAGGGTATTTGCAATCCCTGATGGTAGGAGGGAGGCCTCATTGTATGTGACCACAGGAGAAAGGGTTTGTCTGAACCGCTGGGACACACCCTGCTGCGGTGCAAGCAGACAAAGGTGAATCTCACCGCAAGACTCGAAAAGGCGAGGAGACATCCCGAGCAGAGAGATTAAATTGAATGCAATATTCATGTTACCATGCTTTCAAATTCTACTGTACCCCCTTTTCTAACCCACCAGAAAGTTTTCTGTTAGTATATTTTAGATAATTTTGCTGTGAAGCATTTCCTACCCCTCATCCTTGAGGTGGATTTCCAGGTTTGAAAGAATACCCATGTCAGTTTCAGTGGATACGCAAGCTTTACTATTGAGTGTGAGGTTGGTATAGTTCATTGAATTAGTCCATAAATCATCTTAATTGAATTTTATTGTGATTAGCTCTTTATGTGAATGGTGGATTTAGGTAATTTCACAAGCAATTTTCTTTTGCTATCCACTTTGATTTTGACCCTCTTGGTATCATCTGTTTTCAGTGGAACCTTTCAGAAATGCTGAGGGTGACTTGTAAATAAGATGTACCTAACCCTTCAGAACAAAGGAATATTAGGTGGTAATCTTTCAAAACATCACTTTACAGTTTATTTTTTCCATCAGTCAATTGTTAACATTATTTTATTTTTTCATTACAGTATGTAACAAAAACTGCCTTACAAAGAAAAAGCCTTACCAAATGTTTTGTTTAGTATGACCTTAATTATCACCATGAGATATAAATTATGAGCTTGCTTTTCAAAATAGATTTAACTCTAAGAAGAATGAGTGTTTTTTTTCGAAAGGGCAAGAAAGGCCTAATTACCCTATATGAACCCAAGGGGGAAGTCATGTTAGGTTAAATGATACACACATATGACGTATGAATATATTTTAGCAACATGGATTTGTAATGGTTTGGGTTACTGTTAAAAGAATCTTTTCAGTAATGTTATTATATCTCATCATATTAAGCAATGTGTAGTATTGCATGCCATCATTTAAATTGTGTGGCCTTTGTTGCTTATACTCATGTTGCTCATGGTTTCTTGTGCTGTGCATTATTTGGCTGCTTTGTTGTGGCATGAATGTCATGCTGCATGGCATATAATCAACAGGTTTTGGCACTATAGTAGAACATTTGTTGCAAACTATTATTGCCGTGTTTGAGATGCTTCTTTGGGCGTGGATGTTGTCTTATTGCTGTTGTGTATGATAAGGTTTTTAACGCAATTTTGCTAAGCTACTACATATTAGACACTTGATCTTCATTTAAAAAAATACTCATCTGAATTGTTGTATTTTCTTAAATGAAGTGTGTATAGTTATTAATATTTTAGCACAAGCTATTAATATGTGTAGTTATCAAGGTGAAATAAGAGCTTAGATTAACATTGGCTTTGTATCTATTGTTTGAATTTTCTTTATCTTCTGCCTTCATTGCAATACATTATTTGAGAAATGGCTAGCTCATTATGTACCATATTTTCTGGCTTGTGACACATATGGGCATAAAAGAAACACCCCAATTTTGCCCACCTATTTTGGGCACCTTGACATTGACTATACATAAGACACAGAGTAACTGGGGAAAGGACCCAGCCACATTGACACACCGGTTCCCGTAATTTCACCGAAGTTAAGCAATGTTGGGCCCGGATGGGTGTTAGATGGGTGACCATACACACCTTCACCGTGGCGCTCTTGTCCCCTGTC
Source organism: Pyrrhosoma nymphula (assembly GCA_963573305.1). Taxonomy (NCBI): domain Eukaryota; kingdom Metazoa; phylum Arthropoda; class Insecta; order Odonata; family Coenagrionidae; genus Pyrrhosoma; species Pyrrhosoma nymphula. Next base: position 57,244,780 of record OY754332.1, read on the forward strand.
TGCATGCGGCAGACAGGCATGGGTTTGGCACAATGGACCAAGAAGGTCTAAGTCCCAAGAAGGTCTAAGTGCCCGGGCTCCTGTTGAAGGCCCCCCCCTACAAATAATCTAACTGAGGATTTTGTCAGGGAAAAGAGCATGTATTATCATCTAGAAAATTAACATGTTGAACGCTGACTGATGACAATTGTCGTCCGCCGGGTGTAATCCGGTGACTGCAGACGACAATTGTCGTCCAAGCTCGCTTTGCCTTTTTAAGGCCATTTAATTTCAGTCACCGGCAAAACTCGAAAAAAATGCCGCCGCGTTGAAAGTGTTAAGGCATGTTAAGAGTAATTCCAGGAATAATAGTTAATCCCAGGCCTTATTCAGGTATAATGTGACAAAGCCTATGGGAAAAATTTAACATAGCAACCTTAAAAAGTTGTGATTCTGGAAAATGTATGCATAACATTGCTTCTCAGTGAGTTTTTAATCATCCTTGAGTCTAATCTAGACTTAACGATCATATTAAAATATTTAGCAGCATTTAATCCATGGGAAACATGAATTTAAAAAAAATCACTTGTTGTAGATAGGAAGCATATCTCAGTGAAGTATTTTACTCTGAACTGAGGGAAATCATATAAATAGCCAAGTACAAATAAAATGCTACCAGTTTAAGCTAATCTCACAATGGATTTATAGATGAAATTAAAATGAGACAAGGTCCATAGAATAAGTTATCTCGACAGATGTGAATCATAATTAGGGAAAAACAAGAGGAGACCAGGAAATGAAAGAAAAAACAGCTGCAAGAACACTCAATATATTGCTTTTTTTTCTCATTATATATGAGGTAACACATTCAGCGCGGAGCACGTCTATTGATGTGGTCCCGTCTATGCCAAACGGCAGGACCACGTCAATAGACGTGGTCCTTTTACTTCAGGCCCTTTAAAAAATGGGTTCCGTTTCTAGCGTCCCCCTTAAATTCGTGACCTGCATTGAATGTGTTTATGTACTAGTAATAATATAAACAATTATTCTTGTTGATGCTGACTTTTGTTATGTCACCCGGACCAATCAAGAAAATTGTTTATTTCATCTATCAATTTAACCTCTCATTCCCTGGACCTTCATCATTAAACACTGCTTAGAACTTTGCATTGTATTGTGAAAATTATCTTCCCCAAGGAAACTTGATGAATACAGCTTTTGGGTAATGTGATAAGACATTGCCACCATTGTGAAATCAGCAGTTTATGATCATTCTTCTTATTGATTGTTTCAAAGGTACATTTTTGTCAGAAGGTAATCTACTAATTCTACCAACTTACAAACGTTTCTCTGTGGGGTTTCTAGAGCCAAAACATTTTCATCTGCAGTACCTTCTACCAAATGTTTTTTTTTTTTTTTTTTTAAGTTTTAAGAATTATAAATGGAACTGGAGAACTGGTTTTTTCAGCTGGTTCTGGTTCTGTTGGTTCCTTTGAGAACCGGTGGAATTGGAAAACTGAAGAACCAGATATCCCATCCCTTATTGTTACTTACAGTTAATCTTTTAAACTACTCCTAGGAAAAACAGAAATGAATAAGGTATGCAAGTAATTGCATGTTGCTATTAGGCGTTCATTGTTAGAACCAATGCAATGAAATATAATGGGAGATTGTGGCTTCATCAGTGTATTTAATTAATACACCAATGTGTACCTACATGAGTAAATTTATCATGTGCATTTTGTGTGATTAGTTATTATTTACTGGATGTATTTTAATTGGTGCTCTAGGTGTGTCTATATTAATTTAAATGGTTAATTGTTTTGAATGCTTGTTTTGCTTATCTTTGTATGTATTTTACTGTGAATACTAGGCTTGAAAACTCCTGCATACAAAAAAAGTGTGTAATGAGCATTACTTATTTTTCTGTGATAGGAGACATTGCATTCATGATTTGGGTTCTGAAAATAACATCTGGTTTTCCTATTCAAGTCTTTGATGTTTTAGAAGTCGATACGATATTAATATGAAATACTATCAGGGTATACAATTTAGCGTTGGCAGTTGACACTCATGCTGTGCAGCAGTATTTCTCTTCATTTCATTCTACTGTCTCTTACTGCTATTTTAAAACTGTGCATGTTCAACAAAATTTCTGATTTGATTCTTGACTTCTAAATAGCCATTAAGTATGAGCTATAGTTTATCATGCATACAGTATACACTATTTATTTCTTTAATATTTTCGTGTTTTCAACTTTGTATTTAACGTGACTGTATGGATTTGAGTTTTTTCTTCAGTATTTTTTACTTTGGATGAAATAGGTTTTATTATAATATGTTTCCTTTGTTAATTCTTTTAGCTTTCAGCTATAATTATTAACATTTTATACTCTGTGGGTCGTATATGCTCCTTAATCTAGTGTACTGGGGTTTTAAGCAACATTTAAACATCTGGCGACTACTCTGTGGTAATAAGGGAAAAAAAACTGCAGGGAAGAGGTATATGAATGGCGCTACTGCTGATTTGGGATCTCTTGAACAAAATGTAAATACATAGTACCCTGGAAACGAGTGTCTCCTGAAAATATTGTCACAAAATAAACAACACTAGCGATACTATGTAAGAACGAGCGGCGCTCGGGCTTCGTATGCTCGGGAATATTTGCCTTCCTGAGCGCTGCTTGGGCATAGAGTGGAAAGTGTTAAAGATGGCAATAATAGTTTATGTTATTTTTATATAGAAGTAATTATGTATTTCATTGATATATTGGTATTATTTTCTCATAATTTTCTTTTGATTTCATTAAGTTTACTATTACTTTTCTCACTTATAAAAATGCTTCCATGTTCCTAAAGAGATGTCATACTTATTTCCTTGTGTTAATGGACATAATTTATGAATTATTGACCACTCATAATAAAATTTGTGGACAAAGTGCATTGGATTTCCATCATAAAAGCTATGCAAGCCTAACTAAAGTGGCATTTTTATGACACATTGAATATTTTTAATTTCATGAAGTTCTTCTTAGCTTTAATGAGATTCCTAGCATGTGAATTCAGCAAAATTTTGCCATTAAAAATAATATTTATGTTTCAATACTATGTTGATCATTCAGAAAATATGAATTTTGTTCTTAGTATGCTCATGATCAAACACTATCTTTATTTCTAGGCCTTACCCCTTTTGCTGCCATGGTTTTAGCCCATTTCACTCCTGGAAAGCTTGTGACTAATATTTGAAAATACATACATTTAATAAAGAAAAAATAATTTTTGCGAGCTTGCTGTTTCTCATATAATATTGAAATTTTCACATGATGTTAATAACAAGTTACATTTTAAACAAAAATGTTTGGCATGAGGCAAAGCAATGTTTGCCTGCTACATAACAAAGTTAAAGAGGAAAAAGTAAAAATAACGGCATCATGATTTATTAACCCTATTAATGGGGAGAGCGTCAATAGACACGCTCCCCCATTTTAATGCCCCCATCCTGCTAAATTGTTTAAACAGTTAAAAAAAATTATTTAAATAATTTATCAGGATGGCGACATTATAACATTAGGAATTTATGCTCAAATTTTTTTTCATTCAATATTCTTACATGACAGTCAATAAGACGAAAAAGACTCACCATTAAAGGGGTTAAGATGGCCTGAGGAAGCTGGTATATATTCACGCCTTAACACATCTGTTTAATTTTTAAAGTTGGGGAATTGGCTACATTAAATGCTGTGAAATTCAGTGAATTAAGCCACCCAATGTAAGTTGAGGAAAATATTATACTCTCATTGCATTTCATATTTGCTACATATTTACAGGATTATTAAATAAACTTAGTTTACTCCACTAATTATAATTAGTGGAGTTAACTAAGTTTATTCAATAATCCCGCAATGGCTAACTTCCACAAGATTAAGCCTACAACCGTTTCCTTTGCTACATATTTCTTGAGTAGATTTTGAATTATTGTAAATGACTCTGAATAAGTAATATTTGATTTTGATATTTGTTACGCACTTAGATTGCTGGTGCTGAGCATAGCACCTAAATGTGAGCCATTGAGAAAACTCATTAAGTACTGCCTTACAACTGATTAGTTTGTAAAACTTATCTGGAAATTTGCATTCTGTGGCTTTAAATTGAGCCACCAATATACCTTTTCAATCATGCAAGTACTCAGGCTCCAAATTATTAACAGTTATTTTCAATTATCTTTTGTGTTTGCATGCATGCGTGTATGTATTTGAATTGTGTAGGGTTCTCCAAGTACGCAGAAATGTTTGTGTTATCCTGTTCTTAACCCTTCAACGACGAGCGACGTAGTCACTACGTCGGTCACGAACTTCACATGCCGTCGAGCGACGTAGTGACTACGTCGTGGCGATTCCATTTAAATCAGTGGAAAACCAGTGGTTCCATTTAAATCTCCTCCGACCTACGAGATGGGATTCATTTAATACTCCTCCGGGCTTGAAGGGTTAAGGTGTCATAGGAATAATTGGAAAAATGGTTATCCGTACTTAAAAAAATAGGTTTCAGCTCATTGTTTTCTTTACGGTGCCCTAGTTAGTAAAAAAACAGAAGAGAATGCTTTTTGGGCATTTTTTTCAGAATTTATTTTAATTATTAGGTTATTCCATGACCTATGGTGTACTCGTAAAGAAGCTTAGAAGGGGAAGCATACATTCTTGAATCATCAAGTATACTTCATTAATATTAGTTTAATTTATTGTTTTTTGTTACACTTGTTGTACACTTGGCGGCGTGATATGTGGGATAAACATTGAGATGTGTGTGTAATTGTCTATGTGTGCCTTATGAGTTTTGCATGTTTATTGTTAAAAGTCTTCTTTTGTTTCCTATGGATTAGGGTGGGGATGGAATTCAGGTCAAAGCAGCCCTACTTCGACTAAAGACTTCAAAAAGTTTGTTGTCATTCGAGTTGCTGGTGATGAGGACAAAATTGGAGACTGTCACTTAGGTAATGTTTCTTTTCTTTTCAGATTTTCTGATTGATAGTCTCTTTTCACTGGTACAACCATTATTTTTGCAATTGATGTGTTTATATGTATGCTGTGATTATTTTCCTTATGATCTTATGTTGCTAACGTTGCTTTGCGGCAATTTTATTTTTTGATTATGCATATTGTGTGCTTAATGTGCAGATATGTCATTATATCTATGGCATTTATTTTAGTATAACTTTTAGCTTCTATTATTTTCTGAAAGTTCTAGGAATGTCATTCTTAAATCAGATGCTATTGGTTCTTTAGTGGTATACTCTAATTACATTTCTAAATAATATAAGTAACTAGTTACATGTGAAACTAGTCTAGAATAATGACATTAATGCATCGAAAATAATACTTATAGTGGGCGTAATAGTATTTACTCTAAGACTAAGACTTTTCTAGGTATTTAAGCTATTTTCTAGGAAAGTGGTATTTGAGATAATTTGTACATATTTAGAAATTATGAGAATTACTTCAGTTCATTAAAAAAACAGCAATGAAGGGAATGTAAGCAACTGTAATTGATAATAAACTTGATAAAAAGAAATTTTAATTTATGTTCCAGTTGTTTATAAATCTTGTTAGTTTTGCTGACGATGACTAAACGGATATTTGTGTTTAAAAGTAATGTCATGGTAAAATTGCATTGTGAATGAGGTCACATTGAGAAGCAGTCTCAGCATGGATTGTTATAGTCATTCCACATATTTTTGTTGTAATGTGCTGCCCATTGGTAGTGGGTTGAGCTGCATTTATTTAGCATTGCGAAAACATTTAGGGTCATGAGAGGTGTGTCATGACGGTGGGTTAAATTGAGCCTAGAGATAGAAATATGTATTGTAAGAGATATGTAGTGCCTTAGTAGCCTGGAAAATTAAAAACCTGACTCTAAAATAAGTCTGTTTGACAAAAATAATACTTGATCATAAGTTTTCTGTGATACTTGAATGAGTTAAATTCACTGAGAAATAAGTGCTTTATATTTTTTATGATAATTTTGTTATTAAATTTTCTCCTCATTACTTAAGCTATTTTCTTTTTAGAGGACTAGGTTTTAAAAGGCACCCTAGGTGCTTATTCAAGGAATATATTGAAATAAAATGACACTTGATATAATGAGTTTATTCCCAACACAAAAAATTACATTCTTTCTGTTTACTTGCGAGGGAAAGCAACTTACAGTTGTCCATGTGAGAATACTTTTGTTCGGAGTTGAAGTCCAACGTGGTCAAACGACTGACCCTGCGACTTGTTGATTGTAATCGCATATGCTGGAATCACTGGAAATTGTCATTGTTGCAAGATGAAAGGGAGCATTGTCTCAGTCATAGCCAAATCAGAGATGATTCTTGCGTTTATGAAATTTCTTGCAAGTAGTTGAAAAATGGCATTTTAAGATTTAAGTGACTGTGGCTCGGTCTTACAGCATTCTTGAGTCAGTGAGTGAGTGACAAGGGCTTTTCTCATATAGAAATATAATTTTGTTATATATTTTGATCTTAATTATACTCCTATACTTAATTTCTCCCATACATACTTGTGTTCGACATACAGTAAGCTCTTTATTATCCGTGCTAATATGTAGTTATGCTATGAGGAATGGATGATTAGAAAACACGGATATTAAAAAAAAAACAAAATGAGGCAGTGATATAAATGGATTACACAACTCAGTTTGTATGAAATATTTAAAATGATGAGTGACTGCAATTATTGAAGCAAATGAATGACAAAATACATACCTAGTTTGCTGTTGGAATGTTATGGTAGCTTTCCATTCTAGGTGTTGAAGGAAACGCAGATTGGAGCACATCAGCGTACTTAACATGCATGGATGACGATGAATAGAATGATTTGCATTCGCACAACGTTCGGTCTCCTGCCAGTTGGTGGCATTTTTTAGGTTCACAGTAGTCATGGCTTAATACTTTGTGTATCATGATTGATTTTACTCGATACTCTCAGGCGTTACTTTGTAAAATTCCATTTTGATAGAATCAAAACAATTTGTAAATTTTACAATCGATTTTATTCACTGCGACCAGTTTCATTGCATAAGCGACATCTTCAGGTAAATTTTCAAGTCAAGCACAGAGTATATATACATGAACTGGGGGGGTATGGGAGGGGAAGGGAAGGGAAGGGAAGGAAGGCAGTGACTGGAGGGGGAAAGGAAAGACAGTGCGAGGGGTGGTGAATGAAGGCTTAGGTTGGAGGAAAGGTGGAGTGTATGTTTTGGAGGTTGGCGGGGGGGAAGTTAGGGGAAGGGATAGGGGGGGGGGGGGAAGGGGCTGCATAGATGGACTTTGGGTAAGCAATGGGGGGGAGAAGGAGGTGGGAAGGGTTGGGAATATGGAGAGGTAGCAATTAAGGAAGTGTTTTGAAGGTTTGACTAAGATGGGAGGGGTTGCTTGATTGATCATAATTGATTTTGTTCAAAACATGTGTTTAAGAACGCAATCCTGTAACTACAGAATAATTTAAAACTTTTCCCTATCCATATTGGATGCCCTTTCTGCAAATGAGCACAAAAACTACAAGCGTGGATGAGATTATCAAAGATCTTTTAATGTCTAGGGCAAATAGTCTCTGCTTCTGACCTGTTTTTAAGTGTGCTGCCTTGTGTGCAGGATCTGAAATGAATGGAAAGCATGTACACTTTGTTTTTGTGAAGTGAGCAGCACATTAGAGCAAATGTAAAACTCTCATCACTACATTCTTTGTCTCCTCCTTTATCTTAAACATTTTGCATCATAGCCTCAACAATATCCTTACGTAGAAATTGCATGACAAATAATTGGCCTGAACTGGGAATAGAAACCATGGACCTTTGGCTTGCCGGGCCAATGTGCAGACCACTACGCAACCCAGGCTTCCTAATTCCCGTGGCAATTTTGGAGGATACAAGGGAACTAGATGTTGAAGAATGAATAGAGAACAATAACCTTATCTTTCATATGCTGGAATCAGCTGCCAGCTGCAATCCCCTACTAGAGTATTGAGATTCTCTCTTTGGAAGATATTTTCCCAGGTGCAGAGCTTTCTTTATGAAATGCCAAAGTTCTTGTCAGAAGCTATTTCTAGGTATGTCTCGTCAGCATTAGCCTTTATCCACCTGATTTAAATCCAGGTGTTTTCACCTGGCTGCCATATTCAAATTGACGCATGCACTGGAGCCGGCATGTTTTGGGCACTCACGGCATGCAGTGAAAACATTTAACCCCTTCCCTGATGGGTTTCTTTTACAAAAATGGTCAAAAAAAGTCATATTTTTTAATTTCAGATTCAGAAGCATTAAAGGGAGGCAAATCCGAAAATGTTTTCATTAATTTTTTATTCCAAATAACTAATGATTTATTCAATAATTCCTGATTGTTGCCCTTTAACTTAAGAGTATTAGGCCACCCGCCTATCAGTATAACTTTCCTTCCCATAATCCTTTGTTAGACATCTAAGGAGGAATGCATTTAGTTTGTATTACAAATGTATATACTTTGCAGACAACGTTAATGTTAGCTATTAATTTTAGTCCATAGTACATCAAGAAACAACGTACAAAAATTCATGGGAGTTAGGCAACCCGCATGACGATGGCTTTCGCTCTGAAAATGTGATAACAAAATTCATTTTATGACAAAAAACAAGAAACTTTAATTCTTTTACTTGATTCTCATCGAAGACAGCTGGAATCCCTTTCCCCAGTGTTCCCTGCGAGTCAGTAGAGTGTGAAGCGAGCAAGTCGACTAGATCTGGAGATGTGTAAAAATTATCTGTCGTCAGACAATATCATAGGTCAAATAATGGCTTCATTAGAGTCATCATCACTTTTGAGGACATGGGTAAATGAACAAAGTCTTTATCCTACACAGTCCCCATTCCCGTTTAAATTGCCGTTGACCACACATATCCAGTTCTCGATTCACAAAGGACAAATATTTGCCAAATGAAGCTCTTTTCATAGGGATGAACTGCTGCCACCCCAATTTTCCGTTGTAAAAGAGCAGGCTCTCGTCGATGGTAACATCCGTCTCTGGTGTATGGAGTGCCTTGAACTTTTTCTCCAGCTTCTGGCAAATCGACCATATTTTATTTAGTTTGGCGTTGGGGTGTGTTTGGGGATCAAAATCGTTATTATAGGCAAAATGTAAATATTGCCTTATTTTTACGAATCATCGGTCTGACATTGTTTGTCCAAAAAAGGGAGAGGAGAGTTTAGGTCTCGTCGACCAATAAAACTCAGTATCTGGCTTCCTCACTATGCTTTGTAGCATTACAAGGTCAAAAAACATGAATTTCTGAGCTTGTCACAGCTCGCCACTGATTTACGCTAGCACTGCTTGGCCCCGCTTTTTCACGCAAAGTGTCACTGGCACAACGATTAGTTTCCCAAGTTATAAAGTCAACAGTTTGATCGTTGAAAAAATTATTTTAGGGAACCACAGTCGGGAACCAGGTCAAAGTTTATCAAAGAATTACCTTCAAAAAGAAACCTAGGTGGCGCCAGAGGAGGAATCGTTGAAAGCATTTCCTCCCACTCCGCTTCCTGCGAAGGTTCTGCTCTGCCTTCCGATTCGGAGCTTGTTTCTCTGGAGAGAGTCGACTAGGAGCTGGAAACTTCCATGTCCATAACCTCGGAATCACTGCTGGTCTAACACTGATTCCTCTCCAGAATCCATTGCTGATTGCCATTACTAGGCATTTAAAGGTTAAATGTCTGAGTAGGTGCCAATTATTCTTCCTTCTTAAATTTTTGTAGTCCAATTGAAAAGCATCACCGTTGAGACATTGCTGGTCAAGAGCTCTCTTTAAATTGCTATTTTGCAAATGCCATATCACTGTTTGAATTGTATGCCACCTAGAAGAAGCTTTATAATAACCTTATACTCCTAGACATTTATCAAAAATCTTTGCCCGCTGTTCATACATCGGACCTGAGACAGGTATAGGCACTTGCTGATTTTTGGTTGAAACAAAGAAACATGGCAGAATGGAAATTCAGGAAGGTTGATTATTTCCTGGTCTTATGGTTTGAGGATCCAAAGGTACTGTCCGGAGTTGCAGCTAACAAGCTTACTTTTTTTCCTTATTATATCCCGAACTGTTATTCCAACATCATATGCTTCTGCCAATCTATGCAGAGACTCTACCATTTCATTCCTTGTCTTCAATTGTAGTTTTTTAACAATGGAAAGTGCAATTTACTTATGTTTTTCTCCCATTTTAATGAGAGTGGAATTACTGTTTTACAAGAACACAGTACTTGTGAAAAGTGTATCGTAGAACGTATTGACAGATTGATGAATGAATCATTTAGCGATATGGCCAGGGAGAAAACAGCTGACTGGCAAATGTCTAATATCGGTAAAGGATCATTGATACTGATTGGTATTCATCATTTGGTATCATTGAAAGTAATTGCAGTGTAGGTAATTAGTAACTTATTATGTGTATAGTAAAACTTTGTTAGTTATTTACATCAGCTATGCACCCAGTCCCTGATTAGTGCTGACTCGATTAGGCCTGTTTTGCATTAATGCTGTCAAAAATTTAATATCATTTTATTCTCATTAACATTTGTGCTTCACATTAGCACTCTTCGAAACTTTCATGGTGTTTCGAAAAAATTCACAGTGATCACTGCACCTGGTACGGAAGGTATTAGAAACTGCCGTAGCTAGATCATCTGCCGCTATTAGTCATCAAAGAGGACCCTGCAATTCCACACTTTTTCCATAATTCCTGATGGAAGACTTAGTTTTTATTGTAGATGCCAGACTTCAGGGCATTCTGCTGAACAAAAGAGCATTCTAATGATGCAAATTTCCATGGAAGTCCTCATTTTCGGGACTAAGTGTTATTATAATTAGAAAAAAAATGTTTTTATTCTGCAAAAATGAAGGGCAGATGATTTTGTAGAAGAAATAATTTTTCTCTTACCTCTGTTCATAGTCAGGGTTTGTCATCATTTGGATTAAAGGGGAGATAAAATGGGCATTAGATGCATGGTATCGGCAAGTAGCACATCCACAGACTGCTCTCATAGCCTACCAACGTTTTCAAAGTGATGCATATGTTACAGACCATTATGTTTGCCCTTCTTTGTGTTGGACTAAATAACTTAGAAATTTGGTTTTTGAAAGGTTAAGTATTTTACTCTTGAAAAATATTCATCTCAACCTTAAACAACTTATCAAACATGGCCTTTTTCGTGCTCCAAAAGTTGCAAAGCATTCACCTTTCCGGTATTGTTCATCCATCGTGCAGTGGTTGTGTTCCACGAATGAAAGATTATGTCTTCTAGGTGTAGTCGTGCTCATGACTGTTCAGCAAAATTCAGGCTTGAGTTATTAGGCCCTAAACATGGAACTAATTTGAAAAAAATTGTAAAATTGAGCTATTATTCGAAATCTGACCATTAGATCGGCATTAATTGAGGTCAAAGTTTGGAGCTGCAGGGTGCCTTTTTGTGCTAAGTTAGAATCTCAAACCACTCTATCTTTAACATTTATTGATATTAAGTGCTAATGTTTTGTGAAATGGCTTTTTGTACCATAGTCTTCCTTTTCGGAAAAAATATGTGAGAATCGAAGATGGTCAAGTCATGGCCACCATTGATTTTTTGCAGAATCACCCTTTATAATAGTACTCGTTCAACAGAATCTTGGGAACAAATTGTATATTATAGTGTTATTCGTCACACAGTTTCATACTTCGTTCGAATGTTGATGCTGTTTCAATTAGTGCTAGCATTTCCTTAAATGATTTAAGTGTTGATTGGGGAGTGGTTATATGTATATTTGCTTGTCAAAGAGGAGGTAGAACATGGATTTCCCAGGCTAATGGATGCTGGGGAAACAGTAATACAAAAGAATGGATTTGTTGAAGAAACAAATGGTTGTGTACTCATGAAACAATGTATTCATTGGGCGCAATTGCATACTGCATAATAAATGATGCTCATGCTATAAAAGCTAATGTGAATTTCAAAAGTAAAAGCTGCTAAGTTTTCATTACATATAGTCCCCTGTAAGGGGTCCAAGTCTCTTTTGGTAGTTTTTTACCTATTTAATTCTTAAGTCTTTATTTTTTGGCATACAGGTATACCTCGACTTACGTCGTTTCAAGTTACATTGGTTCCACAGATATGTCAGTTTTTCAGGCTAATTAATGGTTAAAATAGGTTTAAAAAAGTCAACATTACGGATTTTGGATGAAAATACCAAAATTGAATGAATACTTAAAATAATGAAATTTATAAGAAATTACATTGAAAGGAAATAAAAAAATCGTTAAAAAACAAATAATTCAAAGTCAATTAGAATGCAAAACTAACAAATAAATTAATACAAGAAATTAAGCGCAGATTAGAACACATCAGCGTACATGAATGGTGACGAATGGAGCGTTGTGTGCAAAAGAAACATTCAGTAACCTGCATATAGGTAGTAAGTAGTATTCTTATAGGTCACAGCTGAATGATTTTGTATAGTTATTGAATTCATTCAAAATGTGTATTTAAAAACGTAAGCTTTTTACCATAACATGGTAATTAATAACTTAAAATTATCCATGTATGACACCTTTACTGAAAATCAATTTTAAAAACCATCGCAGATGAGAAGATTATCACAGTTGTGTTATTGTCCAGTGCTCATCAATGCCCCATTTCCACTACAGCTGCATGGACCAAGGCAGTTACGCCAGTATGCCCAAATCCCTGTGGGGATGCACATCCGTAGAGCTCCAACGCCTCCAACCCTGCATCAATTGGCACTTTGGGAACCATAAATATGAAGCGCAATACTCAGAAAAGGAACACAAAATGGATAATGGCATGATATTACTGTTTGATAAACAAAAGAGTCTCATTTGCTTTTGAAAGCATTCAGAATATTGCATAAGGCACCCTGGATGTGGGATTTCTAATTTCGTATGAAGTTAACTGCTTGCATTTCACTTTTTTGCTCCAATTCCTGGAGAGAGCAGCAAAGAGTTAAAGCTGTAACCACGGACCTTGTTTGTTATGCCATTGTAGTGGGAATATGTGTAGGGTTTTTATGTCAGTCTGTACAGCTGTCGTGGTAATGGGGCATAAGTCTACTGTCGATCTGTTTTGAAGAGTGTGGTCTGGTGCTGTCAGAGGTAAAAGCGGTAACAGTGGGAGCTTTCCATTCTAGGTGTGGAAGTTAGCACTGATTGAAGCATATCAGCGCACACGAATGGCAATAAATGGAGTGATGTCAGCAGAAGGACAGTGGGATTCTTTATACTCACAATAGTCACGACCTAGTTTTTGACGTTAGTTATTGAATTCGTTAGAAATAATAATTTACAAACTAGTGATGGGTCAAATCCAAAAATTATCAAATCCGAATCTCCTTTTTTTATCAAATCCCACTCATCGAATCTCGAATCCGAATCCTTATTTCAGAAAACCATGAATCCCAGTTACTTTTCAATACCAATTGCATATATAAAACAAATTCCAATCCATTTATCTTTTCCATTACTTTTTTGAACCAATAAGTTGTTTTGCATAGGTGTTCCCTCAAATTCATTATTTATTCATTAGTTAAAAAATAAAAACAAATTTGAGCAGCTGTTTCAGTTTTACTTAACTTTAATTAGTTCTTCAACAAAGTGCAATGTAATCATAAGTTATCAATTTTTCTTAAAAAAATGCAACATTCTCACTCTTTCGGGATCTAATCTGTTCCTTTTTTTGTCTGCCAAATTTCCAGCAGTGCTCTCTATGAGGATACAGTTGCAGTTCTTGCACTACAAGTTTCTTAGTCTCTTCAGAGTCTTTCTTGCTTCTAAAAATTTTGTCTTTAAAATGAGGGTCCAATATTGTTGCAACAGCATAAAAGCTGTTCTTTTCTAAGTCAGCAAATCTGAGATTCATCTAATTAATGATAACATTTTTCATCCCTTGCAATCCGGATCCTACATTACCTGGTTCTTCCATAAATTTTAAATATATTTACTAGTTATTAAAGGAATCACTTCTGATATTGTGGTGTTAGAGTAACAGTAGCCTGATAAAAAAGCTTCAAAATACGTTGAACATTTTGCAAGTAAGTCCACTCAGCACTGCTAAATTCGGCTGGTAAATTTATCTCCCCATTTTCTAGAAATAGAGCTGGTTTCTGTTCCAGAAAATGAGTATAACAATCAATTCTGGGGTATCAAAGTCGAAAACAAATTCATGTAATTCCTTCAACTGTTACTTATACATAATTACGAATATTTTTCCTGGGATCTGCATCACTTGGAAAATTTAAATCACAATCTTGATTACTGGAACTGCTTGGTGAGTATCGAAGGTATAAGATGGAGGATTTTCATCTTCTGGTTAATCTTCTTGCGCTAATTTGTGGGCTTTTGCTACTTCACGGGCAGATAATGGATGTTTCTTTATATGCGTCTACAATGCACCAGTGGCTCTGGAAACACAACCGTGAGATATAGTGCAGCCACAATTATCAAAAATCGTGTATTTATCATCGGAATTGTTTTTACCGAGAAGTAATACCGTACTTCACTGTGTTGCGAAATTTTACAGTATAATTGCCACCTTCAAGACTTCCCTATCGACGCTGTCGACTCTTCTGTGGGTGCTTTCGATTTGTGGCTATAGCTGTGGCTATAGCCGGCGATAAATGGCCATCGCCATGCCATTGATGTGGCCAATGCTCGAACTAATCGAGGGCAGCTGTTATTTGGGTTGATTTAAATTGTTGCCTTAACCCTTAAATAAACATCGTGAACACAAATTTATAAATATGAGCTGAGCAGAGAATCGTACGTTAACCATCGAATTGCTTGTTGTTATTTTTCCCATAACTCTTCTCACCAAATGTCTCATGACAAAGTAGAGACGTTCTTCTATACGTGAGCAAAAACATGTTGAATAGGACGTCTTAAATAGGGGCACAAACAAAGAAGAAAGAAGGGTCTGATGTAGAATTTCATCAGAAATATGTTAAATAAAAAGTTCTTTTTAATACATGTTGTAGAGAATGTCTGCGCACATTATCAGCTCTTATGGCGGTAAAAGACGTCATTCATGAGATTAGTACGTTGCGAGATCGTTATGCTAAGGTATGCCACCTGCAAAACAAGGATTCGAAATTATCGAATCTTTTTTGAAAGGATTCGATCGAATCCTGACCTCGTCACTATTAAAAATGTTAGTTTTTTACCACAGAGCAATTAAAAACTTTACCTTGTCCATGTTTGATACCTTGGCTGAAAATGAGCACGAAAAAACGTTGAGGATGCGATTATTTTGATGAGAAGTTATTTTATAGCTTAGAGTTCATCAAGTCTATTCCGAATTTGATTTGAAGGGTGCTGCTTAGAGCATAGAGTCTGGAATGAATGAAATGAAGCAAGTGTGCTGTTGTGTTGTGAAAGGAGCAGCGCAATAGAGTGAATAGAAATGCATTACCAATGCCTTTATATTAAATAGGATCACAAAGATGCTTTTTCATCTTTCTAATTACTATTACTTATTTCACTTTTGCTTACAAGTATGTTAATATTTTACTAGTTAAGTTTAAAAAATAAATAATGTAATTATACACTGCTGCTCATAATTATATACATATACATAATATGTAAAATACTGTACATCATAGCAGTTTATAGGGGTGCTAAATCGACTCACGGTAAAATTAGACTTACATCGGTATTCGTCATGCCTCTTGGAACCAATTAACGATGTATGATGATGCATACCTGTATTTGAACGTTCCAAGGCCTGGTTGTGTTGCTTGGTTTTTCATCCAAGTACCCCTTACTCTTGGAAGAACCCAGGATAATTTTGCAAGCTCATTTATTGCAGCATTACTCAAGCTGTTCCATTGCAGTAATGCCCTGGTTATTCCCATTTTAGACATAATTTGGAAAATTAGTGTGTGGGATTTTCACTATAGAAAACATACATACTTATTGTGCTGAATTATTTTTCTAGGTAGGACAAGTACAAGCATTAGTGGTGCATACACAGTGAAGCGAACCTCAGAGAGGATAAGTGGGAACAGTGAGGCTGCTTCAAAGAAGCTGTGTGGTGAATTGGAAGCAGCATCTGCTAATAAGGAGATGGAGAAAAGAGGTGACGTGTTCTCAGAGTCGTCTGGCTCATGCAAAGAGGAGAAAAGGCCGGAGGAATTCAGAGACATGCAGTATGGAGACAAGAAAGTGGACTCTAAACTAAGTGCGAAGTACCCAGAGTTATTTGAACCTCACACATTTGCTCCAAAGGACTTGTTAGCCCTTTTGAAAAACCTGGACAATGAAATAAACACTTGCGAAGGGAGTCTGAAGGATGAAAATGAAAAGCGGAAGAAATACAAGGTATGCTTTTCTATTTATTAATGGTTATAATGTTATTAGGATGAATTAAAATCATTTATGGATCAATTTATTCTTTTGAGAAAGGGTATTTCCCTCATTATTAAATGATGGAGGTTACAGGAAATAGCATTACAACTTTCAAGTACATGAAAGGGTTGGTTGAAAATTAGATCTTGAGGGTAGTATTTTTTCCTATTTGTTTCACTTACATTATTTTGGTTGTAAGTTAGATGAAAATTTTGAGGCGAATGTGTTTTTTGTTTCACTTGATATCTTTAATTTCTTCAGTAATGTGTTATAAAATCACAATGCATGCAGTTTCAAACCCCTGTGCTAGTGATATTGTGTTGTGTCTTATGATTGTCCGTGATGGGTCGAATCCAAAATTTATCGCATCCAAATCTTTTTCTTATATCGAATCTCAAAGTCTGAATATTGAATCTGAATCCTGATTTCTACAAATCAAGAATCCCAGTTCCTTTTCATTACCAATACATATATCTACAGTAAAACCTCTCTTTTACGCCCCCGTAATTTACGTTTTCCCACAATTTACAACATTTTCATCAAGTCCTGATGGTTTATATATGTATTTAAAACAATATAAATTCATTTTTAATTTTCTTGTAATTTATGAATCCTTATGTAGCTCTAGGTTTTCCCTCTAACTCAAATATAATAATTTACCTTTAAAGGAGAAATATAATTGAACAGCAATTTTTTACCCCCACTATGGCATTTATTAATTCTTAAATTGAGAATGAAAAAGAATGCTGAGTGAACATTAGTTAATTTTTGCTGGTGAAATTGAACATTCTTAGTCTCTCAGGGTCTAATGTGTTTCTTTTATCATTAATAAAATTTCTGTGAGTACTGAAGACTCTCTTTAAAAATGACTATGTTAGAGCAGTCCAAAGGTGTTTTTGTAGAATGCGTTTCATAACCTTTCCGTGATTATTTTCGGTTCAAATTTCAGGCTTTTGATGCTTCATGGACTGGAACTGTTAGTATTTTATATGCTTCCATATTGAATTAGAGGCTTTAGAAATGCCAACACAGGACACATAATATTGCCACAAGAGACAAAAATCACAACTTGATCAATGGCATTTTTCTGGGAAAAATAATACCTAATTTCTCTTGTGGGTGATTCCACACAAATAGCCTTGCACGAGAACTAGTGGCGCGACTGGTTTTGAGTCCTGTTATTTTTGGCACAAAGAAGAGTAAAATATTAACTCTTTGTATTCATAAATATAAATGATAGGGCAATTAGAATTCAGGTCTGAATTAGTGCAACATGGCATAATGCATTTTCAAAATGTGATTTCAATTCAATATAAAGACTGGATTTCAAATGTAACGTGATAAGGAGGCAACAACCACACTTTTCTTGTACCAATTGGTTACATTCACATCTATGTACATATTCCCATCTTTTATAGAGTTTTAACTTTGCCTATTTTTGTATTTAATCCAT
The DNA here is from genome assembly GCA_963573305.1 of Pyrrhosoma nymphula. NCBI lineage: Eukaryota > Metazoa > Arthropoda > Insecta > Odonata > Coenagrionidae > Pyrrhosoma > Pyrrhosoma nymphula. Next base: position 57,262,621 of record OY754332.1, read on the forward strand.
GTATTTAATTTTTTAAAATCCATTTGTACATGGATATGCATTTTCATCCATGTATATACATTCAGTGTGTAAGTTTAATTTTGATTCACCTGGAGTTCGCATATGCTTTCAGATTGATGACTGCAGGCGAACCCACAATTATGATGAATTCATTTGTACGTTTCTGTCAATGTTGGCTCAGCAAGGCAAGCTGGCCGATTTGGTTCAGCAGCATCTCCTCCAGCATAAAAAACAAGGTGTTCCCATTGGAAGGTTGCATAGGTAGGTGAAGTGAATGCTCAAATTCACATGACCGTATGTGGATGCCCATGTTGAGTATGCATTTAAGGCCTGATTATGAATGAGAACTGTGGAATAATTTGGTAAAACTTTCATTTGAATAAAATAATTATTTAAACTGTACTCTCCAAAACTCAGTGAAGAATGACCAAGCAAATGCTGTGTTCAATACATACTTCGTCAGTGAAACCTCTATTTTACACTTTTAATGGGACTGCCTAGAATTGGTGAAAAATTGAGGAAAGTGAGAGGGCAAATGAAATTTTCAAAAAAATATGTCATGATGGTAAACTTTGAGTCATAATAGATAGATGATAAATTTAAACATGGCAATGATGTGAATATAGGAGTATAATCTTTCATTCATGCAAGCAGTTGGCATATGAAAATGTGGAATATTCAAAACTTGTGTTCTTCTTTTCCACCCTTTGACATTGCTTTGTAGACTGCCTATTCCACTTTTATAGGAGTCAGCTACCCTTATGTGACTTGTTTGATAGTTCCAAAGTGTTGGTTTGTGAAATTCTTGACATTTTTATATCGCGTAATTCCAAATCAATTAAATGCCGTGATACTTTCTTCTGTGTCTTGGTTTGGATTTGGACAGTCATTGCATGAGCGTGACTCTGAAATTTTAAGGTCTGAAGAATTAAGTTTGAGTTAAAGTGATTTTATTACTGCATGCTAAACTGGCCTTCAGTGTTGTATTTCCTCAGAAAAAACAGTTGGGCTTATGTCCATTTCTTAATATTCTAACATTGTCATGAATGTCTGTAAATTTTACAATGATATCTGTTTACTTATTAATCTTGCTATGTTCTAGACAACATCATGATATTGTGGGTAGTGACAGCATGGCATTTATTTATTGTAACTCAATTCTTTTGCAGAGGAGCCAAGAAACCTGAGTCTAGGAGTAGTAATTCAAGGAGACGACGAGGACGGAGCAAATATAGGAAGAGGAAGTAAAATCCAGTTGCCTGTAAGCTTTTCCTTAATTTCACTCAACTTTAAATTCCCTGTTTGTTAAAAATATCTCTATCTATATTCCAGCATCATACATGCTATGTAATGAATTAAATGTGGAGTATGATAGACTTGTGGTAATAGTGAGATGTTTTTTAAATTTTATTTCAGGTGTCATAAAGGCAGAGCATGGGCTAGCTATTCCTTAGCCATCCCATCTCTCAATGGAATTCCACTCATTCAGCTACATTTCCTTTCCAAGGAGTTTGTTATTCCAGTGAAGCAATGCAAAGTGCATATTCCTCCTCTTATTCATGTACATAGCACATTTTATGTTTTAATTTATTTCATTGTATGATATGGTGAGGGTTATTTTCGTTCCAGTGTTTTTAAATCTGGGCTCAGTAAGGCTGTTTGTAGCAGAACTGAACGCTCATTATTAATTAGGAGGTCGGGTGTAATTAACTATTTACTTGGTAAAAATGAACTCTGTTTTCACTGTACATGCTGACTTAGGTCATGGTCTCAAATGGATATAGGAGGTTAAAAACAATGGCCAGGTGTTTGTTAACAGAGTTGGTGAATTATTGAAGTGAAGATATTTGGGAAGTCGTTTAGATGATGAAGGTTTTGTGGGTTTTGTACCATGTTGATCCATATCCTTGGAGAACAGTTTTGCCAGCATTCCAGCTAGTTTCTTCAGGCCTGAATGAGATGCATGGTGGACAAAAAACTGCATCGTTACTTCAGACCAGAAGAAGCTAGCTGGAATGTGGGAAAACTGTTGTCCAGGGATAATAATTATAATGCTTATTTGCCCAAATATCTAGGACACGTCAAAATATAAACAAAAGTGCATTAAAACAGTTTATAAAAGCAGTCATAAACTCTCATCCTTAAGGTTTTCCTGAATTGAGTAGTATGATTTTTGAGAGTAAGAGTGCTTTAACTTTACCCGCAATTCAATTGCATGAATGTTTTATGAATAAAATGCAATTGAATTACATGAATGAATAAAAAATTCATGCAATTGAATTGTGGGTAAAGTTAAAACACTTTTACTCTCAAAAATCATATTACAGTCAATCCCTGAGTTACGTAGTTGATCTGTTCCGACACTTGCGGTGTAAGTCAAAATTTACGTAAGTCAAAATTTATGGAAGTCGAAAAGAAAGGGGTCAAAAATTACTCTGTAACTTAGTCCGTGCTCTCAAGATTACGGTCCCTTTGGAGAAATACGAACTAACATTACGGCACATGTGCTCCTTGAAAGTAGGCAACCATCCTTCCAAATCTGTAACTTTCGTGATCCTCGTCTTTTTTGGGTAAGGTTGCCCCTTACTTAAGTACGGATTTACGTAAGTCGAGGCTTACAAAACTCGGGGACTGCCTGTACTCAATTCAGGAAAACCTTAAGAATGAGCCTGATTCCTTTAGGGCCATGTGGCATTTGATGTGAAAAAGGGTAGGTAATTCTGTTAGAAAGGCAGGTAATTGTGATTTGGTTGTAATCTGTAAAGTAAATACAAACCCTCTTTAGTCCCTTGTAAATACATTTAGTAGTCCTTTAAGTATAGCTCGATGGCTATATGTTTTTAAGTGGATGATGGATATCTGTCATTTGTACATTTGTATATAGAAAGATACAGGTTAAATGGTTGTGAAGTAGTGTTTTCTATTTTTATGTCAAATGTGCTTTGCACTGAAAAGAAAGATCATGATAGAGATCAAGTATGTCCATATATGGAGATGAAAATTTTTGGGGGCGTTATGAAAATGTTATATTTAGGGAGGGGTTTATATTTGGACGATAACATTAATTTAGTTAAAAGAGTAATAATAATTTCCTTATTGATCACAGCTCTCGCCAGTTAATTAAATGAATACATTCAACCATGTCCTGGATGATGAATAATCATCCAGGTGGGACGCGAGCCCGGGACCTCAGGTTAGCAGACAAGAACTTAACTCTACCACCACTGCTAAACTTAACTATCTTATTACTTCATTAAAGCTTTCGCTGCTCATAATGACTAGTAAAATTATTATGATACGGATGTATGCCACATGTTGTTTTGGTTGGCCGGACGTTTCGGGACCCACTGCCGATCACTTCTTCATGGGAATGAGGGTTGCTGCTCCTGTTTGCTCTTATATATTTATCCTCCATTAAGTTGGTTCAAGTGGGAGAGTTGGAAGGGGGGAGGGAGTTAAGATGGGGGGGGGGGGAAGTGGGAGGTAGAGAATTTTTGTGGATGACTGGGTTTCATGTGTTGCTGATATTTAGGCCACCACCTCTATTGAAATTGTTTATTTTTCTTTATTTCAATGGCCTCACGGATGAGTCGGGGTTTGAATCTTCCGACCTTAGTGATGACATTGGATTCGGGCTTTGGATCAAATGGCTGGGGCAAACAACTAAGTCTGCAGTGGTTGAGCACTAATCCTTGGGACATGCGATCGACTTTGAAAAATCCAAAGACATAGCTAAGGTGGAAAGATTCAAATCCCGACTCATCCGTGAGGCCATTGAAATAAAGAAAAATAAACATAATTTCAACAGAGATGATGACCTAAAAATCAGCAGTACATGGAACCCAGTCATCCGCAAAAATTCTCTACTTCCCCCTTCCCCCCTGTCCTAACTCCCTCCCCCCTTCCAACTCCCTACCCCCTTCCAACTCTCCCACTTGAACCAACTTAGTGGGGACAGATATATAAGAGCAAACAGTGGCAGCAACCCTCATTCTCATGAAGAAGTGACCGGCAGTGGGTCACGAAACGTTGGGCTTACCGAAACAACATGCGGCATACACCCGTATCATAATAATTTTATTAGTTAACTATCTTACCTTAAAAAAGAAGTAAACCTTTTTTTAACTCTTTTACCCAAACTCAGGGCCGTAGCTAGGGGCTGGCCAGGGGGGCGGCTGCAAGGGGCACAAGCCTCATGGGGGCGCACTATGCAGACCCACAGCCTGCGACACAGGCACACAAAATTAAAACATGATGCTAACTCGCATTTAAAAAACGCACCTGATTACGATAGGCACCCCCACGATTTAGGAATGGCACCCCTAACTTAACACACAAAATTTGTACCAAACACTAAATAAAAGAAAAAAAACTACAGACAAACTAATATTTTGTCACACTCATATGTACATTAACATTGGCCATTTTTCCTCTCTCCGGCACACGCCAACCAAAGCGGCTGGGCAGTGCGGCGTGCCGGTGCCAAACCGGCCGTGTCGGCTGGCCATACTTTGAGAGAACGACCAACGAGCGTAGCAAAACACTGTGTGGGGAATCCCCACAATTTGTTCATTCTGATTATTAGATACATAGTGTTTTTCCACTCTCCGGCACTCGCACGCCGACCAAAGTGGCCGGGTGGCGCAGCGAGCTGGCACCAAACCAGCGGTGTCGGCAGGCCATACTTCGTGAAAATGACCAGCGAGTGTAGCAAAACACTGTGTGGGGAGTCCCCACAGTTTATTCGTTCTGATCTTTAGATACCTAGTGTTATAGTCAGTATAGGGGGGGCACAAAATTATATATTGGGGGGCGCAAAATTCAAATCTTGCCAGGGGCACTGGTGACGCTAGCTACGACTCTGCCGAAACTATTAATGATAATGCTTCTACTTCCTCAATTTCAAATAGATAATTCCTTACTCCATGCTCAGAGCAAGATTAAACAGTTATTATCCAACATTTTTGATCAAAATTTAGCACTGGTTCAGATAAAGTTCCAAGTGTAGTTATAAAACGAACATTTTGTCTGATCAAATATCCTCTATTATTCATAATAAATGAGTCCCTTAGGCAAGGAATATTTCCCCCCGCCCTGAAGACTGCCAGGATTATTCCTCTCTATAAAAATAAGGGTAACATGCATGAAATGAATTCCTATCAACCCATTTCATTGCTTAGTCAGTTCAGCAAATTTTCGAAAAAGTTTTTTACAGTAGACTATTGGGTTATCTTGAGAAATATAAATTACTGTCTACCTTCCAGTATGGATTTAGAAAGGCTAGATCAACATCATCAGCTGCATTTCAAGTGGTTTACCACATTATTGCTACACTTGACAAGTACGAAGAATCATTAGGGCTTTTTTCTATTTTTCCAAAGCCTTTGGCACTGTTAATCACCACTTACTGCTGTCAAAACCTAAAAGGATTGGTATCAAATGTTTGGAATTTGATTGGATAAAATTAGGCATAAATAACTGGACCCAGCTTGTTAAAATTGTGAATAGTGGAGTTAAACACTTGTCACCACAAAAAAGACTACATCAGGCATTCCTCAAGGATCTGTTCTTGGTCCAGTTCTCTTCTTACTCTATATTAATGATCTGCCTCATAGACTTGGTTCAATGCCTGGCTCCACCCCATTTTATATGTAGATGTTACTAATATTACACTTTCTGCTCTCTTGATATCAAAGTTGATTTTTTTTCCAATCATTGCGATTGCACAAATGATGTGGTACGTAGTCTTGCACATGGGTGCGAAGATTTACACCAAAGATAGTGAAATTCACCATGAAAAAATCATTTGACTTTACCGGAATTGGAACCTGGATCCCTCATTGCCGGTCAGGTAAGTTAGCCAGTCACACTACCAAGCCATATTATTTCAAGTTAGTCGTTGTAAAGCAACAATGTTGGGTTTATTCTCCACAACTGTGGCCTATCATGCACGACAACATCTCCTGTGCTACAATGTAGACTGGGGACGAGAACAACTTGTTCGTATAAACCCCTGCTGAAATTCGCCTTGAAATATGATGGCTTGGTGGTGTAACTGGGTTACACACAGACCGGCAATTGGGAGATCGGGGGTTCAAATCCAGGTCTAGTCAAATGATTTTTTCATGGGAAATTCCACCATCTTTGGTGTAAATCAGAGTTGATGATGCTCAGTACACTATTTTCCAGAAATTACTCACTTGGTGTCAGAATAACTTTTTAAACCTGAATGTTTATAAGTCTCTGCTTATATACCTTGCTAATAAAAAAGGATTGACAGGTTCATTTTGAAGGTAAATTCCCCCAGATATAATCTACCAAAGTCCTAGGCATTGTAGTTGATAGTCAGTTCACCTGGAGGGAGCACATCAGATCTCTGTGTAGCCGTCTAAACTCCTTTTGCTATGTCCTAAGGAATATTCGTTCAACAGTGTCCTTGGGTGTCTTACATTCCTTGTACCTTGGGGAATTTTACTCTCAAATTATGCATGCATTTTGTTCTGGGGTACTTCTGCTCAGTTTGAAATTATTTTTAATGGAAACACTGGTTCCCGATCAGTCAACGAAGTTAAGCATCGGTGGGCTCGGCTCGAGTTTGGAGGGGTGATCCTCCGATTCGTCCGAGTGCTGTTGCCCCTGTCTGCGCATGGCAGACATAGAGATTGGCCACTTTGAAAATTACCACGGTAATTTTCGTAAATTACCGTGGTATTTTTCGTAATTTACCGCGCCCCTTGAAAATTACCATAATTTTCGGTAATTTTCTAGATAATTCACCTATGTTTGAGATAATTTTTCATACAGATAAATTCCCAACATGTTCTTTTAAGCCAAGTCCACATTTCCATCGTGTTTAATTTTAAATTGAAGCATATACAACTCATCTTTGGCATATTTTACTTAAATTATAACATTATTCAGTAATTATTATATGAATATTCTTCTTGAAAATTTCTCATACTTTGACAAAAGAAAGCCACATAGCGTGTTGCTGCTGTATTTCTTTTTGCAATCTTTAAAATATATAATAGATTAATGTTACATTAGGTATGGTTTAAACATCGTATCCCCTTCCTTTTGCTATTGGCATTCTTATTTAACCATACATTTTCTCTTTAATGCTTAAAACTGAAAAATACTGGAAAATTATGGTAATTTTCGAAAATTACCGTAATTTACCACGGTAATTTACCTCAGATGAGAATTACGGTAATTTTCCCATCTCTAGGCAGACAGTCACTACGTTTACCGATCGATCTCAGATCGATCTGACCGGCTCAGCTCGGTATGGTAAACGGAGCGGGCTGGCCAGATTGATCTGAGAAGCGAGCCGAGTCAGCCCGCTTTCCCTAACCGGTCTTGAGATCTCAGATCGATCCGAAGAGGTCAGAGCGTGGCGCTCATCGTTCTTCTTTTGGTTGCTTTTGGTAAACAAAATATAATCTATATCATTTACGGCGTGACAATTGTAAGAAGGGAAAGGAGAGAAGTGTGCGGCTGAAATACGCAAGAAATCTCAAAATAATTCAAACTACTGAATTCGATAGTTCAATATCGATATTTTCAGACCGTGTTGGTAAACCAGGCGATCTGAGTCAGCTCACTGCTGAACTTTCAGATCGGTCTGAACTCAGACCGATCTCAGGTCGATTGGTAATCGTAGTGATAAAGTGTGAAATGACCTTAGCTGTCGGAGCACGTTAAACAAAAATACTACTACTACTAGTTTTTATGTCATACTTTGAAATTTAATATTAAACTTGATGTGTCCTATATTCTGTATATTTTACATAATCTCTGGGCAAATAAGCAATTATAATTATTATTACTGAGGCTGGAAAATTTCTTATGCTCTATGTTAGGCATGGACAATCTCTTTTGGTGAGCAGGCTGGATAATATAATAGCATATATATATATATATATATATATATATATATATATATATATATATATATATATATATATATATATATATATATATATATATATATATATATATATATATATATATATATATATGATAATGATGTCTATTACAACTTGGAAAATATCAAGTGGGCCAGATCTGGCCTGCAGGCTGAGGGTAGCCCATAAAATTTTAACAACCATAATTCTGGAAATTCAAATAATTATGGGAATTCCTCCTGGACAGTCAATGATTAAGGTGACTAGATTTCTGATGCACTGGACCAGGACAAACTCTCAATTCTCCTGGAGTACAGGCAATTTTCCATATAAGTTTTTGTAATCAAGTGAAGCATTGGAAATATTTTTAATTCTGTGGCCTGGTTTTATAATTTCTGGTTAATGTTAACTGCAAGGTGATGTAGTCTGTTAATTAACTTGGTGTTTGCAGAGAGTTTGGGTTCATTATCCAGTTGCTCAATTATTTCACCATTCACCTTCATTTTACAATCAATCATTCCTCAATCACTCTGTGTTAAAAACCACTGCCCTCTGGTCTTTGACGCATTTGTCCTCAATTCCATTTTCTCTGTTGCTTGACAAAAGTTATCCAGAGGCCTCTGTAATTCCTGTGGGCACTGGCACAGCAACACAGCATCATCAGTGCATTGTAGTACTTGCACATTTACATCTCCAACCGTTACACCAACATTGTTGCTGCAAGCATCCCTCACACATTTATCCATAAATACTTTGAACAACCTTGGAGACATTACGCATCCTTGTTTTACGCCCTGTGTATTTCAAACTGCTTACTCAAGACCCCATTCACTCTCACATTTGCCTTACTGGTATCATACAAACCCTTCATGGCATTCAACAAGTGCTCATTCACTCCATAGTCTTTCAAAACCTTCCACAACTTTTTTTTATTTACCATGTCATATGCCTTCTCTGGGTCGTAGTGGCCTAGTGGGTAGAGTGCTGGCCTACCAACCGGAGGGTCGCAGGTTCAAATCCAGGCAAAGCCTCTCTGAAAACCCATCCGAAAAACCTCACGGTGCATTTGTCTGATTGTCAGAAGTTCGTGGAAAATCGCAGGTGGCCCAGGGAAAGGAGCTGGCCCCCTACCCTGAATGTGTGAATTTCACATGCCAATGGCTTAGTATGGGGTGAGCTCTACTCTCTCCTATCAAAACCAACCTTCAGGTTGAAACACTGAGTGAGTGATCTCTTCTCTGAATACACAAGTGCACAGTGCACTTTCTTTTGTACACCCATGCACTTCTATATTACTTGCCGAAGTGAAAACAGCTGATCTGTGCATTCCCTCCTTGGTATTAACCCACGCTGCGCTCCCCAGATTTTGTCAATCATAGTCTTCCTCACCCTGTCAATAAATATTTTACTGAACACTTTTCGTGGAATGCTCAATAGACTAATTGCTCTATTATTTTAGCACTGCTTTCCCACCCTTCCTTTGTACAAAGGTACAATTATCGCATTCTTCTGATCGTTTTCACTCTGAAGTTTTTGAGCATAAATTAAACAATTCTCTCATACAGTAATAAGTAACTTACACCCAAAAGAAATCAAATATAAAAAGGAAAATGTTATTTTTCTAAATTAAATGATAAAAAGTTTTGGTTTCACCTTAATCTATGATGTGTACCAATTGAGGGCATCTATGGGAAAATGGGGGTGGTTGGTGGTTCTACTTGGGAAGCTCTACAGTTTCTGCTGAAACTAGCCATCACTGAAGGAACTGAACACCTTTATGCTTTATATTTGACTATTATGTTTTTCCCCACCCAAAATTCCTCTTTTTCTGTCTGCCATCATGTGAAACGAAAGCAGTAGTTCTCCATCTGCCCAGCATTTAGAAGCCATTTTCTTAAAAGATAGCATTGTATGAACTGGTTGAAGAGAAAAGGTGGAATCTGGTTTAAGCTGGAGTGCTTTTACTATTTATTATTGTCAGCTTTGAGCATAGTGTGTTAAATGATGAGGTCTTGTATCAAAAAACCATTCATCTCTACATATAATATCACCCAATAACCCTGGGAAAATATCATATGGCGGCAGAGCTGGATTACCAGTAAGGCAAAGTAGGCAGTTGCCTATGGACCCTGAGACTTTGGGGGCCCCGGAGGGGCCCTGAGAATTGTTTTCCCCTTCTCTTGCGACTTGTTTATTAACATGGTCCCCATTGCTTGTACTGCCTACAGGCCCTCAAGTGTGTTAATCCGTCACTGTATGGCGGTACTTGGTTATGCCTCCTTAGGAGGAATCTCACATTATTATAAACCATGCCTGTGGTCCCTGTAAATTGACAGTTTTCTAATTTGGCCTTGATTTAGCAAAACCCTAATGAAACAAATTCAGTTTTCTGGTCTCAGTGTGTTTGTCATACTTCTACGCCTGCATATTAACCAGCAAGGGTGTTTGGATGGGGGTTTAGAACATCAGGCTGGAAGAAGGGGGACTTAATATTTGGACAAAAAGTGAAATGTCTTGTGACAAAGTGTCTTTGTGTTTTGCTCTATTTTTGTTGTTGTCATTAATATTTCATGTGAGGATGGAATGCGTGTTCCTATCAGTTCATCAATTTATGTGTTTGTCATGTCAAAGTTATCTTGTAATACTAATTTTTCTCCAGGCAAGAGGGGAAATTTTATTTTTCCCTAGGCTTATGTCCAATATCCTTGCAAGAGGTGCCGATATGGGAGAGGGAGGGGATTTGAGGCAGGCTTCCCTTTTCTTCACAGAGGGGGTGCTGTTACTCACAACACAGGTTATTTAAAAAAAAAACAGATAGAGGTCATTTTATCCTATAAAAGTTTTAGCAGAAAAACCATTATATAGCATCTTAATTTCCTTACTCCTTGCCGATGGCGTAACCTATGGCCCTAGGATTAGATGGCAGCTACATAGCCTATTGCAGTGATTGACAACTGATATGTTTATGCATGCCACATCTAACGAAAAATAAATAAATTACAAGCTGAGAACGTGCCACCCTGAAGTAATAGCATAACAATTGAAAAGTTGAATTTAATCGTCGTTTTATTGGCATGCCACCAACAAACCTTTCGACAAACAAGGCAGGTGGTACACTTGACGTAGGTTGCTGATGGCTGGTCCAATGCCTTTTAATTTAATTATTTCCCTTGTAAAATGGCCTTGTCTTTTAAATCAAAATTGTATGTCGATAATATATGTACTTTACGATGCATGTGGAGAATGGCTGAGAAGCCAATCCTGCATTCTGATGATCAGAGTAGGATATTTTTGTAGAACAAAGTTTCGCCTGTATTCCAGCGGGATAACTTTGTGAGAATAATAGGTATATGTGAATTATGATGTTTTTAGAGAATGGCTGAAAAGCCAATGTTCCTGCATTATCGAGTGACCACTGTAGGATATTTTTTAAGAATGAAGTTTGGCCTGTAATCAACAGGTGTCTTCAGATCTAAGTGCCGGGACTGCATTTTGGCTGCATTAGTGTAGGCCATCTGCTTCCTTCTGTGTTCTCATTCCTGTACAGTTGGGTAAACAGCCAGTCGTAGAAATAGAAAAAATGTCATTTTGTCATTATAATGTCATTATTAGTGATGAATCAGTTCTTTGGCTATCGGTTTTGACATTTCAACCGTGGAACTGACCCCGGAACAAAAACATTATGTATTTCCTTCATTAATATTTATGCCAAAGCCTTATACAAGGACACAATATTTGCTGAAATGCATCAAAGATCCTGTCAAATGTTGAAATTAATCTCTGGTATTACGTTGTTTTCCTATACCTGTTCTGAAATCTCACTTTTAACAAAACTGATATTGAGCCAATTTGTGCTCTTATCAATGGGATTGTTATTGTCTTAGTATTCGGTGAAAAGGACTATCATTGTAGCTCATACTAATATCGTATGCTCATTCCTGAAGTCTTATTATAAGAGAAAATGCTATGTAGAAGACCAGAGGCATATTTTATCTGATGATGGTTTGCTACATTTAATTCCATAATTTGTAGTAGGAGTACAATCATAAATGAAGCATGGTTGGATCTGCAGTACTCGTTCATGCAATTAGCCACACCACATGGTACCTACTGGGAATTGAAGAAATATGTCATGAGGGGAAAAATTGATGCATGTTGATATACCTGTACATGATTCATTTTTTAACATGTTCCATGTTGTTTCCTGTAAATAAATTGGAAAATACCTTTCACATATGTGTGCATTGTTAAGCAATGAGGAAAGCTAAATTAGAGAATATCTATTCAACAAATTTTTAAAGAGTTATCTTGTAGAAATAGTTAAAGCTATAAATCATGTGAATTTTTGGTAAAATTTTGAAGAAAAAGATATCAGATCAACTATATGTAACTATTGTGATAACATGAAGCCGAATGTAAGTTTATACATATTGTGGAATCTTGATGTTATGTATTGTGCTATGAAAAATTTGTTATTACATCATGTGCCCAGTGAGAAGCACTAATTCTCTCTACCAGTGTTAGTAAAGACCTTGTATCTGCATGAAAATTGTTTTTTTATTGTTAGTGCTGAATATGGCCCTGCATTTTGATGTGCTATTTTTCTCATAGCTAAGCAGACAGCATGCGTAGGTTTATTTTTTATTATTACTATATTTTACGGCATATAAGATACACTTTATTCCCCTTAATAATTGCCCGGAAATCTCCCCTGGGTATTACCTCATACAAGCTAGTATATGTCGAGAAATTTCTACCTTTTTTGGACGGATGAAAACCTACCTTCAACTTATGGTCGGGTCACTTCATAACATCTTTTATGAGGCCACTAATATTTCTGCATATTGGCTGCATTAAACCGTTTTTATCTCTATTTCACATAAGCCATGAAGAATATGCACCAATAATTAGGACCTACCACTGCCCAATACACTTTGGTACTTCCTTTCCACATGGCCAATTGCATTGTATAAGTATTGCATAGCGAAATCGTAAACAAGGATTTCTCGATTTGCTATCGGGTGACCTGGTGGGTCATAAATCCTAGTCACTCACTCAGTGTTTCAACCCGAAGGTTGGTTTGGATAGTCAAGGGTAGAGCTCAACCCGGACTAAGCCACAGGCGTGTGAATTTCACACATTCAGGGTAGGGGGGCCATCTCCTTTGCCTGGGCCACCTTGCACTCCGAGGATTTTTTGTTCAGGGGCGTCCAAAGGCATCACCCGGATTTGAACCGTGGACCCTTCGATCATTAGCCTCCCACCCACTAGGCCACCACGCTCCCCTTCCTAGTACATATCCTAAATCCTAGTACATACATATATACTGATTGATGTATTGCGTATTTTTTTTACATGCCACTGCAGTCAAAAACTATACGAGGTAAAAGACTCAAAAAATAATGACAACTGGATGCAATATTGCTGGCAACCACATCAAAAATAGCTGCACGCAATTACATGGCCGATTATGTTACAGATTTGATACCTCATTGATAAATGTAATGGGTAATTTTTATATCTTTTTATATACATGCCATTCTTTGCTTCAATATTCAGTCTTTTGCCTTGAGTGGGTCATTTTTTTAATCTCAAAATATGCGAATACACACATTTTTTAATTCGATTCATACTCCAAGTTGTGGATTTTAGTTGATTTTATTTGGTGAAAAAGACATCGACTGAAGGAGGTTTGGTGGTTTTGCTCAACTTAAGTAAATTCGATAAAACTTGCTGGAAACATTGCTTTTGTTGTCTTAAAGTCACCTGATTTTTTCCAGAATTATTTGCCGTAGATTTCTTAAGATATTTGAACGAGAAGTGGGCATGAAATTACATGGTTCTTGTGGGAACGCAAGGCTTTATTAATCAGAGTAAACCTTTTCTAATTATTCAATGTATAGTAATTTATATCATCTATAGAAAAATAAAAACAGATTTTACAGAGTTCTTGAAAAAATCCCTCACACGCGTTGCGGACGTTGAGAAGATACCATGATTAAGGTACTGGAACGTGGATACATAACTTGCAGGATGCAGAAGAAGAGGCATAAGGAATCAGTGTAATTTCATGCCCAATTCTTGATCAAATATCATAAGAAATGTGTGGCAAATAATTCTGAAAATTTGCAGGTAGCATGAAAACAATATTATTAATGCATTAAGGAAGTTTCATTGAATTCTCTTGAGTTGAGTGAAACCACCGAACCTTCTTAAACTCGAAGATACATGGATGCGAAGGCAAGTCCTTATGCCGGCCAGTTGTCCTCTTTGATGATCTCTACTGTGGAGAAATATTACCCCAGTTGTAGAGGTGCTACCAGCCCTTCTCCACATCATAGTTATTTACTTAAAGATGTGGTGCTTGTTATTCTTATATCTGGTATTATCATTATGAATTGTGCTGGGTTTGATATACAATGAAACCTCTATATATAACACACCTCTGACATATGCACTCCTGTAACCTATGAACTGTATTCTGAATGGGGTTGAGTTACATGCAACTTTGTTTGACCATGTCATATATGGACACTCCAGCTAAGGTCGTGGACACCCTTAGGAAACATTTTTTTTTCAAAACTGGTACATTTTGGTGGATTTATAAAAATCTAAATTGCTCATTAAACATATGAATAGTTTTTTACTATAGCATTGAAATTTCATTGACAATTTTTATTGCCATTTGTTTCCAGTTATTGGTTTGTTGTTAATTCATTTCAGATTTTGATATATCACCTTCATTAATAAATAATAATAAAGTGTTTGTTTCAATGTGCCTGTTAATCCTCTTTTATGGACCACTGCTTTAGGGGTCGTGCTTAAACTATGTTACCATTTTCGGTGATTTTTTTTTACCCCCTCCCCCCCTTCGTTGACAACCGTAGTATTTTCCCCCCCACCCCACCGACATGTAATGTTGTATCTACAAACGAAACTTTCAATTAAAAAATATTTTCTCAATTACTGAGTGAGTTTATTTTTAGGGATAGGTTGAAATAAGTTAAATAAAGTAGCCAAACTAGATATGATAGAACTATCTAATCTCAATTGGAACTAGTAATACTCATTTTTAAATTTAAAAAATCAACCATGAATCTTGGCACAAGGTGCTGTGCTCATCCACTTTGTTCTCTCCCATCCCCACATTTCTGACTGCTGCCTTGAAAAGTGTTGTTATGAGGTCGCTATTTAACCCACGAGAAGGTTTAAATGTAAGCAATTTGATGGTATGAAGACTTAGCAACACTCAAGAGTTACATTAGGTTCAGTTACATTGAGTTAAAGTAGAAGCTTGGGGTGTAAAAAACACCCCGCAAGCCCTTACTCATGTTAAACTCTGTAGTATTGTCGACGAGATGTTGATGAGTAAGAAACGTAAACAGGTGCATTGTAACGGCTATGTTACTCTGGGTGAACCCCCCCTCATTACCCGCCGTAGGTTTTTAGGTGACTCCCCCCCCCCCCCTAAGTTGGTAACGTAGTTTATGCACGACCCTTTAAGTAAGATAGAGATTTTGCTGTGTAACGATTTGATTGCTTCCATGATATTGAAGAGCAATATATGGAACATTGCATTGTTGCCATAGGAGACTTTGAATTGCCATGCCTCTAATTAGTATTAACCTGACAAAACTAGCAAAACAGTTTCCATTAATATGGCATATAAATCCAATATGGAATGATCTCTAGTGCTAACTTTGATAATAATTCTAAAATATATTTCTTTAGTGATGCGAAAATGTTTCCTCATTGATACATGTTTTAGAAAATAGTCCCAAAATTGTCCGCTGCCATTTTTACAGTGCCGCTCTTTCACGTAGGTAGTAAAAACCTTTTTCTTGAACGCGTTCCAATAAAATGTCTTGGGCATCTTATGTGCTGTCAAATATAGTGGTAGGTACATATTTTATTGTTCTGGATTTTTCACGTGACTATAGGCTATTGAGATATTTCATCTTAAAAAATCTAACTTTGCTATTTGATTGAAAGCAAATTCCAGGTCGGGTGTGCTAACACTTCGAACACCATATTCGTCTAGTTCTAATGTTGTTGTGTTAGAAATTTATGGATCATTAACTATTGAGGTTAATTTTTTAAAGATAAGGTGTTCACTTGGGAATTACATAGTGAGAAATTATGCATTTAGATTGGATTTTGAAGGTTAATAAAACCAACAAATTAATTTCATTGTAATGCGTACGAATATATCAGCCCATGGCAGTTTTCACTCATTCATTGAAGTTGCATGAGAGAAAGGTTTAAAAGAAGTAGTAACCTGGGTTCAGTGCTCACCTGTGTAGTTTAAGGCTGTGAGTTAGGTTTAGACCTCTTAAATTAACATTGCCTTACATCTTACCATGCTAGTTACTATTCCTAGTTTCTCTAATGGCAATGGTGGGTGAGCAATGTATATGTTATTGGCTAAAATATCAAATTTGTAATGATTTTGCAGTAGTAAATATTAAACAGTCATAGGCATACCTATGTTGAATTTCTTCATTTTAACGACGAAGTAAACACTTGTTAATAATATTTATTGTCAAATTTTATTCAACAGACCCAGTTTTCAAAGGGTAGAGAACTGTCTATTTGAAGCTATTTCTACAGGCATTGGTTGAATGAAATTTGTGTGTGGATAAATACTCATGGCAAGTGTTTCATTTATTTTTAATAAGAGTAGCAGGAACAGCTGAAATATTATAATGGAGAATTATTTTCCTGGAAAGTCCATTCTTGTTAGTATTTTTTGCTTTATTTATGACTAAATGAGATGCTGGAAAAAGCTGTCCATGGTTTTAAGGTTAGAATAATGTTGCATAGGGCTTGCTTGTGCAATTCAGTGAAAATTATTAAACTTTATCAACTCTCCTTCAACTCGAACTTTTTAATCTGTGAAAAAACTGTAAAGGGGCTTATCTCCTCTCCATTAGCAGAAATCATAAATACATCCTTTGCTGAAGGTCATTTCCCTGAGTATCTTAAAACAGCTTGTGTGCATCCCATTCATAAAAAAGGCCCATTATCTAACTCGAGCATCGTCCAATCTCTATCCTCCCGAGTTTTTCAAAGGTCTTCGAAAAGTTGTTTTACAACTGCCTTACTAATTTTGTAGAGTCCATGAATCTCAGCATGGGTTTCGCAATAATAGGTCCACAAAATCTGCTTCTTTCCAACAACTGAACAATATCTATGATGCCCTAGATTCCAAAAAACAAACCCTGGGTATATTTTATGACTTCAGTAAAGCCTTCGACACCATTAATCATGATCTGCTCTTTAATAAGCTACAAACACTTGGGATAGTTGGCAATCCCCTTCGGCAGATCAGATCTTTCTGTATAAATCGACAATAAGTGGTCAAGTACACTGACCATACCCCTAATGGCCCTATTCCTGACTTTTCTAAATCCCAGAAATTTCTTCAGGGTGTACCCCGAGGATCCATATTAGGACCCTTGTTATTTATTATTTTTATAAATGATCTCACAGACTCCATTTCTTGCAGCCAACCCATATTATATGCTGACGACTCAACCTTTTTAATCACATCAAGTGACACATCCTTATTGAGTACTGCAGCTAAAACATCTATTAATAGTATGTCCCAATGGTGCCTCACTAATAAGCTTCGTCTAAACATTCAAAAAACAGTATATCTAAAATTTCACTTAAAAAGGGCTCCTACAAGCACGAGCCTTCTACTAAAGATTAATAATAGCCATATTGTGCGGTCATCAAATACTAGATTTCTAGGTCTTTCCGTTAGTGAAGACCTGAGCTGGCACACTCACATAAAGAGAATCGCAAGTAACCTAACAATAGGGATCTTCATGATTAGAAGACTGGCTCCCATTATTTCTCTTAATATCTTGATGTTGCTATTCCTTGCAAAAATTCAATCCTTCCTGACTTACGGAATAATATTCTGGGGTCATGACAACTTTAGTAAAACTGTCTTCTCCCTTCAAAAGTAAGCTTTGAAGGCAATGCTACAGCTACCATATCGCACCCCCAGTCACCTACTTTTTCAGAAGTACAACATCTTAACCCTACCTTCACTATATATCCTACATTGTGCTATTTTTGTCAAACAAAATCCATATCTCTTTCCTGATAATCGTAGTTTCCACTCATACCATACTCGCTGTACACATAATATCCATATTTAGAGCCATCATCTCTCAATGTCCCCAAAAGGACCTCACCATGCAGCATCTATAATTTTTAATAATTTACCTTTAAACTTAAAGACAATATGCTCTATGCCTAAGTTTAAAGTACCTCTTAAGCAGAGCATTTTACAGTGTCTATGATATCTTGAACAATCAATGCACCTGCTGTGAGGAGGCCTAGGTGATTAAATTTCCTTCTCACCTCAATTTGTTTATATAGTGTTCTTTGTTTTTTTATTATATTTGTACTTGATTGTTGTCTGTATAGTCGAATTGATGATTACTATGTTACTGAATGTAACCAACAGTGATAAAAAAATATTATTGTATCTATTATTTATTATTATCTAATCCATCATTTTAATTTTTGGGCTAATGAAAAATGCCTGTGATTTATCAGAGATTAAAATTATATGATTCATGTTGTATCAAATTAGCATATAGGTATTGCTGCTTTAATTTTCTTTTGGCTGGCTCATATAAGCTTATTTTATAAAAAAAAATGCTTCTGCTAGTCAGACATGTCTATAGATGATATATATGGATGATAATTACCTAATACGAGGGGGGACCCAAAAGTAACGGGAATAGGGCAGTGGGGGGGCGGCGGAGGGAGGGATCGGGTTCTCCAGTAGAGGGCTCTAAGCAATGACTTTTCCTGAGTCAGTGTGCAAAGCCTGGTCGCTCTGTGTGCATCCGTTCGTCTGTGGGATTTTTTTCAGTAAACCAACTCTTTCTGTTGTAGCGAAAACGTGTAATGGCTGACTGCTGGGAGCAACGCGCCGCGGTGAATTTTTGTATTCTGCTGGGGAAAACTCCCACAGAAACTCTTGTGATGCCTAAAACAGCTTATGGGGATAGTGCCCTAAGTAAAACACGTGTCTATGACTGGTTTTCGCGTTTCAAGAATGGAGAGATGTCGATTGAAGACCAACCTCGTTCTGGGCGCCCGTCAACTTCAAGAATGGACGACAATGCAGCAACATCAAGACAATGCTCATTTGTTTCTTCGATTGCATAGGTGTTATGCACACGGAATTTGTTCCTCTGGGCCAGACGGTCAACCAGCAATTCTACCTAGAGGTTTTGAGGAGGTTAAGGGAGAACATCCGGAAGAAAAGGGCGGATCTTTGACGCACAGGTGATTGGTTCATTCATCACGACAATGTACCTGCCCACACCACGCTGTCTGTGAAGCAGTTTTTGACCAAAAACGGCATGACGCCCATCCCCCCCCCCCCTATTCACCGGACCTTGCACCCTGCAACTTCTTTTTATTTCCTAAACTCAAAAGGGACATGAAAGGAAAACATTTTGGGACTGTAGAAGAGGTGAAACAAATATCGCTGGAAGACCTAAAGAACATTAAAATAAGCGAATTCAAAAACTATTTTGAACAATGGATGAACTCATAAATGAAATTGTCAACTGGAGATGGAACAGATAAATATGCTAGCTTCTGGTGGCTGAATATTCATATGTAGTGTTTCCATATACATATGCATAAGTAATTTACTTCAAGCAAAGGATAGCATTCATCATTTTTCACAAAATATAGCTTAAAAATCAGGTCAACTTCATTGAAAATATAAATTTTCAAAGTTCATTTTATTAATATTAAAATTTTCAAAAGTTGATGGGACGGAGCTGTAGCTACTCTCTATTTGACTTGAAATATATATAGTTTGTAATCTCTAAATTTCATGATCCTTTGTTCTTTGATATTCTGAATTTTAAGTGCATTGAGGCTTGATGTGAGCTACCCATGTGTGGCAATATTCTTTTGTAGTTGAAAAGCCAGGTGTAAAATAGATCTCATCACTTATACTAAAGATAATGAAAACAATTTTGTCCATCTCTGTCTTCAAGTTTGAATTGAATTACGTATATACATACATTCCCTTGTATTCAGCATTCCACAAGGACCTCAGTGTGCATTAAAGGGTGTCCCCTGCCCTTGTGTACTGGGCAAACCAGGAACAATCATGGATTTTCATAGAGCATGGAAAATCATTAGGGGTTAATTATGAACTGTGGGGAACATTATTACACAGACCTGGATAACTGAGAAAAGTCATGGAATTTCATTGAGCATGGAAAAGTCGCCAGGAATTAAGTGAAATCACCAGGAAATTTTTTTAATCGAGCAAGAAATACTTAGCCTCCGCCTGTGTAATCAAGATAGTGTGTATGAAAGAGGACAATTGTGGATGGGAGTTAGAAGGAGCTGAATAAAGTAGACAAAATTGGCCTTAACACATTCACTGCTATGCTGAAATCTTGAATCGACCATCGAATCTTTATTGCCGCCACTGGTCCAAATTTGTGACAACAATGTAGGTTTGTACCTAATGTCGATGACAGCAGTCCAATTGGACCGGATATAAAGTACACCATCAGCTGGTAGCACCCTGACTCAGCTGTATCCCTATTGAGTTTCATGTCAGGGGAGCCAAAGTCAGTACCTATAAGTAAGGTAAGAAGTCAAAATTTGACAGCATAAATGACGAACCATGATTCTCCCACAAACCCAATCACATGGTGCCCATCCCCTCCTTTCTCAAGCATTAACCATCTGATGTTAGTAGTAGGTACTGTAGTTGTATAAAATTGTGTCACAAATGGGCTATATTCCCAGAAATCACCTGGACTGAATTCTTGCTTGTTCTCCTGATAAAGCCAATGGGGGAGGTTAAATCCCACTGACCCTGCTTTAATCAAAAGCAATGTAAAACAGTGCGAGTGAGAATTATATGTCTGTAGTTTTAAAAGAGTAGCCAGGTATACTCTTCCCTAGCAGATATGCCATATTTCAACAAAGAAAAACTAATGCAAAAATCTCAAAGGGCACTTATTTCCAATGTAATACAGCAAAGTTCTACAATTGATTACTATATATTATATTATTGCTTTCAATTACTAAATTAAACATGTATGAGGTCATGAATTTAACACCCTTCATCTAATATATATATATATATATATATATATATATATATATATATATATATATATATATATATATATATATATATATATATATATATATATATATATATACATGTACAAATAAGTAAAAAACAGTAAAATCTACCTCAAAGATTTAAAAAAAAATTAAATTCATGATAAAAATTTGTTAATACTCATTTACATTTGGGGACATTTTGTGCCCTTAATGTATTGCTACAATTATAGCATGAATTATGATGACAACTGCCAGTGCCAATGCAGCAAGAGTGAACCATAAAATGCCCTGAAAAAGAAAGAAAGGCTATATGGAATTACATATTAATTTAAATTTACCAAAGTTTTTTTTCTGAAATACATATTTCAGATTATAAAACTAGATATTTATGTGGAAAATATGTATTGAATAAGTCTTTTTCATTTTTAAAGGCTCAAATTAAAAGAGCACTTTTAATTCTCTATTAATCACTTCAAAGCCCATGGTTTGGATAACTGTTGGACTTGGATACGAAAGGGTTTATGAGTATTTACTCAGGCTAAATCCTAAGTAAAGTACCTAAATATTGGCAATAGCCTGTGGCACTGAATAAATGGCTACGTGGACACATACTGTGAGTGGGGCTGTTACTGAGAGAGAGTGTCGAAACCCCAGCCCACAGGCCAAGGGGTCTTGCATCCAGCAGGGAGGGGTTCCTTATGACACCTGGGAGCTTTTTCTTGCTTGCACCTATCTTGGCTATAGAGCCTTGTTGACATGACATTCATTCTCTAGCATATAAAAATTTATGCCATATGTAAATATTGTTAGTTCAAATGGGATGAAAAACACGATCTATCATAACTCAAACTATCAAATATCATGAACCGTTGCTGGAAGGCGATATTCACTTCAATTTATATTTAATCCATATCAAACAGAAATTGAAATAAAGAAATCAATATTTTATTGCTTTTGTCAGTTAAAGTAAACCCTTGAGAGAAAGGAGAATTTCATCAGGAAACATTGCAGAAGGAGCTCATGCAGATAGATCCTATATCCCAGTGGAAACAGCTGCTGCCTCTGCAGGGAGAGTGGAAGTGTTTGATGGCTTCTTGAAGTAGAATACGTACATATCAAAGTTAAGTTGACATGAAGGCAATGACGCTTAGAAATTTGGGCTTGGAGGACTTATGTACCTGTCGTGCCCCACCCCCCTTCTTCCTCCCCCACCCCCTCTTCCGTGGGTATAACAGCAAAGAGCCACTTAGGAATGTCATAAATTTTAAACATCATCCTTGGTGGTTTCGGTGGAGAACATGATATGTCAGCTTGTGGCTCACCCTCACCTGTTTTTGCAGAATAAATGCTTCAATTAATGGATTTTAGTTTCCTCTTCCCAAGTAGAGACACTCAGTGGTGGATCTGGTGAACCCTATGCCGCATGCGCACCAAATGACCACCTTATTGCATCATATCCCGGAGGAAGAGGAGGAGAACACGTTGCGTTTCATGTGGACTCACCTTCACCCTCATGTGTGGGATTGAGATAAATTTCTTCAAAGTCTCTCCCTTACTCATGTTGAGGAGAGAGAGCCGAATCTAGGATTCCGATCGTCGAACCCTCTCCTATCGTTGACTATAGGCCTTTTCGTTGACATTTTGGCCTATCATCTTCCGGAGGAGGAGTGGTACTTAGATGCAGTGCGGATGAGGAATGAGGCACATTGCACGCCATGTTCGGAGCTGTCGTTCAGAAAGACTCTCCCGTGTCACTGATCGCACCGCACTGTCCGAAGCCTTCTATTCTTTCGGCTCTCACAAATCTCCGAGCCCCTCCAACGTAGGGTTACCATATTTTGAAACCCCAAAATTAGGACACCCTCATCGGGATTGATCAATACGGTACGAACCCATTTTAGACCAGTAGTGTCATCTATCAACAGTTCGTTTAAGTTTTTGTACAGAGAAAATATCATACACGAAGCGCCATGAATGATGCCAGACCCTGGATTCAGCTAAATGGAAAGCACCGCGGCGTGGCTATCGCCGGCTATAGCCGGCTATAGCCCTAAATCGGAAGCCCCCTAACAGGTCGCTAACGGTGTAATCTAATAATCGATAAAAAATATATTTAACTAGTTAGCGATACGAGATGAAAACAAAAATCAAAAGATATTACTTCCCAAAAATAAAAAAAATGGACATTAGCATAAATTGTAAAAATGTAAGCGGACGCATTCGCATTAAAAGTCGAAAATACGGACATGTCCGTATAAATGAGGACGTATGGGAACCCTACTCCAACCAAATGCTTTTTCTTCCCCTCTTCTTGACGCACGTCGACTTGCGCAATATCCTTTGTGCGCACAAATATCAAAACCTCCACTTTTATCAGTCGAGTTCCACCTACCATTGTTCATTATTAGTAACGATATTTTGGCCACATGTCGCTTCCGGAGAAAAATTACGTAAGCCAGTGGAAAATCTTCCTCAAAGTGGAAACAATAAAAAGAGCGATGACTAATATCATAAATATCAGGCCATTGTTATATTGTAATGGCTAACAATGTAATTTCTATCCCACCAAGGCGTTGCAATGCTTGCGTATTTCAGAAAAATATTTAAATAGGGGATTTGGTAGGTGTGGTGATCAGGGTTATGGCTTTCTATTTCGAGGGCCTTGGTTCGAATACTGGAAAAAGTGGAGATTTCTTTCGAAGAGTTCCTATCCATTCATATAAGCTACGAGGAGAACGCTTTGCCTTCCCCTCTTCTTAAGGGTGTTGTATACCTCCGCAGAAAACGGCTCTGCAGAACCTTGTGAGATCGAAGATAACGAGTTTAGTATAAGTCGCAGAGCTGATCGGTTTTCACTGATCGTTTGATTAAAGATCAATGAGTTCGGTCAATGAAACAATATTTTCATTAGCATTATTCATTAAAGAGCATCAGGCACTGAAAATCGTAAAAATAGCCTGATTTCAGCCTTTTTTCCTTTGACTTTGAAATAGTAATTGTAACATGTCTTCCATTCTCCGCAGGGATTCATCCTTCTCTTCTACAATGATATCAAATTCAAGGACCTTAGGTGCATACTAACGTTGCAATATCCTTTGTGCGCACAAATATCAAAACTATCGAAACTAGAAAAATCTAGTTATCAGTGGAGTTCCACCTACCATTGTTTGAATATTATTAGAAGCGATGTTTTGGTCACATGCCGCTGCTGGAGGAAATTACGTAAGCCTGTGGAAAATCTTCGTCATAGAGGAAAACACGAAAAGAGTGGTGACTAATCCCATAAATACCAGCTCATTATTACATTGTTCTACCCAACTACGTAATTTCTATCCCACCAATGGCGTGGCAATGCTTACGTATTTCGGAAAAATATTTCAAATCGGGGATTTGGTGGGTGGGCTTCCCATTTTGAGGGCTTTGGTTCGAATACTGGCAAAAGTAGAGATTTCTTTTGAGGAGTTCCAATCCTTTCGTGGAAGCTCAGAGGAGAACACTTCAAGTGGACACCTCCTTCCGTCGGATGGGAATTCAAACTGTGCAATCCTTTCTCTAGCCAGTGCTCTAGCCACCACAACAACCCCATCCCCACATTATTTGATTTGTCGTTAAATCATTTTTTATCAGTTTAATGACACGCATATTTTTAATTTTAATATTTTTGGCTTCAAATTATTTAAAAACCCTTTGAAATATTTATTTATTCATATTGTCTCACACTACTGTACGAAGGTCTTATTTATATACCCCTTATATTTATATTATAGATACTTATTATGACTTAAACCCTCTACCAACTGGTGATTTAATTGAAATGAGCTAATTTTACATTTCTGTATTATATATAGCCGAAGAAGTCTGAAACGTGATTGAATATATATGTACAGCAGAAGTGAGGGGTTCTCATGGCAAACTTCTTTGTCGTTTAAATCCGACTGTGTAAATGCTCTGGCTGAGGTCTAAAGAATGCACGCAAGACACCGTTTTCTGAGTGTTTCGTTGTAGCTGCGAAGCAGGTCACGCTGGATGGGTCCGGACCAGGATATAACGCAGGGTATCCGTCGTCTCTGGCGTAAGCATTGATTTCACGTTGCATCCCTCACCAAACATTTCCCCGTTCCATCAAATTGTCCTCCTATTGACTAAGGAGAAGGCTAGGAAAAAGAAGAGCTGTGAAGCTGCAGTAAAAATAAGAATTTGGAATGTTAGGACAATGATGAGGGCAAGGAAGCTAGATAATATTAAACTGAACATGGAGAAAAGGAAAATAGATGCTATGGAGCTGTTCCCATTGAGATGGGGCGATATCGGGGACTATTGGAGGTATAGTTTTAGGGTAATAATAATGTGGGGGATGAGAGTGAACGTGGGATTGCTATGGTACCAAATACAATATCGGGGAAAAGGGTAGTAAGAATTGAATAGGTGAGCAACATTATACTAGTAGTTGAAACTATACTAACCCTGACGAGTGATGCAGAGGCCCAAGCATTCATGCATACAAGTAATCCAAGTAATCGTAGGGAGAAAGAGGTTGATGGCAAATTCTAGCAACTAGAAGAAGTAATTGGAGATGTCCTGGGCAGGGCCGCCGCCCCTCCTGGAATTTCTTTTTCCCCACCTAGCTTTAAGAGTCTTTTTTATCTTTTTAAGAGTTTAACACCTCCTTTCATACAAAGCTAGATATCCCTTCGATGGTTGACCTATCAACGCCTGGTCATCAGCGAAACTTAATGACTTTATCAGCTATCCTCCAACTTTGATTCCCTCATCTAGCTCTTCAATGCTCTCATTCCATTTACTATCCATTATTGATAAAAAATCGAAGGCGACCTCGGGCACACTTGCCTCACCCCGCAACCTATAACTGCCCACCCTAATTCACTGTCAGCCACCTACACCTGTGCCCTCTAGGCTTAATATAAGTTTCGGGTAAATCTCCTATTTCGCCAATCTATTCCTATTTTCTCGAGTACCTGCATTAGTTTTTCCCAATGTACTCTGTCAAATGCCTTTCCGAAATCTGCAAATCAAGCAAAAACATCGTTGATATTTCTATGTGTTTCTATTTTTAAGTGTCCTCACCACCGCAAGCGCATTCCGAGTAACCCTCACCTTCCTTAATCCAAACTGGTCATCGCCCAAATAGCAATTTGCTCTACTCTCCAAACTTTAATTTATAATTTTAAGCAAAACTTTTGCGTCGTTAGAAATATGACTAATTGTTCTATGCTCATATCATTCTTACGCTTTCATTTTTCCGCGGTATGTATTATCGCGGAATTTTCACGAAACACTATGGCTATATTCTTTCCTGGGTAGATCCGACGAATGTGTTCAGAAAATGGTCACCTTCCCTAATTACCGAAATTCTTTTGCAACTCCGACGGTATGTTATCTACCGCCTAGACTTTTCTTGCCTCCTTCGCCCGATTGGTTACTCGCCGGGGTTTTTTATTTATTTCCTTGTTCTTCCTCTTGCCCAAGTCAGTGTTGACATTTTTCCACATCCTCTCCTACATTTTTATAATAATTTCTTCCGTAGCGCACTTGTTCTTTAACCTCCTTGTTTCCACAGTTTCTATTATTTCTCTGCCTCTCTTAATATTCCACTTCTTATAATGTCCTATCTTCCCATTGATCGTTCCCATTTGCTTTGCTTCACTTATGTTCATTTCCACGAACTCTTGGTACTAACAAGCTCCTTGTAAGCTCCTTTTCAACCTTTTAATGCTTTCACGCTCCACCTCTGCGTCCGACTACTTTTACAAAGCCTTTTAATCTAACGTCATACTTCACCATAACTAAGTTATGATCTGAGTCCACATCCACCTCCGGATAAATTCCGGAGATTTTTTACAGCGTTTTTAAATTTTTGTCATATCATGATGCAATAAATTTGATATCTCCTGGGATCACCCGTTATTTTCCAGGTGCAATACGTCTCGGATGATGTTCCAACTCAGTGTTTAGCACCGCTAATTCATTCATTCATTGATGTGGCTTGGACGGTGTGTGAACCCATGTAGTCCCTTTGAACCCGAACCCATTTACCGTGAATTATATATTTGCTGAATTGGCAGCAAAGTTCGTGCACACTGGATATTGACGATAGATTTTTCTCTCCATGACCTTAACCTCTTCGGGAATGGTGAGGGTAGTGTGAATAGGACTAATACATACTATCTTAGAGAACAAGTTTAACGTTTCATTTGCTATTTTATAATGTAGGTATTTCTTATCGAGTGATTGAAAACGTCAAAATCAATTTAAGCATGCATTGAAGTGCGTGCATGCGTCAGATATAGTGAGCTTGGTAATAAAATATGCATAAAAATTTAATGGGTATACAATATGTTCCCACATAGACTTGCATTTAATGGGAGCATACACGTTACGATGGTTATTAAAAGTATTTTATTATACATTTTTTAAAGCCTTTTGAATCTAACGTCATACTTTATCATAAATAAGTTATGATCTGAGTCCACATACACCCCCGGATAGATTCCGGATGTTTTTACACTTTCTAAATCTCTGTCACACCATGATGCAATAAATTTGATATCTCCCGGTATCTCTCGTCCCTAACCCATACCCACCTACTTCAAATCGATCCCTCCCTTCACTACATTCCAGTCGCCCATAACTATCAGGTTTTTCTTCCCCGGGAATTTCTGATTGTCTCTTTATGATTCTCGTACACCCCATCCTTCTCCTCCTTCCTATTTATTTATTCAAGTAATTTCTCACATACGGTTACTTATAGCCGTGTACACCTGGACCAATTCGTGATTCGCAGGGCAGACCTTTATTTCTACCATTAGTTACCTGTTCCTCATTTGTTCAATGTTTATTGCCCTCTTTCCCAGTTTTGGATTCAACACCGTAGCTACCCCACTTTGACTCTCATCTCCCCAACTGTAGAATATCCTGTTACTATCACTCTAATAGTCCCCTTTATCCCTCCATCTTGCCTCGTAAATCCCAAAAATATCCCTTTTCCCTTTCTCCATATCTTGTTTAAGATTTTCTAGCTTCCCAGCCGTCATCAATATCCCAAAGTCCCAAGCTCCTATTGTCACCACTGCTTTCCACTTGATATTGGGGATTTTTCCCACCGTGTCTCTCTCTCCATTCCTGCCGATGTTTCGAAGGACGAGTCGGTCTCTTTCCTCAGGGCTGATGTCGAGACTTGAAAACTGGCGATTGACTTGACTTGGACTTCTGGGAGAGATTGACAAAGCAATCCATTGAGATCCGGCTTGCGGAGAAGACATTCAACATAGACACATGCTACTCTCTCAGCAAGACCTAGAATCCCGCATTGACAAAACTTCGTGAAGCCAAAAAAAAGGCGGGGTTCCCACAACCAATCGCAAGACACGTCCTGCCCCTGGGTATGTATACATACCAGTTTTCAAATCTCGACATCAGCCCTGAAGATGGACGTCCTCCGAAACGTCGGCAGGAATGGAAAGGGAGACTCGGTGGGAAACCCGAATATCCCCAACATCACCACACACCGGGAAAGCCTTAGAGTTTTCTACTTTCGTCTTTATTTGTTTTTCTACTCCTGCTCTCCCCTATTATTTGCATCCTCTGTTGACATTGTTGTGCTAGGACTTCGTGTGATGACTACCACGGAGGCCTTGCCTCTCTCGCTGCCGGGCGCGACACCCTGCCGTAATTGCTAGGATTCAGTTCTCCGTGATTGAATTCCATGTCCAGAATAATTGATTGTTGGGGAGGCTTCCTCACCACTGCTTCTCAGCAGTATTTTAACGTGGCACCATCATTTGAGCTACCTTTCGTCTGGCTCCTACCCATCGACCTACATGGCATAGTCCTTTCACCACGTCAAGGTTGTGGTCCAAGGGAAGGGACTATGAACGTCAGCTCTTGTCAGTAAAATATGAGGAAAAATTATAAATCTTGGTAGTTACGACATTTCTCTTATGCACTTAAATATAAAGGTGCATATTTTGTCAACGCGAATGCTATTATTAACCCTATGGGTTACAAGTGTCGCGTTGAAGCTGTCGAGTCGATGCTTAAAAATCGCCAGAGTAAACTCGGTGGATCTCTTAAGTATTCTCAAGTATAGATAATCTCTCCAAAATAGGAGATTTGAGCTGTCTGGCAAGAAAGAGCTTCTTGTGACGAACATGTTCGCGGCTTCTGCACTGCTGTAGGTGTACTTTTTGGTGCATGATTGTGCATGAGATTATCATTGAATTAGCTCTCGTAAAGGATTTACACATGGATTATTCAGCACATGATGATGATGATTATATAAACTCATAAGAGGTGTATTTGGTTAAACTGATTTTGGATCGATACGCCGTTATCTATCCACGGCAGAAGAGTCATGGCCAGAAAGCTTCCATCAAACGAAATGAGCCTACTTCTCTGGTATTTGCACTGTCCATTGCAGTTCTTTGACGAATCAAGGTCACAATGACGATACTTATTCCTGAATAATATCACTATTGTCCATAACTCCCAATGCCTATACTGCTTTACTTCATCAGATCAATCTTGTATCTTCACGGTAGTATCTTTTTCTTAACTGAGTCATCCGAGTTTGACAGCTGATGTCTTTCAAAAAGATAAAAATTTTAAATATTAGCAAATGAGATCAAAACTTGAATTTTTTTTCTCTGTTTTTAGTGAAAATATTATTTTTGGTTTAGCATTCTTTCTGAATTTATTCCACCGTGAAAGCAATTTTTTCCCATGTAGTCCCGAAAACGAAGTACGAATTTGGCTCATGATATTAAGGAACAATGGTGATACCACTGATTCCTTTCAGTACGACATGGCTGCTTTCATTATTCTTTGACATGAGTGTACGACGTATGTCTTCTTTAAATTTTAATATAATTAAAATTTTATACGTGAGACACTTTTCTCCAACGCTTGGCAACGCAATATCACGGCAGCTCATTTACCTCCACCCTACTCCCTAAAACATTTCTGCATTCCTTACATGTGCAAGCATCAGAAATATAATAAGTGATATTTCAGATTAACCAAACTTGTCGTCATATAAAGCACGGTATAGTTAAGAACCATGCACCCATGTCGGACCGTAAATGAACCCAAGCAAGTATTATTTTTATATAGTTTCAATTGCGAAAATAAAAAAAGACCCAGAATGCAGAAAAAAATTTTAGCTATTAATTTACCTAAATATAATTGGGGTACTTCAAAAAGAGAAAATATTATTTAAGTTACACTTCTACCTGAGGAACTCAGGGGTTAACTTCTTCCACTTTGGCCCAAGTATTTTAATGCAGCTTCCTATCAGACTCTTCTGTCTCCTCCTCGTCTTTGAAGGGGGAGAGAGTCTACGTGGTGGCTTATGGTACTGAGTTGTCGTATCGAGGGCCTGGGTTCAAGACTAAACTAAGTTTGAAAAACAGGAGGAAAGTCTGAGATGAAACTGCACTATGAAACTCACTGTGGACGAAGGTACGTTAACAGGTTTGTACCTACTTAGGGTATCTTTGGACCACTGACCGAGGATTACATAATTAATTATATATGCTAATTAACATAAATAACCTTTTCTCCTTTTGAAGTATCGTAAGATTTATTTGCTAATTTCCTAACAATCTATTTGTACTCAATTTATCATTGATTTTATAATTTTCGCGATTGGAACTAAAGAAAAATAATACCTCTATTCGAAATATCATATTAAATGTATTTTCTGCTCACCCATTGCAAAAATACCGCATTTTAAAAGATAGGGATTTGTAAGAAGAGGATGTGGAATACGCCCGTGGAGCCGTGATCCTGCGTTTTCAGGTAGTTAGCAAGGTATCGCATATTTTTCATTTGTTGTAAATAAACTTTTGAAAAGATATCTGTCTTAAGCTCATGATAAAGATAATTTTAAAAGTCATACCGCGCTGAAAGTGGTATTTCTATTGCTATATGTAATCAGGAGCCGATTTCGCATTTAGTTCTAAAGACAATAACAGTGTAATTTCAACGAATTTATGGAGTAAAGGTGAAACAAAGCGTAAATATTGCAATAAAAATGTTTTAAATCATATAAAAATATAAATTTAAACATTCTTCAATTTTCGAAGCTCATATTTTAAATTCCACCAGCCGTCATAATGATACCAATTTCAAACTTAGTTGACTCAGTCTGAGAAACGAAACTTTAAAAACATGACAGTGGCAGATTTACCGAAAGTAGGTAACCTATACCGGCGGACTGGACTCCACTCTATCCGGTTCGGAACTGGACCGGAGCCTGGTTGCAAGCGCTGTTTCCTCATCAATAGGACTCAGCAACGCAAACGTCGAGACAGAAATGCTGTTTCGCCGCTCGTCAGCCTTTTTGCTCTGTAGCACTAAGGTCGAGTGCAATAAAATGGAGGCCATTGCACCCAATGGGATTAAGCCCTTCTAGGTTAGGTGCTCGTTGGGGTCTCCGGCATGGAATTGCGGTGAGAACCCCTACCAGGGTAGGTCCTATAGTATGTAGTAGGTAACCTCTGCCCAAAAGTAATTCAACGCTCGACACTCGAATTGATCCCAGCCACCTGTTTCGGCCTCTGGTTTGAAGCCTTCGGCGTCATTCCCCCTCGAGTAGTATCTCATTTCTCGCCATCAATTACAAACGTAAACGATTCAAGCAGAGGTCCTTGAAAAGACGTTCAGATTCAATCTTGCCGTCGACGATTTGGGGACGGAGCGAGGGCGTCCATGCCGTTTCCATAATGCAGTAGTGGAATTGATAGTAGTGGGAATAAGGGAATTCAGAAGCATCTTTGTTGTTACTTTTAGTGGTTAAAAAACTGCATTCGGCCATGCAAGTACTAAAGAAGTTGGTACTTACATGTTTGGTGGAGGCACTCTGACAAGTATCTTTTCCCATGGATAGAGAAAAGAACATTGTCCTAAAATAAGTCCACAAAATGCTCCAACATTGAGTAGATTAAAATAGGCGTAAACAGTAGAGAAAATGAGCATTTTTTTCTGGATCTACACACTTCTCTGCGAGCCGCAACTACGGCGTGTGGCTCATAACACCCCGTTTTGGACGCCAGCCAGAAAAAAAGGAGAGTCCAAGGAAAAGGTGATGGAAGTGGTTAAAACGAAAATTGAAACGATTGTTGGCTGTGAATCTTTTGATGACATATTTGTGTGATATTTATCTTTGTTTTTGTTATAGTCATTAATGATGCTTGAGAAGAAGGCATATTTGAACCAATCTTTTATTCAGCGGTTCTTTCTTTATTAACCGCTCTGTCAGTTCAAGGATTTTAAAGCGGAGTAAAAATAATATCCTACGAGTCAACTTGAATCATGCATCATTTAAATTTTGAAATGAATTTCAGGCTATTGTGTTACTATTGAGTCTCCAGAGGTTACCAGACAAGTCCTTCCATCAGTTGCGTTAATCTTCTACTCGGAAGCAGTAGTTTTTTTTTTACGAAGGGTAGGTTTTCCTTTACATTTTTTTATTTCACCTCTTCTCCCCTATACAGATACTGCATTGATATTCGTTAAGGGAATGATCAATATGGTAGACAAATGCAAGAATGGCCAAGGAATTCGCTGGGGAACTAATTTTCCGCGACATTAATGCGTTTCGAAAAAAACTAAACCGCAATTTCTAGGACGCGGTGACGACATATTGAATGACGTGGCCACTTTAAGGATATGACGTTGATTTGATAAGGGCTCAAACAATATCACGGAGTACGCAATGATCCCTTACCAATGTACTGCCTGCCTGTTGATGCATTCAGAAGAAAATGAACCACGAAATCCAGAACGACACACAGTGGGCTAAAATCGAAAAAGGCTGGCCAAAATTCAAAAAGTGATTTTTTCAAGCCAGGAAGCTGAAGCTTTGCATAAATATTCTCAAAAGACCTGTGCATGTGATGACTCTAAGAGTTTTCCTTATTAATCTACTATTAACAATTTGCATGAGATCAAAGTTTCACAAATTTCGCAAAAATGGTCTACACTCAATTTTATCACGAAATCTTCAAAATCAAGCCCTTGCTAAGCCTTTATGGGTAAAGGCTTGGAATAAAAAGTGATGCAGTTAGAGGAAACAGTTATTTAATTTTGTTTCCATGTAGGCTACATACTTTTTTATCATAATTTACTAAAGATATTAAACAAAATGGCGGACCCTCATTTTTGGTCACTTTTTAATATAAGTAGAGAAATAGTTATTTGCATCGCCGAGCATCGCGAAATAACTTATATGGCGAAACTCTACAAAGCCTCAACAGTACGAATCCGATGAGTCATGCTGCAATCGTTTGCGACGCCGAATTTCACATCAGTTTTTCGATCGCGCGGTCGAGTCTGGTCCAACCCACCTGCAATGTGGCTTGGATAAATCACGGAAAAATTATGCATTTTGTCACATGGGGTAAAGGTTTAGGATGTACTAAAAGACTGCTTTCTTCGGTTGCACCGCGGGCGTTTCTCTTTTTAGCAACTTGACATCGCCTACTGACGAATACGTAAACTTTTAACGGTGACAGAATGCATACCACACAGGGTTATTGTCTCTTCGAGGCCACCAACCCACAGCTGGTGTCGCATGGGCTGCACCTCTCCCGCCCCATGCACTTCGGTTCGGCGTACGGCGAAGGGTCGTTTATTGGCACCGCGGAACGGAACGCGGAATCTTTTACGCGGGAATTATGGGAATTGCGGAAATTACGATCCCGATGCT
The DNA here is from genome assembly GCA_963573305.1 of Pyrrhosoma nymphula. Classification (NCBI taxonomy): domain Eukaryota; kingdom Metazoa; phylum Arthropoda; class Insecta; order Odonata; family Coenagrionidae; genus Pyrrhosoma; species Pyrrhosoma nymphula. The sequence goes on from OY754332.1 coordinate 57,296,395, forward strand.
TAAATGTTTTGTGCATATTTAATGTCAGTGTTATTTTTCATTCAGTGCCAGGGAGTAATACCGCGGAGGGAAATAATTTGCAGTACCTTTTTACATCATGATTACGTAAGTTTACTTTTTCTTAAAATGTAACTAAATATGCACTACAAAATTCATTTTTTGCTTGAATTTCTACTATTCACTAACTGAATATTCACTATCATCACTGTCTGAATAAATCAGGTCTTTTTCTGTTTCACTCAATAAGAGTAGCTCTTTCACTTCCTTTGGTAAGCCTGTGAATTTCTTAGGAAGAACTTGAGTGCAGCTGGAAATTAGAGGATCTGATGTATAGTAAGAAAAAGTAAGAGTAAGAAAAATATTTATTGTTCAGGACAAAAAATCCAAAAGAACAAAGATAATAATAAAACACTTTGCAGGCACAATCTTTTACAAGTACAAAAGGACAAACTTTTCATCATTTCAAACTTTTCAAGTACAAAAGGAAAAACTTTTTATCATTTTATAAATGTAAAATAACACAAAAAACTCATGTATTAATAACTAACAATAGAAAAATGATACAATGAATAAGGAACCATAATAACATGAACACAAATTTGAAGAAAAAAGACCGTATGAATGAAAGAATAAAGAATGACCGTATAAAGAATGTATGGAGGAGTCTCTGAAATAAAACCTGATTGGTGGCCACTCTGGATGTTTTTCTAAAAAAATATTCACGAAAATTTCTTGTCATTATTTCGCGCTTCTATCGCCTCTTCAGATAATTGCCCCAATGGTAGTATATACTCCTTTACTATATCGGCTCCGTGAATCAAGGTTGTGTACCGTGGGTGGCATATGATGGCACGGGTAAAATTGCTCATATAATTCTGCAGTTTCCCAGCAGTACCGCCTAAACTCGACCTCTTTCAGAGGAAGGCCACTCGAATAGCCTTTAATATTATTGAGAAACTCTTAATCAAGTTTATGTCGATTCCTGCAATGAAAATAGAAATTTCTTAGAAGAAATCAAAGGTGGACTAAAGCAAAAAACTTCGATATAGCATCAGAAGGTGTTAATAAAGCATTCAAAATTATATTTCCTTCACACATGTTATTTCTGAAGATATGGGAAGGTGCTGAGTGTGAGTCTTGCAATAAAATATTTTGGAATGAGAAAGTAATTTCTCCAGACGCCCAAAGGTGCCTAATAAGGGTTGTAATGCAAGCACAAATTTGATTTTAAAAAATGATTCAAAGTACAACGTTACCTCTTAATAATCTTTCGGATATACTTGCATGACGGCGTTGAAGAACCAGGAAAATGTTGCAGTAAATGTTCGGGAAAAACGGCATTTACCTTTAGCCATTCACCGTAAAGCATCCAAAATCACTCGATATTCCGTGAGCTTTGTTCCCACCGCGACGCATATCCATTAAGAAAGAACCTCTTAACCTAATCTTTTAAATCCTTTAAACACTTCATTATTCATTTCCAAATTCAAACTTTCGGCGAGACGATTTATCAAGTACTTTCTCTTCATACGAAACGCATTTTTCACTCCAATTGGTATTTTATACATTTTTAAACGTGTGAACCAATCGAGGCATTTCTTTCTTGCATTTATGTTTTTTTCTTGCATGATATTAAGGATTCTGCAATAATAGTGACGTATTACGACTCGAAACAATTGAACACAAAAATAACGCCATAAACGTTATGACAAATGAACCATATTAAAATATACATCAGTGTGTCCTAATAGAGTATATACCTTGAAAAAGCGGGGATACTTGAAGTGGTTAGCAAAGTATCCACACCACTACGAGTTGTAGAGGGAATTTCGAGAGATCCAATACTGACAACAATACGAGTGAAACCCGTGCTAAAGTCTACAAATAAAAAAACTACTGCTTCACACCACTGAAAAATGAAACTAAATGCTGAAGTGCATTTCTTTGGAGACTAGAAAAAGTTCTCCCAAAAATATCCGAAAATAACCGAGAAGAGGGCTCCGCGGTGGCAATAAACGACCCTTCGCCGTACGCCCAACCGCAGTGCTGGGGGCGGGAGAGTAGCAGCCGTGCGACACCAGCTGTGGATTGATGGCCTCGAAGAGACAATATTCCTGTGTGGTATGCATGCTGTCTCCGTTAAAAGTGTACCTATTCGTCGATGGCGATGTCAAGTTGCTAAATTGCGTCGATGGTCGATTAGGCTATGTCAAGTTGCTAGAAAGAGAAACGCCAGCGGTGCAACTGAAGAAAGCAGTCTTTTAGTACCTCCTAAACCTTTACCCCATGTGGCAAAATGCTTAATGCTTTCCGTGATTTCTCCAAAATATAATACATAGAGGCTCTTTTCAATGTTTGTATCTCGAAAATCACCATAGCGGAGTGGATGCGGCTACAACCCATTCCACACACTTGCCGCGCCACCTTACAGGCGGGTTGGACCAGACTCGACTGTGCGATCGAAAAACTGATGTGAAATTCGGCGTCGCAAACGGTCGCAGCATGACTCATCGGATTCGCACTGTCGAGGCTTTGTAGAGTTTCGCCATGTAAGTTACTTTGCGATGCTCGGCGATGCAAATAACTATTTATCTACGTATATTAAAGAGTGACCAAAAATGAGGGTCCGCCATTTTGTTTAATATCTTTGGTAAATTATGATTAAAAAGTAAGTAGACTAGATTAAAACAAAAGTAAATAACTGTTTCCTCTAACTGCATTTTATTCCAACCTCACTTTTATTCCAATTCTTTACCCATAAAGGCTTAGCAAGGGCTTGATTTTAAGATTTCGTGAGAAAATTGAGTGTAGGCCATTTTTGCGAAATTTGTGCAACTTTGATCTCATGTAAATTGTTAATAGTAGAGTACTAAGGAGAACTATTTGCGTCATCACATGCACAGGTCTTTTGAGAATATTAATGCAAAGCTTCAGCTTCCTGGCTTGAAAAAATCACTTTTTGAATTTTGGCCAGCTATTTTCGATTTCAGCCCACTGTTCGGCGGACGGAACTGGGAAGATAGTAATTAGGTTTCCTAACTATTGGGGAGATGATTGCTTGAATTGTTCTTTCAAAGAGTCGGCTTCTCTGGAAGAATTCGTCAAAACTTTTTTTAATTACCTTGAAAGGTGCACAACTAATGTTTGAAGAGCACAATGAAAGTATAATTTAATTAGCTCTCCTAAATGATATACTTCTGCATCAGTCATGAGTAGTTCCTCAACCGTCTTAGAAATTATATGAAAACGTAATCATATTTAAAACTTTCAACTTATCTCGAGACACAGATGGTTCATAAGTTTTATTTTTAGGCAGGTATCATTCTATTATACTTACTTGGACAGAAACAAGTTTTTACAGAAAGCATAGCATTTTCCATTATTTTTGATTTTATAGACTAATACTAAAGTTAAAAAAACGGATATATTACATCTTGAGACTGTAAAACTTTCGCAGTATATTTTCCAATAAAATTGTTTTATTTGAGATTTACCTCTTCTTGGTTTGTTAAAAACCCTTCCTTTCTTATCTTCTGGCGGAAGACTTCAACGCGAGTTATTCCCTTACCTGATGAAGTCTCCTGCAGGGGTTATTGAAGTCTCCTGATGAAGTTTCCGTAAGAGAAGAAACGTAGGTTTTTTTAACTAACCTAGACGCGAGGAAACCCAAGAGTAAGAGGTGGAGGACTCAAAGGAGAACAAATATTGGGAAATAAGGAAATGGAATGTGTCTGAGGAACAGCAGGGAGGTTTGCTAGTTATTTAGGTAGTAGGACAACGACCGATGTTATTTGAGATAGCAAGATGACTATAGGTGCCTTTGTGTTAAAGTGGTCAGACCATCTTCGCCATTAAACTTTATCGAACGCTTAGTGGCTTTAATGTAATTTTATTCATATTCCGGAGACTTAAAGAAAAATGTACGTTTTGTTTGATTAGTATTGAATAATAATACTTTTGCTCGCTGATTATTTCGCGATTCGGAATTGATATTACGTGATTTAGTTGTGACAGAGAGTAAAAAGTAGGGAAATAATGTTTTTATGTACATTTTCTCGAAAAACTGCTCATAGAAGGTGAATCTTTCCAGACATTTGTATGGTAACAGACCTAACTTTCCACTTTAATTTCGTTTCCACCAAATTTCATTCTCTTATATAGTTCAATGATTTTTTGCTTCTTGCCTTTGGTGAAAGATCAGTCATTCTGCAGGGAACATTGACAGCAATTCAAGATTTGAAGGCTCCCTGAGAATCGTACTTCGTTCCAACAATTATCCTTCCGACGCAGACATGCTATTGGTACATCTTGTTTCAATGAAAAGAGCAGTCTTTCGGGAGAGGAAAAGGATTCTCGAAGGCTAAGTCGCCACCCTAGGCCAGGAGGTAGGGATTTGGGGAAACCGAGACTCTTCAGTCCCTTAGCTTCCGGCCGCCTTCCCCTAAACATGTGCTATAAAGTAAGAGAGCGTGCATACACTCCCCACCGACAACATAGGGTGCGTTCCGAATCACGCATGCTGCGTATCAAGTTGGAGCGCTGGAGCTGTCGTTCCGAATTGGCGACGCGCTTTGAAGCGCCTGGTGCGTGTGCTCGAATCGGAACGGTCTTGATGCGAAGATGGCGCCAAAATAATAATTTTCAAATGTGAGTGAGGTAGAAGCGGGTGGGGGACTGTCTGATCTGCGGTATAGCATGCGATTATCCGTTCCCTTGATTAAAATGTCTCTCTGGTGAATTTTTAAAAGCGTAGATACATATTGACGTCACGGTAAAACGGAAAATATTAGTATGTATGTAAAAGAACGTGTGTACATGTACAACTAATATGCTTCACATGCAAGAACGTTGCATACATTGATGTTTTTATTATTAAAAATTATCCCGGATTATAATTATGAAATTCAAACAACTTACATATCTCAGGTAAAAATCTGAAATTTCCTAGTCCACTCTCCTGAAACTCCCTTGCCCTCTCCACTGACATTCATGCAATGCAACTGCAATGTTACTGAGAATAAACAAGATTTTTTTTCCAATTCCCTCACGTTGCAATCAAGACGTAGTAACTGACTTGCGAAAATATTGAATGCAGAAAATTGCTGAATGTACCAATAAACACAGAATTAATATATGTATAACGGAAATTAATTAAGCAAAGCTCTCAGTGAAGTGTTTATTGGCTGAACTAAAGTATCTCCGATTCATTTGCAAGTTTCCCATTTTTGCCAACATTTCGGGCGAAGGATAAACCACGGGCGAAACATACCGGGTACATACTTCTTAAAATTCGTTGGCAATTATAATAATGGAACTTGGTTATGAACCACATATAAAAAATAATTTCCTTTGTACTAACAAGTGGTAGCCTAGTGGTTTTGAAGGCTGATTTTATTTCCGTGTAAATTTCACCCATAGCTGAACGATAATGGACAGTGATGGGAAGTAATTTATTGCAAGTAATCCGAGTACCGGTAACGATTACATATGATTTACTTTTACTACTAATCGTTACTTGTCTCCAATTGTAATTTTACTCGTACAAAACTCCAGGAGAAATCGTTACATTTTTGTAATCATTATAACTCTCGGGGTAACTTTAATCGGCGTGTAATTGGTCTTTGATAATGTGGATTACTCTGTTTTTTTTAATTGTTTTATACTGCATGACCAGTTGTTCACAATAGGTTATTCTGACTAAATGTTTCAACCCCTATCCATTCAGCTTGTTCTGAAGCCAGATCTCTACTAGAAACATCTTCCGCGTAATATGTTTCACGATTTACGAAAGCTTTATCGCAACCAAACTTCTAAATATCGAGTGACGCTGCCGATATACCGGCTAGTATACCGATACCGGTTGAGAACCGCAACTGAATAACTTCATTATTATCAACTAAATTATTTTATCGCTTTGGAGCGTTTCGCTCGATATATCAGTTGTCACTCCGATATGCCTTCCCGGTATTTTAAAAATACGCAAAATATAATTCACTGGGGAAATAAATTCAATTCCGATTTTATCGGTTATTTAATGCAAAATTACAGCTCTCGGTCACCTCACACTATTTGAAGCTCCGGGATTAATTATACTGGTATATATTTTAACACTTTGAAATTACTATAATTATGCATACCACGTAAATTTATGAGGGTTTTAAAATTATTTCAAAATATTTTTTTAATAGTTTTAAAATAATTTTCAAAACAATGTATGAAATAAAATTAACATACAATTTTTCTATGATATGCAAAGAAAACTTTCATATACCAAGTGATTCTTCATTCCATAATTTGAGTATGAATTTGCTTACGAAGATTTTTCAACACTCTAGCTGCTCCATGGTGATACATTGAATGAATTCGGTGAAAATGTTTAACACAAGAGCCTTGTGTGGTCACTTGAATCAGTTTTTCCTTTGCATGTCATTTACCCACTCCTCACCTTAAATGGCATCTTTTGGAAAATTTTGACGAACGAATAGAAATACATTTATTTATTCATAAAAGTAATGTACTTATTAAAGGTAGATTTAAATGGAATAATATTAAAATCCCCTAGTTTTTTAAATGTGAGGGGGTCCTATTTGGAAAAATACTTTTTCTTCGTCTCAGCATACATCCCACCCTTCTTCATCCCGTGCATATTCTCTTTCTTCCCCTTTCCCTCTTGCCCAACATCCTTCCCTCTCTCACGGCTTTGAGCAAGCAATTGCCGCTCGTTACCGCTTCCTGCAACATAATCTGCCTCCCCCTAATCTCATCCTGAAGTTTCCTCTCCTCACCGACCATGTCAAGCTTTTCCTCATTATACGTTATCCTTTCCATTCAACGCATCTTCTCCATCCTACTCCACACCCACATCTCGAATCTCTGCCCCATATAACGCTACACTCCATATCAAGCTCTCCACCAGCCTTTTCCTTATATCCTTATCCAAGGTCCCCGTCATCAGCTCCCTCTTATTACCGAACTGTTCATTCGCTTACACATAAAATCATGAATATGATGACGAAAAGCCGAATACGATATATTACGGCCAAGTGTTGCTTCGAGATGCTCAAATCAATCCATTCATTCGTCGAGTATTGGAAGCATTGGTATCAAAATCCTTAACATCTTATCTCAGGTTCCTGTCTTCAATTGTTTCAATGATGGCATCGTGCATATGGTAACCTTCGTGTTCCAGTGGTAAGTTTAGCCACAGCAAGGAGTTGATCAAAGACATAAAATGATGCAAGAATTGTCAATATGTCGACCTTCTCATCACCTATTAAATATGCTTTTAATTTTCCATCCCAATGAATGGTTACTGGTCTACCTAAGCATTGAAATTCAGCTATTAATTCTAGTGATACGCTCTTCAAGATTATTCATGCAATAGCGTTGTAAGGATAAACGATGCAAAGAGTACTCCTTCATATCACGTCCTGTCGCTGAAATCCATGATGCAACTAAGTTGACAGCCTGCCTGTCACTAACATTCGCTGTATGAAGAAAGGACAGCACATCCGACGTGAATATCAACTTCCTGCCTCTTTTTGGCACATATGTGGTACTGCCATTTGTGAAAATATTTTTCCAATCAATTAATATTTTGGGTACGTTCCGTGACCTTACATTTTCTTCGTAGGTTGAGTGTATGGCACGGTGTTCCATTACTCCAAGGTGTTTGATTTAGTATGCATTTTGTGAATGCTTGTTGAAATATAAGGAACATGAAAAATACGAATTTATATATCAAAGTAATATTCCTTTCTTTAACAGATAAAAGAATTATTTATTCATGCCGATTTTCACTCACGTTGTGTTTGACTTGCCTTCACTTTTTAAATATGTTATTTTCTACAAATTATACATATGGCTTTGATGGTCACTAAACAACTTTACGGACTGATGCATTTATTTCCAAGTACTGTAATATGCTGCGGCATCGAAGGTTTCAATAAAAATGAAACTTAAGATCTGGGACGCAGTACAGTGAAGCTGGATTTGCTTTTTATCTCTTGATGAGTTCAATCCAGTAGCTGTATTTTCCAAGAGACAGAAATTCATACAGATTACGTAAGTAGGAAATAAAAATTAAAAAATTATAAAACACAGCTGTCGATAAATAAAATCGGACAAAGATGAAAACAAGGTAGTGAAATGAAGGTCTAAGCATCGTTATCGAGTATTTAATGAAATACATTATGGAGTGAAAAGTTTACTTTGAAACAGTTTTTCATTTTTTTTATATATTACTAATGTTGTAGTGCTAACAGGGATTGGAGGTAATTTGAAAATTCAGCTGTCACCTGCAATTTCTTAAATCGATGGGAAAATATGCCCTTCCGTTAAAATTTCCGATGCAGTCTGGGGCTTTTTAGTTTAACACAACAAATAATTCAGGCACAGTCCCCGACTGCATTGAAAACCATAGTCCATATAATACATAGCCTATGACACTCGCGGCGACGTAAGGATTCTATCGAGGGGTCTTACATTAATATATGTTGGGCCATTCGGCTGTTACGGCGCACAGTGGTCACAAATCGAAAAAAGCTGGCCAAAATTAATACCACTGTTATTTTTCCATACTTTATATATTTGAACGGTTTTTATTCTGGTTTTCGACCCACTGAATCCAAATTTGACGTTTATTTTGCTGTATATTTGATATTTTTGCTTTTTACAAGACCAATTTTTTAAAGAATTAAATGTCACAAATTTATATTGAACTTTATTAGTTGTTCCGTATGTTATTATATCCGTATTCCAATTGCGATGTTATTTCTGCTGTATGTGTGATTTCTTTGTTTTTACTTGATAATTGTTTAAACAATTTATTTGAACTAATTATAATTGACCAGTAATCGTGGTTCCTATAGATTTCCTATCCGCAGAATCCGAATATGAAGTTATTTTTACTGTATCACTGAGTGTTATTGTTTTTACGACAAAATTATTTAAACACTAAAAAAACACTGTAATGGCCATTGTAATCGCATGCTTACGGAAATCCTATATCTAATATTCTGTTCTGTACTGTAAGATTTGAAAAATAAGTCACTTCATATAGTAATCACTTCATTCAAACTATAGGCAAGATTCGGAATCGCGGCCTTCAGTAGACCCATTTCGTGCGTTAACTACCAGGATTGGAAACTAGTATATATGTACACCAACTTTGGCACTAAATATTTTATCAGTTATATTATTCGACTGGGTATCAATATTATTCAAAGCAAAAAGAAAATCAAGAAGTTATATCCATAGTTTTACTATTAATTATTGAAGAAAACAATTACATTTATTCAAAATCATCGCCTGATAGTTCAAGTCTCACTATTGGTCTGCGATTCATCCAGAGTAATAAGACTTCGTACCTCTACAAATAAGTGAATTTTTTTTTTGGACACCTGAAATGGTGGAAATGAAGGGATCGGATGATAAAAGCAGTCTTCGTAATAGTTCATCGTCTGTTGCCATTTGTTTGGTGCTCCCGGAATCTTCGGATATCTTTTTTCCTGGCCTTCATAGCCTCTTCTGATAATAGACCAATAAGAAGGATGGCTTCCTTGACAATGGCTTCACGGTGAATTAGCAGCTTGTGTAAGACGGATTGCATGTAATTCTGTGTGTAAAGATGGACAGCAAATCTGCCGTAGAAAAAAATGCTTTTTGAATAAAGCAGCATTGATATCAAAACCACTTTCCAAGTAAAGTACTCCTTCCGGTGATAATTCGATTTGTTTGCCCTCCTTTACTCTTTTTACTCACCTCCATTTTGATAATACGGTTCACGCTCTTGTAGGAGTAATTGTCGTCGCTTCTTTGATTATCTTTGCAGCCGACTCATCACCTCTGTTTCGGTAGATCATGGTTGTAGCTAAGGCTAACTCAGCTGGTAATATATTATCTCTAAGGTTACCTGTATTTCTTCGCTTTGATCTTTCACTGGACTCTTCAAATAGTTTTTCTCGGTCGTCCAATTTCAGCTAACTCGTCCGAACCTACTAATATTTATGGTGTTATTAAGATTACGAAAAATATTCCAACTGATCATAGTTTACGTAACAATTACTCACCGGTGGAAGATATTTACATACAACGGAAGAGAATTAAAACTTTAGCTGCAGCAGCCAACTTCCGAAGATTCTCCTGAAAACACTACCACGTCGTGAACCTCGCTCCCACTTAATCAGATACATGGAGAAAAAAATGTCTGCATGAAACGTTCCAAAGTATTTTTGGCTATCATATTTTTGCCTAAATTAAAAATTTCGATCAATTAGTTAAGCGCATATTTTTTCTTAAAGGTTATAGATAAATTTTTCATGTACCTCAAGGTGCGCAACCATTCTCACTTCCTTCAAACACTTAACACGATCTCTTTCGGGCTGAATCTTGAATCAGGCCCAAATCACATGTAGTAAGATATAGATTATCACCCAAAGCCACAAAACTCACGTAAGAGAACTTGAAATAGGTACTGCACAGCACAAATATACAGTGGGCTTGACTCTAGAATCCTGGTGTATCTTGTTTGCTGTACGCAACGTAGATGAATCACTTTCTTCTGGGAATAAAGCAACTCACAACACACAAATCAACTCGCTCGCAATCTGGGCTTAAAGCAACTCGAGTTTACCATGAAAGGAACTAAGAAAATCTAAATTCTGGCGAGCAGATTTCACACTAGCGATGCTTAGAAGTAACTGCGACATAGTTTTTGTCGAGGAGGGCCTTAATCCTCCCTTCGTTTTTTTCCAAGAAATGTTGCACACGTGCAGTGACAAGATTCACTCCCGGTGGCCAGAGTGCAATTCATTCCTGGTTAGGTTTTTCACGTTGGAGGGCAATAAAAGTACGGCATGGCGCTACCCTTTTGGGCAGCAATTGTTCTTGCGCGGAGGCTACAAGGGTATCTGTGATCAAGTGCGTAATGAGCTTGCGCAGTGAACATGTGCGCTTTGAGGAGTCCGCTTTCCAAATGAATGCGGTCGAAAGGTTGGTCCAGCTGTTTAAGGAACTTTACAATTCAGGAATTCTTAAAAACTATTTTTACAGCATATATATTCCACCATCACGTCCATTCACTACCTTTACAGCTCTCAGAATGTTACTGATGGATATCGAGCATCACTGAGAGTATTTTTGTCGAGCTAGATTGATATACCCTGGACTAACAGGAAAATCTCTAGTTCACGAGGTGAGAGAAGAATTTTTCCTGTAATGTTTCCGATATGGATAAGCAACGCCTACAACATCATGGGAACCTATCCACAAAAATGAAATTTCCTTGGATTACCTACTCCTCGCGCCGTCCGCTGCCCGCGGCAGCGCACTGCACCGTACGGCTCAAAACGATCTTGAGGTCAAATTCGCAAACGAATGCAAGATTTTTCTTTTGTTTTATATTCCATATACTTTACTGTTTTAATTTTTGTCGAAATATCCGTGAAGCAAAGCGGCGCTAAAAATGATATTGCTCTTTTTATTTCAAAATACAAGTTTAAATAGCTTAATGTTTAAACATTTTTATCAAAGTTAAAAAACTTAAATGAAACCAAATTATTTGAAAAATGATGTTTAGAGGTATTAATTTACGTGTAGTAATTTTTTAAACTTCGCATATTATCCGAGCGTTTTGTTCTAAGAAGGTAAAATTCTCTCAAATCGACTGAGTTCGCGCGGCAAGCGCATTTACCCCGAATGACCCAAGTTTGACGGATTCCACAGATTACTATGAGCAATGCAATGACCATTTTAGTAGCCTATCTTGCAGACCATATACTGTAGAATACGAATTAAACCTTCCGAACTTCCTCGTAGGAAGTTGAAAAAATGACTTTTGGCCAGCTTTTGTCGATTTGGAACCACTGAACGGCGGAACGAACATACACACATGCATACTCGGGCGCTGAATACATGCAACTTCTTTTTTCCGGGAAGTCTTGAACAAAGACTAAATTCCATGAAATATGAACAGATCATAATCGAGCGACATAATTCGGCAGTACGATTGATTATATTGGAATTAGCTCATACAAGAGACCATTTTTGGATCAAGAAATACGATTTCCTTAACAGAGTAAGTACCTGATTACGTAAATATTCCTAAAACCTCCAGAATATTACCTATTATCTGTGAATGCAGATGGTTAATAAATTAGTTCTTACAGGATACAGCATAAAATTATAAATCTGCATCTATAAAGTCTTATAATTTTCGATGCAAAAAAAGAAAGTTAAGTGCAACAATACACCTATGTAAAGTAGTTGTCTTTAATATTATTATTTCCTTATCTTGACTAAATCTCGGGTAAGGATAAACAGGTTCCTCTCCCACTCTTTCCCTCCACTTTCACTCCACTGACAGTGATTCAGGGCTTGGGGTGCGGATAAGCAGGTCCCAAGTGTCAGAGGCAGTGTAAGCAGGTCCTATCCCCCACATACTCTCCCGCCCTCCCGCCCTGTTATTCACCATCAACCGTACCCCCCCCCCCCTTCCTTACTACTACCTCTTTCACATGTCAAGAATCCCCCCCTCTTTCCTTTGCTCATGTATAAATATTCCCATTGGAGACATAACTTGTGTAGACCTGATGATGGCGCCCTAAGAAACGTCGAAACACGTGTAGTGTTTAAACTTGCATTACATTTTAAGTGGACAGTACAATTACTGCGGTTTTATTGAAGAACTAAAATGCTGTTCCACCATATAACGCCAGAGACTGTCGAATTTACATGTTATCTCGCTCAAATTACCTTCAGGGTCGTTATGAGGAAGGCTCCCCTCTCCCGAGAACTCCGGGCATTATGAGCAAATACACCTCCCTCGAAGGACGCTTGCAAGTGTACTTGGGGGTGATGCGTGGTATGCCTCCCTCCAAGGACGCGTGCATTCCCCCATCCAGGGGGTTGTTTTGTAATCTCACCTTTTTAACCCTTTCAACGCTGAGCCTATATTTGTGAACCCTTCACCCTGGCTGCACGTGTTTTTTTATGTTTTTGGCACGTTTATTGGCTACAAATATGACCCCTTATATTTTTTCGATCAAAAAATAAAAATTTGATTTTTTATAAAATTTTTAATTTTTTACTGGAATTCCAGTCCTCAGTCAGCCACAAGGATCTTTTGTGTGATGTGCAGGGTTGCATCTTTTCCCCTTCAAATTAAATTTTTTAAGATAATTTGAATCTAATTTTTTACCAGTCAAATATAATTCAAATAAACCTATGAACGCTTAATGTTAGCATCCTACATAATGATCTTAATGTAGCTAAGCTTATCATTTAATTATATATCGATATAATTGTTTTATTGAATTTTTATTTTCGTTTTTCGTAATTATTTTCAACTTTCTTTTGGGCCGATGGCATGAATGGCGTATTTTTCTCTTAGATACATACATATATCCGGCCAAGGAATTGCTAGAGTATATAAGAGGTATAAATATTTCCTTGTTGACGATATTGGTAATGAAATGTGCAAAATGTCAATTTTCCTCGTTTAGCATAATTATGGAAGAAAAAAAAATTACTAAAGACTTCAGTTCCATAAAGCTGAATATAAAGTATAAGTTAATTAATAAATGTATTTGGATACGTATAATGGAAATATAATTATGTATTTTACAATTAAATAAATTACAAAACAGTAAAATATATAAAATCAATTGAAATACAATACTAAAAATGTAAAAAATACATTACATCAATTGAAATACAATACATAAAATGAAGATGAAATACGATACATAAAACGATTTACATTAAAAACATACAATTTTATTCCATAAAAAGGCACTCTACGGGTACGTTCTAATATTTTCATGAAAATTTACAAAACAGCGGTGGAGGCAGAGGTCCTCGCAGGTAGGGCAAAAAAACGTCTCCCTCCGCAAACCCTGTTTCGTGCACCCCCGATACCTTTGCACTGTCCTCTTTCTTTTTCCTTTGTCGTAAAACAGAATTCATCTGCGGAAAATGCTTAGATAAGCCTATGCCTCTGGAGGGTAGTGAAGGAAGGAGGGTAGGCTCAGTTTCAAATAAGAAATACATTAACAAGAGCATGTTTTCAACTGCACAACAAATGTTGGTTTTGAAAAATTGCTGCGAATATAATCAGTTTCCCGTAACCACATGCTGTGAGAGGGCCCGGTAATGACGGAAAGGGTCGAGACGAGTACCTAGGAAAGTGTTCCCTGGAGAGGGGGTGACATATCGGAGAGGATTGCCGCTTTGAAAGTCCTCTGTTCAGGACCGCACAAAAATATCACAAGGCTCAGACTACTGAAGATATTTCCATGTAAATTTTGCTGGCATGAAACGGTTGGGATTTCACAATTGGCAAAATTATCGGATGTCATTGACCATAGGCTGTTGATCTACGAAGGGAAAAATTCCACAGCTGGGCGGACCACTTTTTGTTTCTTACAATGAACCCCTTTCCAATGGAAAGTTCCCACTTCCACCCAAAACTTCCAAGTGTTGTTTTGCCCACCGCCTACATTCCTTTTATTTTTCACAATTGAGGAAACCCCACTTCAATACCCTATGGCTTGTCGGTGTTTCTGACCGTCCCTTTATTCTTATTCCCTCCCCTAATCCTAGTCCTTTTCACACAGCAATAAAACCCTCCCACCACTGAGACCCCCCAACCCGGGCATTTACTGCCTCTGTGCCCGCCAACTTCAGAATTTACTATTACATGTGGCAGAACCCAGGCGAGCAACTGTGAATATAACAAAAACCAAATGTTTTTTCCTCTAAAATATGTTAAATATATAAGAATGACTGACACGCTTGTCTTCCAGTATGGTCATATGTTCAATTCTTCGTGCTAAATGGATTCCTTTTTATTGAATCATTGGTAGTATATTTCGGACAGACACAAGCACTATACATATATACAATTCATAAACGATAACAACAATTAAAATACATAAATTTTGTCAAAATATCGCTTCTATCTTTACATGATACATATATTATATTCGCAAAATGATTTACTTAGCATTCTCATCTACAGATCCTGTTAATGGAATTCACGTTAAAAATTACTAATATAAATGCCAGTTGAGAACCTTTATATGAATAAAAACAACGTAAAAGCAGTTTTTATTCACTGGAACTCTTCCACAATCACTATTGCATTCTTATAAATGGATTTTTATTGCAAACGGTGTAGGAGTAAGATAAGCTAACAGAATTTTCTTCCTTACAATTAAAAAATGGGTATCTCCACTATTTTTTTGCATTTGTCACGATATACAAAACAGTGGTTTAAAAACAAAATAACAATAGCCAACCAAAAAAACAGAAAAAACCCTCACTAAACAGATGAAATACCTTTGAAATTAACCAGCAAATAAACAGACGGAATTGTATTTGGTAGGAATTGAAGATGGTACAGTGATGATGTATTGAAAAACTGGAAACATTTTGAATAATTTACTCTACGAAATGTTTTCAAAATAAAAAAAAATACAATTTATAATAAAAATAAAAATATAGTTTGCATAAATTATTGATATTCATGTTTAATTAAGAAAAATATGCTAATTTCCAAATGAAATATTAAAAAGTATGCACAGAAAAGCATTTGCGGCATTAATAAAATTTATGGTTTTTATTCCAAAGTCAAAAATAAATAGTCACTGAACACATTAAAAACATTAAAAGTACTCATCAGCACGGGATAGAAACAGGAAGGAATATTAATGTGAAAGAGATGGTGTTATTGAAAGTAAAACTGAAAAAAGGACAAGATAATCAATTTTACCAAATATAACGTAAATGAAAAAATATAAACAATTTATTTTCCTAAAGCTTATGTATTAAAAAAAGGTGATAATATTATTCCATTTTTACCATGTGCCACAAGGATACAAAAACGCAGTAAAGAAAACAGGAATTATCAGATAAGACACAAAAACAAAGTGCAAAATTGTGATTATCTTAACTAACAATAAAAAAATTATATTTCTGTATATATATTGCCGAATTAAAAAAATTAATATTGGTTAAAACTATTATTATTTATGAATAACTAAAATATATATTAATTATTCATTGAAATATTAAAAATACTACCAAAAAAATAAACATATACCGAAAAGAGTGAAAAACGGCTAGATTTACTCACCTCGAAAAAAAAATTCGAAAGCCGCAAAAACACCCGGGTGAAGAAAACTGACCTTCCCCAACCGAAGAGTAGACCCTTACTGATGACTGCAAGGCGGCGGAAGCTTCCCCGAGTGACTGAGGCGCAGTGGTACCGTTATATATTGAAAGGAGCGCTGAACTGGAATTCCAGTCGTGCCGCCATTGGCAAGGGTGGCTAATACTGGAATTCCAGTCCTGCAGCGCTGAATGGGTGACTCTTTGCGGGAAGGTGGGAGGTCCGTTTCGCTCTCTCAATGATCGGCTCACGATCGGCCTAGATCCGATGGTGGCTCCATTTCACGTTCCTAACGACAGGTGAGATGGAACTAATGAAATGCGGAGCCAAATGAAACGGATCAAGAGCCGAAAGATACGGATCAAGAATCGAAAGCGTGGATGAATCAAATAAATAGACTGGCAGTTCACCACTTGAGAGCCGAAGACGGTCACGCCACCTGGGTGACGGAGTTGAACTGCGAAAAATGACGTAATTTTCCACATTTTATGACGTATTCTCACTTAAGTGAGATTACAAAATAACCCCCCTGATGTTTCACTCAAAGGAGCGTATGCTGGTCTGAACGACTGGTATGGATTGATGGTTGTATTGACGTCATCACATGGTTTGAATATGATTGTGCTTTGGAATAAAGTTGAATAATTATGGAGAGCCTAATGGAAGCAATCTGCGGATAAATACACGAAACGCTTCGCGTTGGGTGACGGGATGGTTCCGATATAATGGTCTCTATTTGACTCTTTGAAAAATTAAATGGACTGTGAATCTTACAAAGAGGAGATACAAAATATAATATCTGTTATTAATTTGAGATGTATTAATTTTTATCAATTTAATATCCTGCGAAAATATATATTATTGCCAGTGAAACTATGATTTAATTCTGAATGTCGTAGCCGTAATTTAAAAGAAGCATCAAGCACGCATTACATAACAATTTCCGAATAGACAATCACCAGCACGCAGTTGGTAGAAAGAGGTGTTGTCCGTTAATAATTTGATTTGATATTAATTCAATCAACCAATCAATGAACCGATCTTTTCATACGCGAGTTATTATATATTTATAAGAATGTAAGGTAACTTTTATATCTAAAACTAGCTTTCTAAGGTGAGGACATAAAGGATGAATAAATGACGAAGATGTTTTCGGAAAATAGACGATTTATCAGAAAGGTTTGCGTGTTTACTAATTATTCATACGTACTCGTATCTGTGTTATAGTAATGAAGTTAAAGTTGTAATTGGAATTGATCTCGTAGAATCTAAATTTAAATAAAACTTAGCTCCTCCTCCAATACCTCCCAAACAAATAAAACCTCTCAAATCTTGGTCGTCCGCGTAGATACTCCGTCAGCTATTCTCCTACTTTTATTCCCTCATGTAGGTCTTTCCATGCCTCTTTTACCATTTCCTCCCTACAATATATTGCCTGAAAAGTATTGTAAATTGTATTCATTTCTTTTATCATTTCCAAATCGTTCAATTTCCTTTCTAAGTGAAAACCTAAATTAGCCAACCATCCCCATCGTAATTATGATTGCTTGCAAATGTTATGAAGAATTCATAAATTTTATTACACTTTTCACGTAACAGTGGGATTTGTATTGAGTTAAATTAGCAAAAAATATATAAAATTATGACAATATAGTCTTCCCAAGCTTTCTGCACTCCTAATGTTACGTCAGAACCTTTCAACTGTTAATAGAAGCAAATATCGACATATCACATAGGTACTACAAGAACAATTGGTTGATAATGTTCATGTCGACAGTGCCTTCGAACTCTTACAAAATACTTTTTTGTACATGGTGCATTAGTTGCTGTCTCTGTAAGAAACATTTTCCGTCGCTATTTTACTGGGTCAATTAAATCTCCATGTCAGGAAGATATCATCTTACGTGGAAGAGAGTCTGAGTGTAGAGTTGGTGATAGTAGACGGTGATACCTGTCAATTTTTACGGAATGTTGTATAATTAGAAGTGTGAGCCTCAAATTAATGGTTTATTAAAATTAACGGCTTGAGGGCACTCAACGGGGACCGCCGCAAATTTTTACCTGCTCGGACCTTCAGACGAACGGATGATCTGCTCCGTTTCTTCATTTGTTGTTAACTTAAAAAAGTTATAAACTAAGGTGGAGCGTGGTTTGAGCGGTCACCCACCCCCCGCAGGGAAGGGTCGAGCGAGGGCGAGAGAGGTTCCGCGAGTCCGAGGATCTTCGAGATGAGGGTTACCGCTCGCTGGGGGTTCGTCATGAGGTCCGAGGAGGTAAAATTTTCAACGGCCCCGTTGAGTGGCCACAAGCCAAATTAACATTGTAAATATTTTATTTAAATGACAAACCTTGAGGATATCAGGAACTTTCACTGTGAGCGCTTTTGCCAGTTAAGCTACCGAGGACGGGATGAGAAAATTGTGGACGAAAACAGTCGTTGGAAGGGTGGAAAGCGATCGGCTGCGTTCACTTTCACGAGAAGATTGCCGAACCGCGAGCTGCAGCCGACGACCACCGGCGTAACGTCTCTTGGGCGCCCGGGCCTTAGCCGGCATTTGACCTGCCATTTTCATCGCCAGTCCCTGCCTTGCCGTGCCGTCAACCGGCCATCGGCCGCGAATCGCGCTCCGGAGCGATACATGGAATACGGAAGAAACACGGAAGGACATTTGAAAACACATAAGTAAGGAGACCGATGTGAAACAAATGGCAAATACAAATTCGCGATTCTATCCAAAACGTGCCGTTAGGAGCACTGAAGGTTACATTAGGTAAAACCAGCCTTAATGTATTTCTTTGAGTATGGCGCCGAAGCTACCGATGAATGATCTAACTTTCTTCGAACATGGGAAAAATATTGATATTTTAAATTTGTTTGTGATTTAAGTATTTTGCGAATTTATAGATGAAACCTAAGGTATTGAAAGCTGTTGGTGTTGTGCTCCAAATTTGTGGTGCATTAGACATATTTTTTCACTTGTCGCTTCCAAGATTTTACTTCATTCTCTTTACGTAAATCATAATTTGGCTTAACATATGTAAAATGAATACGGCACTTTTTCTGACGTGTAATATAGATATACATTCCTACTTAAACAATTGACCATGTCATCAAGCTTTCTGAATCTTCGTGAAGTAATCAGAAAATCCTCAGATTGGTTAAAATAAAAAATTTTAATTTAATCTATATTCAGAGGAAACTTTTATCTAGCGTGCCCAATCTGACAAATAACGAAAAAATTCGAAGTCCTAAATAGTATCCTTGTTGGAATCTCGGATAAACAATGCTTTTATCCGAAGAATATTTACTAAAAATTACATTTAGTTTTGATACGAGGACGATCTGAATTAATGTAATAAGGAACCCGTTATACCGGTTCTTCATCAAAATGCTGTGGTTTACGGTATAAAATGCTTTAAAAAATCCATACACAGCATTACCCTGAGATCCGTTATTCACAGCACAGTCACATCGGACTTTCGTCGTGAATGGTTGTGTTTGGGCTGCGCTCTTGAGTTTGCCCTTCGCTGCGTGCTCACTGTTTCGACGCCTCGACGCTTTCGACGTGTGGCCGTGGCGGTCAAACGCTCTAAGGAGTCGGTCTTATATACAATTGCAACGAGTTTTTCCTCGTTATGTCCCAGTCAGTGTCGGAAGAAGAACCTTAAAGCTGAGGAAGCTTAATATCTGAAGTGAAACACCTACGAAATACTCAGTGCCCAGATCGTTAACATTGGTGCCAGAAAGGAGGAAGATGGTTTGCAAGAACTCATTCGGCCACCGCGAGGTTCGTCAGGATAGTGATCAGCGCTGTTGGAGGAGGTGCCATCGAAGATCTCTGCAACGCAGGGTGAACAAAGTGAGTAATAGGAATGCATCATTGCTTGGCAAACGCAATTCCTGTGAATTCTAAGGCTATGGAGGCACTAAGTAGTAACATTATGAAAATGAAAGAACGATTCGAGAAGATCGTAAATATAACTATTGAATTTATGAAACGGGTAGTTTTCCTTGAAGCTCATTTGAATAAGTTTGAAACTAATACACTTGGAGGTCAGTGGAAATTCATAGCATTCCTGTGATAATCTGGGAACTCGTAGCAGCATTTGTTTTGGTGAGGCGGGTTTGTCCTTGGGGATTACAGTTGACGTAAATGACATTGATGTGGCTTGCAGGGTGTGTGAACCCATATAATCCCTTTTAACCCGAACCCACTACCGTGCATTTTATATTTGCTGAATTGGCAGCAAAGTTCGTGCACACTGGATATTGACGATAGGCTTCTCTCTTAATGACCTTAACCTCTTCGGGAATGGTGAGGGTAGTGTGAATAGGAATAATACATACTATCTTAGAGAATGAGTTTAATGTTTCATTTAATATTTTATAATATAGGTATTTCTTATCGAGGGAATGAAAACGTCAACATCAATTTCAGCTTGCATTGGAGTACGTGTATGCGTCAGGAAGAGTGAGCTTGGTAATAAAATATGAATAAATATTTAATAGATATACAATATGATCCCGCATATACTTTCATTTAAAGGGAACATACACGTTACGATGGTTATTAAAAGTCATTTACTATAGTAAATATTGACAAATATTCCGGAAAGCATGAAAAACAAAAAACGTAAACTATGAAATAACAATGATAAGGTAGTTCGTAAGAAAAATGAGCTACTGATACAATCTTTGGCTTTAGCATTGTGACTGTGTATCAAGAGAAAAAAAAATATCATTTGAAAAAACTTTGGGAAATATGACCAATGATACACATTTTTAAACTACCAGTTATAATTTCTAAGTTTTAATTATAATAGCTTCTAATGAATGAAAAATATTACTATTATCTGTTACAACCAATCATCATGCAGCCTTGAGAGATTAAAAATTAAAATACGAGAAACGCTGTCATGAAGTAGTTGCACCGCAAATTAGTTGTAGAACCGGGCAAGTAAAAGAATTTCTAAGGAGTCAGACTGTGAAATGTAAATGACTATAAATTCATTGAAGTGCAGGGATAAACCAGGTAAATAAGTTTAAATGAAATGTAAATCATTTCAATCTATTCAGATTTTCATTTTAACTTCCCCTAGACAGTGACCGCCACCCACAAAGTACAACTGGATTAAAAGGGTTCACGACCTGCTAATCCCTTGTCTGTGCTTGAAGAGAAGAACACACCCTCTACTTTTCTTCTAAAAAGGGAATTCCAACTCAAAAATGCCACTGCTAATGCGTTAAATAACATATCCTCCATTAAAATTGATATAGTATTCCATACTATTGCAATTAAAGGTGGATACCTGTGTATATATGACTGCAGAAAGAATTTTAAAAATCAAGTATGTATTCAACTTTTAAAAAACCTAGAACTCATTAATTTAAGCAATCTTCCGGTTAAAAGTAGGTTTTAATAAACGTCAGAAAAAAATAATCCGTATGTTTACACGTGCACAACGTACGCTGTGATAAATAAAGAAATACAATCTAGCATTTCTTTCTTTATCACAGCACACGTCCTTCCATTCTTCATCGCGTTCATAAAACATATTACATCCTATCACGGCCTTGAGCAAACCATTGCCGCTCCTTACCGCTTCCAGCCTCATATTCTGCCTCCCCCCATATCATATAGAAGTACATCTCCTCACCAGCTATGCTAAGCACTCCCTCTTTTATCTTTCTTTCCGTCCACAGTGTTCATCGTCCTCCACACCCTGTATTCGAGCGCCTGCAGCTTGTTCTCGTACTCCTATTCTTTGGTTTTCCTGTGATTTATCTTCCTTCCGCATTTCCCGAACTGAAATTCTAATGCCCCTACAAAAGCTTGCAATTCCTTCGATGGTCAACTAACTAACGCCTGGTCGTCCGCGAATGTAACCGACCTTATCAGCTAGCCTCCTACTTTTACTCCCACATCTAGCTCATTCCTTTACCAGTGCTATTCTTCTTCAATTGCCATTGCTTCAATGCCCATTTTCTTTTAAATTACTACCCAAGTAATTAAATTGCTCTACTTGCTGTAGTTTATTCCATCCTATTTTCATGACCAGCCTTGCTTTCCTTGGTCTAGAAAGTCTCACTTATTACTTTTCTCTTCTTATGATATATCTTTATTCCGTATTTCCCGCACTGATTTTCTTATGCATCAAACAAAGCCTGAAATCCCTTCGATGATTGACCTACCAACGCCTGTTCATCAGCGAAAATTGATGAATTTATAGGCTAGCCTACAACTTTGATTCTCGCATCTAGCTCTTCAATCCTCTCATTCCATTTCCTTTCCATAAATGATAAAAATCGAAGGGGACCTCGGGCACACTTGCCCCACCCCATGACCTATAACTGCCCATCCTAATTCACTGTCAGCCACCTTCACCTGTGCCCTCTAGGCTTAATATAAGTTTCGGACAAATCTCCTATTTCGCCAATCTATTCCTATTTTCCCGAGTACCTGCATTAGTTTTTCCCAATTTACTCTGTCAAATGCCTTTTCGAAATCTACAAATGAAGAAAAAACATCCTTGATTATTCTATATGTTTCTATTTTTAAGTGTCCTCACCACCGCAAGCGCATTCCGAGTAACCCTCACCTTCCTTAATCCAAACTGGTCATCGCCCAAATAGCAATTTGCTCTGCTCTCTAAACTTTAATTTATAATTTTAAGCAAACATTTTGCCGCGTTAGAAATATGACTAATTGTTCTATGCTCATATCATTCTTACGCTTTCTATTGCTCCGCGATATGTATTAAAGTGGAATTTTCACGAAACACTATGGCTATATTCTTTCCTGGTAGATCCGACGAATATGTTCAGAAAAAGATCACCTTCCCTTATTACCGAAATTCTTTTGCAACTCCGAAGGTATGTTATCTACCGCCACGAATTTTCTTACCTTCATCTCTCGTGATGCCTTTTCTATTTCGCTGTCAAGTAACTCCGGTCCGAGGTTATATTTATCTATTGTTCTCTGATCCCATTTATGTAGGTTTGCAGGTTATCTATTGCAGTCATATAGCTCTTCCACGCATTCTCTCCACTTATTCTTGATATTTTCTAGTTCTATTAATATCTTCCGTGATTTGTCCTTATCCTTTGATATCGTTTTCGCTCACCGCCCGTTAGCATTTTCCTTTAATCGTGTAGCTCACTCACTTCCCCATCTTTCTGAAGCTTTTTCATTTCCACGCATTGTCCTTTCCACCAGTTTTCCTTCGCCCGATTGACTACTCGCCGAGGTTTATTATTTAATTCCTTGTACTTGTAGTTTTAACGAAACGTGCGGCTTTCCTTTGTATTTAATTTACTTCGTGAATCTAATCTTTCTGTGCAGGGTCCCAAATTCTCGCGACATATTCCAGATGTGGCTCTTTCACCTTTTCTATCAGCGAACCTTCGTTATTGATTAACAACTTTGTAAACCTTGATATATTCTTATTTCTTTAATGCAGCGTGTTTCTTTAATGTATATTCCTCATGTTAGGTCTGAATTAAAGGTGATCCCCAGGTATTTGACTTCACTGACTCTATTAACACCTCTCACTTTATAAATGTAGCTTTAGTGTGAATGCGTTCATTAAAAGTGTGCTTTAGTGTATTTACTAAGGTTAAGCTCCAGCCCCAACTCAAGACACCACGAGTTAACATTGTTGAGATCCGATGAAATGGCTTTTGAGTCAGAATTAGTGGCAATTTCACTTTAGATGACAGTATTTCCTGCAAAAATCTAATTTTTCTATTTAATCTACCGTTTATTTAAGTGAGCAAACATAATGGCACCCAATTGTGAGAAACATGACGTCAAGGAGAAGAAAGCATATAGGAGAGGTGGGACAATGGGGCCGAGGGTCCCTCAAGAGGTCCTTAGGGGAATCCTTCGGCACCTCTACCTGGTCGTCGACACTCTAGTCGCCCCCTCAATAAACACAGGCTTAACTTACGTACAGGCTTACTTAACACTCATTTACATATCTCAGCCAATGTCTGACTCCTTTGAAACTCATATAATTTCCCAGTTCTACATCTAATTTGCAATACAACTCCTTTGTAACTGCTCCTCAGTTCTTTTCATCTGACTTACTCAGGGATGCACAATAATTGGTTCCATCAGATGATAGTAATTCTGTTTATTTAGCAGAAGTGATTAAAGTTTAAAATTATATATGATGCTTACTAGTTTAAAACTGTAAAGAATTGGCTATATTCCCCAAAATTTCCTCAAATGAATTCTAGCCTTTTTCTTCTGATACGCAAGCATAATGCTAAGGCCAGGGGGAGGTTTGATCTCACCACCCCTGCTTTAATTAAAACCAATGTCAAGCAGGATAATGGGAATTAACCAGAGTTTTTAATGTGTAGGATACACTCTTGCCCAGCGTAATTAACCATAATTAAATTTAAATAAATTAAGGCACAATGAATGTTACACAAAAATCTCAAGGGGCATTTATTTTGAATGAAATGCACCTCAGTTTTACAATTGATTGCTATATTTTACTATTTACATAGTAAAGCATGAATCCAACGCCCTTCATGTAATTTCATATGACACATTGGTACATGTACAAATAATGAAATAAAACAAAATATATGCTAAAAAGATGGAAAAGGAAAACAATTTTTAACTAAATAATTAACTGATTGTTTGAAATTATTTACATTTTCATCGCTTTGTTGATAAAATATATTAACACTGTTATTATAATCGTGAAGGCCATTGAAAATGCGAGTGCAGATGTAGTCAACCATAGCTTACAATTGCCTCGCATTGGTATGCCCTGAAAAAGAAAAAGAGAACTTATATATTTCATTTTTAAATAAACTTACTGGTGATTTTTTCCTGAATTATAGCTTTAAGATAAAAAACTGTATGTGGCACAGTAGTATTGATTTAGTAAGTCTTCAATAATTTTTAAGGCTAAAATTCAAAGAGCCCTTTCAATGATCTATTTATAATTGAAGGCCATGGTTTGGAAACCTGTTGGGTCTGGAAACACAAAGGTTTTTGGGCATTTACTCAGTGCCATAGGCTAATCATCAAATACATTTTATAACTTTAAAGTTAGCAACACTATTCCAAAAAAGAAATTTAGATGTAGACATTGACCCAAGCATCTGCCTATGAAGTAAATATACATATAAGAAAAACAGGTGAGCACAAATGTATGGGCTTAAATTTTAGGGCCTGAGTTGCACTTGGGCTCATTCAAGTGCAGAACATGCAGCCCAAGGTATACTTAGGCATGCATTTGAAAATTTAACTAGGGATTCACATGATATATAAATGATGTGCCTTTTACATTTATTTTTAGAACATTTATTCCGCTTGCATCCATTATGCATCTACTCCAAAAAAAATCAAAGTACACGAGGTATAAATAATTGAATTAATATAAAATGTTTATTGCTATATTATAGTGTTTCTAGTAATTTAGATCTAGAGTTTGTGAAAAATGAGTGGAGTGCTGTGACTGTTTCCTGGAAATACTTCTCTAAGGAGTAACTAAACACCTGCATAAACACCTTAAAAAACCTATCTGTAATATTTGTAACATGCTCTAAGAAAACACCAAGTATTAACTTTATATTTCCTACGAAAGAGTAGAGTCACTAACTTCTTGGTAACAATTAATATCCATCTTTAAGATACAGACACTTTGGTATAATTTCTATTGTTTTTTAATACCGATCAATTTTTTGGCCCATTATGTAGTCATCAGGGTAATTAAGACCCTGATGATGGCATAAGAAACCAAAACCTTGGCTGGTGTTCAATTAAGTGTGGAGATTTTCCCAGTGTTTCTCTCTCTTGAAGACGGAATACATTTCTTATTAGTTTTTTAATTATTAATATACATTACTATGTTGATTAATAGTCGAACGTGTGATTGGCAATAAGCCAGAAAGGATGAACAGGTGACAACAGAGGATCCTGTTGTCTTTTCCAAGTGATGCCCACCCCCTACAGAAAATGTGGGTCAGAATAACGTTAGTTGAATGTTACATATTTGGTTTGTGATGGTATCCTTCCTCACTTCCTCTGAGATGCTATCATATCATTCTACTGGTCCATGTTTGTGACAGTCAGAATATACTTTCATCATTTGTTTGAAGGCTGTTGAATACTTAAAATCTATTGTTTAATGTGTTTATCTGCAATCTTCACCTGTCGCCTGGAATCACAGCTGTGGTATACTGCTCTCATGTTTCCTGCACTTGGCAACTTTCGAGGAGTGTCTCTCCCTCTATGGTTGGCTATGGCTGTGTGAACCAGTGTCATACTGAAAGATTGTATGAATCTGAAATGTTACTAAACTGGGTTATTAACTTCAAGATGTTTATTAGTGATTATCCTTCTACACTGAATTATCAGCTGTTCCACCTTTGTGGTCCAGAAAGGAGAGGAGGTTCTTGTCTGTGGGTGTGTGTGCTCAGTATCTTGGCAATATTGTTCAGTAAATTGCCTCTTAAGCCATAAACTGGCATTGTGAATTCAGTGAAAGTGTCCCTCTAGCAAGAAAAAAGGTGTCATTGATTCAATCATCATTCCTCATCCGGGAGTCAATTCTGTGCCTGATTTCCCCCAGTGGATGTGGCATTTTCCCCCCTGTTTTTGGGCAATTCTCCTCTTTGGACAGTTTCTCCTCTGCGGACTGTTTATCCTCCGGACTTAGCCGAAGGACTTGCCCGAACGACATGCGCGCTAACGACATGTGCGCCAACGACGGCCAAAATGCCTACGACTACAAAATGCAGCGACTACTGCCAGCGACTTCTGCCACGACTTCTAACACCGTAACCACGCTCTGCTACCAGTTTGTAGCGCTATCGGGAGAAGGAGCAGATTTTCTCGCCGATAACACTCTTGAAAACACAAACTCTTTCCAAGCTCGGGTGAGAAAAATGAGGAAAACGAACGAAACACAAGTATTATCAATCATAAACTTAACTTATCAATATATTTTACAAATCACAAAATAGAACCAAACCAATTACAATAATTTACCCATAGGTCGAGTGCCAGGCGACCGTAATGAAAGTTACCAGTCGGAAAATAGTTTAAGTTTAACAAGTACGAGAGGTTGAACTTCTCTCTTAAGTACAAAAGTGACTTAGTCAGCAGGCTCACACAACGGTGTTACCCGGTCGGCGTCTCGGAAGCAATAGAGAGCGAGCTTAGAGACGAGTCAGCTGAGGAGGGGGTCTGTCGACAAGGACGAAGGTGGAATGGGTAAGGTCAGGAGGTTGGCGATTGGTAGCCTTGGAGGGGAGGAAATAATGGGATGGGTGATAGATAGGGTGGCAGTTTTTAATTGGAGCGCCAGGAACTGTTTTCTGGCGTCGGCCGCAGAATACAGGATCACAGCCTTTTTGCCTTGGTCAGGATGACCGCATTTTTGGTATCCTTCCTCACTTTACTGGCTATAAAAGCGGGGCAGGGCCTGGTGAGGGAAAGGTGCGGCGAAAGGTGCGGCGAAAGGTGCGGCGAAAGGTGTGGCAGAAGTCGTGGCAGAAGTCGCTGGCAGTAGTCGCTGCATTTTGTAGTCGTAGGCATTTTGGCCGTCGTTGGCGCACATGTCGTTAGCGCGCATGTCGTTCGGGCAAGTCCTTCGGCTAAGTCCGGAGGATAAACAGTCCGCAGAGGAGAAACTGTCCAAAGAGGAGAATTGCCCAAAAAAAACAGGGGGGAAAATGCCACATCCACTGGGGGAAATCAGGCACAGAATTGACTCCCGGATGAGGAATGATGATTGAATCAATGACACCTTTTTTCTTGCTAGAGGGACACTTTCACTGAATTCACAATGCCAGTTTATGGCTTAAGAGGCAATTTACTGAACAATATTGCCAAGATACTGAGCACACACACCCACAGACAAGAACCTCCTCTCCTTTCTGGACCACAAAGGTGGAACAGCTGATCATTCAGTGTAGAAGGATAATCACTAATAAACATGTTGAAGTTAATAACCCAGTGTAGTAACATTTCAGATTCATACAAGCTTTCAGTATGACACTGGTTCACACAGCCATAGCCAACCATAGAGGGAGAGACACTCCTCGAAAGTTGCCAAGTGCAGGAAACATGAGAGCAGTATACCACAGCTGTGATTCCAGGCGACAGGTGAAGATTGCAGATAAACACATTAAACAATAGATTTTAAGTATTCAACAGCCTTCAAACAAATGATGAAAGTATATTCTGACTGTCACAAACATGGACCAGTAGAATGATATGATAGCATCTTTGATATCAATTATCATAAATAATTTGGATGTCCAGCTGGCAACATCCGACATATGAGAAATAAATCTAAGTAACAAAAAACCAACACCCAGTAGACGAAACATCTGACTCGTCAGGTGTAATAAATTAACTAGAAAGAGAATATTGCATAAAACAAAGCAAATATTCTTGAAGGCAGGATTATACAATTGTTCAATGAAAGTAGACTTGTATTCATTGAAAGTAAAGGTATGCAATTGTGTGACATCAGTTAAATATACTTTAGAAAATTATAATAATCATACATATATACCAATATTATTTTATATTCAAAGCTCACCCTAGTAATAATAATATTATAGATAATTAAAGTATAACAATATCATTGTGTATTTCAAGTTCACCCTAGTATTAATAATATTAATGATTAATTCAAAATTTGTGAGTGGATCCCCCATATTCATGAACCTTAAAAACTAATTACATGGTTTTATGCAACCACTTGGGTTGCACTGTTAAGCATAAACACAGTGATTGAAAAAGTTGGGTTGATAGAACGACTCAGAATGAGAGGACAATCAATTTCATGGACCTTAAAACTAATTAAATGTTTTCGCACAACCAATTGGGTTGTACTGTTAAGCATTGATAACTCAATGAAGGAATTTGGGTTGATAGAAATGACTCAGGATAAGATTTGAGTCATTTTAATGACAAATTAGAATCATTGAAATCATTAGGAGTTTCACGGGGGAACTGAAATCTCTTTACTTTAGTGGTAACAAGACGGTCAAACTCTCGATCACTTACAATTCTTCCCCAAGTATTCACTCGCTTAATTAACGAGGTACTGGGAGATCTAAAGTATTCTTGTGTGTATCCTTATATCGATGATTTGTGTATCTATTCAAAAAATTCCAGGGATCATATTAATCACGTCGATGCTGTCCTTAAGAGACTTCGTTTGGCTGGACTTACTGTATGTGAGGAGAAGGTTAAACTTGGCACTACGTCTCTCACCTTCCTGGGCCACTTGATATCCCATGGAAAACTTCAAGTTGATCCTGATAGAGTTAAGCCAATCGAAAATTTCCCTGCTCCAAAGAGTTTGAAGGAAGTAGCGAGATTTCTGGGGTTATGTGGTTTCTATTCCAAGTTCATTCCAAGGTATTCTGAAATTTCTATTCCTTTAAATCGCCTTAAACGTAAGAATGTTCCCTTTCACTGGTCAACGGCAGAGAATGAAGCTTTTATTCAGTTAAAGCAAGCTTTGATTAAGCCCCCGGTGCTGTCTTTCCCTCGTTTCGAGGATGAATTTCACTTATTTGTTGATGCTAGTAGCCTCGCATTAGCTGCAGTGTTAAACCATAAAGTAAACGGTGATTTCATACCTGTGGCATTCGCTAGTAAAGCATTATTGGACCATGAAAGAAAGTTTTCGACTTACGAGTTGGAATGTATGGCTATATGCTGGGGTGTCGAGAAATTCAATGTGTACCTTCAAGTAAAACCTTTTCATTTGTATACTGATAATGGAGCATTGTCTTGGTTATTTTCACATCCCAAACAGCTGGGAAAGTTGGGTAGAATGGTTCTTAAACTCTCTTCTTATAAGTTCACCATCCAT
Source organism: Pyrrhosoma nymphula (assembly GCA_963573305.1). NCBI lineage: Eukaryota > Metazoa > Arthropoda > Insecta > Odonata > Coenagrionidae > Pyrrhosoma > Pyrrhosoma nymphula. The sequence goes on from OY754332.1 coordinate 57,326,429, forward strand.
CATGTACGGGGAACTGCCAATAATGTAGCTGATTGCCTTTCTCGTGTCGTTCCTGTGTCTAGTGATAATGTTGCTAGTGATATTGATTCATCTAAAGTTGGTGATGATCTATTTCCACCAATGGCTTGTGTATTGAATAATGTTCCTTTATCATTTGTTAATATTAGAGACCATCAAAGGTCAGATCCTACTTTGAGGGATGTTCTCCAGAAATTGCAGAAAGATCCCTTGTCTTGTGCAAATTATTTTGTTAAGAACCAGCTGCTATGTTTTGGCAATTCAAAAACTCTTAGAGGGAAGGTTGTTTTACCTGTCGTGCTTCGACCAATGATATTCCAATATTTTCATTGCTCTAGTTTTGGCGCTCACCTGGGAATGTCCAAAACTTATGAGAAAATTAGCAGGGAATATTGGTGGAAGGATATGAAAAGGGAAATTTTTGACATGGTCAGAAATTGCCACTTATGTCAGACATGTAAACCTAGAAATTGTTCTTCGCCTGGCATGTTATCTTCTAACATCCCTTCTGATGTCTGGGAAAGAATTTATATCGATTTTGTCGGCCCATTTCCATCCACAAAGGGTAGTAATCAGTATATTTTAACACTGATTGATGGGTTCTCTAAATTTTGTATAATGGAGCCTGTACGAAAGGCTACAGCTGGTGCTGTTGTGTCTGTTCTCACTCAAAGAGTTTTCTCAAAGTGTGGTTTTCCAAAATATCTGGTCTCTGATAATGCTTCAGTTTTTAAGTCACACCTGCTTAGGGAGATGTGTTTACAACTTGGTATAAAACAAGTTTTCACATCTCCATATTACCCTTGTGCTAACCAAGTCGAAAGACTTCATCGAAATTTAAAATCTGCCTTGACCATTTTATGTAACAATGTTCACTCTACATGGGACCTTTTCCTCTATGATCTAAACTTTGCTTTCAATACTGCTATACATGGTAGCACTGGCCAATCTCCTGCCAAAATAATGTTTGGTAGACAACTGCCACATCCTCTTACAAATCAGTGGTCAATTCCTATTGAGCTGTTCGAGGATAAAATTAAGGATGATCAGAGGAAAGCCTACTTGCAACAAGTGGTCGCCAATCTTAAAAAGGCAAGGGCAAAACATGGGGAGGCTTTTAACAAACTCCACTCTCCAGTAAATTTTGCCCCTGGAGATTTAGTTCTTTGTAAAAATCATCCTATTAGCTCAAAGGCAGACAAGAGAACAGCCAAGCTAATGCCTCCTTGGGAAGGTCCTTTCATTATTAAAAAATTTGTCTCTCCTGTAACAGTTGTTCTTGAGCTATCACATGATAAAGAAAAAATATGCCATGTCTCTCAGTTAAAAATTTATCATCGTGACTCTGTGAATTCTCATTAGCTCAATATGGTGTGACTATTGCATTTTTCAAATTAACTCAATGAAATACTATGATTCTATTTAATCACACTGTTATTTTCTGCCTTTTAGTTGATCAATATGTACTATTCTATTAATATATTATTATACAAATACTTAATAATGTGAACACAGTGATCACCATACTTAATGTTGTCTTCCTCTCTAAGTGTGCAAATTGTGAAATCTGTTGGAGGACGAATGGTCTGATTGGAATGGGATGTGGGGAGAACAGCCAGGAACATTCCCGAGGTGACTCGCTTCCAGATAAGTTGCGGAGGGTCAATGGCTGTTAAGATTCATGTGTGTGACATCGACAGTGATTATATCCATTGTCCTCCCAGGGTGATTAGTGCTTTCTTTATGGTGATTAACTGTGTAATTGCAAGCATTATCATTTTCTGTCTCTACCTGGCTATCTAATTTCTGTAGTCAGGTTATGTATATTGAATATTGGGTTGTTAGGTCATGTATCTGGCGTAGGGGGTGCGATCCCATCGCCCGGCAATTATAATGATTGTCGCAAACAGCACCCAGCTCTTGTATCATGCTTAGCTGGTCTGGGGTTCCAACCCCCAACAAATTTTGAATTGAATAATCCATGACGGTGGCCACTAAATTATTTTTCTATTTATTAGCTTTTTCTAACACGTTTGACTTAACCTGGCCCGAGAACTGATTGAATCTCTCATCTTACCCAAATTAATTTTCCATTTTTTGCTGTTTTTTCATGGAAAACAATTTCTTACATATGGGAGAGATATCAATCTAATTTGTCATTAAAATGACTCCAATCTTATCCTGAGTCATTTCTATCAACCCAAATTCCTTCATTGAGTTATCAATGCTTAACAGTACAACCCAATTGGTTGTGCGAAAAAATTTAATTAGTTTTAAGGTCCATGAAATTGATTGACCTCTCATTCTGAGTCGTTCTATCAACCCAACTTCTTCAATGACTGTGTTTATGCTTAACAGTGCAACCCAAGTGGTTGCATAAAACCATGTAATTAGTTTTTAAGGTTCATGAATATGGAGGATCCACTCACAAATTTTGAATTAATCATTAATATTATTAATACTAGGGTGAACTTGGAATACAGACTGATATTGTTATACTTGAATTATCATTAATATTGTTAATACTAGGGTGAACTCGAAATACACAAAGATATTGTTATACTTTAATTATCTATAATATTATTAATATTAGGGTGAACTTTGAATATAAAATAATATTGGTATATATGTATGATTATTATAATTTTCTAAAGTATATTTAACTGATGTCACACAATTGCATACTGTTACTTTCAATGAATACAAGTCTACTTTCATTGAACAATTGTATAATCCTGCCTTCAAGAATATTTGCTTTGTTTTATGCAATATTCTCTTTCTAGTTAATTTATTACACCTGACGAGTCAGATGTTTCGTCTACTGGGTGTTGGTTTTTTGTTACTTAGATTTATTTCTCATTTGTTGGATGTTGCCAGCTGGACATCCAAATTATTTATGATAATTGATATCAAAGGTGCTATCATATCATTCTACTGGTCCATGTTTGTGACAGTCAGAATATACTTTCATCATTTGTTTGAAGGCTGTTGAATACTTAAAATCTATTGTTTAATGTGTTTATCTGCAATCTTCACCTGTCGCCTGGAATCACAGCTGTGGTATACTGCTCTCATGTTTCCTGCACTTGGCAACTTTCGAGGAGTGTCTCTCCCTCTATGGTTGGCTATGGCTGTGTGAACCAGTGTCATACTGAAAGATTGTATGAATCTGAAATGTTACTAAACTGGGTTATTAACTTCAACATGTTTATTAGTGATTATCCTTCTACACTGAATGATCAGCTGTTCCACCTTTGTGGTCCAGAAAGGAGAGGAGGTTCTTGTCTGTGGGTGTGTGTGCTCAGTTTCTTGGCAATATTGTTCAGTTAATTGCCTCTTAAGCCATAAACTGGCATTGTGAATTCTGTGAAAGTGTCCCTCTAGCAAGAAAAAAGGTGTCATTGTTCAATCATCATTCCTCATCCGGGAGTCAATTCTGTGCCTGATTTCCCCCAGTGGATGTGGCATTTTCCCCCCTGTTTTTTGGGCAATTCTCCTCTTTGGACAGTTTCTCCTCTGCGGACTGTTTATCCTCCGGACTTAGCCGAAGGACTTGCCCGAACGACATGCGCGCTAACGACATGTGCGCCAACGACGGCCAAAATGCCTACGACTACAAAATGCAGCGACTACTGCCAGCGACTTCTGCCACGACTTCTGCCACACCTTTCGCCGCACCTTTCGCCCCACCTTTCGCCGCACCTTTCCCTCACCAGGTCCTGCCCCGCTTTTATAGCCAGTAAAGTGAGGAAGGATACCAAAAATGCGGTCATCCTGACCAAGGCAAAAAGGCTGTGATCCTGTATTCTGCGGCCGACGCCAGAAAACAGTTCCTGGCGCTCCAATTAAAAACTGCCACCCTATCTATCACCCATCCCATTATTTCCTCCCCTCCAAGGCTACCAATCGCCAACCTCCTGACCTTACCCATTCCACCTTCGTCCTTGTCGACAGACCCCCTCCTCAGCGGACTCGTGTCTAAGCTCGCCCTCTATTGCTTCCGAGACGCCGACCGGGTAACACCGTTGTGTGAGCCTGCTGACTAAGTCACTTTTGTACTTAAGAGAGAAGTTCAACCTCTCGTACTTGTTAAACTTAAACTATTTTCCGACTGGTAACTTTAACTACGGTCGCCTGGCACTCGACCTATGGGTAAATTATTGTAATTGGTTTTGGTTCTATTTTGTGATTTGTAAAATATATTGATAAGTTAAGTTTATGATTGATAATACTTGTTTCGTTCGTTTTCCTCATTTTTCTCACCCGAGCTTGGAAAGAGTTTGTGTTTTCAAGAGTGTTATCGGCGAGAAAATCTGCTCCTTCTCCCGATAGCGCTACAGGTTGTCTTATGATTACTAGTTTAAGAGAGATAATGGGATGAAAGCTTGACCTGTTGTAAGCAAAGAAATGATATTTGTCTCATGTATTCCCCTCCCTTGTCATGTCACATTACTCTTTAGCAGAATTTGTTTACCTTTTGGCCCTTTGGCTTTGTGACTCAACTGAATTAATGCTGCTGCTGAGACACTCATTCGAAGTCAAAGAAGGTTTTGGCTCCATTCTAGCTACTCAGATTGCTCGTTTTTCCACACAGGAAGGGGAGAGAGGAAAGGTTCTGATCATTGGCTTCCAGATATTGAGAAAAAAAGCAGGAAATTTTAATGTTAGAGTTTTAAGGAAGAGCTTTTCTAGTAAATTTGCTATGCTTCACCATAAAAAGGAAAAGTGAACAGTTGCATTCAGACCACTGCACTAACTACATCAAAGCTGATTATTCAGGTGGGATTTTGGGAAAGGAATTGGAAGAGGGAGGGATGAAAACTGTGATGTGTTTTGGCAGATTACCTTAGGTTTCTCGGACCGTATTTGCTGTGACAATTAACACTATTGTGCTCAAGTCTAGCAAATGGGAAATGCTTTTCTTGATACGAGTGCCATGACAATTGCACTCTTCTTTTCTGAACGGAACTCATTCATGATAAGGAATAGCAAAGGTAACCTTTTAATCTGCTTTGGGACCAAAGTTCTCAGGAAACAGGACCGTTCCCTCAGGTGGTGGGTGAAGGTTGTCTCTACCCTTTGCCTCAGTGCCAGCCTCACTTGCAGTATGTGTCCATGGTCAACAATTGTTTTACTCAGTGGGTTGACTAAAATAGTATTTGTTGAATACTCGGAAAATAAAGAATCAGAAGATTACTCATTGTTTTTATGTGCATAAACTAATTTTGTTCAGAACCATATGGCAGTTATTATACATAGATCTTTATCAAAGAATGCTTCCAACAACTTTGCTAAAAAAAGAGTTGTATTTTAAATTTGTAAATGCCAGATTGAAACATGAGGAACACTCTTCAGAAACTATATTTTCCGAGTTTGCAACCAAAGGTTTTTTTTAGTTTATCGACTGCCTAACCAAATAGTTGCCTGTGGACTCATGCCGTTAGTAGAACTGTCGCTGAGAGAAAGGTTCAAGACAACCCCTGCCCCCTATCCAAGGAAAGGGTCCTGCACCCAACCGGGATGAGTCCCTAATGATACCTGGGATCTTTTTTCTTTATTGCGTCTTGCTTGGCTGCCGAGCCGTGTTAACATCGTGTTGCCATTCAATGGCTCAGATTTTGGTTTTTTTATTTTAAGAATTAAAGCTCCATGACCATGAATTCTATAAACAAGGGATATCTAACCTAGTAGGTAGTTTTACATAGTTTCAAAGATGCTAATCCATTAGTTGCCAATTATTTATATTGTGAAATTTTTGCATAGTACTGAATTAAAATGTAAACTTGTATATTATGCTTTAAATTTTTAAAAACTTGACCCTCAATATAAGCCCCTAAGGATTAATGTCTAGGAAACTGTTATGATATTTGTTATGGATGACTACGAACCTGCATTCCTCTGAGGGCTTTAAGTATATAGGGCTGCTGCTGCTGCTGGTACCCTTGGCCATCCGCGACAAGGGACCTGGACCTATCATCTTCTATAGGTTCAGCTCCCTCTTCTCTGCATCTAACGGGTGTGTTGCCTCTTCTTGAAGAGCCCTTGTGATGTAAATATGTATGAATACATGCATATCAAAGTTAAGCTCACATAAAGGTAATGAGGTTTAGAATTTTGTGTTTGGAGGACTTAACGTACCTGTCGCACCCTATCCTCTTCACGCTCATAAAGCATTGTCACTTCTTCCCGCAACCCCTCATCCGTGGTCATGGCAAAGGGCCACCTTGGTACTTCATAAATATCACTGCCCCTATGAGGAAGAGGAGGAGGACACAGTGTGTTAGCTTGGGGCTCCCCTTCAACTTTTTCAGATTTCGAGGGGAAATTCTCGTAGATAGACTCTTCCTCAGGGGTAAAATTAATATCTTCATATATGTTCTCCCTCTTATCGTGATGAAAGAGACTCGAATCTAGTGTTTTGATCGTCGAACCCTCTCCCGTCGTTGACCATAGGCAACACCTTGGCCAATCATCCTCCGGAGGACGAGTATCCCTGAGATCCGGTGCGGATGAGGAACGAGGCACATTGCACGCCATTCTCGGAGCTGTCGTTCGGAAAGACTCACTGTCGTCACTGATCGCGCCTCACTATTCGAAGCCCTCTATTCCTTTGGCTCCTCTCGTACATCTCCGTGCCCCACCAACCGAATGCTTCGCCGTCCCCTCTTCTTGACGCACCTCTACCTGCGCAATATCCTTCGTGAGCACCTCATATCGAAACCGCCACTTTTATCAGTAGAGTTCCTCCAACCATTGTTTGATTGTTATTAGAAACGACGTTTTGGTCACATGTCACTGCCGGAGAAAAATTACGTAAGCCTGTGGAAAACTTCCTCAAAGAGAGAGAGCGATGACTAAGAAATCCCATAAATATCAGGTCATTGTTGTATTTTTCTACCCAACTACACGATTTATATCCCACAAAGGCGTGATAATGGTTGTCTATTTCGGAATAAAATATTTCAAAACGGGGATTGAGTGGGCTTGGTGGCCAAGGTTTTGGTTTCCCATCTTGAGGGTTGGTTGGAGTACCGGATAAAGTGGAGATTACTTTTGTGGAGTTCCGATCCCTTCTTGGGAGCTATGAGGACGACACTTCAAGTGGACTCCTCCGTCCGTCGGATGGGACGTCAAACTGTTCAACCCTTGTCCCCGAGTTTCTTTCCACTCTTCCTCAAATCCTCTACATTGCTAACCTTACCTACCTAATGTAGACTCCCAGAGGGCACAAGGAGGAGGTGGCAGGCGGACTATCGGGGTGGGAAGGTTTACGTCGCGGGGTAAGGCAAGGCTGCCCGTTGTCGCCCTCGCTATTTAACGTTTATGCCGAGAAAATGATTAGAGAGTTATAAGAATGTGTGGGAATAAAAGTAGGAGCTCAGCTGATGCAGTCGGTTAGATTTGTTGAAGGTCAAGCGTTGGTTAGTTGATCATCTAAGCGACTGCAAGCTTTGGTAAGTGCGGGAAATACAGAATGAAGATAAATCAGGAGAAAACAAAATTTATGAAATTTCCCTGAAAAAGAAGGCGAGGCTTGTCATAAAAGTAGGAGGACACAAACGGGAGTGAGTAAGAGCAATTTCATTTTACCTGGGTAGTACGGTGTATGAAATAGTGCTTCTTATGAAAAACATTTGGAGGTGCTAGCGAAAGAAGCGTTCAGCAAGCGGAGGGAGCTTGGGTTGGGTTGTACAAAAGAGGCTGGTGAAGAGATAAATATGAAGTGTATAGCATTTCATGGTGCAGCAATCTGGACTTAGAGAAAAGAGGACGAAGGTAGGCTGTAGGCGTTTGAGATATGGGTGTGGAGGAGGATGGAGATAGTGTGTTGGACGGAAAGGGGGACAAACGAAGAAGTGCTTGGTATGGTGAGTGAGGAGAGGAAACTTCAGGAGGAGTTTAGGAGGAGACTGAGAAGGTGGTTGGAGTACGTAATGAGAGTTGAAGGGATGCTGACGTCCGTGATAGAGGGGAGGATGTTGGGTAAGCGGGGAAGGGGAAGAAGAAAAATTGACTTAATTGACGGGTTGGAATGAGGTAGGATGTACGCTGAGATGAAGGAAGTAATTGTGTAAGGAGTAGGGGCCCTTTTTGCAATTTGATATCTAGATGATTTTTTAATCACACCCATTTGGACCTACCATTGCCGGTAGGTTACCCGAGCAGTAATCATTAATATTAAAATGAAATAATCTTTTCCGATAATATTTTATTAAATTTATTCTTTGTATACCTACCTTATACGCACTATCTACCATATAAGTACTTGATATACATTCCTACCAATATTTATCACATCCTAAGCTCTTAATGTAGTAGAGGCAATTGAGTTTTAGAACAAGTGAACCATGTAATTAAAGAGTGACAAGTCTTCCAACGCTTCCTTTGATTAAAGAATCTTTAATGGAAGATAGCCTGTGCTCCAGGAGAACCGAACGTTTTTCTCGGTTTAGCGGATCAAAAATCTGTTCACCATTGCGAAATTTCGTGCGAAATTACACGGAGCCATGATCGGGACTCGAACGCGGATCCCTCCATATCGCGCCGAGTGCTTTAGCCAGTAATGCTACCGAGGCGTTCTTCTCACCAGTGGATATTTGTGGACTTTGAAGACCACGCGCCATATCCAGGAATCCGGGTTCGGGTCCCGGTCAAAGCGAATGATTTCTCCTCTGTGGAATTTCGCACTTATGTGCACTTGCGGATGACTCCGTTATGGTAATATGGTGGCTAGTGACGGTATCCTCGAGATTTGCCCGCCATGTTATTAATTGCGTCTCTAATCGGGATTTTCAACTCGATCAACAATATCCCGGGGAGAAAACGTCGTGAAGACTGCGTGACTTCGTTATAAGTTATTCAATGACGCCAAAATCTCTAACCGTTGGTGATTCCTCAGTTAAGTGATCGGAATTACCTCGAACGATTGAAGCATGTCCCCCTCCCCTACGGGTGGTACGTAAGTTGGAAAAGGTCTGGAGCCGCTGCGAGAAATCGATCAACAAAATGTGCGCACATTTTTGCGCTACTTAGTTTGAATCACTGGCCGATTAAGAATGAATGACTGAGTGAAAGACTGTATTCTTGTGCCATGTGTAATACTACTGGACGGCACTTGCAACGATTTGTTGCGGTGTCACAATAACATCATCATTCGATCTGATTGCCGGACACCTCCAAGTACAAATTTCCGCATGTGGAACCAAGAGTGCTGATGGCGTATCAAGAATGAGTGAAACCTTGTTTGAAAAATGATGACGAGGTAAAGTTCCTGCAATACTTGAAGGATGAACCCACACGGAAAGCCTAAAATTAAAAAGGGTTTTCTCTACACGTATGCCATATCTCTGGATAAACCCCTCGGCAATTACCCTTATAGTTTTATAATTTCCCCGATTTTCATCGACATATAATTTTTCCAGTGCGACTTTTTATGCTGCATTATAATTATTTTAATAGGATCACCAACTGCATGTCAAGCATCGTTTTTAATCAAACGATAATTTGCGTCCCTCTAGCGTTAACTAGCAACATTAAAGATATGATAACAATTCCACTCTCCCCAAATAATTTATTTTTGAAATTTCGCTAGCAACCTTTGCGTTGGGCAAATTGACACATATTTCCTATCACACTTCATGTCCTCTCCCTACTCAACCCTCGCGCGGTCGCAACGCGTGCTGGATCTATCATTCATCGTACTTTTCAATGGCCATTAGTAATCAACTTTAGTACCAGTTTCCGGGAGGTTTCTCTTTTCTAGACTTTTATAGATGTCCGGTTTTTAATATTTTTATTAAAATTACTCGTTAAATCTTCTTTGAATTGGACATGTAGTTTGGCAAGTATACATGAGGTTGTATTCGCATTTAGTTTCATACACACCCGATTTTTCATGGATTGGAGTCTCATCTTTGCCGTTACCTAATTGGTGTTAATTTGCTATTATTTGAGAGTAAAAAAAGAAAGGGAAGATGGTATGGTATGGTCAAGTGTTTTTTCTTTTTATCTCTCATCAATATTAACGTGGTTGTATTATTGAAATATTTTTTCCGTTTATGTTTTTTACGATTTTTTCCGTCAGAGATCTCGGAATACGATGCTCACTGTCGATGTCTTAAAAAATATCTATTTTAAAATCTAAGTTCTTCTAAGAAGTGCTGCTTTTCCAAAGGGATATACAATCATCTTTTTGTTTACGTGTTGCTTTTTCAAAGGAATATGAAATCATATATTGGTTTACGAGCGTAAAAATGGCCGTTTTTGACTTCACATTTGTTATGATGGAAAACGGGTGTTGTTCCTCGTGTGCGTAGGTTTTCTATAAATATTGAAATTAAGCAATTTTGATTTCGCCGAGTTGAAAGATCTATGGAAGGCAGCTCAATGTATGGACTTTAAAATATATAGACAAAAGCGTCATAACGGAATATTACAAAAAAAATCTGTGAATAACTCAGGGTAATTTGAAAAATAATAACATTTTATGAGCAAACCGGAGACACTACTATGGGAAATCCATTGCCACCTTATTTTTTTTACAAACTTATTCATGTTATTCTTCGAAAAAAATTACAGGCAATTAAAAATATTTTCACAGATCTGGTGAAGTCTATTCCATACGCGACGTTTCGATCCGCCCATCGTGATGACGATGGACGACTCGTACATCGAAACGTCGCGTCGTTAAAAATGCAGAATTTGGCCCGGTGGAGAACCCGAGTAGATACCTATGACCAACATCATAAGCCGAGAAAGCATTAGATCATTCTTCATAGATCTGCTTTAGATAAGTAGACGATGAGTTCACTTTTTTTGACACTGATCAGAGAAACATAAAAGTTTTTAAAAAATGTATAAAATTCCTATCATGCTGTCATCATCGGGGAAAAGTATTATGCCTCGATTTTATCAAAAATAATATAAAAAATTACCTCTCGAGTATTTATCTGATCGAGAGAAAGAATTGGGATTAAAATGTTTTGTTTTCCAAAAAGAGATAGTACATGTCCATACCATGAAAAAATTGCCCATTTATATTTACGCTCACTGGTAATCGACCAGGAACTTGGAAGAAACAAAAGTGATTCAATACTACAGTAAATGATTTGAGTGATTTTAAACGGCTAATCACATCAGCCGTTATATGTGGCTATGCATATGTTCACGTTACATGGTGATTGCCTCTTAGCGAATACTTGTAACAGATAAATTTGGCAGGGTATATTTTCTATTGGTATTTTTCATGTGAGAGAAAACTAGGCAACTAGAAGGTTAATGCTAAAAACCTTCAATTTAAATTTACAGAAAACATCTGTTTAGCAGAACTTTAATTCAAAGTCTTCACAAGGAAATTTTCCTGTTTTGAAATATCAATTGAATATCTAATTACAAAATTACACCTCCAAATTAAATAATACTGCCGAGAAAACTAGCCTTCAAAGAAGCGAGGCTGGTGTAAAATGTGTTGTTGATTAATCATATTCAAAATGTGCATCCAATACATAAGTATCGATTGCAGAAGTGATTGACCAACAACTTTTAGAGTTGCTAAGATATTGATGAAGGCGATATATTAGTATAGAGCATAAGAAAAAAATGTTCCAAATTATTATTTACAATATATCTATCGTTATTATGTCATGGTAGATAGTTCGGCAATATGATATGGCAGTTAACATGACAAGCGGCATTTTCCTATTCATTTTTACATATGATATATTACACTATGGCAATAAGTTGACAATTTTCGTCAAAATACAATATAACTCAGCATATAGCATTGTAAAAATGAAACTATTTTCCCTCGCGTGTGTAGCTAATTTCTCTTGTGGTGAAATGTAGCTATGTGGAACTATATCTAACCTTAGAGAAAAAAAGGATAAATTCCTAGCGGCATACGTATAGTTTTATAATTAAAATTTCGTATAATCTAGCCAAATATCTTTGTCAACATATCAAATTTATTGAATCATGGTAATGCAGAGGTTAAGGAAAGGATTAAAAACCCCTTCATCCCGTTTATAAAGCGTATGCTCTTTCTCCCCCTTCCTCGCTTACCCATCATCGGCCTTCAGCATCCTTTTGTTTCTATTTTCCAGTTACAGTCACCTAATCTGCCTCCTCCAGAGGTTTTCTGTCCTCGGTGACCACATTAAGTACCGTGACTTACCCCGCGGCCTATAACTGCCTGCCCAAATCTCCGTCAGCCACCCTCACTTGTGCAGCCTGGGCCATGTACAGGTTTCGAATCCGTCAGCTGTCTCTCCAATGTGGGTACTCGTTTTAATGTGCATATTCATTAGTTTTCGCAATATACTCCATCAAATGCCTTTTAAAAATAAAAAAAACTATCATTAACCTCCTTATTGACTCTAGTCTCTTTTCTATTAGTGTTTTCATCACCAAAATTTCATCCCGAGTTGACTTCCCCTTACTAAAGACAAACTGGTCACTAGGGAGGGCCAAAATTTCAGTGTCAAAAATTTAAGGTCTTGAAGATTAAATTTTTTCCTTTTTATGCAAACATAACGTATACAAAATTTGGAGGCGATCAACCCCCTGGAAACTAGTGCCGTAGGGGTGCCAAACTTCCAAGCCGTTAAGTGCACATGAAGAGGTTGGGGTACTGAAATATTAATGAAGTTTGCTAACATTAATGCTTTAATTTAATTAAAGACATAAATGCAAACATTTATCTTTCAAAGCCATGGCTTAGTTTGCCATGGAGTTATGCTTTTGCTGAAATTAGAGAAAAAATGGAAATTTTTGGAATTTAAAACATAATTACAAGAAAAAACTAAGCGCATTCCAAAATCGATTGCAAGAATAAAACACTTCATTCTTTCTGATATCCGGTAGTAAATATGTCCTCCATATATCTTGTTTGCAAGCAATTTTTAAAAACCATACTCTAATTCCAATGATTTTATAAAGGGAGTAAAATATAATGACCCGTCTGGAAGGCCCTGGGGCCCTTGTGGCTCGATATAGCCTATAGCCCTCCTTAGTGCGTACGCTAGAATCATGTAAACTTTCAGGTCCAACGGTACAGTAGTTTCAGCGGTAAAGAGTAACGAACATACGGAAGCATATTATAATAATATGCCATTGGACACCAGCCCACATAAGTGGCCTCCCGTAGTTGCATGGATTCAATAATTTCTAAATAACCTTCATATTCAAGGTAATTGATAATCGAGAGGACTCCACCCCCAATTCCCAACGGTACTTTTCACGTGACACCATCACAAGAAACTATCTTTCGTATGGCTCCTACCTTTCGACCTATTTGGCGTGGGTGACACTTCCAGGAACAACAGAAATTGCTCCTGCCATTACAGCTCTAAGGGCCATTGTAACGTTACAAGACCTCCCACCACGTCATGGTTGTAGTCTAAGGGAAGAGTATTGCAAAGTAATACATCAAAAAAATGTATTGCTAGTCTAATTTAAGCGTCCACTTTGAATAGTTCCTATTCAATAATTAAATAACTAACTGCATTAGTGGCAGAGCCCGCTAGATGGCAGGAGACGAGCTGTCCTGCTCTCGTGGGGCCATTTTTAAATTATATATATTAAATAAAATTAAGAATAATTCCGTAATCAAAATTAGGCATTATTAATGTGTTAATTCCTTTTTGTGGCTATATTACAAATATAATTCCCTATTGTTGTTCATAATGAATTATATTCCAATTCATCTATCTGATAATAACTGCTTAGATACGGGTATTTTAAAACATGTTTTCTGCATATGAACCATTGCCACCTAATTAAAATCACAACATTTTAATCGTTGTTTTGGAAATCATCATTATTAATATAATCACTCATTTATTTGAAAATGAAATATGTTAGCAACAGATAATAAAACTAGTTTGGTGTCTATGCCGGTTAGAAATTTTCTTAGGTGGCTCGTATATCCCTGTAAGGTAATCCACGGTTAAACAGAAGATCCTTGAGTGCCACTATTCTGGAGGGGATTTGTTGATGCGGCTAAATATCGCCTAAGATATAGATGGCCCTGGGAGTAAGAGTAAGAATATGTTAAGGAAAATGTTGGTAACTGCTATTTCCTCTTTCTCTTTTCCATAAAGCCTCCGCTTTGCAACGCTACATATTCAGGATGTAAAAATAATGATGTAAGCTTCTTGTGAAATTCATCACACCTCCAGTCATACTTCTGAGCTGTTATTAATTTTGCCCTAGTTTTAGCTTCCAGACATCTTCCGCAATAATTTTCATGCTTATGGTTATCTAATATTTGGTGCCCTCGTGATTTATCTTTGTCTCATTTTTCTATTACTGTTTAAATATTCCCAAAGACGCAAGCCGTTGTAAGGGGAAGCTACGAACAGCAGTGGCGCTGTGAAGTGTGGTCGGGTAGGACGGTGTGTGAAGTATTTTTCTGGAAATAGCAGAAGGGCCGGAGAATCACCCGGCGCTTCGGGATTATATCTGCCTATCGTCTAGGCAAGCTAATTAGACGCCGCGGCGTCTAAATTAACCTGCTTCTAAGAATGAGTGACAAGGTGTCTTAGATTTTAACGTTTCTTCCGACTGAATGGCTACTACGTGGCTTCAAGTAGGGAACGGAATTCTACTGAAAAACCCCCGTTGTAGGCAGTAGGTAGGTAGGGATTAAACCTTAGTTTCTCGTAATGTGAAGCCGGTAATCAATCCGCAGAAAAAGAACAGATTTTCGCTTCAAAATATTCGATTAACCTTAAAAGAGAATAACTCGAATTCCTTTTACAAGCTCTCAGTGGAGCCTTTATGCAACCTATATTAACTAACCCTTGAATCAATAATGGGGAGAATTTAAATAAAATGTGGCCGCATGACCATTCAAATGAAGTAGTAAGCGAAATTCCAAGACAGCAGATACACTAAAGGAGGACTATAACATATACTTATTTGCTTGGAGGAATTATCGAGGACTCCATTGAAGTGTGAAAAATCGACGGATAGACACTATAAAGAAACAAATCGTAAACTAGGTTTAATCTGGATTAGGAAAGAAACAAACATCATTTATTACTACATCGTTGTGCTTCGGAAAGTTTTCGTTTCCTCCCTAAAGTAAAATTTAGCCGTGAATTAAGATTTCATAATGTTCGTTGTGAATTTTCCGTAATTATGTTCACTGCAGTCAAGGTTCTATATAATAGAAAATACTATAAAGTGCCCTCCTAGCCACCATAATGTGAGGTTAAAAATCCTTTAGTCTATTACGCGCGCAGAGCCTTATCTCGGTATTTTTGTTCGTCTCAGTATACGTCCTACCCGTCTTCATTCAATCCATACAGCCTATACTCTTCCTTAAACCTCCTCGGTACCCATCATCCTCCTCTCTGTTACGAACTGAACCACTCTATAGCCCCTCATAACCTGTTTTCAACAGCTACTCTGCCTACTCCCAAATTTCTCCAGAAGTTTCCTGCGGCTGTGCGTCCACCGCACTTCCTCCATCCACCTCCATATTCAAATCGAAAACGCCTGCAGCCCATTTTTGTCCACATTTAACTGAGTCCACAGTTCTGTACTAAACTACTCCACGATTCGTATTCAATTACTCACCCACCTTCTCCTCACAATCTAGCCCAAGGCACCCTTCATCAGCTTTCTCGTGCTGCTGGGCTAATCTGCGCCAACTCACTTCTCCTAATTATGTTTTTTCTCATTGCTTATTTCCTTTTGATGTTCTACCCAAGTAATTGAATTGTTCTAGTTACTCCTCTGGGAGCGCTTACATTATGACCAGCCTCGCCTTCTTTTTCTAGTATATATCATCTCTGTTGATATGTTATGATTGGTCTTCATTTTCTGTACTACGTTAAGTTGTCCTAATGCATCAACTAAATTCTGCGATTCCTTGGATGATCGACTATTCAACACCTGTTCGTTAGCAAATGTAATGGGTATTGCGGACTGTCCTCCTACTTGTATTCCCGCGATTAGCTAGTCCCATTCATTACTTATCATACCCTTCGCATACATGTGAATAAGCAATTACGACAACAGACAACCTTGTCTTACTCCTAGAACCATAACTGCTACCCCATGATTCTCCATTTTTTATTTTTAGAAACTTAGCTTTAAAAAATGAAACATTAATATTTACTTAAGAGATCCTGGTTCCCTGGAAGAGAATTATTATTCTCTATCCATACTGCTTAACCTATCCCACGGCTTACTCTAATTTATGATGTTACATTAATAGCATTATATCACTCAGTGAGGGCAAGAGGCTTTAGGACACCAGTCATGAAAAAGCTCAACTATGTCCTATTCTACTATCTTCGACCAAATTTGGTCTCATGAGTAGAAAATGAGAATTTCGATTATATTCTATATGAATATAACTACTGTATTATTTCTTACTTTTATACCTTCCATTGAGAATCAACTGGCATGTCTTTTAGTATATATTATAAATATTAAATAGGAGATGGATAAAAGGAAAATATATGTTTTGGGGTTTTGCGAGGTGAGATGGAGAGTCAGCAGGGACAATTTGAGTAATAGTTACAGGGTAATCTATTGTGGAGGAGAATAAAGTCAATGTGGGATAGTTATAACAATGTATGAAAAACTGGGGAGCAACAGGGTATTAGTGGTAGCAATAAAAGCCCACCCGACGATTTACATATTAATGCAGGTATACATACATTCCTAAAAGTAGCGGTAGGGAGAAAGAAGATGAGGTGTATAAAAAACTAGAAGAGATAATGAGAAAAGTCCCTGGAAAGAAAAACCTGATAGTGATGGCAACTGGAATGCAGTGGTTGGGGTAGGAAGGGACGGATTTTAAATGTGCTAGGGCAGGGGTGGGAAACCTTTTTGAGATCGCGTGCCGAAATCTGCCAAATCTCCGAGACAACATTTTCAAAATACATATATTTTGATGAGATTTGAAAGTCATTACGAAAATTATGCCAAGCTGACTGCATGGAAAAAGACCAGTTTTTACGAAAAGGATTTGGTGGATATATTATATATAACCCTGCCAACCTGTAAATGGAATTGCAAGTTCCTTGATATTCATACATTTTAAGGGCATATTATTATCAGGTGCGCATGTCCTATGGAGATGGGAGTTGAATGGAATCCCATGTTTCACGTTGAGTGGAGAGACACCTCTCCGATCGTCAGTTGTTGTAGTCGTCCGTCTGGGACGTCTGGTTGTGAGGGACTGTTCATGTATATATGACAAGCTTGCGATATCGCCACATTAGACGTTCCACATTGGCTCGGGTTAATTGTGACCAGGTAATTTTGCTATCCTCTGTTAATTACATATTTTCCTGAAGTGGCTGAGTTCTACCTTTATTTAACTCAAAATTACGAGACTGCGATACCTGTTATATCAGAATTGGGATTCGATCAACGCTGGTGATTCAATGAAGGAGGAAGTGACTGTAGAGTACGGCTGAGAGGCTCGCCGTGATGAGATACCACACGGAGAATCCTGGTCCTCCTGATGCATCCGTCCATTTAGTAGTGGCAGCCCACTGTCCTAACGAGAGCACCTTGGGCGAGATGATTTTTGCACTGAAGAGTTGTAACAGCATTCCGTTGTCAAGTAGCGACATTGTGGAAAGTGTTGCATCAAGAAGGCATTCACCATCAATTTATGGGGAGAGAACACGTCCAAAATATTTCTGCATGATAATGATTTTCGTCAGTAGCCCTGAGGTTGATGCAACCCAATGAATATTGGAGGATTTAAAAATACTTGCATTCATGAGAAATTTTCCGTCCTTTTCCTGCAAGCAGATTAGGAGAGGAGAGAGGAGCTCACCTCAATTGTAATTGTCGGATAGGTTGTGTAAGAATGGATGGTTGCATGGACACTCTGTGCGACTGACTCACTTATTTTCACGCCGCGAAAATCAATTGTGCGCCCGGAATGAATTTCTTTGTTAAAAACACTCTGATTAGTATTTAGCACTTGCGTCGCACCTCCGTCAATCACACTTTTCACTTCTTGAACAAATTCTTTGGCCTTTGCCGTGATGGACTGTAGTTCCAAGGAATATTTCTTGAAAAATACTTTAATCACCTTTTGCTAATCTATATTGTGATAATTTTTCCATTTGCATACATATACAGAAGAAGCATTTAAGTTCTGCATTTCCTGCTCCAGTTTTTTTTTATCTTCAAGATTCCACCTTCGCAAATGTCTGTCGTGAACCACTGGAAGATCCTCTTTTGCTTTATTGATGCGGGAGAGAAGAGCTTCACGGATTGACCTCTAATTTCCCCTCGAAACACCAGCTTCCATTATCTGCTTCTCGTATCGATGCAGTTGTGTCCTACTTGTGATTAAGAGGAAATTGTACCGAACTATCACCCGTCGAATATTTTCCGTTTTTCCAAACTTCCAAAAGACTTTTCTTGAGCATCGATGGCTCTGGCCTTGGTCGTTTAATGGGTGAGACATACGATGTGCAAGAAGACGGGGAACTAGGAGAAACATCTTCATCCCTTTCGGATTCACCGCTGTTCTCGACATCCTTAATATCATATTCAATATTTTCCTCATTCCTCTTGTTGCCAAAGTCAATTACTAGATCCTCTTTGGTGTAACAGAGGTATTCGTCATTTTCCACACAGGATTTCAGAATTGCTGCAATACGTACATTAAAACACATGTAATGGTAACACTACGGTGTTGTACACTGCTGTAAAATATACTGTTATAAAATAATATTGTAATTTAAAACTCATGATGTTCTTACTCCCGAGCCTTTTGCCAGTTTGGATTTTTCCACAGTGGTTTCCGAAAAAAGAAACGTAACAGGAAATTTGCTCTTCATCAGCTTCGACACGTTTGAAGGATTTATCGCTGAGCCATAATTGTCGCCTAAATAATGTTAACAGCTACGAGAAACTATTGACAGAAAATGTGGCGTTAAAGCTCAATACAAAATTTATAAGCTGCGGAAGTGCAGGAGTCGGATAGTCGGTTATTCTTGTTGAACCACTGCAGTCACTCGTTTGTATGTTTTATTTTT
The DNA here is from genome assembly GCA_963573305.1 of Pyrrhosoma nymphula. Taxonomy (NCBI): domain Eukaryota; kingdom Metazoa; phylum Arthropoda; class Insecta; order Odonata; family Coenagrionidae; genus Pyrrhosoma; species Pyrrhosoma nymphula. Next base: position 57,345,469 of record OY754332.1, read on the forward strand.
CTAGTATATCAACTGTGTTCAACCTCTCTAAATTATCACAATGAGTCCAAAATTCCGATTTTCGAGACCCACCCCCCTCAAACCTTTCTTGCATACCTTTTTAACCCACACCGAGATACCTAAGTACTTATATATCCAAAGTAATATAAATCATTTAAAAAATTAAAATCTAGCATAATTTGCATAAAAACCCAACCGGCAAATTGTAATCAATATTATTGATGCTAATTCATGGCAAATATACAGCATTTTAATCGATAGGTTTTGGGGGAAGTGGAAGTGGAGTGGCATTTCAGAAGTTGTGTTTATTGTAATGAACTCATACTAATGAATGACAAATGTATCAGTCATGCCGTACAAAAATGTTTTAGTAGAATTTCTTTGGTAGGTAGTTTTAGTTAGGTAGAATTTGCACTTCGATCCGGAGACGATAAAGGGAATTTTTTTAGGTTCAATAAGAAAAAATGCTGAATAAATACAATATCAAGTATTTATTTCATTAAAAAAACGTAAAATAAAACAGGCATCAATTTTAGATTCTTATGTTTTAATTCTCTTCTGCCATCTTGAAAATGTCATCTCTATACCTCCGTTGACTCAGTTTGAAACGGACATTAAGAAATTTAGGGTATCCATGGGAATTAGGAATGTAATTCAGAAACATCGCTATTGTGTTAAGTAGCCAAATAACTACAATTTACCATGCAAATACCAGAAGAGTTGGAATTTTTATTTTCGGTGGTGACACCGTGGCTTCTTTTGCAATGGATCTGAATACTAATTATATTCGGAATGCTAATAGACTGGTTAATCATGTTATTTATTAAGTCACAAACGGTTCATCTAAATCCACCACTTCAGTTAAGCTTTTATTACGTGTGGCTACTCTTTCTAAGCGTACGGCTTTCCTTTTCGTTTGATTTATTTTTCAGAATGTGTCGCGTCCCAGATGCTTAGGGCGCACATAAGATGCGGCCAAACTTGGCAATAGTGACATCTCTCACTTAGTCAAGCACCACCGATGATGTTTCGAAGATTTTCCACATGCTAGGTATGAGATTACGGGGATTCTTAAGCATAAGCCTTTATTTGTTACTGCTAAATTTACTTCTCCCCGTTGAAGATACGGTTTTGATGTTTGATCATTTCCCAATATTTACTACGATATAATGCAGTGATTACTAATGAATGTTCCACCGAAATGATTTGCCGCTGCATTGATGCATTTCGGAAATGTTTACCGCAAGGTCTAGGACACACCGATGATATAGTGAAGCTGGGTACTTATATAATCCTTCGAGTAGTTCATTCCAAGAGTTGTATTTTCCAAGAGTCAAAAATTCTTAGAGATTATTGCAAAATAGAGGAATGCTACCGTGAAATATGCTCAGTTCAATGCTGAATCATATGATCATCGAAAGACATTATTCTGTAATGTTATCATACTGAAATATTCCCCCTCAAAAAGTTTACTCTTGGATCATTAAACACTATTTCCTCAAAAAAGAGTACATATTAGCAATTGGGTGATTGCTCAAACATTCCTAAAAACCTCCACAATAATATCGATTATTCCAAGACTCAGAAGGAGTATAAACAGGATTTATCAGCAGGTTTGCTTACATGAGACAACATGGGATTTGGACTTTGGATCTATAGAGTCAATTAATTTTCAATGCTAAAAACCAATACAAGTGTGAATGTGAAAATAAAAAGTAAAATGCAAGTGTACAAAAATTTACCTGTGATAATTGGTCTTCTTTAATATTGGAACGAAGGTATTTCTTCATATCTCCCTGTATTGTGGTAACATTAGCGAAAGTTTTGCCAGAAAGTATAATCTTTGAAACTATATTTGGTATTTTAAGATTCAATATAAATTTTTTAGGTTTTTTTCGTGTAGGTATATCATATTTTAGAAATTTTCCGATAGTCTGGGGACTTTCAATTTTGGCCTGACAAGTGTTCTCGGAGCCGAAGGACTAGTGGTAACGAAATGAAGTTTGACTGATTTCGCCTGGTAACAGTCAGACGGGGAAGCTCTCTGTAAATCTGTACTGTGAACTGTAAATCTCAGAGAGTAAATGTAAATCTGTAGCGAATGACTGTCTCAAAATCGATATAAAACTGCGGATATTGGGCGAAAACTCGTCTACAGAAAAGTTGTACCCAGGTAGTGTTGGCGCAAAAATAAGTCGGCATAATGCTTGGCATAGACCTAGAACCCGAAGAAAAAAATAATTATAATTTCTATTGAGGCCAATGCTAATACCTAGACACTAAGCATGAATGCTTTGAACCTCATCAAACTATGTGTACAATTGACGGAATTAATCGATGAATGAATATGTTTGTTCTCAGAACAGTCATAATTTCGGATATGGTTACAATCTATCATTGTTGTATGGTTTTTGCTAGTTTGATAATCAGCTACTTCTTGTCGATGTAAATCTCATCACTTACGATAATGTCATCGGCCTGTAAGAAAGAGTTAATGCTTGTACAGTGGTGGTAAACGAAACCATTGATCGAATCCGATCTTCGCCTCCATAGGGATGAATGAGTGAGTTTTGGCAAAATACCGTGTATGGATAAGTACAGGGGTGGATATATAGACTTCTACTCGAGATTTCTTGTAGGTGATTCTACGCAAGTTCAAGAACTAGTATACTAAGGGATAAAATATATCGACTGACTTAAGTTTGGTGGCTTTTTGTGAAAGATGTAGAGCAGGTGTAGAGCAGGCTTAGCTTCATCAGGGGTGAGAGAAAAGCACTTATTCCTGAAACATAAAAATCGGTCCGTGATAGGACACAACTCAGCAATTTCATCACTGGCATACCACACGCCCTCACAGGGTGTTATGAAGATATACATGCACCTATATTTATTAGATTAAATTGTGAGATGAGTTAAGGGCGGTGGATAGAGAATAATATTCTCATATCGGGGACCCGAGATCTCTCGAGCGATTACCAATACTATATTACCCTTTCGTAAATATCTAAATATATTCGAGCCAAAAGATATGCAATTATGGTTCGCAAATTCGAGGAAAGTTACCTGTTGTCGTATATGTTATTAAACACTTTTCCCAAGGAAAAGAGAAAAAAAACGGAATGGAGTTATTCTCCTTCAAAGTTAATCGACTACTAAGAACCAGAAATAGATTCTTGGAGGTGGGCTAATTCACATCCCACGGGACTGATGTATAATCCCAACAACGGAGGTTTTTCAGTGGAATCTGGTTCACATGTAGGAGCCCAGCAGCGTATTTCGTTAGCGCTTCGTAGGGGTATACACGAGAGAGATTATACAACCCATAAGTTTTCCCGGATGAGAAAATGTTCATGTATCGAACTTCAAATCCTGATAATAACCACAAGCAATCACAAAATAATGAATGAGTCATCAAGCCTTACAATATCTATCAACTTCCAAACCTTGCCTGGGCCCAAAGAATGCTGAATATTCCATGAGATCTTCGAGATATTCATTAATTTACATGATTAAAAATTTACATCTTTATTTAATACACACTATAATGACAAATATCTTCGTCAGGTACAAAAAGAATCGCACTCTACAGACAGAGCTGTGATACAATCAATGGAACACATCATAAAGGAACAAATAAATTCTGTCAGGCATGCACTAGCTATAAACTTTAATGTTTATTAATAACTAAACAAGCAAAGATAACATACAAGTGTAATAACAATATTATTATTTTTTCTTTTTTTCTCTATTGGTTCACCTTCCTTCCCCTTTCCTTTATTACCCAATGGATATTTGGTTTTCCTGAAACATGAAGGTGTGCTAAATTACAGGGGTTGCAAAAATAAATGATTAGCAGGAAAATGTAGGGTTGAAAAAATAGGTGGAAAAAGGCTAAGTTATTAGATTAATCCAACCATTATTAATGGTTTAGTTTCCTGGAATTGGCGTATCCTGAAGGAATCTTATGGTCAAGTTTGCGGGTCATCATGATGTATTTCTCATGGTAGAAATTGTTTAGGAGCACAATTAATCCTAATTTAAACTTTTTTTCAATCGTTGACCATTTATGTTTGATCAAAATTTTTGGCGAACTTCATCTCAAAAGAATAAACTCCTAGACTAGGTGGGTGATTGGGGGTGTAGCTGGAGTTTAGGTCATTTATTTGACTTATTTTTTAAATGTTAAAATCCTACCGCAGGTGGGTGATTGAAAGGGTGATTGTAGTGTGGGTCATTTAGTCCACTTATTTCGCGCATGAATGAGATCCTTGGTTTAGGTGGGTGATTTGGGGTGTAGATATAGTTTGGGTCATGTACTTGATGTATTTTTAAAGAAAGAAAGTCCCTAGAGTAGATTGGTATTTAGGGGGGTGTAGTTGTAGTGAAAGCCATGTAGTTGGCGTACTTATGTGAACGATTACCCTCAGTTATTTGGTGATTGGGACGACTAAAGTTATGAGAGCGTTGTAGCACTCGTTAGAGTTGTTGTGAGAGCATTCTAACATTTTATGTTTTTAAAGAAGAGAGCTAAATTATCCTTAATACAATTTTTACCCTCCAAATCCCCCAATTCACTCGAGGATTTTCATTCTTAAAACTTTACGATAGATACATGGCTCAAATTTCAAATTTCACCCTTACCATCATCCTCACACTCCATGTATTTCTCTTTTAAAGCACGTTACACGTGGAATTAGAAAAATTGCCTCAGAGTTACCCTTATATCATTATAGTTTTTATTCAACAACAATATTTATCTGGTGTGTAATCAGTCATTCTCTTGAGAATCCAAACCCAAAGAAAGCAGTTGATAATTTCCGTATCTGGTATATGGTTTAAACTTAACGATAGCTATTTGTTTTTATATTCAATGGTTTCAGGGTTAACTTTGTGGAAATGCATGTTTGGCCAAAGTTTAAACTGTAAATTATAATTCCACCAGAATTTATTAAGTACCACTAGTCTCAACGCATAAACGTCGTCATGTTTGTAAAAAAACAATTATTATCAATTTGACGGTGGGTATTAACGTAAAATGGAAATATTACCGATTGGACCCCCATTATTTCCTCTCCTGGCAAAATGATCTATGAATGCTCTTGAAGTGATTTATTCAGGAACACCGTGGTGAAAACAAACAATATCCAATGTCGGTTCCGTAGTGTGGACTATAACTTCGCATGGAATGGACGGGTACGAAAGGTCATACAATTTTCATATAATTTTGAATTCTCAATCCAACAAGATTTACTTGAGAGAAGGAGATGGAAGCAAAACTCTACTTCTTAGACATAACTCTACCAAAGGCTGACAAGGGAGTGGTAGTGGAACGAATTAAAGTGTGGAAAAGTACAAAATTGTTTAATGTCCATGAAGCTGATTAAGGATTTGAATAATCAGTATTCTGTAAAGGTACGACCAGAGACCAAAATATCCCCTTCTATTCCTGCCATTACTTCTCTCAGAAACTCTCCAAATTTCAGTTCATGTTGGACAGGCTTCTCAGTTCCCATCCCTCAAGAGAAAATTACAACCACGGATTGATAACTATAAACTTGATTGCCGAAAAATTGATAAAAATTGAGACTGGGTGACAGAAAACTGCGTCAAATTCGAAAAAGAAGCGGAATTTCCAATTTATAACGCCACTATAGTTATGGATTCTAGTCACAAATGGAGCATATTACGTGTGGAAATATCACAGATAATGGGAAAACTCTTCCTAAATGACCAATTTGGGCTAGCATTTTGCAATAACAAAAAGTATCGGTGTTCACTCAACAAAGCAAGGAACAAATCTATACAATTTGATAAGAGTATAATTTACTGAGTGAAGCGCAAGGATTGTGACTCAACTTATGTGGGACAAACAGATAGATTATTGTGAACGATAGCTGAGGAGCATAGGAGAAGTTTCCTTTACGGTAAATATCCCCAATTTAACTTTATGAGACATTTGATGGAGGAGGGACATTCAGATATTACTTGCTAGATTCAGCGCATAGGCGTTATCATCAGGAACAAAATTTCAGTGTTAACCTTGAAATTCTGTGTTCCATTTAGCTTTCTGTTTTGTTCAATTAAAATAAAAAGTTGAAACTATTTCTGTTTAATCCTAGCTGCTCACAATTTACTCACGATAATGCCAAGCTACTTAGAGTAAGGTTGTAATATAGATCCTCTTTTTTGAAACAGTTTGGCTTCTGGAAAAGCACATCTTTGTTTCCACAAGTGACTGCAAAGAAAATGTGATAGACATGAAAGTAACCATCAACTTCTTCCATCTTTGAGCTAGATGACGCTTACATTCATAATTTAGGTAGTAATGGGCACACTATCCCATTATCCTAGAGTTGGGTTCTTCATTCCAGGGTAACTTGGGTAACTGATTGATGGATCCAAGGCATGGGAAATTGATAGTGTTTGAGATATAGATAATACGGAAATTCTACTGGCCTACATATGAACATGAATAATTGAGAAGAAAGCATGATAGGCAAATCAGTGACCTATGCAGGAGTGCAGGTATAATTAGTGAGATGAAGTGCAGAAGAACCTGATTAGCTGGACACGTACTTCGAGAAAAAGAGTGTACTGAACGAGGCGTTGAAAAGAAATCCAGAAGGAAGACGACCCCTGGGAAGACCACGACGGAGATGGTGGAATCAAGTCAAGACAGATTTGGGCAATGTTTGGGCTGCAGAAGAAGACGCAAAAGACCGATCCAGATGGAGGGGATATGTTGGTGCAGCTGAATATCAACTCAGATATAGATGGTCCGGGGAATAAGAGAATGAAATAATACTAATTAACTACCACTAGACTTAATTTTCCGTAAGAAATGCATGCACACTAAGACAAGAAAAGTGAGTAAGGAAATTATGATCAACATTACCATGACTTATATTTTCAAAACCTCAGGATAATTTCCGTAATAATGACTATATTATCCTTAACTTGACAGAAATACCTAAAATTAATTATACTTTTATTTTATGAGTAGCATGGGTTAACGTATTCGTCCCAGTCCACTCTCTTAAAACAAGCATATCACAAAGTCATTTAACTAATTTTGTTATGAAGAATTTACAATTGTTAGTCACTATCGTAGTCCATCAGAAACTCAAATCTGAAGAGAAAAGGTATCAATTAAATGATAATAATAGTCACACTGAACCAGCTGAAATAAACTTACCAGGACATTTTATTTGAATATATATATATATATACGTGATATCTTCTTTTCCTTTTTAAGAATACTTTTCAATAATTTGTATCTTGGCAAGAACCCTTTGATCTTTTTTCCTTCTTTCAATAACTTCTTCCCGTAAATTGATTTTCCCTTGTCACTAAAAAGGAAGCAACTTTTTAAGAATGCAATATTGAAAAGCATGCTGGAGTTTGTCTGACAGTTTAAAATAAAAACTGTCAATGTCGCTTTGTTCGCTTATGGAGAAAAACAAATAAAAAAACGTACTTTTCCAAAAATGTTTTAACTTCTTCCTTCCAAGCAACTATATCAGCAAGCTGTAATTGAAGTTTAGACATGACCTTGGACACCATTGGGTGTGCTGGCAAATGAGACCCCGTGAATATAAGGGCTTTTATTAAATTCTTAGGAGGACGTTTGTGAACTTTTTCAAAGTCCTTCAAATTTTCAAGCCAAATTAACCGCATTAGTACCTGGAAAAAATATTTGTTTAAGTGTGAGTTAGAAAAGGTAAACACAAATGCATTTTGAGTTTTTCAAGCAGCAGTTGCAGCACTCATGGAAGCATCTACATGAGTTTTTCCATAACTGATGACTTAATGTTTGTACATATGCATATCTATTTTACACCATAACGACTATTTTCACAAAGCATATAACTTGACGATACATTTGGCAATATATTACGCATATTTTCTGAAAGTCATACATATTTTTATTTTTAGTATATTCTCAAGCTTATACGCTCTTATCATTGTCCTAACGTCCCAATTTCTCATTTGCACTTCTGCTTTTCTATTCTCCGTAGTTGTTCTTGTATTTGCTCTTATTGTTGGAGCGCAAGGATTTCGTATGATGACGACCGTGGAGGCTTTGTCTCCCCCGCTACCAGTCACGACACCCGTCCTAGTGTCCCGTACTTGGCTCGATTCAATTCTTTGTGATCGACTTCAGTGTTCTGAGAAATAATAGTTGGAGGAGCGACTCCCGTTGCTCTTCCAAACAGTATTTTTACCGTGTACCCGTTGTGTGAGCTATCTTTAGTCTGGCTTCTACCCTTTGACCTATCTGGCATGGGTAGCCCTACCAAGAGCAATAGTAATTGCATCTACCTGCCCCAACTCTAAGGGTCCATGGAACGCGCAAGCCCTTCCTCCGCGTCAAGGTTGTAGGCCATGGGACGGGTAAAAAATTTTTAAGGTGTAAAAAGTAACATGTATACCACTGAATAGAGGATGAAATTCTAAGATAAAACTATCGTTAGACGTTTTTTTTCATGAGTATCTTAAGAACTTTTTTACGTGTCATATATTTGCATGAAATATTTGTACAATTGAGCTTTGAAAATTGAAAAAATGATCAATCAGTGAGTGGCTAGGAATATAATGCTGCTGCCGCAGCAATAGTGCAAACGCTTGAGTGAGGAAGGAAAGGAAAACATGAAGGAGGGAAACTCCGAAAAAGCATAAATGCCAGTGAAGAAGAACTTTGGAGAGATAAAAACAAAACTGCTGAGTATAATGGATATGACTGGGAATATACTGATTGAGGTGAAAACATCGTGAATTAATAAAAGCAATACAAACATCGATGAACTCTACCATGGGCCGAAACCGTTTGAAGACAGACTAATGAAAGACGACGTGCGAAGTGAACGAGGACAACCAGGACCCAGGCATACTGAGAAGGGAATTACATGGAGTAGTGAAAGATCGGAAGACTAAGAAATTACTTCTTCGCTTACTTAACATCCTCCCCTCCATCACGGCCTTCAGCTACACTTTGCCCCTTATACCTCTTCCAAAAATCTACCCTGTCTCCCTCCTCTAATCTCCTCCAGAAGCTTCTACCCCTCACCCACGATACCAAGCATTTCCTTGTTTGTTTTCCTTTCCGCCCATAGCACCATTTCCATGCCTCTCCAAATCAAACTCCTGCAGCCTAATTTCGCCATCCTTTCTCAGTCCACTTCCGCACCATGCAAAGTTTGACTCGATTTTTAACTCTCCGCCAATTTGTTCTTTACATCTTTATTTAAGGACCCCGTCATCAGCTCCCTCCTATTGCATTACACTTCTTTCGCTATCGCTATCTTCCTTTCTATGTCTCTGCTATGATGCTCAGTTTCTTCCTACGTCCTGCCACTAGATCAAATAGCTGTACCTGCTCTAGTTTGTGGCTTCCTATTTATATGGCCCGCCTTGATTTATTTTACATTGAAAATCTCATTCATTTAGTTTTCTTATGATTTATCTTCAATAGGTATTTCTAACCTCTTTCTCATGAGTATTCACATGTTTTTATTTCCAATAAACTCTGTCAGATGCCTTTTTGAAATTCACAAAGCAAGAAAAAACGTCTTTATTATACTCCAGGTTCCCATACTTGTGTTCTCATCACCGCAATCGCGAGTTGCCTTTCCCTCCCTGAACGAATTGCAATCGCCAAATTAGTAATTTTCTGTAGTCTCCAACCTTTTATTGATGTCTTTTAGTTAAACTTTCGTCGAATGTGAAATTAAACTAATTGTTTACAGTTTTCGCATTATGACAATATCTTCTTCTCCGGGATAGGTATTAAGACTTTTTTCACAAATTCCTCAGGCCTTACTCCTCCCGCGTAGATTCTACAAATAACTTCGAAAAGAGCTCGTCTTCCCTTATTTTGTAAGCTCTCCAATAACTCCGAAGGGATGTTATCTACTTCCGCAGTTTCTCTTGCCTTCATCTCTCCTAATGCCTTCTCTTTCACGCAGTCGAGTATCTCCGAGCCAAGTTTATATTTCTCTATTGCTCTTTCATTATTTATATCAAAGGTTACAGGTTTATTATCGCTGTCACTTAGTTCTTCCACGCATTCTCTCCACCTTTCCTTGAAATCTCCCCGTTCGATTTTTATCTTCCCTGATTTGGCCTTAACTTTTAGTTCAGCTCACCCTTGCTTAACATCCGATAAAATTTCCACATTTACTCGCCTTCTTCCTCCTCTTCCAGTTGCTATTCCTTTTTATATTTTGTCCTTTCCCCTGGTTTCCTTCGCTTGGTAACTCACCGTAGGTTTTTATTGAATGACTTATACCTCCTATTGTTTAGTTCAGTGTCGACGTTTCCCCACTCCTTTATTTCCCCATTTCTTCTTTCACCGATTTCTAATCCTTCTTGTTTCTATTGATCCTCTTTTTTTCGCTGCCACTCTTTCTCTGGATGCTATTTATATTTTATGCAATTTCTTCTTAATATTTCGTCTTTCCTTTGCTTCACATATGTTCTTTTCCACTGCTTCCTGGTGTTCCCTCGTTTTCACCCCATTCAATGCTTCCCCGTTTCACTTCCTCATCACCCTACTTTTGTAAGATTTTTGCCACTAAAACCACATTTATTGATCACAAAATTGTAATCTGAGACCGCATCTACGCCCCGAATGCTTCTAGAGTTTTTGATACTATTCCTAAAGCTCTGTCTTACCACAATGTAATCAATTAGATATCTCCATGTTTCCCCCATCATTTTCCATGTGCACGTATGCATGATTCTAAATAAAATTCTACGTTTTCTTGTAGTTACCTTTAGTCAGATATTATAAAAACGGGCCTTTGATTTTAGTTAAAAAGCTCTATTGGAACATATTTTTGCAACTACCCAATCCAAAACTTCGCGTAAAATTACTTTTTGATTAACATGATTGGAATAGACTAATATGTGGTATGATTACTGGAATCCCTAAAATGATGTGACTATAGTATATGAATGTTTGACGCATGTACCATAACTTTATGTGAAGACCGTGGTAGCTAGACCGGTAACGCTCAAGACAAAAAGTCACTTGTTCGTATCACGCCTGTATTCGACCCCCCCCCACGCGAATCGCATTCAGACAGAGATGTTTCGTTTGCTTTGGATCACGGCCTTCGGTAAGATAGGGCGAGATATGCATTTCAGGTGAATCATATAAAATCTAAGTCTCCCAGCACAGCTCAGCAATACGAAATATAGATGGTTATTGTTATCAATGACTAAGGACATTTAAACAATATTTGCGACATAGTGGTGAACTATGAATGCATAATTTGTAGTTTTCTCCGTGTCTCTAGCGGGTGAATATTTCTCTGGTCCTCCGCTGAGTCAGGTTCAACGTTTCGATGGACGATTCATCCAAACGTCTGCAAGAATCGTAAAACCCTAGATAATTGAGTCGCGCATGTTAGACGCTCAAAACGTTTGATGAAGTAATGAACCTGCCCCGGAAGCAGACCCGTGACGTATTTATTCAAAGTATCAGCCAAGAGAAAAATAACTCGCGTTCTTCTGAAACATTGTGGTATTTCACCACTGAATTTATTGTCAGATGGAAACTTTCATGGAGATAAGAGCAACTTCATGGAACTCGAACAGGTCTCGACTTTAAATAGAAGTCGTGAATACGGAGCTAATCTTCATAATGAGGGTCTCTTCCCTGTTAACTCTCTCATCGTATTGGCTGTTGTTAACTAAGCTTTCCCCTACTCCTTCTGCTCTACTCGATTTCTTCCTCCACTTAACCTTCCGCTCCGCTCTTACTGTTTTTTATATAAGGGGGCTGTAGCACGTTTTTAAATAACCTGAAGATTATGCCTCAGAATTGAAACCCGGGTCGTGTAGTTTGTGATATTCTGTTGTTCGTAAAAGATTCCCCCTGAAAACTTTGAAGTCAACCGAAATCCGAAAGTTGACAAAATTTGAAATTATGGTTAGCTATGCAAACATATTAAGCGATATTCAAGAAATAGTTATTGCATATGTATGTAAATTTAGCCCTTAAAATATTTATCTACATCTGCGCAGTGACTTGCAATCCACCTCAAAAGTGTGAAGCAAGGGGTGACTACACACCAGGCAAGCACTAACCGTCAAACATACTGTCATGCAGTTATTGGATAACTTAATGTAAATACTTTTTACTTAAAGTAAATAAAGTACGAGGAAAGGACTGCACATACGATCTGGCTCCTAACCATATTATGCTACTAAGGCAAGATAGAGAATGCTCTCATAAATTAGGGGACGATTTGTTGGATTTCAGTCATGCTCACATGATAAAAATATTTCAAAATTACAGTCACTTAAAACATGCGATTATTATCATTCAATTAACACATTTTTAACTGAAAAAATAAGTGGAAAAGAGTATCAAAGCCAACGTTTCCCCTCGTTGATGTTTACATTATTGGCCGTATCGATCTTATCTGATTTGGTCCCTCATTGTTCGCGGAAAAATGAAATTTTCATCATCTCTTTATAAACAGAGCTGTTCGTCGCTTCACCTGGATCTAATTCCGATACCAAGCCGTTTGAAATTAAGGGATTTAAAATGCTAGACGCTTATTCTAGGTCGGGACTAACTAGTGAAAAATAACAGTGCTAAAATATTCTGAAAGGGTAAAACTAACTTACTGGTACATCTACTTACATTTTCCTCCCATCCCGGCATCTTCACTGGTGCTCAGGGGCCCAAGTCTGTAACTTGGGGCGCCGGAGACAGGAGAAGCGAGATTCCTCCCGAAAATTTCATTCGACCGTAGTCTGTAACTGGGTGGAGAAACTTCAGCCGGCTGTACCGGAAGGAGAAAAGTGAGGGTATGAAAATTTCTGAAGCCAAAGCTGACCATTGGACATATTTCAGTGACCTACTATTGAGAGCAAATGAAATCGACTGTACCGTTTCACAGCTGTAGAAGCGAAGGATTAGTCTGCTTTGTTTACAAAATTTCTGAGGACGAATATTCGCGATATTGCTTAATTTCCGCTATTTCAGAGTATTTTCCAGTCAGATAATTAATACCATGTTACTCTCGAGTTTCCGTTACACTTCATCCTATTTTAAAACTCACCGAATGGGCAATTATTAAATCTTCCCGACAGAAAGACATCCCCCATCAACAAACTTCATTGGAATTAAATTTGTTTAAACAGCGATATATGGATATTAAACTGAATAATTATCTAACATGTAATTTAATAAATGAACACATTTAATGAATGGGCTACTTACATGATAAATGGATGATTGACAAGATTGAATACAGAGTAATAGCCGTCTGTTAACTGACGTTACAATTGCACGACGTTTCACTAACTGAAATTTTTGAAGACGAATATTCACGATATTGATTAATTTCCGCTATTGCAATGTATGTACCAGTGAGATAATGAATACCATTGTACTTTCGAGTATCCGTTACACTTCATCCTAGTTTAAATCACTCATAAAGTGTAGGTATAGAGTATTGGCATATCACACCGGCTGGGCAAACTTCATTGGAATAACATTTGTTGAAACAGTGATACATGGATATTTAACTGAATAATTTTCTAATATGTAATTTTATTAATGAACACATTTATTTAATGGGCTACTTACATGATCAATGGACGATTGACAAGATAGAAAACAGTAATATCCGTCAGTTGCACAAACGTTAAACACGTGTACTGTCAATATATTGACATTAATCAGCTTAACCACTCGACAACACACGTCATTATTACAAGGCATTTAAAAAGTAGCATCCAAAGTTCAAGTAACCGCCGAATATGCCACAAAACTTGTATGAAATATCCAATGCTTGGCCACATAGTAATCACATTATACAACACACCGATTTTTTAAGGGAAGCTGCCGATGATTTTCACTTATATTTTCAGGATAACATACGTATCACAAGAGCATCACTCCAAAAGTAAAATACCAAGCTCCAAGGGAGAGTTCCTTCATTGTGGGGAAACGTATCAGCGTACAACCCATGAATCGAGTGATATATGCCGTGGTATATGCTCAAGTCGTTCTAGTCGATAGTGTAGTTTAGGATTATATCAGCATCCCAAACACTTACATAGCGGCGTTCAACCTGGAATTTGAGTTCAATCAAAATAAATCTCGGAATATAAGCGTAACGAGAACAGCTACAAAAATGCCAATTCTTTGCCAGTGGAGCAAGTAAATGGATGACTTCTTACACTTGAGTCACTGGTGTAAAAGAATACATGAGAAGTATACTAGAAGACTATAGTCACACACGTGGATGAATTAGAATATACGAACAAATATAAGACAGGACATATTCGTTAGCGTTCACAGCTTTAATGTCCGTTCTGCCGTGTACACAGAATGACATCCAACTGACAACCGATATGCGTCCACATTAAATCATACGTGCTACCCGTACGACTACGGTGGATTGTAACGGCGATTGGAAATGGTACGATTAATCGTTATAATGTAAACGAAAATATGTTTCATTGAATTAGTACCCAAGTGAGATTCAGTACGATACGTAAAAAGTAACTGAAAACTCAAATGCCCTTAAAACTGTCGATCAGCGTGAAGCTTACAAAACAAATGGAGTGAAATTTGTAGGTATAAGTCATTATAATAACCAAGGTAATAATACAGGACTTAAGCTTTAATTCAACGTGTGCTTCGTGTATGGCACATTATTACTCGCAAACCCTTCTTTAATGTAATTAGAGCAGCAGATTTTCATTTGTTGTGAACTATTAAAGGTGGAAGTTTAAACTTAAAACATCAAATTTGAAGACTCCGCTTCTCATTATGTCGATATTTACGTAGTCTAAAATTGAGATTTCAGATCAGTAATTTATAAACGCTTCGTTTATAATAATTAATATGGATGAGGTGTATGCTAATGAGCCGGCCCTCATTGCTTTTTCAATTGGAAACTGACAGAATGTATATACTATACTCATGTACGTGTAAATACGCGAAAAGTACATACTTTATTCTTATGAACGGTGGATTTGTTGTTTTCCAAGAAGAAGTAAATCATCGTGAACTCTCTTATGCCATTGGTCAAAACTTAATATCACTGTCGTAATGCGCACATTTCTCCTAGGGAGAAAACTTACGTCGGTATAGCAAGGCCGACGTAACTTGTCTCCCATTTGGGGCCGCCGGAAGTCGCTTCGCCGAGTTACAGACTTGGGTCGGGCGACAAGTTGTCTCCGGGCGTTTCGTGTTCCTCCTTTCTCCCGGAGAAACCCGTTACAGACTACCGACGGGAGAAAAGGCTTTCTTTATCGCCCGGCGGATCTGTTATCTCCCGTTTTTGGGAGAAATCCAAGACAGACTTGCCCAGATGGCACGGGCCCGTGCGGGCGATTTTTGTATCTAGCGACGATGGTCGACAATTAATATACAAGAAATCTCACATTTGATGTTTGTGTTATGATTGTGATGATAATTTTGCATTGCTTAACTGACGAATTGGCGTATATTGGAAGAAGAAGCATGCACATCTTTAGTATAACAACAATCAATGTGCAAGTGCATCTATTTTTGTACTACACACTAAATTAAGACATTGTATACAACGTATCCAACTCGTATTGAACGGTATTGAATACTAGTATCTTGTTTTGCCATGGCTCGTACGCGGAACTATTTTTTCTTTTAGCAGGCGCGGAGGCTCACTTTTGAGCGGTCACAGATTGGTTTGCTTTGTTGACAACGTGATTGATGTGAGAGTTCTTTCCTCATATATTAAGTCGGAAATCTGTATTAATTACTTACCTCTAATTTAAAACTGTTGGTTAAGTATAGCCTACAAATGTATTTCGGGTAATTTGAGCGAAAAATGGGTTTATTTTTTCTCCGGTGGCGTTAGTTTTCATGTACAATCTATGTGTAGTAGTTTGTGTCGAAACTCGTCGTCCATTAAGCATACGCAAAGTTTTCCTGGAGGATTTCCACTTAGTTAGATAGCCAGATTAATTACCAACTAAGTGTTTTCGCCGAGAGATACGGATTTCATCATTTCGAAGTCATAATTTGGCTAGAAGAATGTGATAGTGCTTTGTGAAAACATGGAGCTATGGCCACTTGTCGGTTGGTTTTCAAGATTGCCGGAGTTCTTAAAAGAAGAATCACAGTAAAGAAAGGAATCTCATTGTAAAAGAAAGGTGAGTGGTTTCAATTATGTTGAATATGTAACGCAGATCTATTGTGGAGCCTTGATACAAGCATTTTAATGCTGGAGACAGTAATCTGTTGCTTCTTAATTCGTGGATGTGGATAACATTTTAAAACTGAAGTAAAATTAATCATTTCATATTTTTATCCCATGATAAAAATGTGATATTGTTAAAATTTATTAGAATGAACCAGTGAATTATTTCAAATCGTTCTTAGTTTGGCCAATGTTATTGTAATTCCAATTAATTCCGTCAATTATCCATAATATTATTTTAGTTCTCTCCTCGTCTCTTGAAGTTATTCTCCCAATGGCGATCGCCATCGATGTGTAGTTCTCGCGTTAAAGCATTTCTATATTCTTATAATAAATCAATGTTTTTCGTTGGATGGAGTTAATTTAACGTAATATTCTTAGAATTCTTTGTAAAATTGCTAGACTAGATATTTGCTGACACTATTCCTTAGGCCCCGTTTCCACTACTGACATTTCTACGACGGTAACTCTCTACCCGCGTAATGCTAGTAATGGAAACGCTCGAAAACGCCTACCATGGTAGATAGTCCTACTAGCATTGAGTTACCCTCGTAAGATCAGGGAATAGTGGTTACCGTCGTGTCTTTTTGTAGTGGGAACGCTATGTTAGTAAAAATACTAGTAAGAATCATGGGAAAACAGTTGAATCACGGAAAGCGTGGAGGGATCACGGTTTCACCGTCTGCAGACAATATTAAAAAGAATAAATATTTATATACGACCGATATGGTTAAAAGTGATTAGACGTTGCCATGCGTAGTTAAAGAAAGGATAGATTTTATTAAGGGTAGGTTACACTATTCAAGTATATCGCTAATAATATGAAATGAAGGAAATTTTGTCTAGTCTACAATACTACTTTGTTTCACTGCCTATCCAAGACTTCGGCCTACGAAGACATTATCAAGGCCTTAATTTTTATTTTACATGTAATTTTTATTTCTAATTTCGCTTGTCAACCAATGTTTCAACTTATGAAGTCAATGCCTTGAAAATGATAAGCGTTTGGGGATCACCATTAAGTATCAGCACTGTCAGCATTCAAAATTTATAACCTATATATATTTAACTACGACCTATCGTTAATGGTTAGACATCGCCTTCATTTTTGAAATGGAGGATTTTTTAATATTTGGGACGTGGACCCTTAAATCGAGAATCTATACATGGCCGATAATAATATGAAATTAGGGAAATGTTATGTAGTCGAGAATATAATTAATTCTTTCACATGCCGAACTAGGTTTCGATTAATGAAGTCATTATCATGGCCTTTATTTCTTATTTACATACTATTATTTATAATTTTTATTTCGCTTGTCGACCGAGATTTCAAATTATTAACTCAATACCAAGCCATTGAAAATGACTTAATGAAAAGGTTTGTGAAATAATCAAAGGTTCCTTCATTTCGTATGGACAATGGGGTACCACAGTCTGAAAACAATGTATATTTTGCTAATGTTTTTGTTCCTGATAATGGTAGACGAATTATCAATTTGCTAAAATGTAATATGGGCTGCAAATCGGATGAAGAAGCGTCCAGAAAAGCAAGTGTTCAAAAGATGAATTCATATTCCTATAAATCCTTATATTATTTAGATTGTACTACAATTATTTATGTTTACCAATAATTATTAAGGTTGATACTTCACAGGTGCATGTATAGAACGAGATTAATTATTGAAAAACACAATTGTGATGATAATATTAATAACATATGTTTCTGGTCGTAAGACGAGAAGTCGTACGCTTTTAAATATCGTTCGTCAATTGTCCTTTAGACTGGTATTGCTACGTCACAAAAAGATGCTTTACCACGGTTAGAAGTAGCTAATTGGAACGCATGTAGGTTATGACGGCTGAAATAACCATGGTAGAATATTAGTAGTGGAAACGGGGCCTTACCGACTTTTCTTAGAACTCTTACTCATTAAAGATACATTGCCTGTGAAATTTCCAATGCAGTGTTTGTTAGCATTTTTTATATGCTTACAAAACGTTCTTTTTGTGGAAGGAAGATATGGTGAATGTAGGAAGTGTACTTTCGTGTATTTCAGAAAAATGTGCAAAGCTATAAGACGTTTATATAAACATTTTTGTTACACACGATGTGGATTTGTCAGAATAAATTATAAGACCTGTAAATTAAGTGGATCTCCTAATAATATAGAATATGAAGTAGTTACAACAGGCTAGCTGATTAATAGAGAGACTGCTAAATATAATATGGTTGATAGTCAAGCTTCGATACTTCAAAATAGACAAAGTTATACGGTACCTAGCGAGAATGATTTTAGTTGAACTCCTTTCCCTCTAACAACTGTAATGGATTTCAATTAGAAATCCTTTGATAATAAATAATAAAAGTGTTTAATGAGCTATTTATTGTTCAATTGCAGGTGGATATGCTGGTTTGCAATGACTGCATGCACATATTTCATAAACTTTTGCTACGTGATATGTTGCACCGAGACAAGATAATACCTATATAGGCATTTTACTGAATGTGTGGCAGTCTATCATCGTAATGGAATGTATTTTAGCCAGTTGTTTCATTAGTGATATAAATAACCGTTATCCAATCAATGTTACTTTCAATTTAAATGTATTCATACTTAAGCATTGACGCATTTTTATATACCTATGTATCTAAGACTGTTATTTAATTTCAACTTGAAATGAAAATAAATACGTTTGTATACTTATTATAACTGTTCTCCCTATGTTACCCTGATATTTGTTGTTTTTCCCTGGCATGTTTGTGGCTTCACAGCTGATACTTAAGGTATTTATCATCATTATCTCCAAAACAAAGTGTATACTCTGAAAATTACTCGTTGCAGGCAGATTTTGATTTTTTGGAGAATGTTCCTTGAAAGGGTTGGTAATAGTTATAAGAATGGATTATATTTCACTATCTAGATCATGTCAAAAGTTTTTTACTGTTTGCATGTCAGGTGAATGCTTAAATATGTCATTTCATATTCAACCTGGAGCCTCTCTACAGGTTGAAGTTATCTTTTACGTTCATCACGTTTCACGCAGCAATAGGTTCTTCAGGGAATTTGGATAATCGCTGTTATGTGTTTGAGGAGTCCAACTATCTGAAATTCTTTGCTGCCCATAAGCATAGGTATGTTTTTCTTAGTTTCTACGTTTGTGCTGTAATAAAATGTAATTGCACATGATGGGTTCGTCTTCAGCTTTCCTTCAGCAAGCTCTTGGAACTAATACATTTCACAATGTTACTATCACATTGTTCA
Source organism: Pyrrhosoma nymphula (assembly GCA_963573305.1). Lineage (NCBI taxonomy): Eukaryota > Metazoa > Arthropoda > Insecta > Odonata > Coenagrionidae > Pyrrhosoma > Pyrrhosoma nymphula. Next base: position 57,364,946 of record OY754332.1, read on the forward strand.
ATGTATTAGTTTCATTATTAATTAAGAATAGTAAATATAAGATATCGAAATTAACCAACGTCGATCATTATCGATCGAGTAATACTATCGATATATTCGATATCACCGGTGCCGTATTCTTGCGCCGCTGGCGTAGGAATCTCGTATCTCATTGGGCACCTAATCGTAGCGGACATTGCACGCGTTCGCATCCAATGAGTGCGCATCCCGTCAATGGATGGTATCTAGTGACGACTAGCGGCAATGCGATACGGTATCCCGCTCGCCATGAGATGGTATCTATGTGCAAAGTGGATACAGTGAATTCTGTGCTATCTGGGTGGGCCCCAGATCACTTCAGACTGACACAAGAATGCGTCGGTAATGCAAAATTGCAACGTCACTGTGCAATTGCTCGTGCAATGACGACAGAACTCGAGGCTAGGAGCTCAAAATATTGTTGTTTTAGTCGGAAAATTGCAGGAAGTACGTACCATAGCACAGTGGCGGATACATATGGGAGCGCGCCCCCCCCCCCCCCTTGCGGGGCCGCTCGCATTGCCGCCCGCGCCGCACAGTGTGCGGAAATCGAATAAAACATGTCAAAACTAATATCTCCGTTATTATTTAACGTAGATCCACGATGATTTTTTCCATTACTAGTGATTTTAACCTCCTAAATCCGAATCTAATGTTTGTTTTGCCGTAGACCAATCAGGGGCCTCTCTGAAACAATATGGCGGAAACTGTAAAATGCCCTTTTTTAAATATTAAAAGGGCGTTCAACTAGCGTTGATGTCTGCGCATAAGATACTTATTATATTCCTACAAGTACTATCAATGAGTTAGCAACGTCAATACATAACCCTGAACAACTTTTTCGTGATGTATCGATACGCGGTATCGATACAATAACCCATATAGTAAGGATAGGACTTTTATCAATGTATTCCACGGAAATTAATGTAAGTATTTTTTTATTATTTTCATTAGGAATTAAAATATATTTCTGTATCTGAAATGAATGACTAATTACATGGAAATAATACATAGCTGAGTAAGTACAGTTAAAGGTCATCGTCATCTGAATCAACCTCGTTGCTCTGTGTTCTTATCATTCAGAAGGAGATTCCTACCTTCTTTGGGTACTTTCACATTTCCCTGATTTGACTCTTTTGACGGTGATATTTTCGGGTCCGAAGATAGAAGAAATCTTCGAAAAATATCCTCGAATGACACCATTCTTGAAAATTTTCGGGAATGCTGCTCCCGGAACCTCCGAATATCCTTACGCCTCGATTCAAGGGCCTCCTCCGACAATTGTCCAATAGGTAGCACTGCTGCTTTTACAATAGACGCTCCATGTATAAGAATCTTATGTACAGTTGGAGGCATAAAATACCAAGAATAGTGCTCTACATAAAGGGCAGCAGTGGATGAGCAATAATCGCGGAAACGCTCTTCGTCAATTGGAAGTCCACTAGATAAGGCTTTCAGAATGGTCGAAAACCTCTCAATAAGCTCCTCATTAATACCTACATGGAAAAATATGACGACCAGGTATTATTTCTATGTAATTTTCACTGAGCACGCTGATTAGAATCAAAGATTATGAAACACAAAGCAACACAAGTAATTGGTTATTTACGCACCAGAAATTTCCGCTGACAGCTTTGGATTGGAGAAGAAGCGTCTCGCGGTATTTCCATCATTTGTCGTTCCGCTACCCGGGTTTGGCATGTCTACTAAAAGTCCCATTCTTGTCCTGAAAGACTGTTGCAATTCTTTCTTCCTCCTTTCAACTTCATCTTTACTACCATCAGCTGTCTTAGTCTAAACATGAAAAAAGATATTGTCGTATGATAAAAAGTTTTTGATACTGTTTTTCTGGGTTATGGATGATGCAATATAAATTTAAAAAACGTACCTTCCATTTCTTGATGATGATTTCTTGATGATGATGATTTCCATTGATGTTTGGCCTGTAAGCAATTCGCAATAGGAACTCAAAAAAACGAATATAGCAGTGAAGAGGGGACAATCCAAAAGAATATATTTGGTTTCGTCTACAAGCTTCTCACTCATCCGTTCCAACTGGTTCATTTCTGATATTTTAGCACCACATACGTAACAATTCATGGAGCTTGTATTTTTTAGAGCACTGCATATCTAAAACAGGAACATGAATGATCATTTATGTTCTAAATGAACGCCATAAAGTCAGCGTATTTACTGGCAAAGCCTACCTTTCCATCCACCATGGTGAGGAGCATTTTATAATTCACGGCGAAGCAACCACACTCAAAAGTATGGAGCTTCTTTATTTGGCTGTTTATGTACCACTATTCTTTACCGTTATTCTTTATTTGGATATTTGTCTTTGGTAGAGTAACTTCGACAACCGGCAGCCAAACTATGGGTGAACCGAGGGGAACTCCTCTCTCAGTAGTCAATCTGACTAAAAGATGTCGATGTTTCTACAGTCACCAGCTAAGTTAGACTGACCCTATGAGTAAAACTGAGGAGGCAAGAAATTTTCTAGGCCAATAGGACGTGCGTATTATCGGAAAAACCGCCTTGTAAATTGCTGGCTAACTCGTTCGATTGCGTGTTCCAGAGAAGCGATCTTTTGGAGGGCATTAACCGATGCACATACGCTACGGTCGAAAAACAATTAGCGGCGACTTTTCAAAGAAACAACCAAGTCCCAAACACCATACACGACCCCCACATTTTCAAGGAACAAAATTGGAGAGCACAAGAGGTGTTACTTATTAAACAACGAGTAGTGGAAGCGAATTACTGCCCCAAGGGATAATTGCAGTCTGTCGGTCGTGTGCAATGACCGCGCCTGCTTCGATTCTTTTCCCTCTTCTCAAGGTCGGAGGGATTTCTGGTTTGAAAGGAGCTTAAGTGCGGGAAATTCCCTGTATCCATGTGAAAATATGTAGGAATAAGGGAAAAATCTCCACTAGCTCTGCAGACATTTGGTCACATGCCCTCATCGGGCTCATGGGTGACCGGCGGCCGCGGCGAAATTTCCACTTTCAATATGCCACAAAGAGAGTGTGAACGTACTTGAGGACAAATATTTGCCTTTATTTTTAAATTTGGCATCTTTCCTAACGATTGGAGTAAAATCATAGTGGTGGTTACTTTATTTGCTTTAAATTGGAGCAACAACCAAATCTGGAAATTCCGCGGTTTATTATCGGGCCGGGCGGCTGCCTTGTCTTCTTATACATATCCCATCTTTAAAGGAAAAGGTGCAAGTTGGTGCAAGATTTTTCTTTTGAAACATATAGTAAAGATTCAGGTCTTTCTTGCCATGTATATTTTTCGATCGAGTCTCGTCGCCCTCATAAAGATTTTTTCCACTTTATGAAAAACATAGTAAAAAAATAGTGAACTTTTGAATGTTTAGTTATTATATGAAAATATAATAAAAACAAATAAATTTTTCCGAAATATTCTTGGGAAACGTTTATTCTTTCAGAAAATATGCTTTAAAACCTATGGAAAACCAGCTTAACGACTCACGAGCGAAAGTAAAAACTCGATTTTTGCGGAAATTCGGATTTGAAATTTTTTATTATTTTTTCTCGTTTTTAACGGCTTCTGATGGTATTATGGATAAACCAAAAATTTAAATAGCTAAAGTTCCTTAATCCTTAGACATTATACTATCAGACTGTACCATTTTTACTTTCCAAAAAAAATAGTCAAAAGTTAGGGTTTTGGCAAGGTTTTTTTGATTTCCGCCCACTGTGCGCCGCCCCCGCCATTCAGCCCGCACGTTATTCGTTCGTATCATTCGTCAGTTAACTCTTAGTCGAGTTATCGAGTAGTTGTACTTTCTTATGTAGCACGCGCGCGCGTCCGCGTCATCGTATTTTATACGTTTCTGTCTGGCACATAGGTAGATAGATAGACTAGATAACTAACTAACCTAGATAGCTAACCTAGGTTAGCTATCTAGGTTATAGGTATATTGTTAGGTAGGTATATTGTTAGGTAGGTTCGTGGTAATATAACACGAGGTAATATAACATGCCATTGAGCAGTAATGTATTCAAAATGATCAATGACAAAAGTATTTTTTTTTATTTTGAGAGCGCAGCAAAGTCAGTGGAAAGGTAATACGGTATTAATCGAGGTAGCTTGTAGAAGATAAAACAGTACAATGCTAGGTAATACGAGTTGATTCTTGCCCATATGAATCGAGTTAATACGATGTGAAACGAGGTAAGGTGATGCTAGCTGAAACCAGTTGAAACTGGGTAATACTAGTTCAAACCAGTTGCTTCTCGTACAGGTCAAACGAGGTAATACGATATGAATCGAGATAGCTTGTACTAGATAAAACGAGCTAATGCTAGGTAAGACGAGTTGATTCTTGCCCATATGAAACGAGTTAATACGATGTGAAACGAGGTAAGGTGATGCTAGCTGAAACGGGGTAGTACTAGTTCAAACCAGTTGCTTCTCGTACAGGTCAAACGAGGTAATACGATATGAATCGAGGTAGCTTGTACTAGATAAAACGGGCTACTGCTAGGTAAGACGAGTTGATTCTTACCCTTCTGAAACGAGTTAATACGATATGAAACGCGGTAAGGTGATGCTAGCTGAAACCAGTTGAAACAAGCTAATGCTAGATCGAACGAGCTGCTTCTCGAACAGGTCGAACGAGGTAATACGATATGAATCGAGGTAGCCTGTTCTAGATAAAACGGGCTAATGCTAGGTAAGACGAGTTGATTCTTGCCCATATGAAACGAGTTCATACAATGTGAAACGAGGTAGCGTGTTACTAACTGAAACCATTTAATACGAGATGAAACAACCTATACATCCCTAGGTAAAACAAGGTGATTCAAGAAGAATCGAGCTGCCCAGAAACGACAACTACTAGTTGATACGACGTCACTCAAGGTGATTCGAGGTCAATGTACGAGTTAAAGCAAGCAAAAAGCGGCCATAACCGACCTCAAACGAGTTGAGATAACGAGTTAAACCGACTTGAAAACAGTTAAAAACATGCTAGCTGAATCCATCTCGTTTTAACTCGTAGAATCCCCAGGGCTACGAGAAAAGTCGCGGTCATTCTAGTGATCTCGAACGCGCAGGAAGTTAGCCCCCAAAAAATTCCACCTTAAGTTCCAATTCACAGTCCTGCCAACATAATTCAATACTTTTCAATTTTCGCTCTTAAATTACACCATTTCACTTCTAAAACGTCAAATAACACACCACGCTCTTAAATAACACGCATACCCTGAAATAATTACCATAAATATACTACTCTTTACAAAAATTGCACATATTCCCAGACCGCCCAGCGCGAGTCATACGCGAAGCAAGCGCTGACATACCTGCTTATTACGGAGTTATCAGTAAAGAGATCCAATTGAAATTTATTGTACGTACTAGTGGTGATGTACCCTTTAAGACAGATTCAACATAAATTATTCATATACCAAACTATGTGGCCCAGGGCCGGCTAACCAAGTCATCCCCCAGCCTCACACGAGGCAAGCGTCTATACATCGGCTTACTACGGAATTATCCGTCCAGAGATCCTATTTAATTTCATAATACATACTGGCCGTAAAGTAATCTTCAAGAGGAATTAAACAAAAGTTATTCATATTCCCAAGTTTGACACCCAGGGCCGGCTAACCATGTTCCAGCCCCGCGCGAGAAATACGCGAAGCAAGCGCTGACATACTTGCTTATTACGATGTTATCCGTACAAAGGTCCTATTTAAAGTCATACTACGTACTAGCAGTAATTAAGTCTTCAAGATGAATAAACAAAATATATTCATATTCCCAGGTTTGACAACCAGGGCCGGCTAACCATGTTCCCACCCCGCGCGAGAAATACGCGAAGCAAGCGCTGACATATCGGGTAATTATGGAGTTATCCGTCCAGAGATGCTATTTAAATTCATAGTACTTACTGGCAGTAACGTATTCTTCAAGAAAAAATAAACGAAATATATTCATATTCCCAGGTTTGACAACCAGGGCCGGCTAACCAAGTCACCGCCCAGCGCGAATAATACGCGAAGCAAGCGCTGACATTGAAGCAAGGCTTATTACGGAGTAATCCGTCCAGAGATGTTATTTAAATTCATATTACTTACTAACAGTAATGTACCCTTCAAGAAAAATTAAACAAAATATATTCATATTCCCAGGTTTGACAACCAAGGCCGGCTAACCACGTCACCGCCCAGCGCGAATAATACGCGAAACAAGCACCCATATATCGGCTTATTACGGAGTTATCCGTCCAGAGATGTTATTTAAATTCATAGTACTGACTAACAGTAATGTACTCTTCAAGATAAATTCAACAAAGGTTATTCATATTCCCAAGTTTGAAAACCAGGGCCGGTTAACCACGTTACCGCCCCGCGCGAAAAATACACGAAGTAAGCGCTGACATATTTGCTTCTTACGGAGATATCCGTCCAGAGATCGTATTATAAGTCATACTACGTACAAACAGTAATGTGCTCTTCAAGAAGAACTAAACAAAAGTTATTCATATTCCCAAGTTTGAAAACCAGGGCCGGCTAACCACGTTCCCGCCCCGCGCGAAAAATACACGAAGCAAGCCAACCAAGAGCCAAGCTAACCACGTCACCGCCCAGCGCGAATAATACGCGAAGCAAGCACCCATATATCGGCTTATTACGGAGTTATCCGTCCAGAGATGTTATTTAAATTCATAGTACTGACTAACAGTAATGTACTCTTCAAGATAAAATCAACAAAAGTTATTCATAATCCCAAGTTTGAAAACCAGGGCCCTTTAACCACGTTACCGCCCCGCGCAAAAAATACACGAAACAAGCGCTGACATATTTGCTTCCTACGGAGTTATCCGTCGAGAGATCCTATAATAAGTCATACAACGTACAAACAGTAATGTGCTCTTCAAGAAGAACTAAACAAAAGTTATTCATATTCCCATGTTTGAAAACCAGGGCCGGCTAACCACGTCACCGCCCAGCGCGAATAATCCGCGAAGCAAGCGCTGACGTTCCGGCTTATTACGGAGTTATCCGTCCAGAGATGTAATTTAAATTCATAATACTTACTGGCAGTAAAGTAATCTTCGGGAAATATTAAACAAAATATATTCATATTCCCAAGTTTGAAAACCAGGGCCGGCTAACCATGTTCCCGCCCCGCGCGAAAAATACACGAAGCAAGCGCTGACATATCGGGTAATTACGGAGTTATCCGTCCAGAGATGTTATTTAAATTCATAATACTTAATGGCTTTAAAGTAATCTTCAGGAAATATTAAAAAAAAATATATTCATATTCCCAAGTTTGAATACCAGGGCCGGCTAACCACGTCACCGCCCAGCGCGAATAATACGCGAAGCAAGCGCTGACATTCCGGCTTATTACGGAGTTATCCGTCCAGAGATCCTATTTAAATTCATAGTTCTTACTGGCAGTAATGTACTTATAGAATGATTAAACAAAAGTTATTCATATTCCCAAGTTTGACACCCAGGGCCGGCTAACCACCTTACCGCCCCGCGCGAATAATACGCGAAGCAAGCGCTGACATATTTGCTTCTTACGGAGTTATCCGTCCAGAGATCCTATAATAAGTCATACAACGTACAAACAGTAATGTGCTCTTCAGGAAGAACTAAGCAAAAGTTATTCATATTCCCAAGTGTGAAAACCAGGGCCGGCTAACCACGTCACCGCCCAGCGCGAATAATCCGCGAAGCAAGCGCTGACGTTCCGGCTTATTACGGAGTTATCCGTCCAGAGATGTAATTTAAATTCATAGAACTTACTGGCAGTAAAGTAATCTTCGGGAAATATTAAACAAAATATATTCATATTCCCAAGTTTGAAAACCAGGGCCGGCTAACCATGTTCCCGCCCCGCGCGAAAAATACACGAAGCAAGCGCTGACATATCGGGTAATTACGGAGTTATCCGTCCAGAGATGTAATTTAAATTCATAGTACTTACTGGCCGCAAAGTAATCTTCAGGTAATATTAAACAAATTATATTCATATTCCCAAGTTTGAAAACCAGGGCCGGCTAACCACGTCACCGCCCAGCGCGAATAATCCGCGAAGCAAGCGCTGACATTCCGGCTTATTATGGAGTTTTCCGTCCAGAGATGTAATTTAAATTCATTGTACTTACTGGCAGTAAAGTAATCTTCAAGAAGAATTTAAAAAAATATATTCATATTCCCAAGTTTGAAAACCAGGGCCGGCTAACCACGTTACCGCCCCGCGCGAAAAATACACGAAGCAAGCGCTGACATTCCGGCTTATTACGGAGTTATCCGTCCAGAGATCCTATTTAAATTCATAGTACTAACTAGCAGTAATATATTCTTCAAGAAGAATTAAACAAAATATATTCATATTCCCAAGTTTGAAAACCAGGGCCGGCTAACCATGTTCCCGCCCCGCGCGAAAAATACACGATGCAAGCGCTGACATATCGGGTAATTACGGAGTTATCCGTCCAGAGATGTAATTTAAATTCATAGTACTTACTGGCCGCAAAGTAATCTTCAGGTAATATTAAACAAAATATATTCATATTACCAAGTTTGAAAACCAGGGCCGGCTAACCACGTCAAGGCCCAGCGCGAATAATCCGCGAAGCAAGCGCTGACATTCCGGCTTATTACGGAGTTATCCGTCCAGAGATGTAATTTAAATTCATTGTACTTACTGGCAGTAAAGTAATCTTCAAGAAGAATTAAACAAAATATATTCATATTCCCAAGTTTGAAAACCAGGGCCGGCTAACCACGTTACCGCCCCGCGCGAAAAATACACGAAGCAAGCGCTGACATATCGGGCAATTACGAAGTTATCCGTCCAGAGATGTAATTTAAATTCATAATACTTACTGGCTTTAAAGTAATCTTCAGGGAATATTAAACAAAATATATTCATATTCCCAAGTTTGAATACCAGGGCCGGCTAACCACGTCACCGCCCAGCGCGAATAATACGCGAAGCAAGCGCTGACATTCCGGCTTATTACGGAGTTATCCGTCCAGAGATCCTATTTAAATTCATAGTACTAACTAGCAGTAATATATTCTTCAAGAAGAATTAAACAAAATATATTCATATTCCCAAGTTTGATAACCAGGGCCGGCTAACCACGTTACCGCCCCGCGCGAAAAATACACGAAGCAAGCGCTGACATATCGGGTAATTACGAAGTTATCCGTCCAGAGATGTTATTTAAATTCATAGTACTTACTCATAGTAATGTACTCTTCAAGATGAATTAAACAAAAGTTATTCATATTCCCAAGTTTGAAAACCAGGGCCGGTTAACCTCGTCACCGCCCAGCGCGAATAATCCGCGAAGCAAGCGCTGACATTCCGGCTTATTACGGAGTTATCCGTCCAGAGATGTTATTTAAATTCATAGTACTTACTGGCAGTAACGTATTCTTCAAGAAGAAATAAACGAAATATATTCATATTCCCAGGTTTGACAACCAGGGCCGGCTAACCAAGTCACCGCCCAGCGCGAATAATACCGGAAGCAAGCGCTGACATTCAAGCAAGGCTTATTACGGAGTAATCCGTCCAGAGATGTTATTTAAATTCATAGTACTTACTAACAGTAATGTACCCTTCAAGAAGAATTAAACAAAATATATTCATATTCCCATATATGCATATTATTGTGTATAATATTCTGTGTAGGACTTACCCCTTATGTATGCTTTCACTTTTTGCTGTCTGGTTATTCCACATCACCCGTTGAGGTTACCAGATAGATGCGTTTCTCTTTTTATTGGGTTGCACCCTTGCGGAAGAGATCCCCTGTAGGCCTATGAGAAACCGCCTGGCAGCATTTACCAGAGTTCCCACTTGAGGATGTCAAGGAGGACATCCATCCCCCACGAGTTTAGATGTATTCCATCCCTTCGTATCCTTCTCCCTGTTCCCATCCACCTGAAAGGAGAACGCGTTCAGTTAAGATTTCTAATGATAATTAATATTATATGTTCTTTATAATGAATTATTTTCCAAATATTTGAATGAACATTACATGGTGGCCATTTAAGAACCTTTTGACACTGTTGCGAAACATACCTCTCAAAATACTCCTCCCTTACAGCATTCCGTCTTATTAGATAAGGGAATTGGTCAATGACCCTCACTCCGTCTATGGAAGAGGATTGTGGAATGTTAGGCAATCGTATCTTAGTCATATTCGGTTACAATTAATGTACATACCTGCATACCGAGGTTAACCATATGTTCATTATGTATAAATACAAAATTACATCCTATATGGATCATCAAACATACATCGCTCATATCGGAATAACCATCGGTTGAACGCCAGTAGTGTCCTCCGGTAGCTGGGGTTTCCCCACATGGCTGGCGCCGGGGGAACGGTCAGTAGGACCACCCTTGGCGCCAGTCTCAACAGGGACACAAGGAGGCCGTTCATCGACCCCCGAAGGCTTCCCAGTTTGCAGCCCTGAAATATACGAGTTGTTGTTTACAATGTTTGCAACGGACTGATAATGGAAATCGTGGTACATTTCGTTTACTTACATTCCGCAGATCGTTGCTCCCGATCAACACCAGCACCGGGTATATGAATGGGCCGTGTCTCTCCACGGCCTCTCGCAACGTTTGCACATTCTGGCCTGACACACATAGCCCTATCCGCCGTGGATGCACTGTAAGGAATAACATATTATACTATTTACAAGTTGACTACACGTAGGAATTCAATTATGCAAATATGGATTGGATAATCTTACCACTTTCCAGCGGGTACCCCAAACGATTCCCTAATCTCACGAAGTGAGAGTCCCCTAGCAGTTGGTGACCGAAAACCGTAGGGGTCGTCATTGTTGATCCTGAGGATAACATAAAGAAGGCGTCAGCTTTTCCTTCAACAGACCCTCGACATGAACCATTCCTTTCGTCATCTCTCCTTTACTTCAGTAAGCTTCCTGAAGGGTTTTATGTTAAACATTGCATCCACAACATTAAAATAGAAGGCTGATGCCTACGACAGACACCACAATGGACTTCCCTTTGTATCCTTGCGTTTATACTTCCCTCCTGTCAGAGCGGCATTGCGGAATATTTACCAATGCGCAGGATGAAATGTTCAAGTGAGATATTCAATATTTTAAGCGGTGCTGCAATAAGGGACCGCACGTTAAAACATATAGCTTTATAGATGACTGATTGATGCTCAATGACTTGATTCCTTCATTGAGTGTTAACGTCTTGCCTCTTCTTCACTGGTTATTCCCCGTCACCTCAGAGGTTACCAGTTAGACGCGTTTCTCTTTTTTAAAGGGAGTGACCCTTACGGAAAAGAGATCCCCTGTAGGCATATGAGAAACCAAGATATACATCCTTGCCCATACACGGATGTATGCCTGCACGGAGAGAAAGTGCCACGGAAAGGACGAGCAATTAAAATTTAACCCCCAATCAACCAATTAATTTCAAGTAACCCCCTTCCTCCTCCAGGCTACCCGATTCCGATGTAACCTGGAGCGGGTTTCGTAGGCAGTATTACCTTACACCTCCCCTACCTAATTCTTCGTAACCTCCTTCTTCCTCCAGGCTACCCGATTCCGATGTAACCTGGAGCGCGTTTCGAAGGCAGTGAACTCCGTATTACCTTACACCTCCCCTGTGGTCTTCTAATTTCTTGATCATGTTTGTATGTGTAATGTTTAATAATTATGAATGTTTTAAACTCCCGCACCTTCCTTTTGTTTCCCTTTCCTTTTCGCCCATGTTGCGCAGGGATCGCAAACCCATGACCTCGTCTCATAACCTTCCCTTTTCGAATTGCCGTCTATGCATTTTACATGATACCACCTCGAACAGATGTCACACAAAACCCAAGAGCCCTTATGTTGTACGGTGCCCCTATCGCATATTGAACATTTTTCTTCAACCTTGAACATGCCCTTCAATAACTTTACCTTAATTTTATCGCGGTACTCATCGGCATCAATGTCCTCGTTCGTTCCCCTACCAACAGCAATTTGACTAATGAGAAAACACACATGTACACCACAGTTATACCCGTCCCTTTGCTCAGAAAAAGGCAATGGTTTCAATTCCCATCCCTTAACCCTAATTTGTTCCTCGCTCACATAATTTCGCATCCTTAGGAATGTCAAAAATCGAATGAAGTCCTTCCGATCACTGGTGCTCCTTAGTGGGTCGAAATACGTCACGATGAATTTGTCAAAGTCAGCAAAATAAAGACACCAGTGATTTCCCGTTTTGTTATACGGCATGAGTACCTTCCTACCCTTTAAATTAACCTTGACGATTTTGGACTCGGAGGTCATATCTGCATTTAGTGCATAAGTGGCAATTTCGCAGGGGAAATATAGAATGTCGCTGTCACATTCGTGCAAAACTACGGCCGCGAAAGCATCGATTACGAAACTGCACAGCCATTTACTACAATACAAGGTTGAAAAATCTTCGTAATAAACTGGAGTGTTACCAGTCAGGTATCCTAAAACAAAATCCTTGTTAAAACCCTCATTACAGTTGTAATAATTAATGTCTGCAACTATACCGTTTTCATGCAATTGCAAGGGACAGTGTCTAACGGGCATTTCAACTCCCCCCTTAATACACTTCTTACCCCCTATGAAGTCTTCTACTGGCTTTACGGCAAATTCCATTTCATCCCCAGAATACAAAGTGATCACCTCGGAGCGGAAAGAGATGTCCTTCCGTTTCCCTGTTCTCCTTACACGCTTTCCCCACCCCTCCTTAGCCATTAACGCTTTTTCTTCCTCTCCTAAGGAACGCCTGCGGCGCCTTTTCTGGACTTTAGGTATTTTAAATCTAATTTCCTTAGCTCGTGAAAGTACATGTGGTTTCATTGCGCGAATAAAGCGTCCCGGTCTCATGTGTAGATTCCCTTCTAAAATTAAGTTTTTTACCACGCCAAACCAGTTTTCAACGACCGCATTGCTAAACCGGGGTCCGAATCCTGTTCCTGCGTTTTTACCCTTTAAAATGTTAGACCACAGGGGAAGGTATGGAATATATCTTTTTAAAAACAAATTGAAAAACCTAGGGCTATAAAATTCGTTCACCGAGCCTACGCTATCGGTTTCCACGTCATTTGAAAGTGCTTTAAATCTTTGATAAAAGGGACTCCTTCTGAAAAGTCTATCCTTAGGAACACGCGAAATGATAAATTCTTTCCTTTCTCTTGGTAGTTCACATTTTCCCGCACTGTTCACTATTTCCTTTAGTTCCCGAAGAGTTTTCTTAACAGCCACCCCCTTTAGTTGAGATTGTAATAGGGTCGCAAATTTAAAATGAATAAACTTTCAACTAGATGGACGTCATTCGCACGAATCATAAGTCCTACCATGACTTTCAAAAAATGTTTTAATTTTTTGTCGCGGAACTCTTTCGCTATTGCTTTAGCTACTAAATGGAGAAAGTGTGCGCAGCATATAATAATTGGCACATCAATTTTAAAATTTTCCTGGGAGTAAACAAAATTATAAGAAATTTCCAAGTACCGAGATAGTGAATGCGCGGGAGTCCAAACACGAACCGCGGAATTGATGATGGCAAAACTGAAATCACAGACAACAGCGTCAAAGAATGGTAATTTCATGCCCCCCTTTGTCACCGCGAAATGAACGAATTTAGTCAGGAAACATAAAATATTTGCCGCGTCATGAGAGTCGGTTATTAGTTCCATTACCGGAAGGAGAACTCCATTTACATTAATGACCCCCGCGTAGTAAAGAATGCGCTTGCGGAAAGACGGATGGTTCTTCACTACTGAACCAGTTGCATCAAAGTACAAGGTAGGTCTATTTTTACGTAGGGAGCGAAGAATCTCAACTTGTTGCAACGAATAACAGCTAACGGTAAGAGGAAGTCCTACATGCTGGATATATCTTTGACTTTCCTGGTGCTCCTTCAAAAGCATAGCGAACACATCAAGAACGTAGTCGTTGCTCAAATCCTCAGATGCTCTAACTTCTTTACGAACTTGGCGAAAAACATCTAATGAGTGGATTCCAACAATGTGGCCTCTGGCGATAGCGTCCTCATCAGCTGCATTTATGGCTCTGCTTCGCACAACTAACGCTTTTTCCTTCAGCAGAACCCTTTTCGCTTCATCTCTATTACACCCCGACAAGGGACGACAACATTTCCCCGTTCCATGATTTTCCTCTCCGATTTCGAAAACGGACACAGAAATATTACATCCGTCATCAATAATCGTTAAGGTGAATCTCTTGCATTTCGGATGCTTACACTTCGCCCGAACGACAATACTCCTGTCTTTGCGGACGCGATGATCGTGTACCAAAAGAACGCACGCGGAATTAAGGGAGTAGAATTTATTAGCTATGACGTCGGTCCACTTCCTTCCAACAAGGGCACCGTCCACAAATATTTCCTCCCATTCTTTTCGCGTTAAATGAACAACCCCAATATACGCCCCAACCGGTGTCCGTTTCTTTTTCTCGGTTACTGATTTGCAGACCACTTCCGTCTCCGTTTTCTCCTCGGGAGACGTGACTACCAAGGTGGTGTTACGTTTTACATGAGTGTGTAGGAATTGCCAGCCCTTGTATTGCCTAAGTTTACCCTGGTTCACTGACTGCAAACCTTTGTTGTCATCCAATGGCACACGCTCGCGGAGTCCCTGTTTGAATAAATCCCGTACTTCCTTCTTCAGTCGCCAATAATCGTACAGTGCGCGCCTATTGTTAAAGTTATTTTCCCCTAAAATCTCTGCAGCCGCATCGCCAAAAACACTACTTTCACCGTATCCTGCACACTTTATTGCAAGGAAGTCTATGCCGCGGGACAATAAAAACTCACTTAATGTTATAGAAGAAATATTATACTTCTTTGGCGGCATATTGTCTCCGTAAAGTTACAAATAATCGGAATTCCCGCTTAATATCACACTTTTAGCTTCGACAACAATTTATGCTAACAACCGCTATGAATGAAGTGGTACAAAAATTTGTACTTACAAACAAATACTGCTCTCTCCAGCGGTCTCCAGATGTCAGCGCAGTAGGATTCCCAGAGAAGTGCCACAAATTTGGAGCTCTCTCGAACAGTCTCTCGATATCAACCGTAGTTGGATTCACAGAGAAGTAAAGAGTATGTGTGAGAAACTGTTATATATAGGTACATTGTGGGGAAGGGGGTGGGAAGGTTTGGAAGAGGAGGGAGAGGGTTGGTCTGGGGGAGGGTATGGTTGGGAGAGACAGGGGGGGAGGTTGGATGAGAAACGAAAGAGAGAAAAGTTAAAGGAAGAAGGGCGTTGTGGGTGAGGGGGGGAGTTTGACGAGGAAGTAAAGGGAGGAGAGAAAAGAAGGAAGAAGGGCGCTGTGGGGGGGAGTGTAGGCTTCTGTTGTCAGGAGGGGGAAAGGGTGGTTGTGCAACCGTAAGCCACGATCGTGTGGCAAGGTGAGGGGAAAGGGGAGGTTTTGGAGGGTGGACGGGGGCATCAGGTAGTGGAAGGTTAACCCTTAACCGGTGACGTGCGGTCTGAGAGACCGTTGCGTTTTTAAAATGAAAATGAAAATTTCCTAACAGTCATCTTCGAGACGTCTGTCATTATTTTTGCATAATGAGGATGTAGCATTCTCAGAATTTCATATAATCATTCTATAAAGTGGCAAATAAATTTGTCGTCAGCAGTTCGTCAGCAGAGCCGAAATATTTCCAGATAGTAATTTAGAAAGTGTGTGGTGTTCCATTAAATGCTCAACAAAAAGAATTTTTATTTGCTCATATTATAGACCACCCGATGCAGACTTAAATTCAGTTCTAGAGTTGGATAGACAGGTGAAGCGTCTCGCACGTCAAAATAACGAAAATAATATAATTATCGGTGGTGATTTCAACGTTCCCTCGATTGACTGGAAGACATATAGTTTCAAAATTGGCGGCAAAGATAAAGAGTTGTGCGAGACTCTACTCCACACATTCACTTCTAATTCCTTACATCAATTAGTCACAACACCGACCAGAGGAAACAACGTTCTAGATCTTTTGGCGACTAACATACCTGAAAGCGTCCTTAACGTAGTAACAGTGAACGGAATTAGTGATCACAGAGGGGTAAATGCTAGATTCCATATTAGTACTGACAAAAAGGCACCCATAAAGAGGAGGGTATATTTATTTCACAAGGCGGACTTCGAAGGCTTAAAACAAGAACTATTGACCTCGTATAAAAATTGAGTGATATTAGTGAAAACAGTTGTACTGACTCTACATGGGATACTTTTCGTAACATCACACAACTAGCCATAACTAGCGCAATACCAAGTAAACTTAAAAAGGTCAATACTGAACCTAGGTGGTATAATACGGACGTCCAGAAATCTCTCAAGCGACAACGAATACAGCACGCAAAAATGAGGAACGCACGTCAGGATCTCCCCGAAGAGGAGTATAAGAAGTTATGCGACAAATACAAGAAAACGAAAACAGCAGCTAAGGCAGCCTTTCAAAATGCATTAACGAATTTCAAAAATAAAATATTGGGCGAATATTTAGAGGACAACCCAAAGGCTTTTTGGTCATACGTGAGGAAAGTTAAAGGCTGCAAATCAACAGTAACGTCACTAAAGAACAATCTAGGAGAAAGAGCAAACGACAAATTAGATAAAGCAAATATCCTCAACGCCTTTTTCCAAAGCGTCTACACCAAATGCTCTCCAAACGACACCACTACAATGCCTAGGCTATATAAGCACCCAATGCAGTCTATTAATATCACTAGTCGTGGAATAGAAAGTCATCTGAAATCCATTAATTCCAAGAAATCACCCGGTCCCGATCAAATTCCAGCCCGAGTTTATAAAGAATTAGCATCAGAAATAGCACCATGCCTTAAAATAATATTTGAAAAATCTTTAACACAACATCGTGTTCCTTACGATTGGAAAATCGCGAACGTTACACCAATATTTAAAAGTGGCGATAAGGAAGAGCCCAGTAACTATAGACCGATTACCCTTACGACAATCTCGTGCAAGATATTGGAACATATAATCGTCAGTTCGATTATGGGGTACTTGGATAGTCAAAACTTGTTAATGCCAAATCAGCACGGATTCCGGAAAGGCAGGTCATGCGAAACCCAGTTAGCCCCCTTCCTTCACGACATTCTTTCCTCGGGAGAAAAACTTCTCCAAGTAGACGCAATATTTCAAGATTTTAAAAAAGGTTTCGATAAGGTCCCTCATTCAAAGTTACTCGTTAAGTTGGAAGCATACGGAATACACCACGACGTAATATGTTGGATAAAAGAGTTCTTAGCCGACCGCGAACAGAGGGTAGTTCTAGATGGCGTTAGCTCAGATGTAGTGAAAGTTACATCAGGTGTACCTCAGGGAAGTGTCATCGGTCCCTTATTGTTCCTTTTGTATATTAATGATATCACTACCGTTGTTACTAGCAAAATTCGCCTCTTCGCAGATGACGCAGTGTTGTACAGGGATCTAGACAATGAGTCAGACAAGATTGCGCTACAAAAAGACCTAGATGCTATAAATGAATGGTGCAATACTTGGCAGTTAGAATTGAATTTTAAAAAGTGCGTTGTTATGAATTTTTGGAAAAAGAATAACTCGGTCAACGATACGTACACAACAGACTTATCAAATGTAGAGTCAGTTAAATACTTTGGTGTGACCCTTACTCAGGACCTGTCTTGGGGGAAACACGTTCGGGAAATATGCGGACATGCTAGTCGAAAATTGGGATTTATCAAGAGAATATTAGGAAAATGCGACGGGAAAGTTGAAGAGCGATGTTATTTTTCACTCGTGAGACCTCACTTGGAGTACGCCGCTAGCATATGGGACCCTTACGAAGTAGGACTAATCTCTGAAATAGATAGAATACAACGGAGAGCAGCAAGATTTGTGAAAGGTTGTTACGATGAACTTAGCAGTGTTACCGAATTGTTGAAGTAATTAGGGTGGGAAACTTTAACTGATCAAAGGGAGAAATACAGGTTAAATCTTTTGCGCAAACTCGGAGCAGACAGTTTCTTGCCGGACGTTCAACACATACTGCTAGAGCCAACGTACTACGGTTGAAGCGATCACAGGAATAAAATAAAGGAAATTGACTGCTGAAGCGATAGATTCAAAATGTCATTTTTCCCACGTACAATAAGGGATCATAATAGTTGCGAGAGATCAATCATATGAAACTCCATAATTACCCGATATGTCAGCGCTTGCTTCGCGTATTATTCGCGCTGGGCGGTGACGTGGTTAGCCGGCCCTCGGTGTCAAACTTGGGATAACTCCGTATGCAGTCGGAAGGTGACCCCTTGTCTCGTGAGGTGCTTGGCCGGTAACAAGCTTACCTGGCCCTCGGTGAATAATATGGCATAACTCCGTAAGCAGTCGCCTACGCTAGCTTCGCGCATTATTCGCGCCGGGCATTAACGTGGTTAGCCGGCCCTGGTTGTCATCTTGAAGAGTACATTACTGTCAGTAAGTACTATGAATTTAAATAGGATCTCTGGACGGATAACTCCGTAATAAGCAAGTATGTCAGCGCTTGCTTCGCGTATTTCTCACGCCGGGAGGGAACATGGTTAGCCGGCCCTGGGCCACAAAGTTGGGAATATGAATACATTTTGTTTAATTCATCTTGAAGAGTAGATTACTGCAAGTAAGTACAAAGAATTTAAATAAAAACGCTGGACGGATAACTTAGTAATTACCCGATATGTCAGTGCTTGATTCGCGTATTTCTCGCGCGGGGCGGGAACATGGTTAGCCGGCCCTGGGTGTCAAACTTGGGAATATGAATAACTTTCGTTTAATCAAACCATAATATTACATTACTGCCAGTAAGTAGTATGAATGTAAATAGGATCTCTGGACGGATAACTCCGTAATAAGCCGATATATGGAGGTATGCCTTGTGCGAGGCTGGTAGGTTACGTGGTTAGCCGGCCCTGGGCCGCAAAGTTGGGAATATGACTACATTTTGTTTAATTCACCTTGAAGAGATAATTACTGTTAGTACGTAGTATGACTTTAAATAGGATCTTCGTACGGCTAACATCGTAATAAGCAAGTATGTCAGGGCTAGCTTCGCGTATTTCTCGCGCGGGGCGGGAACATGGTTAGCCGTGCCTGGGTGTCAAACTTGGGAATATGAATAACTTTTGTTTATTCTATCTTTAAGAGTAGATTACTGCCAGTAAGTACTATGAATTAAAATTGGATCTCTGGACGGATAACTCCGTAATAAGCAAGTATATCAGCGCTTGTTTCGCGTATTTCTCGCGCGGGGCGGAAACATGGTTATCCGGCCCTGGTTGTCAAACTTGGGAATATGACTTACTTTTGTTTAATCATACCATAAGAGTATAATTCTGCCAGTTAGTACTATGAATTTAAATAGGATCTCTAGACGGATAACTCCGTAATAAGCCGGTATGTCACCGCTTGCGTCACGTATTTCTCGCGCGGGGCGGGAACATGGTTAGCCGGCCCTGATTAAACTAAGTATATTCATATACTTAGGGCCCCCGGCCCTAAGTATATGAATATACTTAGTTTAATTTATCTTGTGGAGTGCATTACCGCCAGTAAGTGCTTTGAATTTAAATAAGATCTCTGGACGGATAACTCCGTAATAAGCCGATATATGGGCGCTTGTTTCGTGTGAGGCTGGGGGGGTTACGTGGTTATCCGGCCCTGGGCCACGAAGTTGGGAATATGAATATACTTTGTTTAATTCAACTTAAAGAGTACCGTACTGCCAGCACGTGTAATAAATTTAAATAGGATCTCTGGACGGATAACGCCGTAATACGCCGATATATGGGCGCTTGCCTCCTGTGACGCCGGGGGGGTTATGGGGTAGTCGGCCCTGGGTGTGAAACCTGTTCATATGAATAACTTATCTTTAATCCATGAAGTACAGTACTCTCCTGTAACCATCTACTATTATTTTCTCTACCATTCATGGACCTTTACACTCACTACATGTGCGCTTTCCTTGCGCCATACGTTGTTTCAACATCTCACTGGGGAACGATGTTGGCAGCACTGCCGTTTTCGACTTTGGGGTGCGGAGCGCCTGGGCTGATATCACGTCGCCTGATCTCGATACGTTATTCTGTCTGGCATTTGTTCGAGAAAAGTCGCGAATAATCTACTGTTTGTATTTGTTCACACTTCTTAAAAGTCTGGAAGCGAACATTCTGGCACCGAATGTTCTAGAAACAACCGAACTACATATATAAGGGAAGCAAAATCGCTGCCAGGCAGTCAGTTTGAAAGCTACAATCGTCGCGATAACTTGCGTCCCCCCCCCCCCCCTTGAGTTTTCTCTGTATCCGCCACTGCCATAGCACAGATAACCAAAATTACACAAACAAGCTCTAGTTGAAAACCTTAAAACAGGAAATATTTAACTAAAGTGATGCTATGGTTGATGATGAGTCACCTTGATTGGAATGCATGAAAAGAAATGTCTGATAAGGTTGATGAAACAATCATAGTGTAGAGGAAGCATTTGGGTAAACAATTTATGGTATGAGCAGTCAGGTGACTATATATATTAGGCAATGAAGGAGGATATTGTAGATTAATGAAATTCAAGAAGGTAAACAGATATTACGATTGAAAAGTATTGGTTTCAATTTAAGGAGAAATTTCAATAGGAATTATTATACCTATCGCCGTGATTTTTCCGAATATATGAAACATGACGGACGTACTAATCTTACCGGTGAATTAGGAAGAAAGAAAAACTTTATTGAAATAAACTGCCTGGTAACCGTAGGTAGATGATTTAGCTATAAATTCTGAAGATATAATAAACACTGCAATTTTATATTTCAGCAGGCTTTTTTGCCATTCTTCTGCATTGGATGTATTACCACGAAAATGAAACTTATTAAGTACTCGCCTATTTTGTATTGATAGCCATCTGAGTTTTTCAAAATATGGTGTCACGTGTTCACAATATGTGATGTCAAAAATATACCTCACACAGGAGTTCTGAATCCTCTGGAGTTAAGATTTAGTTCGTTTGTAAGGTCAGAATATACCACACAGCAATAGTCTATGTGTGGGGAATCAAGAGTATCAACTTATTTTTGGCGAAGGGGGACAGGGATAAGGTGTCTAAATTGTTTTAACTGAGATACATTCTTAAACACCCTATGCGAAATGGATTTTATGTGTTCATTCCATGATGAGGGATGGAGGGAGGAAGGAGCATGACGGAGGGAGGGAGGGGACGACCTTCCTATTCCGTACTCTACGCTGACATTTTGGAAATAAGAAAAGAAATTCAATTGAGTTACAATACTTATCGCCAATCTTCAAAAAAACTTGTGACCGTTTAAAGGCTAAAATAACCCTTGTAGAAAAAAGTGAATCTAAAGCGTTCAAAAATGTTATCTTTCGTGGAAAAAGTGAAAACAAAATTTTAATTGTCGCAGTTACTCTATGGTGCCTTTTTCTGTGGTATATATAATCCACCCGAGTCAAGAGTGTGTTAGTACGGTCCGAAGCCACCAGTGTCCACGCGTGAGCGAGCTGTTGGGAGTTGTGATGGGCGCCACCTCTTGCCACTGCTCGCCCGCACTGATCTCCTTCGGGGCTAAGCTAGCTGGTGGTGGGTGGGTGGTGACCGTGCTTTTTGCTAATTTTTTTGAGTTTCTTCTGGTGAGAGATTTCAACTGGTCATCATTATCTCGTTATCATTTCTCGATCATTTTAAAGGGGCATTCACAATTGTGTCCTCCCCTCCCTCCATTTCTTACCTCCCTCCCCCCATGTCTCCCATCCCTCCCTCCATATCTCATCTCCTTCCCTCTATATCTCCCATCAGTCCCTCCATCTATCCCATTCCTCCCTCCGTTCTTTGGTTTTTCATTGCTCACCAGGAGTGAGAGGCTATTATGGGGAGGCTATGACTACAGCGGCAGTGTTGGACCATGAGAATGCATTTGGTTAGCCAGTGGAAAATGCTGAACACATGCTCTCTGTAAAGTCATCATCATATCATCTCAGAAGTACACTATCATACAGTGCCATACAGTACTTCTGAGATGAAGGATTCACATAACATAAGAGTGCAGCAATTTATTTGATATTGGTCGTTTAGATCATGAAGACCAGCTGATTCTAGATAAAATTATATTTTTGGCTGCAGTAATTATAGGATACAAGACCATCCAAGAATAGTTACAGAACTCAAAGAAGATGTTAAACCTTTATTTAAGACCTGCACCAACAGCTATTTCCCTCAAATAGCAAGGCAGAGTCGTAATGAAATAGGTAGACTTTTGTAGGGGCGTTTTCAGATGAGGTATGGATAGAAAATAATGCATGGTATCTCAACGGATGAGGGTGAAGCCTATTTTTACAATTCACCTATCATTACTATTGTACAGTATCTATTTGCCCATAACATTGTATGAAAAAATGTAGTACTTTTGCATTTGGTTGGCTAAATCAACCATGGTACCACAATTTCACTATACCTATATATATTTGGCATTTTAAGGAGGTTGGCTGTTGGAATTCCCACACCCATCCACTCCCAGTCCCGCATGGGAGAATCCGAGAAGGCTGCTGCACCCGTCCACTCCTGTCCTCCCAAAGTAGAACAAGAGGTGGCTCCATATCCCTTTTATTCCCTCCTTCGTCTTATCCTTTTTGGAAGTATCCTTTCTTTGAATTGTCTATAAATGAAATCTGGAAATTATTAGTAACATATGGAATCACAAGATAAAGAAAATGTCAATATCTTCAATATACAGCAGATTTAAACTCTTGCCTGGTCTCATAATATTTTGGGTTTTCAATACATTGTGTTATCAACAGACAGGATTAAAAAAATTTCAAATTTATTGGCATTTGACAAGGAAACATTTCTGTCAACAGGTAAAAAGATGCTCATGGATCATTCTGAGCTTGTAACAGTTTATGAACATAATTAAAAAGAATCGAATAGTCATATTTAACTAGTCACAAAGGACAAATATAGATGCAAGGAAAGACAACATGTATATGTATTACAACCAATTTCCATTGCCTGTAATGACAAACATAAGAAAAAGAGACTTTAAAATTTGCAGTAAAACAGAGTGGTCCCAAATGGAGTAAGTATGAGTATTTTTTTTGTGCCTTTTGGACAAATATTTATTATTCATTTGATTATACAGGGTGTTGCAAAGAAACACCGACAACGGAGGTGAGGTAGTACATTGAAATGTGTTGATCATTTTTTAACAAGGTACATACCAATGTCCGGAAATGATGTGTTTTCACACTATGAGTAGCTAAGAGTTCCGTTTGAATGCATAGATATTATCACGGGTTCCGTACCTGTGAGGTGTTGTAAAGTAATGAGTCTTCAAATCCTTCGAACTAAAACTGATCTTGAGAAATCATTAACTAGTCATTGTGTGAAAACGCATCATCAACGAATACCCATTACTTTACAACACCTCACTGGTCCGGAACCTGTGATAATACCCGTGCATTCAAACGGAACACTTGGCTACTCATAGTGAGAAAACGTATCATTTCCGGACATTGGTACCTCATCAAAAATGATCAACACATTTCAATGTACTACCTCACCTCCGATGTCGGTGTTTTTTTGCAACACCCTGTATAGGTATAATAGTGTGTGAAAATTGCATAAACTCATTTACAATGGATCGTGCAGAAGCAAGTCCACCTCAAAGACCTTTTTAAAAATGAAAATGACTGGCAATTTTTCACAAGAATATATTTTAAAAACGACCGGTTTCGGTGTACAACACCATCATCAGGTCTGATCAGACCTGATGATGGTGTTGTACACCGAAACCGGTCGTTTTTAAAATATATTCTTGTGGAAAATTGCCAGTCATTTTCATTTATGATGTTATTACATAAAATTAAGCCTGAAACAACAACTTTTATTCAAAGACCTTTTTTTCATTGCAAACCATAACAGGGATACTAATTGTTCATTTAATATTCAAATAGTGTTAATTTAATGTTCAAATTATGCTCTTAATTTTTTATCTCCTGGTTAATGTATAATTAGTGTATTTATTGTGTTTTGTGACAGAATGAACATTAAAAGGACCCAATTGCATCATTGTGTTCTTTTTGTGTTTTTTGGTGTTCAAAGAGTGTTCATAACATGTGTGAGAAATGTTCATTTTATATTAATATACCTAAATTTTTTAAATGTTGATTCAATATTCTTTTTTGTTTATTTAATATTAATTTTATTTGTTTAATGTTCGTTTTATATACCTACATTTTATGTTCATTTCATATTTGATTTTGTTCAGTTTATATCCCTTGAGTGACCTATATGATAATATGTATGTACTTATAATTCGAAAAGTAACGGATAACATTTTATAGCAGCTTGAATGAAGTCCTATAGTCCTTAATAGTCCTATATATATTGCATGCCATGCACCTCCTATTATCATCTATATATACTTTTGAAAGTATAAATGAAACAAAATGTTACCTTATGCTTCATAGAATTGATAAGGACAGTTCCCAATACGTTGACTAGTCACAGCAAATGTAATTGGCATAATGAAAATTGCTGCTTAGTGTAGATTTTTTAAAACAATTTTATAAATGGAATTGCACTGAAAAGCAAGATGATAAACTGAAAACAGATAAAAACATCAATTTTCTTTCCATGGTGTTCCTCAGAAGGAATACGATTCTATAAAGGAGCCAATTTTTAGCAGTGAAAGTATCATTAATACTCTTCCCACGTGAGCATATGAAATATAAACCATATATAATTGACTTTGTGAGTTCTTCCAACCACAGTGCACAAGAAAAACAACCAATTAATCTTGGAAATAATGCCTTGCTCGTAAGGCATCTAAGATTTCAGGGGGAAGATGTACGTCTGGGATTTCTTGGGTTTTGCACCAGGTTGCACACACACACTTTTTGGAAAATGGGGCACAATGTGTACCTAATGAATACAATCAGATGTGAAATGAGCAGAAAAAGAACATTATTTAAACGTAAAAGTATCATTAAATTAATGCGAAATTAACATTTCCTTGTCTTATGTAATGAAAACTATATGATATTACTTGAACACCAAAATTTGAATATACATAGATTGAACATTGAAAGAACATCAGATAAATATAAAAAGGACATTGAGTGGGCATTAAAATAACAAACTGTGATATTCATAAAGCTGTGAAGGTAGAATACATAAAATGAACATTAAAAGAACAGTGGAACACTAAATGAACATAAAAAGAACAGCGATGGGGCACTATCCTTTCTGTTAGGGTAGTTATGTCACTTTGTCTTTTCTTCCTTTTTTGTTCAAATTGGTTTAATTTTCTTCACCTTATTTTTCATTCGGGTCCCTTTTGCTGACTGAATACCCTGAAACAGCAAAATATGCTCAAGTTTAGCCATTGCAAAAGTGATTGTTAAGCAGATATGGGCAAGGTGTAAAATAAATATGTGGAATGAAGCCACTATCTTAGGTTATCGTTAATCATAATTTATTTTCCTTGACTTGAGACTTAAGGCTAATTAGCCTGTATTGAAAGGGTCACCATATTCTTGCTTACAGGGTTGTGAATATTTTTCTCTTATTGTAATTTTTAAAATCTTCAGGAATAGGTACATTTAATCCTAATTTATATATATTTTTAGAACTCTTGACCTTGCAAATTTGAACACCTATTCTGCCACAATTCATTTCGTTAGAGTGCATTAGTATTCATCGCGGCTGGATTTGAAAAATTTAGAGGACCACATCTCTCATCTATTTACCATTTAAAAGTTCTGTAACATAAAAAATTGATAGCTTCCCTCACACAAAAGTATCCCAGCCACTGCAATGATGTCCATTGGACATCCATTGGATGTCCCGGCTGACATCCATGGACATCCATTTCATGTACTCTGGACTTCCTATGGATGTCCAAATGTCCCACTTGTGGACATCCATAGGATGTCTATTTCAGGATTTTGACAGGATTTGGCAATTATTTCAGATTCTTGGTATGTACATGGTGCAAACCAACTGCAGTATAGTAATAAGTGAGAAAAAGCCTCATTTCCTTAGCGAAAATATTGTAGAGGGAAGCGGATACGAACCGTCGACGAAGCGGAGATTTAAGCGTGCACGAAGTGAATCAGAATGTGAACGAACCGTAACTAAAACGTCTCCGAAGCCTAGCGTATGGAAGTGTTCCAGAGCCGGAAACCTAGCTGACGAAAACGTTCACGAGTAAGAATATCATATTGCCTCTCCACTGATTTCGCTGCTCGCTCAAAATAAAAAAAAAAGATTTATTATCATTTAACTTTTTGAATGTGCTATTGCACCATGGCATGTTGCAGTTTGTATGATATATACTAACTCATAGCTACCGACCGATGAGGAATATGTATCGCATATATACCTAACCTAAGACTCGACGCACCTATTTTCGCACCCGTTTTTAAAGATTCAATGTTGAGAAAGGCGTATATATGTAGTCACTTACGTGGATAAATGTGACTTCGAGAACTATAATCATCAAATGATAATTCCGTGATAGTTTGAAGGAAATGCCATAAAATCTTGATAAAAGTTATATTAGCCATTAATTAATGCCAGATAACTGTTATTCTATGTTGCCACATAGTAAGAATATAAATGCAATATTACTGCGAATAAACAAGATTTTCCAATTCCCGTACGTTAGCTTCAGCGCCATAGCTAGGGGCTGGCCAGGCAGGCGGCTGCCAGGGGTGCAACCCTCAGGGGGCGCACTTTGCAGACCCACAGCTAATATTACCTCAATTTATGTGGTATCAAACAGTAACTGTCGTTTCTTTTATTTCTCATAGGAATTTATATTATTTACGATTTATTTTACATCATGTCCATTGGATATCATGCTGTGGCCTCCGTATGGATGTCCCTATAGGGACCTTCATAGTATGTCATTTGAATGACATCCAATAGACATCCAAAGGATGTCCATGAGGGATTTCTGGATGTCTGGATGTAAAATGGACGTCCATTGGACGTCATGCAGTGGCTGGGATCATTAGGTTGACAATGATAAATCATTTATTTATCATTGACTGCTAGTAATATTCAATGATATGATCATTAATTGCCGATGATGTTTTGTAATTTTATCATAGGCAGTCAAATATCATTGGCAGATTTTGTCATTGGCTCCCAATGATGTTGGATAATGCTACCTACCTTAGTTAATTAATTAAAATTCTATTATCTTGTACATGGTCTGTTTTGTATGCCTTGCTCCCAATGATAAATCGTTGGCTCTCACTAATGATTTATCATCCATGTCACCAATGATAAATTATTCATATCACGAATAATATTTCATTCATATCACCAATGATTTCCCCAATGATTATCATTCACCCAATGATTTTATTTTCACCACAACATCATAGGCGATAAAATCATAGCCAATGATTTTTCTTAATGATTTTATCAATGATAACTTTCTGTAAGCCGGGTTTCTGAAATTTAACTTAAATTTTATGGTAATACTGCTGCACTGCTTCATATGAGATTCCTAGGTGTCATCCAAAAGGGGAGGAACTGGTGATGATGGAACACTATCAGTGAAGGAGTAAATAGTAGGCAAATAATTATGAGGAATAATTATAACAAGGTTGCATATTTTGATCCCACAATAGGATGTAAGTTTCCAGAATTACCTGCCACAATGATCCATTATGCAATGATAGGAAAATATTTTGTGAAGGCTGATATGCTCAGCAGTTTTTCATTTAGCTTAAAACTGTGATCCTATCTCTGAAGTAACATACAACTAGAAATATTCCTTAACTGCAACTCAAACCATTATAGTTTAATGTCAACCAGTAATTTGCTTGGTATATAATATACCATTAACTGGTCTATGATCTACCATTAACAATAAATTATCATTTCCTTGAGAATCCAATCTAAACCAAAGCAGTAGACACAATTTTAAAAATAAATTACAATTTTCCATTGTCTTCTATCCAAAGGACATACATATTCAAACTTTTTCTCTTGAATCCTAAAACTCAGTCTATTTTACATGGTCATGATAGGCCTCGAGGTCTAGTAACAGACAGTAAGGTTGCATTTAAAGTCCTTTTTTTAACCTTTGGGTGTGAGAAACATCTGTCTATGTTTTCTTCAGTGACTGTAGGGAAAATGCTAATGTATGTCAACTGCTTCCCTCTTTAAGATCTACTGCCCGACCTTCCCAATAGGTGTTGCAATGGGCATACTCTCCCATTATCCTGAAGTAGGGCCCTCTATTCCAGGACAACTAGGGAAGGTCTTAAGCTCCTCAGAAAAGGTTTATGACCACACTGCTTTCTGACTTGAGTATTAGATATTATCTGTTTTGAGAAAAAACCAACTTTGTAATTTACAAACACCTTATTTCATTTACACGACATGCATTTCAACACACTGTAGCATAGTCATGTGCATTTGAATGATTGGTTGGGTGAGAATATATAGTCAGGGTTATAGGTGGAGGTGTTTGTTATATTTTATTTATTAGAGACCCAAGGACAATAAGGAGTTACCAAAGTGTATTAGACCTTTCCTCCTCAAGAGGGTGGTCAAAATACATATTTTAAAGCGTTCAGTCTCTGAATCCTCCTACACCATGCATCTCTCCCCCATACAACCCCTCTCTTCACCCCCCCTAAGCCATCAGAGTTACCTTTAGTGTCCTTCAGCAGTCTTCCTATAAATCCGCACCCTCTTCAGTATGCATTTTTAAACTCAACCAAAATCCTCTCCCCTCCTCAACTTCCCCCACTCCTTTCCTCACCTAGAACCCTGACTATATATTCCTACCCAGCCAACGGTTTACATGCACATGACTATGCCACATTATGGTGTTACCCGTATCGTGCCAGCAAAATAAAGTATGTGTAAATTACAAACCTGGTTTTTTCCATCTTGTCCACAATCAAGCAAGAAAGAAAATGAGAAAGAAAGACATGATCAAATTATTCATCACTGACATATTCAAAACCACTCTAACACAACACTAACCATAATGCCTATATTATACTAAAATTAATTAAGGCCTATCATCAGTTTTAGATATTATGGCTGAGAATCAAGGAACTTACAGTTTTGGTAAGTATAATATAATCAGGAAAGAAAAGAATTATAAAAATGGAGTGCATATTTGGTAAAATTTCCTTATTGCACAAATCAATCTTTAGTGTTGTATGTATTTATTCTCCACAGCAGCTCAACAAGGACAAATTTTCCCCAGCTCACTGGAAGAGGTTGACTGAAATTATTAGGGTCCCTACCTGCTAATCTTTTGCCTGCTCTCACCTTAATGTTCTACCCACTACAGTGCTGGTGAAAATACAAGGCTACAGTGTAGTTAATATTAGCCCCCAGAGTATTTTCCATCATAAATTTATCACAATAGTTTCCATTCTCATGCACAGGATATTATTACCTACCTACCACTTGACTAAAATTTATAGAGAGAATGCAATCAGGCGTACTAAGACAACGAAAATGAGCAAGAAAGACATGATCAAATTATTCATCACTGACATATTCAAAACCACTATGTACAACGCTAACCATAATGCCTATATTATACTTAAAATTAAAAGCACTACCTATGTGAGTGATTATATTATAAATGTTCAATGAAGGAGGATAAAGTCATCAATCAGCTCCAGGTTATTATTTCAAATGAGGAGTACATACTAAAATGCATTTTGATTAAGTTTGTAAGTAAGGATTTCCCGTTTTGTTGGTCGCTATCATAATCCATCAGGTGACTCAAAACATGGAGGAATGGCATTCTATGCATAAGAAAAGTTGGCATTATGAACCAACTTAAATAAACTTACCTTTACATTTTTTACTTTATGTGACAACTGCTCTCCCTCCTTAACTATGTCTTCTACTAATTTATAACTTGGCAAGTACCCTGTGATTGTTTTTGCTTCTTCAAATAACTTCTTCCAGTGAAATAATTTTTTCTGAACTCTAAAAAGGAAATGATTAGTAGACAAACCATGTTGAAAGGCAGGCTATAAATAGTTTGTCAGCCTTGAACAAAGTATGTTACTGCATCACTCTGTTAGTTTATTGAGAAAAATAGAATGACAAAACATACTTGTTCACCATTAATATGGCAACTTTTTTCTCCCAAGTACTCATTTTCCTTAGCTGCTTCTGTAGCTTTGATAAAGCAATTGACACGTGTGTGTACGGGTAACTTACTACCGGTATAAATAAGGGCTCTAATGAAACTCATGGTAGGATGTCTGTGAACCCTTTCAAAGTCCTTCACTTTTTCAAGCCAAATTAATCGCTACAATGTCTTGAAAATAATAAGTAATTCATAATAAAAATAAATTATAGTAGTAATAATAAAAATTGTAATAAATTGCAAACAAAAATGTATTAAGAGTTTTTCAAGCAATTGTTGCAGTACCCAAGGAAGCATCTAGTAAAGCTTTTCTAGGAGTACCTACAGAGTTCAATTTTGTAGGTACCAGAGCAAATTTGTTTTGCACCTTATGGCAAGTTTCACACTGTGGATAACTTCACTATATACATTATACCAACTCTGAATTTGTAGTAACTATCAGGCTTCCATTGAGTATTGAGATATGGTAAAATTCATTAGCCAATTTTTTAATGGATAATATATAGTTACTTCATGTAGAATCAGTGTCATAGTAACAAATAGGAATTATTTAGGAAAATGTCTCTTGGAGTCATAATTAAAGGATATTAATCCATTTCCTTTGAACATTAGAATATATGTACATAGCCCTCAGAATAGGGGCATGGGTGAAAGTGGTCATTCTGGTCTGTGCAGGGAAGCTGTAAAGTTTTGAGCAAAGAAGGTAGGGGAAGAAAGCCATGTACATAATTGTATGAACACTTACAAGAAATTTACCTGATGATGAAGTCTTATGTCTATTCACGGCCATGCATACAATGAAATTTATGTGAAGGAGCAAAATTACTGCTTTCATTTCTTCTTCAGATATTTTGTTAAATCATTTTACATCATAATCAGAGGTTCAGGGCTTAAACTTCACTCTTTCTTTGATTTTTTTCTTGCCGTACCAATATCAATTTCTAGTTTGTTTACTGTAATGCTTAACAATGAGTAAATTCTTTTGCTTGATTTATTAATAAAATTTAGAGCTTACATTTCATTATTCAGTTCGTCAAGGAAATGATATATGGATGTCAAATTTAGATAGGTGGTGAAAATTGGGATATATGCACTGTGTTAAAAAAGAAACACATATGCCATTGAATAGTGGGTAAATATCTGACACAAATATTCCTTCAAAGTTTTTCCAAGGGTACCATAGTTTTTCTGCACTGGAGCTTTGAAAATAGAAAAAAAAGAACCATAACCCAGCGGCTATAGATTTAAAATGGCAGCCACAACAATAGTGCCAACGCTAAATTGACAAAGTGGGCGCTCAAAAATCCTCGGAGACTCATAAATCTCAGGAGGCTGTCGGGGTCTCGTAAAGTGCCAGAGAGCAATGAGACAAGTGCAACAAACTTGCTCTGGTCACCGCGAATGCTCAGGTTATCGCGGTTCCTGCAAGCACCCTGCTTTTATTCGGTCCAAGCTGGTGCTGACATCTTTTTCCACTTTAAAGTCGACCTGTGAACATTCCCACCAATCCAAAGTGTGATAGAACCTTCCCTACTCTCCCCACTCCTCCACTGGTCAGCTGCTTCCCCTCCTGTGTGGACAAAATGCACCGCGAACAGACTAGCCCTCTTTCCTTCCGACCGCCGAGGAGTGAACATGGCAGACCTCCTGTCGAAGACATGCTATCTATACCAAGAATTCATGGTATCTAGTCTATGGACTTAATTGATTTGTAACATTCTTTGAAATATAATTGTTCTTGTTGAAGTCAAACCCAGTTAAAGGCTGTTGTGAATTCATTTTGTCTCGACTCCGTCTCCTGCCTCTTGTCAATTCAATTGCGATGATGAACTCCCATTGAGTTCCATCACAAAAGGTCAATGATTAAATAGGGAAGATGTGGATAGAACAGGAAGTAATTCAGGATAGGATGAGAGAACTTGTCAATGAGCATTATGACAGCAGTAATAGACCTGTAAACCTAGATAAAGAGGAGTTCAATAGAGAGAGAATGGTAATCTCGACCAGTAGATATTCAACAATGAAGTAGAGAAAGCAGTATGAGATATGAAGGCTAGAAAAGCTGTGGGAGTATATAACATCCCTTTTGAGTTACTGAAGAGTAAGGGTAATGGGAAAACATTTTTGAACTTATTGGTAGGAACTATGAAGGAGTATGGTGAGAGGACTTTGTTAAAAGTCTTAATTCCTATCTCAAAGAAGAGGAAAGAATCAGAATGTGAGGAATATATAACAATGAATTTAGTTTAATTCACAGCAAAGGTTTTACTTGGAATTATTTATAAATGGTTTGGGACCAGAGCAAGTTACTTCTTAGGTAATGGCCAATTAGGGCTTGGGAAAGGGAAGGAAACTTGGGATGCAATTTCTGTGACACATATATAAAGAAAAATATAGTATAATCAGGACATTTTTGCTTGCTTTTTAAATTTCAAATTTTAAAGTTTTATAGATTTTATTGGGACAACAGTGAAAATAGGAATAGATTTTCGAGATAGGAGACCAATTGGGAACTTATACATACATGGCCCAGAGGGCACAGGTAAGGGAGATTGAGGGATGATCAGGGTGGGCACCACTATTATACACGAGAGATACATACTGTAGTAAATTACAAATTATTGAACCTGAGAAAATGAGACCACTTATCATAGTTATTGAGGAATTGCGTTGATGATCATTCTTCAGGATGGAAGGGGGTCAAGGAAGTAAATAGTTTGGGCTTTACCTTGGTGGTGCAGCTGTGCAGGTTGGTGCCCTGGAGGTCAGCTTGGATCGTTCGGAACCCTATGTCAGACACATGAAGTGATACAGACTAAAATTCTGTCACAAAGGACTTTAAATCAAATATTACGTAGATAGAGGAATTTTCCCACCAGATAGCACTGGTATTTCGTTTCAAAGTACTTAGGGCACATTAAGCATGGGTTCTGATTAGTGTGATAGGATTATAACACGTGAACACACACTGAACTTCGATAATTTTTATTGTTGAAATATATTATTTTCCTCAAGTTAGAGACATAAGAACCACCCTACTATTTATTTCCTTTAAATTATATAAGCAAATAATCTTAAGCCTTCAGAGAGCAGAAATGAAGCTACTTTTGGAAAACTGATGCCAGAATAATTATTTTAAACTGATGCCAGAAAAAATATTTTAAATTGTATGTAGCCCCCTTAAATGGGAACCGAGCCTCAGGTATTGGGCGGGTCGCAGGTGCGGGATAGCAGATGATTCATCAGGTATGGTGGACAGCTGCGAATAAGGGTTAACCCAAATAAGCAGCCCTGGACCGAGGCGGTAATATTGGGAGGGTGTGGAGGGGGTGACCTGTGGTGGGGTCATGCCCATCAAAAACCACATGAGCCCTATGAAGATGTTGTGGCATGGCGAGTAAGTGCCACAATTAAATAAGCACTACCCCTTGCTGCCTTGCTCGAGGAAGGGAAGGATCCCAAAGGCTATGAGAAGGCCACTCCCAAATACCACCGAGGTCAGGCCAAGATCTTCGAGCTGTGGTGAAAGCAGTTGGCCTAGGAGAAGACGAGTCTACACAAACTCCCGGTCCTCCAGGTTGGGGATTGGACACAGGGCTAATAAGCTGGCACTGGAAAAACAACTTTTCATTAAACGTCAAAAACAAGCCTCGGACACGGTTGGAACACATGGAAAAAGATGCCTAAGGACTTACACCTACACCTAAGGACTTACGATTTGGGACATGGAATGTAAGAATCCTGGCAGTACCAGGTATAATAGACATGCTTAGTGAAGAGCTCGAAGCATACAACATGGATGTGGTAGCTTTACATGAAACAAGATGGCCGTTTAGTGGAAAATTCAATTCTAATAGTTACCAAATATGTATTTTAAAAAGCCTGTGACGATGGAAAACACTATGCCGGCGTAGGTTTTGCCTTCAAAAAACAATTAGGAAAAATTAAAAAAAAGGATCTACTTAAGGGTGCAGAAATCTCAATGACAGAACAACAAAGAAGAGGAGGAGAAAGGTGGTTCACCTGAACCGACACTAAACAAAATCAAAGCCATACTGAAGACTTTTAAAAGTGGAAAGGCACTGGGAAAAGACTCAATACCGATAGAATTGATTACAAATGGGATGGAAGAGGCAATCAACTATCTACATAAGCTAATAATTGAAATATGGAGAAAAGAACGTATACCACAAGAATGGACAGAGGCTGAGTCCCTCTACATAAGATAGGGGACAAATTGGAATGAAAAAACTATAGAGGGATATCTTTATTAAACTCCACATATAAAATACTATCCATGGTGTTATTAAATTGACTCAAACCAAAGGCCAAAAGTACTATAGGAGACCACCAAGCAAATTTTATGAAAGACAGATAAACAATAGACCAATTATTTATCATGAAGGAGCTGGCCTCAAAGTATTGGGAATTCAATAAAGATTTGTACATATAATTTGTAGACTTCAGTAAAGCATATGACAGCATACACTGGAAAAAGTTCTGGAAGTTAATGGAACAATATAATATACCTAAGAAACTAATTAACTTGACAAAGGCATGTGTGAATAACTCCAAAGGAAGAGTAAAGGTTGACAAAGAATACACTGATATAGTTTACATAAATACTAGAGTTAGGCAAGGGGATGAACCTTCTCCTCTACTATTCAACATGGCAGTAGAAGAAGCACTAAATACAACAAGAGATTCCCTAGGAGGTACTAACCTTCCAGATAAAATCAACCTGGTAGCCTTTGTGAATGATATAGCCATTATAACTGAGAACAAAGAAGACCTGATAAGACTATAACTAATGTACTCCTAAAAGAAGCGGCCAAAGTGGTCTACACATTAATGAAAGTAAGACAAATTTTATTAAGATTAGCAGGCTTGAAGAACAGGAAGAAAATATAGCAGTCATGAGTTATAAATAAAAAAAAAACAAATCAAATCAAGTATTAGGAAGTAACCATAACACATTACAACAGGGAGGAAACTGAATTTTTAAACAGAATAACAGCAGCAGACAAAACATACTGGAGTCTTTTTTAAGTAAATTAAGTAAACTTATGTCGAGGGGCACTAAAATACGAGTATATTAAACGATGGTACTGCCAGTATTGTTATATGGCTTGAAGGTTTGGACCCTTACAAAGGAGTTACAAAAGAAACTAATTACTTTTTAAAATTAAGTATTAAGAAGAATATTTGCCCCTACCCTAGAAGGAGACAAATGGCAAATAAAAAGAAAGAGAGAAATAAGAGAGATGTATAACAGGCCAGACATTGTAGCAGTAGTCAGAAGCAAGAGACTAAGATGGCTGGGCCGTGTGCTGAGGAGGGATGAAAACTCGATGATTAAGAGAGCATGGGAAGGAAGACTCCAAGGAAGGAGACCACCAGGGAGACCAAGATTGAGGTGGAAAGGACAAGTAGAGAAATATTTGAGAAAGATGGGAGCAGAATTGGAGATGGCAGAGGACAGAAGGGCTTGGAAGACGGCTTGTTGGCGAGGCCAAAGACCTACTTGGTTTTCAATGGCCCCAGGAGTAAGTAAGAGTAGGAGTAAATTGTGTGTAGAAAAAGAAAAATTTAAGAAGAGGGCCATAACATCTCAAATAAAAACATAAAATGTTGACGGGGACATAAAAATTAATGCAAGAAACCTTAAAAATACCAAACAGGAGACAGAGAATGAGAACGTTCATAGACTTTTGAGGTGAAACGAAGCAGAAATAGTTGGAGTGGTTGTTATTTAATTTGAGTGATTCATTGGAGAAGAGGTTGTTTGTGTGTTTGTGTGTATGTGTGGCCTATGTGGTTTAGGGTAAGCAATGCACACTAAATTAGTGATGAGAGTGGCCAATTACAATATTGAATTACAGCTGTATTGTAATTGCTGACATTACCAGAGGCGACCGAAACCTGAGAATATGTGCGCCATGAATAATAAATCATTTAGTTGTTAAGGATGGAATTACTTTGGTCGGAGAGAAACCTAGCATGTACATTAAACAGTCGTTAACGAAAGGCACCAAAGATTCCACAGTTAGAAGTCCCACCTGAGGCAGGAAGTCTTGTACTTTAAGCACTCTTCACATAGCCACCAAAAAGGGATGCCACGGAACCAACCAGACATCATCTCCTCCACAACGCGGGTGTGAGTATTTAGTGGTAGCTCCGATGAATCGACGTTGGTCAGCTCTATTGTATTACAGCTGAATAAAAGAATGCTGCTAGTTGAGATGTAAATGTAACTGACTTGTAAAGTGGTAATCTATTTTACAGGCAAACAAGTAGCCATGAAGCAAAAGAAGTGAACATAGTATATAACCACTCAGAAGAAGTAATTGGGAGGGATCTGGGAAGTGGACATTTAATTATCATCGGGCATTAAAATGCAGTGGTTGGCATATATAGATATGGGAATGAAGAGGGCTGTCATGGGCTATGTGCAAGAGCAAGATGTGTCAAGGGAGAAATGTAGTTTTACTGGAGTATTAACCATGTAATCGCTGACTCTTGTTATAAATCTCCACAGCTTGTACCTATATTTGAAAAAAAATGGAGGGAGGCACAGGAAAGTATGTATCAAATAGATTACATTATAATTAGACACAATTAGGATTTATTTAGGCTCAGCATAATAAGTTATAACACCTACCAATGAGCGATTGCAGATACAAACCATAATAATCTTGTCAATGAAAGGTCTCATTAAATTTAATCCTTCCCAGTCCAATGTGTAACTCTACTCGATAGTGCATTTCCTTGAAATAAATCCAATGTCAAGTGCCACTCAACTTATTTAGTTTGTATAATTTATTTTTAATTTTGGTTCATGTTGCATTATTACACATAAGGTATGTTATAAAATGAACAACTACAAAGTGAACAATATACTATGTAATTAAAATATAGTTCACCAAAAATGACAAATTGATGTCAATTATCCTGAAAAAATATGACTAAACAGAACTGTAGACATAGCTACATATCTGAAAAGTTATAAAATAGGTTAGAACTGCCTGCAAGGACTAGGAAAAAACCATCAAGATTGGAAGGCATTAAGAATGTCTGAAGAGGAGGACATATGAAGGTAGAACATTGAGGATTAATCAGGAAAAAAATGAAAGGAATATCAGGAGTCAGCAACAGCATATTTTCATAAGAGAAAGTGATCAAATTCATTGGAAACAGAACGGAAAAGCTGAAACAAGGAATGTAAAGATACTATGTAGGAACACTAGAAATGGTAAATATGAAAAGGATTGGGAAACTTTGAATTACACAAGAGATAACTATAAAGAAGAAAGGGAAAGAATTAATACTTAGTTCATATTGGATTTTGGAAATGGATAGGAACACGCTATCCTGCTATCATACTACTGTGATGAGAATGTTAATTGAAGGAAATATAATAAACTATCAAGGCATTTTTGTTTGAACATTTATTCAAGAAGGATTTTGACAGGGTAATGTGGCCTAAGTTGATATGATTATTTCAGAAATTTGGAGTTGACCAGAGGAAATGATACATATCTCATTGGAATATTGATATATCCCAGGTGGCCCAAATAGGAGTAGCATATGGAGAACAAGGTGGGCAGTATTAGACAGAGGAATAAAAAATGATTTTCCATCATTGCCTACATTATTTAACCTACATGAGAAAGAACCTGTGAGGGAGGGGTGAAGAGAGTTATAAATTGGGCGGAATGTGGACAGGGAACTGTTGAAGTTGGTTAGATTTTTAGATGATGAAAGTATAGCCAGCTAGTCATTGACCATGGGAATGCAGTTGTTGCTTAACACATTACATTTATATAGGATATATGGGATGAAGATCAACTACAGATAAATGGAGGTAATGAGATTCTCTGGAGCTAGAAAAGCAGGGATGAACATTGAAGCAGGTGGACATAAATGAGGGAAAGTAGGAAAATTAATGCACCTATTCTGGAGGAAACTGGGAATAGTAGCAGAGACATAAGGGAGGGATAGCTCCAGCCAAGAAATTGTTTTCTTAACCCTTTCATGCCGGAGCCTTGTGATGGGAAATTCTTTCCTTGGCACAATTCATAAGCATTTCACTCAACTTCCCTGTTCGGAAATCCGTCGTGGTTAGAAATTGTTGAGGATGAAGAATTTTGATATTTGACAAGCCTGAAAATAAATATAGCACTACACTGTGTAAAAAAAATTACCTAAAGCAGAAAGAGACACTAAGTAAAGTGGTGACAATAGTTAGTCGATATTGTTCAAAGTAAATTTTATAAGAAATATTTCCATGAATTTCGGCTGGCAACGTGCCTCTTCTGAGTTTACGTTCCTCACCCTGTTGCTAACAAACAGTTCTCAGTATTAAGTTGAAACTTGTAGGAAACATTTCTTCTAAATTTTTATCCATAATGATAAACTTACATTTGTGTTGAACTCAGTTTCAACTTGAATAAAAAGGTAAAAACTTTGATTTTTCCACATTAGTTTTTACTTTTGACAACCATGGTTTCAACGGATAACGTCATCATCAGGTAAAAGATACAAATAGTGGGACACTTATATACATAGTTGAGAGTGCAGGGAGGGGAGGGGAAAAGGGGGTTGTACAGATGGGGTGGGGGAGGAAGGTGGGGAGGGAGAGAAGGGAGAGTTGGGTGTTTAGAGTTGGGGGGTTTCAGAGTCATGAGTCTGGAATGTGGGAGGAGGAGGCACGGGGGGGAGGTAGGTTAGGTAGGTTAGTGTAGCCTTCAGTGTTGACTACCTGTAGTGGCTGCAGATGGGGGAGGGTGAATCGGTTGAAGAGGGTTGTTTAACGACGCTGCTATATGTATTAACATTTAGTGCTGGTCGCGAATTTGTGTAAATATAATTGAGCTGAGTGGGTTTATAATAGATGTTATG
Organism: Pyrrhosoma nymphula; assembly: GCA_963573305.1. Lineage (NCBI taxonomy): Eukaryota > Metazoa > Arthropoda > Insecta > Odonata > Coenagrionidae > Pyrrhosoma > Pyrrhosoma nymphula. Next base: position 57,404,106 of record OY754332.1, read on the forward strand.
CGGTTATATATTCATCTATTAACTAATTAGGGCTAAACCTAGGATAATGTACGATCATAAAATTTTTAAACTCTGTTTTTGAAACCATAAAATTTTAGCGATATTAAGCACAATGAAATCGATGTGCATATTATCTACTTACTCTTAACATACGATTCCTCAAAATCGACGTTGGCAAATGGGAAATTTAATAGTTCCGTTTTTTACTTCCTGGCATTCTGGACGTTAACGTCATAAAAGGCTGGACTATAGTTGCAGGTGAATATTCACAATCTACGTGCCATATGTAGGTATACACTAAAATGAATATAGGTGCAGTAGAGCGCCGATTATCCGACCGTCGGATTTTCCGTCGATTCGTCCCCCAACAAATAGCACCCATTCCCATCGTCTCCCTTTCCGTCCCCTCCTGCCCTATGCATCTGTTCGCAGCCAACGGCTGACTTGATGTTAACAGAACTGCTACATTTCGCCCACACAAAAAGATTTCCTTCAGCAGGCTGCACATGACTGTGCTGTATTACAATGAGTCCCCTGCATCACTGCTAAGCGTTGGCGCGATATGGGCGAGCAAGCTAACATTGCTTCCTATATAATTGCTAATTTTCCTCCAGAATAATTTGTAATTCAAAACTTCTTTTCTTCGGGAAATAGGAAGCGCGTCGTGTTAGATGTTAAGGATTATTTAATGTGCATCGAAGGGATAGAGTCAGTGGCTAATATCGCGGTGAACTCCCGTAGATGCATCTCTACATTGCGCGATATTTTAGAAAAAACACAACTTTACATTAAAATCGGATTGTGCGGACCTCTAAAGCGAAAAACAATGCGTTCATTGTTTTTCAACAACGATTGATGCTTTTCGGTTAAGAAAATTAAATTGTTAATAAAAGTAATTCTTAGGAGTTTAACATTGTTGTTATACGCAAAAAACAACAAAAGTAGTATTATTATTTAGAGCATCGTAACAAAATTCCGCGAACGACGTAGCACCGGGATGAATAAAAACCAGAATACGTAATGAAGCTTAATCTGAGGTTGCCATACCTAATGAATTATATATGCTATTTACTCTGTCGTTCGGAATACTAAAGAATATATAAATTACTTTATTCCTTAGTGCATTACATTACATTATTACCTTGGTGCAATTAATGCAATTGATACCGAATTACACGATATTTCAGGAAAAAAAATATTTCTTCGAAGTCCACGCTTCAGAATTATATTCAAGATAAAACAAAGGAAAAATTCTCAATAAACCACTTTACTTTGCTGATAAAAAAGGCTGCAATTATATTGAGCGTTATATGCGTAGGGTATTTACAAAATTGGAAATTTTTAAAATATTGACCGGCTTAGTCAGTTCTTGGTTCCAATCCAGTAAAAAAGAAAAGGGAAAATATTTGGGCTCAATTGGACAACGTATAAAGGTCGCGCTACGGCTTCAAATTATGGAGAATAGTGATTTTCCTGGTAAAATACATATTTGCTTAACGCCCAGGGGCGTTTAAATCGATTAAAATCGCTATCTACATATCTATATAGCTGTCACGTAAGTGGAGGTTTCACACGGGAGATGGTTTCACAGTGTTCCACCAGAAATATGACACCAACTACGTCTTCGCCCGATGTTGGGGTGCGGCAAAGGGAGGGGTAATAGCGACTTCTCGCTCTTCTTTGGCGTGGGTAGGGACGCTGTACGTTGGGAAAATGGAAACGGCAATAAAAATCCTCCAAATGAAAAACATTTTATTTTTGTTACCGATGATCACACGAATCAAATATCGGAATTTTCTACAGCATTTTTATCATATCTTTTCCTGTGCTCAGCAACAACTGCTTGCAAATGTTGCCTTTGCTGTTTATCTTTAGTTCGGTTACTACCCGCAAGGAAGTTCGTATCTTGAAATTGAAATCAACCCCTCTTTCAGCCGTATTATTTGCTACTGTAATGTTCTGAACTATTTGCAGTCATACCAGATAACTTTGTCTTCATCCACAAATCTAAATCTTGCATTAAAAATGATTAGGAAGCCATCCGGGTGATAAAATTTACCGAAACGGATAGTTCAACACCTGATCAGTCCGAAAAAAGACGAAAAATTCCATTTAGGATAAAATGCCTTACATAGAGTAATTACAATGGTAAGATATAGACTAATTTCGATGTAACGACGCATCTACCGCAAAGCTAGGTAACGCGCAAGCCGCAAGGTTGCGGTATCCCACTTGTATTCGAACCCGCCGCGAATCACTTTGAGACAAAGTAATTCCGCTTTCCTCAGGATAAAATCCTTCAGTAATACATCACGATATGCTCATTGTAGCTGGAGCACCAAAAATATAAGTCTGCCAGTACAACTAAACGATACGATATGTAGATGGATAATATCAAAAATAACCTAGGTCCATTCTACAGTGTTTTCCACATAGTGGTGAATTATGAACGTGTAAGTAGGGGTTTTCACTACGAATCTTATGGGTGATTAGTTTCCTCGTCTTCCGCAAAGACAGGTTCTTTATGACCTTATACGTTTCGGTGAACAATTCGCCCTAACTCCTTTGACGATTCTAAAACCCTTTTATGTTTGAGTCGTTCATCAAAGCGTCGGTTGACGGGAGGAACCTGAACCGGAGGAAAACCCGTAAGATTTACAATATTAGCCACGGGGCCTACGAATTTTCGGGACACGGCGACCAAATTAAAAATCATGGTCAATTATGTGCTCAGATTAAGCGATATACATGAAATAGGTATTGCATATGTGTAAGAATTAATCGATTAAAATCGCTATCTACATCCATGTGTTTCCCGGAAAACCTCCTAAAGGGTGTGTGACTCGGGGGGACTCCACACCAGGTATGCGCTAATCGTGAAACAGGTTGTCATGCTGTTATTAGCTATCTTACTAAATATGCTTCTAAGTTAAATCAAATAACTTTTGTGGAAAGGACTTGTTATGCAATACGGCTCAGACTATTATTATCGTCAGTCGGAATAGACACTGCACTGATACATCACGGGGACCACCAGTCATGCTAACATGTTAAAATTATAGCAAAATTTCAGATACATAAAACATAAAATTAACAATCTTCCCATGCAGATATTAAAACTGAAAGCATGCATAAATAAATAATAAATATAAAGAACATAAAATAAACGCCACCTGTCGTTACCATTCTCATTATTGGCGACATCGATCATGGCTTATGTAGTCCGTAATCGTATTCTGAGTATATGACTATTTACACTTATTCATCCCGAAATCAATCCCTAGAAATTTAAGTTTGTGATGGGACCTACTAAGTGGCACGAAGTTATTTTTTATTTTTTTATGCATCTTCGAAGAGCTAACTCGGCTGAAATTTATCAGGAGGCTAAGCCTGATCTATAGTATACACTGTGTAAGCGATTCCCACTCTGATTCTTTTATTAGCCTCGACCTACTGCTAGAAACTAAATATTTTTATTCCAGTCCAAAAACAGCTCAAGGCCAACTACATCGGAAAAATGACAAGAGCAAGAAAAAAAATAAACAATGAGATATAAACAGAATTAAAGCAGTAAATAGTTTTAATAAAACAGTTAATTTAGTCTCTTCGTTTGTGTTGGAACCCGTAGAGAGAAATGAGAGAGATGTCCTATTGACCCTCATTTCCATTAACTTTTTTCTTGAGAAAGTTGCAATCGAGAATGGCTCGATGGTCAAATAGGTAGAAAATGCAAAGAGGCGATAATAATATATCAAGGGAGTTGCAGCAGAACATCAAAATATTTCTTTACAAGCCTAGGTGATCGCCGCCAATTCCGATATTGCAAATCCCGTCGCTAATTTCGATATCATATGATTCATGAGGATCCCAAATATTCGACGCGCATTCCAGTTGGGGCCTTACAAGTTAAAAAACAGGGCTCAAGTATTCTAAAAGAATTGCAATAGGTAAAAGATGCATTTACTTACGGCTCTCTTCCAATGCGACATCTTCACTGGACCTCGGCTCACTCCAGACTGGCGTCCTTGCGTCGGGAATGGAAAACTTTAAAGCCGAAAAAATGAGACGAGGGTGAATCGTCACAGCAATGCTTCGTCAATTCAATGCCAGAGCAAGTTGTGGTTTAGCGGCATAACCCTTGGCCAGATGCCTAAGATACCATCGCTTTAGCAGATCACCGGAAGAACGCATCTTATCAGAGATACCGAAAATTAAACAAACAAACCCTGGGCGCGCGTAGAAAAGTGATTATACAACGGACAGAGTAATGTTGCAGGCGAGGCACATTAATTAGAAGGCATGAATAATAATGGATTTTAATACTAATTAAACAATCATATCAGGGCGAGATATTTCGAAAGATAAGCGGTCCATGAAATGAGACGAATGTTCATAATATGGAATGCAGAGGGATGTTGTGGAATATCTTTATGAAAAAAGCTATACCGAGATTAAATGATTGAATTACATCGGATTCAAGAAATGTATTAGACCACCATGAATTTTTCCCGACTCAAATGGAATGCCTTAATTTGTACGTACAAATATCACTGATGACTTAATACAGAAGGAGCAAAGGTGTTGAAATAAACTGTCTGGTGAGATGACTTTGCTTTACCCTGGGTTAAATTTAATAGATACCGCAATGTTTTGTCTATGTTGGATTATTTGTTGCCTTTCTTGTGTAGTGGATGTATTAAGGTCACTGTCCATTCTTCAGATATAATTTCCGTTTTCCAAATGTCTTAAAAAATTATTTGCAGCTCCTTTATAGTATTTGGTTTAGGCCATTTAAAAACGATGAGGTGGTATGGAGGGGATGTTTTAAATACTCCTTTAATTTTTTCAATAGTCGGTGCTGAATCTTCCTCTGGATCTTCATAAATTAGTAATTGTTTCTGAAAAATGTAGTAGTGCATCAAAATATTCACAATTGAACTGTTAAAAGGTTGTTGGTATTTTTTACGCCGTTACTACCTCATTCACCTCTAAGTCAAACGCTTGATGCTTTGTGACCCTTAAATTAAATTATTTTTTAAGGTCTGATATTGGAACGTGACAAGACTTTCTCAGTAATAACGTTATTTATGTTATCTAGTCTTTCAGCAAGTTATACTGCTATATATCAATTGTGTTGTTCTTAACCCATCCAACATTTCGTATAGGTAGATTTTTATTCCAGTGACATTGTCGCAAGCACAATTTGGATGTTAAATACAATATTCATACATTTTCCAAGATGTGACACATTCTTTTTCGTTTTTTGCCAACCTAAAAAAATAATTTTAAGTAAACGTGCACTTTACGTGCAGTAAGACCTTTTGGAACTCGCACGGATGAAAGAATAAAATGTACAAGGTAGCCGCTTGCAACTTTTCTCGTTATGCTTATTTATATTGTCTATTTGATTTTTTTCTACTATTTGTTTATTTTGGTTGACTTATAACCGGGTTTACTGCTGTTATTACAGCCAGAGTGTAGCAGGAGCGAAAGTGGAATCCTCAGCCGAAAACGTCATCAGTTGAGTGACGTAATGGATTACTGTGCGCTAATGCCTGTTGATAACGAAACGCTTTGGCAACACTGGCAGGAACGCACTCTCGGTCTTAGGAACGCACTCTCGGTCAATCTTATTATCGGTTGGAAAGCATAAACATGGGCCGTGTGGGAGAATTGCCAAGTTGGATGATGCTTGCATAACGCTTTCGCACACCTCATCAGATTATCTTCGCAGCCCAACAACAATCCTCAATCATTCCTGACAGCGAGGCAGAAGGATACAGAATCTAGTTCTTTCAGAACAAAGCTCCATTTGTGTGCTCGTGATAGGTCTGATTTGATAATGAAGCACAAAATGGAATCATTTATGGGAGGGTCTCGTTTTAAATATTCAAGGCGCACCGCCGAGTCTTACGAATATACAGTTACTTGAATGCAGCTGAGACGAAAGGCGTATCTGAATATGTTTGGAGGCATAAGTAACTATGGTGAATTATTTGCTCAATTTTTTTATTGTGTGCTAAGTAACAGCGATCACTAACAGTAAGATGAATACGCTTAAAATTAGGGAGTATTTTTCGGTGGTCGTCATCTTTACTCGTTCTATTGAAGTTAAGAGGCACGAAGGAATAAGAAGGATACCGCAATGAAGAGCAGAGTTGGAAGTTGATAAAAATGGAATGTAATTCAGAGTTATGAGTTATTAGAATCAAGTATTGTTTCTCTCAAATATGACACGAACGTTTTCCATGTCAATTCTCTTCGTTAATTTCACTTGCAACTTTCTTACGTGATCATGAATTCCATTGCAACCTATCTACCCTCATCTGCTCTTGCCATCATCCAAAAGTACACTGCCGGATAGGAGTGTGAATCCTCCCTGATTTCAAGTTCGTGCTGCAACTTTTATATTACACATATAATACAATATATTTTTTGCTCAGGTTGCCTTTCTCATTGTATCTTTCTTGCTCCTTCCTGTTATATTGCACTTATAATATAATATATTTTTTGCTCAGGTTGCTCATCTCAATGCATTCTTGCTCTTTCCATCATTTGTGAACCAAATTCACTGAGAGAAATATTTTTCCACTTTCCCGATTGCATAGTGGCCAAGTCCCTTATTTTCTTGCCTCATTGTTTTCTAACTTAAATGTTATGGTGTAAGAAATATCATCAATAATGCTCGAGAATGTAATTAGTCGGGAAAATTGTGTATGGTACAAACATCATTGTTATTATGGAATTAATTAATAGGGAGTGGAGAGCCGCAAAAAAACTAATCTTCAGTCGGCATATGATAAAGATGAGATTGCCTTGAACCTTATTACAAGAGATTTGCATCCACTCAAGTCTAGCCTTATCTTTCCCTTATGTACCTCGTTTAGTTTCCTCTTTTTTTCTACTTATTATTCTCCATTGCCTTACGAATTTGGAAAGTCAAATCACTGGGTATTTTCAAAAATGTTCGTGACGCAGGCAGACTCTTTCACTAGAATTTGATAAATTGGGAATGATCCTTAATACTGTTAACTTAATTTCTGGTTAATCAGCGCATTTTTGGTTTGACCCATGTATTACTCTTTCTTTCATTCCACTATTCCTTCTACCGCTTTAAATACCATTTTATTAAACCTCTCAGGTTTCTTCCACGTATGTATCCTACATCGTTTCATTCCTTGAACTTTTTGCCTAAAATACTTTGATAGGGCATTCATATCTCCACTACCTTTAACGTGACTTCTGGTGTTTTTTAACTTTAGATTTAATCAAGCTTCGAATGGGATTTCATCATGATCAAATTGTGATCCCCTGTATTTGCACGAGGGTAGATCTTGCAGAACTTTCTTTCTTTGCATGGACTCTCTTTCCTTAGAATTTGAAAAATTCCTCTATTCTTCTGCAAGAGCTCCAGTTACCGCCTCAATGCCGCACACTCAAAAACGGCTATTTAATTGAGGCCACATGGCCAACCAAGATAACGGAATTAAAAGATGGTCTAACTCCACGCCTCCCTCTTGCAGCCGAATAGGTGAAGGTCCATCCATCAATTAAGACACGGAAATCGGAAGCGCAGACGAGGGTATGTCTATGGCTTGCAGATGTGATTCGAGGTCGTCAGTATTTAATTAAATCTCCCTAATAATCCCGCAATAATTACTTGAGAGAATATCCTTTTTAATAACCACTTAATGCACAATTAAGAGATATGAAAATTGAATATTTGATTATATTATAAGTTGGTCACATTTGAAACATAGGCACGATACAAATATGCATGAAAACTCCGAATGAAAAATTAAAGTATTATTATATATTCAAGATACAAAAACGCAAAAAAACATTTTCCGTGTGTATACTAACATTCATAACAATGTAGGTCACCTCTAACAAAAGGCACCTGCTGACAAGCCGCTTTGGCTTAGCAGGACCCCAACTGCAATATTATTATTTTCATTTCTCCATATTTATTTTTTTTCCATGTGATTGCAATACAACATGATGATGTAATGATGATGTAATTTTGATTTATTTTTTTTTGTGTCATTAGTTGTAAAAAATGGGATAAGATCATGTATTTTACGATGTAAAGTGTGTAATAATTCAAAATAAATTCAAGTTTTTTTTATACAAAAACGCAAAAAAACATTTTCCGTGTGTATACTAACATTCATAACAATGTATGTCACCTCTACCAGAACATGTAAGCTTGGAATGCGTGGGTGGTTATTGCGCAACACATATGATTGAGGTATCCGGCGTGTATCAGACGATGCACGATACCATAGGCAGGGTCAAAGTCTTAATCCGCAAATCAATGTATTTCTCTCCATAAAGGCGTTAAAATATTATTACTCTAAGTAGCAGTTCTTTCCTCGGGTTTGAATGCACCATTCTATGACAAAATTAGCTGCGAATAGCACACTAAATTTGAGAAGGAAAATATTTAAAGATTTGGAGCCTGGATTATTAATTCCCACAACAATAAAGACCAGCAACTGGTACAATAATTGAATAAACATAAAATTGAGGTATGTGTCGTCCAAAAATCCAAACTGAAAGGATGTAACCACTAATTTGTCTGTGGTTACGTATCTATACGTTATGGAGGAAGTAAATGTATAAGAGGAAAGGCTGGAGAGGAATACTTGTATATGATCAATTTAAAGCTAACATTTTGAAATTTCAGTTCCTACATTCATTCATTCATTACAGTAATCTACCGGTTAGAGGTAGGTTGTGACGAAAGTCATAGAATATCCAACGAACTCTTACACGTGCCGGGCCCTTTCTATCTCTTGTATTTCTTTCTTCATCTCGGCATAAGTCCTACCTTTCTTCATCCCGTCCATAAAACCGATTCTCTTCCTTCCCCTTCCCCGTTTACCCAACATCCTTCCCTCTATCACGGCCTTCAGCAAACCATCGTCTCTCATTACCGCTTCCAGCCACCTACCCTGTCTTTCCCTAATCTCATCTATAAGTTTCCTCTCCTCGCCCACCATGTCAATCACTTCCTCATTTGTCTTCCTTTCCGTCCAACGCACCTTCTCCATCCTCTTCCACACCCACATCTCAAAAGCCTTCAGCCTATTTTCGTCTTCCTTCCTCAAGGTCCACGTTTCTGCCCCATACAACGCCACACTCCATATTAAGCTCTTCACTAGCCACTTTTTTACATCCTTACTTAAGGTCCCCGTCATCAGCTCCCTTCTATTATTGAACGCTTCCTTCGCTAGCGCTATTCTCCTCCTAATGTCTTTGCTACTATGTCATCTTTCTTCTAGCGTAATACCCAAGTAATTAAATTGTTCTACTTGCTCCAGTTTTTGACTTCCCACTCTTATCACCAGCTTCGCTTTCTTTGTCCTACCGAATCTCATTACTTTTGTTTTCCAATTATTTATTTTCATTCCGTATTTCTCACACTGTTTTTCCAGTGCATCTACTAAAGTTTACAATTTTTTCGATGACCGACCGACCAACGCCTGGTCGTCTGCGAATCTAACCGACTTTATCCACTGGCCACTTTCATTCCCACATCTAGCTCATCCCATTCCTCTCTTACCATTTACTCAGCATAGATGTTAAAAAGTAAAGGCGACAACGGGCACCCTTGCCGCACCCCGCGACCTATAACTGCCCACCCTGATTCACCGTCCGCTACCCTTACCTGAGCCCTCTGCCCCATACATAAGTTTCGGATGAGTCACCTATCACGCAAATCTATTCCTATTTTCCCCAATATCTGCATTAGTTTCTCTCAGTTTACTCTGTCAAACGCCTTTTCGAAATCTACAAAAAAAGCGAAAACATCCTGATTATGCTCTATGTTTCTATCTATAAGTGTCCTCATTACCGCAATCGCGTCTCTGGTTGCCCTCCCCTTCCTAAACCCAAATTGGTCATCGCCTAAATAGCACTTTGCTCTGCTCTCCAACCTTCTATTTAGTATTCTAAGCAACACTTTTGCTGCGTGCGAAATTAAACTGATTGTTCTATACTCCTCACATTCTGACGCTTTCTTCTTCTTCGGAATAGGTATTAATACTGTTTTCACGAAATCCTCTGGACATACTCCTTCCTCGTAGATCCTGCGAATAAGTTCGAAAAATGATTTTCTCCCCTTACTCCCTATATTCTTCAGTAGCTCCGAAGGTAGGTTATCGGTTCCCGCGGCTTTTCTACCTTTCATCTCTCTTAATGCCCTCTCTATTTCACTCTCAAGTAACTCTGGACCGAGGCTATCCTTATATATTGTTCCTTCGTCCTCTAGATCTAGGCTAAGGGGTCTATTCTCGCTGTAATATAGCTCCTCTATGTATTCTCTCCATCTTTCTTGGATATCTTCCTGTTCGATTAATATATTCCCTGTTTTTTCCTTAACCTTTGGTATCGTTTGACCTCTCTTACCACCCGATAACATTTTCACCTTGGCGTACAAAGCGCCCACTTCCACCTCCTCCTGCATCTTTTCCAATTACTCACATTGTCCCTTCCACCAATTTTATTTTGCCCGATTACTATCTCTATGTATTCCCTCTTTTTCAACCCTGTCAATGCTTCAAGGTTCCACCTCTTTATCTTCCTACCTTTACAAAGCCTTTTGAATCTAACTTCACACTTCATCATCACCAAGTCATGATCGGAGTCCGCATCCGCCCCTGGATAGCTACGAGAGTTTTTTACACTGTTCCTAAATCTCTGCCTCACCAATATATAATCAATTTGGTATCTCCCAGTATCAGCCGGCATTTTCCATGTGTACCTACGCCTGGGGTGATGTTTAAACCAAGTGTTTGTCACTACTTATTTATTTCTTCTACAAAATTCAACTGCCTTTTCCCCGCGATCATTTCTTCTTCCTAGCCCAAACCATCCTACTTCTAATCCGTCCCTCCCTTCTCCCACCACTGCATTCCAGTCACCCATCACTATCAGGTTTTTCTTCCCCGGCACTTCTCTAATTATTTCTTCTACTTGCTCGTACACCCCTTCCACCTCTTCCTCCCTATGGTTGCTCGTAGGCATGTATACCTGGACCAGTACGATATTCGTCGGGCGTGCTTTTATTTCTACCACTAGTATCCTGTCGCTCACCTGTTCAATGTTTACCACCCTCAGTCCCAACTTTGTGTTCAGTACCATGCCTACCCCCCGTTGACTCTCATCTCCCCCACTATAGATCAGCCTGTAGTTATCACTCCAATAGTCCCCGCTATCCTTCCATCTCACCTCGCATAATCCCAAAGCATCTATTTTTCTCTTTTCCATTTCCTGCTTAATATTTTCAAGCTTCCCGGCCCTCATCATGGTCCTTACGTTCCAAGTTCCTATTTTTACCACTGTTTTCCTCCTCCTCTTCCTCTTTTTCTTCTTCTTCTCCCTTTTTTCCCTTGTATCTTCTGATGATGATTCTGTGCAAGGATTTCGTGTGATGACGACCGCGGAGGCCTTGCCTCCCCCGCTGCCGGGCACGACACCCGCCCTATTGGGCGGCGTCCCGTAGTGGCCAGGAATCAATTCTCTTTGAATGACTTTCATGTTCTGGGAAGTGATAGTTGAGAGGTATTCCCACGCGACTCAGCGGTATTTTTAACGTGACACCATCACGGAACTACCTTTCGTCTGGCTCCTACCCTTCGACCTTTCTGGCATGGGTGGCCCTACCAGGAGCAATGTACATACTTACTTCTGCCAGTCCAGCTCTAGGGGTCATTGGAACGCACAAGCCCTTCCACCACATCAAGGTCGTAGTTCAAGGAAGAGAGTTCTTACATATATAACACAAATATTATCAGAGAGGATTATAGCAGTAAAGATAAGAACTGATAAAGTGAAACAGAATTTTATTTCCTTGCATGTTGCAGAAGAATAAAAATTAAATCTGAAAGAGAAGCCTTTTATGAAAAACTCTTAGGAGGTTGTAAATTCCATAACAGTTGGGGAGGACATAGTATTTGGTGGGGACTTCAATGCTCGTGTTGCAAAAATTGTATTCCGGGTTTAAAGGAAATTTAACAAAAACATTACTGAATTACAATTGAAATATGATGATTATTTATTGGGTAAGAAATGAAATTAATATCAACTATAAATTTATCGATTATCAAGAAAAATTAGGCTTATTTTGAAAATTTTAGAGGAAAAAAATCAACCATTGCCTTCCTTGTTGGGGGCAGAAGTGTTCAACTATCCCTAAAATTAGATGTTAATACTCTGAAATTAGCAACCGTAGGTAGTAACTATAAGTTTCTCATTTGGGGGATTTGATAAGAAAAGCAGTCGTGCTCCCCAAAAAATAAAATATCGTCAAGCAATTAACAATAATTGAGGATGGAGTCATTGTGAAATGGTTCAACCAAACAATTATACTATAAAAGATAAGCTATGAAAATCCAAAGTAAAAGCATAGAAGAGAGGAACAACATAAATCAGAGCTGGAACAAAATAAAAGGGAACATTGAGGGTGCGACAATTGAAGCTATATGCATAAGACCAGCCAAGATCAGAATAGGGAAAGTAAATAAAGTGCCATAGTTCTGCAATAAAGACAATGTTTAATATAAATAAAAAAGGCCTGCCTACGTAAGATATACAAAACTAAAACAATTAAATCCAATAATAACTATTAAAGAATCCAAAACGATACAAAATGCTTAGCTAATGCCTATAAGTGAACACTGGGAGGATTTTTCTAGGAGAATAGTAAACGACTTTTAAGGGCCACAGAATCAACTATGGAGGTTTATGAGACAGTTAACAAAAGGATTAATGAATTAGTATAAAATAAACTACATAAAATAATGAAAATGTTTTAAATACTTTACTAAATAATTCAAACGTTTAAGTACTTCATATTTGTTCAGGAAATCACCAATTTGCATATGCGGTCAGCACACGATTAGTAAACAGTAATATTTGATAGGAATTCGAATAATTAAGTAAAGAAATACTTCAAACGAAATAAAGTTATTTTTATATTTCTCTGATGTACATACCATTAGGATCAGCGACATTCTTTCATCATACCGAGTATTTGGTAGAGATGGCGGTGACCCTTGAAAGTATTTACGTTTTCTGTCGAAAGAAACCACCTTCAATCTTCCTTCATATGTATCCTTTGAAAAGCAGGGCCAGTTAGGCATTGCTGCTCGGAAGGGAGAACTTTCCCTTTCTGCAAGTGCCCCACACAGGGTCTTAATGCCACGCACCCAAGATCCGGCATTTGAAGAGGCCATCTGGCCGACCAAGAAAAGGGAATGTAAACATCATATAACTTACCCCCTCCCCACCCTCCACTTCCTAACCGTCAAGGGATATGCGTTCCACGCGATTTCAAGGTCGTTCCATTAGGACCAATAAATGGAAGGGGTGGACAAGGGTATGTGTTTACGCTAGCGGATGTGACTTGAGGTCATCATTTCACCCAATCTTCTCAGTATTGCTCCAAGAATAAGTTTTGGGAGAGGTACTCTTTAGAGAGATATGAACGTTAAATAAAGAACTGCATTTTGTGCGTCTCGTTGGTCGGACGCAGATAATGGTAAGTGACCTACAATTTCGTGCCGTGTTCATTTTACTGCAGGCTTCTAGTCCTTATACTTTCTGAAAAATTAGTGTTTTACGAGCATAATAGCCTTTCAATTTTTTTAATATGAACCCTCGCGGCACGAATTATTTTAAACTCCACGGATTAAGGAACATAAGGATAGAATAGACCAACTTTATTTCACTGTTAGAGGGTACAGTTTAGGGCGCCTAAGTTATGACCAGCAAGCACTAAACTTGTGGTTGTGTGCGGGATTGGGATTGTTCTACAGGGAATATCACAGATGACAGCAGCAGGGCCATGTCTCACATAAATACTCACATTCCCTACCGGGAACAACTATGGGCAGAATACTGAATCACCAAGAGGGATGTTAAATGAAGTGGCAAAGCAATTCCTTAAATATCCCCTTTCTTGTAATACTATTTTCATTGTGACTTTGTTGTATCTTTCGATCACACGTTTGGTTACGAATTAGTCGTTTACCAAATTTTGCATTTACAAAATGGCAAGTCATGAATTTTCAGGATTTTCTTGAAATTAAATAATTAAATTGTAATGTCTACAATTTTCCTAGTAAAATGGTTCCACATATTATGGTACCCTACATTTAAAGGTGCATATGCGTCAAGATTATTATTATTATTATTGGGATGCTAAAACTTCACCTCTGATGATGAGGATTTTTTTTTGTAATTTATAGAATTTTCGGATACAGATGAATATGAATTTCTATTTTTATGGCCACGTATGATTGAAAATTTTCAGTTTAATGTTCTTAACCCATATTTAATGAATATGTATTCCACATTGACTACTTATGGTTTTCCTGCATTCATCATTCATTCAGGAAGTCATAAAAACTCGTAACCATATGTGAAAAGCTCAAGCTGGGTTGAGTTAAGGGATATACAATTTCGCTCATCCTATTATGCAAATAATATTCATGATTATTTGTTAGACAGTCTCAATGGTTTCCGGAATGATATAGTTGACTATTAAATGAGTCAGGTAAGCACGTGACTATTTATTTCACTGCATTTAAAATGCTTTGAGATCTCTTTCCACGAAATTTTCTGTCGGTGAATATTTCGTGCCGCGGGCTGTCTCATCTCTGTATTTAGCAATTTTGTATTGTACGAGTACAATATACAATAAGTTGGTTATAGGAATGGAAATATTAAGTTTCCGTTTTACACACGGTTAATAAATAACTCATTACCGCGGGATTTTTCAAGTTCCTTTTCCAACGTTAACGTTTTTTTTATATTTTAATTACCCTGAATTCACCCTGAATGTTCACAAATTTTGCAATATAATATAGTATTAAATGAAATAAAATATTAAAAATATATTCAACAATATAATACAAATATGGAACTTTTTCTAGTGACTGTTGGATGACGACAAATATCACGTGAGTAATGAGCTAATGCAATTACCAAACTAAATTAATGGTAAGCCAGCAAAGGTGTTGCAAATACTAATTCTCTCGAACACATTCATGTATCCAGTGTGTGGTGTATAAACCCTAATTTCTCCTCGCTCTTTATCATGTTCCGCCGTGCCTCCACTAGAATTGTGGCTCACAAGCCGGGATAAGCCGGCCGGCATCTCTGTCAATGTTGGCCCCATTGATGTCCATGTGGTAATCGCTAGCCTGTAAGCATTCAATCCTTTCTGATCTCGATCTCAATGTAGAGACCTGGTGGTACATTTTGCTTCTGTAGTCATTCGAAGATATTTTCTTAATACCCTATTCACGAATATCACAATCCAAAATAATTTTCATAGGAAAATAATTATGTAATTTACTATTCACGGCAAAGGAAGTCAATCCACTAATCCTATCCTAAACTAAATCCTATAGTAAACTTACTTAAGACGGAAAGTCTCAATTTTGACACCTAATCAAGTCTAATGATAGTTATCATGGAGAATTATTTGCACTTCCAAGGAATGTTCCATTCATAGTTCTACACCACTGTCTCACGAATCTTTCGAGAGTCTCATATCGGTGGCCACGTCTCGCCCAGCCAAACAACGGTATCGTCTTGGGTCTTGTTTCGAGTTTCCTATCTCGGTCTCGTCTCGAGTCCAGCGGCAACTCTATTTCTAGGCCTTTCTAGTATCAAGGGAACAAATTTTTTATTCCCGCTTCATAACAATTTTCCGCTAAATTGTTATACTACTTATTCACCTCCTTTTTTTACTTTTTCGTCAATGGCGAAGCGCCGATATGAATTTTGAGCAGATGGAAGTCTCTCGGAGCAAGGTGTTGAGTAGTGGTTCCCAACCGTTGTGCCACGGCACTTTAGGGTTCCAAGAGAACAGCTAGGGGTTTCGCGAGATAATTGTGGGAAAACGAAAGAATGTTAATATATGACAAACGTAATTTAAATGTGAAGTTGAAGTTTTCCTGATGTATATTTCACTTTAATTAATTAATACTTTTAATATTCTAAAAATCTAAGGAGGGTGGCTTAACATTGTAACCTCAGTCTAAAGGGTGCCGCAAACGTAAAAGGGTTGGGAATCATTAGTCTAGAGAGTGCGGAGGAAGATAGAAAATCTCCAGTAGGTAGCCAGCCGTAATGCCACCCAGCACATGAGCAGCGTGTCACCCCCCACAAGTTCGTGGTTATCCTAAGAGTTATAAATTTAGTTTACTGAAGCCATAATGCGTCAATTCAATGAAAATGTCACTTCTCCTATCGCTGGAATAATTTTTCGTTAAAAGTATACATTATTTGGCCCGTTTGCATATTTAGTGTGCATATTAATTTTGTTTTCAATTAGGCTTGGCACTAAAAACAATATAATTTTATAATTTATAAATTAAAAACAATGTTCTTTTAATCATGCTAATGAACATGTGGAATGTATTGATTGTTTTGTCTCACACAGTCCAGTTGAAATCCTTTAAGTCATTAATAGGAACTATTAAAAGCAAATAGTTATTTATAAGTGCCTTAATTTAGAGGTTTGCTACAGTTGCATATGAATTCTTGTGCGGTACGTACGATTAAATTTAAACCCTTTAATATTTTTAGTGTTTCCTCTTCTGATTAACACCTATCATAAAAATATTGTTTGGATTTGAAGAGTCGTGTGATATACTCAGTGGAATATTTCTCAGAATACTCCGGTCGATTACTCCGGTATTATTTTAGTTTGTTCTTTGCATGAAGTAGCATCTCGTAGTATTAATAAATTAACAGTATCAGTAATATTAACCACTAGATGTGTCTATAGCAGTTCTCTGCATGTTTGCATGTTCATTTACGTATCACTCTCTCAGTTTCTGGTTTCACTGCGCACTGTTCTCCCGACAGCTTTTTGGCCTGCGCCTGGCGCCAGGGGGAGCGTGCGGGGTTCTGACTTGTTCTGGGACGAGTGCTGCATGCCTGGTGTGGAATCACCCCGTGACACACACCCTAGTGGTGGCTTGCACGGTACATCGTAGATGTAGATGTAGATGAAGGCATTTCAGCTCCTCAAAGAGTATTACGAGTGATGGGTACCATCTTGTAGCACTATATCCACCCTACCACATGCCTTTGTGGTGAGTTGTGGAGTAATGCATTCAAATATACTTAATTTGTGTTGCAAAAGTCGACAAAGGTACGTGTGGCAATGGTTGTTATGACGCCAGCCATATTTATGTGTTTGTGGGTGTAACAACAGTACAGCATTTTTATGTAATTTTGTTTCATTTGAATATTTGCTTTCTTTTACTTTTTTACTGTTGTTGCTTAACTAGTGCAAGGGAATTAGATGTTTTGAAAAATAAAGCTCCTAGTTCCCATCCCCTTATTTAACACTCGGACGCCCGGACTTCTTGACATCATTCAACGCCCAAACGGTATCATTTTGCCCCACAGTAATTAATGAATTAATTTCGGACGAGGCATTTATATGTGTACAGCTTTTCTGTTAACTAACGCCCTAATTCCTTACATTAATTGGTTTCTTCAGTTCATTATATATTAAATATTACTCAATAAAATTATTTATTAAAATATCAACTTTTAGTGTTGGTATAATTTTCTACTTTTTCATCAATTTCATTTTAATCTTGCTTAAATTGGTGACTTTCATTCAACAACAAATGTATTCAGATCTTTTGAAACGGCTTAATTTAATTTTTGTCATAGTTTTGATGCAAGTAATATACTCACAATAATTATTCTTGAATCTATATAGGAATTTTAAGAAAAATCAAAAGTGATTTGTTGATTTTTTAAATGTTATCGTAATAAAGATTCAAAAATATATTATAACAGTACTTACAAATAAATTTAAATATAATTTATTTATTGGTAAAACTATATTTTTACCGATTTTTGTTGATACACTTAACACACGTGTATTCAGTTCTTCTGGCACACTCCCTACAGCTTGCCAACTCGCAGAACGGACATTTCAAAACTGTTTTATTCCCTTTGAAGATTTCTGTAATTTAACACTTCTTCCTTTTTGTATCTATTCCTACTTCTGAAAGTTGCGCCTGACTCCTTCGCTAATTCACCTAATTAGTACGGAATTCCTCCGCAAGCTGTTGAATGAAATAAATTCGTGAAATTTTCCTCCCAGTTATGGCCCTATGTATCACTACGGCATTTATTGCTCCCAGATCAAAAATATTATAAAAACCATGAACAGGCCACCTCCTTGATGATGCTTTAACTGAGTACTGCCTTCCCATTTTGTTTATAATATCCACCCTGCACTTCGTTGGTTTATAATACGACACAGTTTCTGGATTTCTTTCTCAGAAATAGTTATACTAACACTTGGGTGATGGGAACTCAATAGATATAAATTTTTGCACATTTTCCTTTGATAAATCGTCAATGCAATATATCATATTTAAGCACACTAGTGGAATACAGTTCTTCACGCTCTTTCCTGAAAGAGATTGGTACCTCTCGTCTGGAGCGATTTCCTGTCCCAACTAAACTGTTACGTTTTTCCTTCAGCATGTTAGACAAATTCAGGGATGTAAAGAAGGTATCCGTGATTACATGTCTACCTTATTTCAGAAAATGTTGTATGAGACGTATCATTAGATAATCCGAAATTTGCTGATAATTCGGGCGGTTATTATCTTACCCTATGTAAGGGAAACCTATTGCGCATATACTTCAAATCTAGATTTACTGCGAGCCAGCATTTCTTATCATAGAGAATGTCAGGCTTTGAATATTTTATCGCAGCCCATGCTTCAGAATTATTTATATGATAAAACAGTGAAAAGATTCTCAAGAAACACTTCACTTTATGTATATAAAGAGCTGCAATTATATTCAGCGATATGTGCGTAGGGTGATAACAAAATTGGAACATTTTTGAAATGTTGACCGGCTAAGTCAATTCATGGTTCCGATCCGGTAAAAAAGAAAGGGAAAATATTTGGGCTTGATCGTACAACGTAAAGGGGTCGCACTACGGCTTCAAATAATCGAGAAGAGTGATTTTCCGGGTAAAATACACATTTGCCTGCTATCCAGGGGCATGACTTTCGCGTGGGTGGAAGTTTCACACGGGAAATGGTTTCACAGTGTTCCAGCAGTAATATGACACCAATTTCGTCTTTGTCCGATGTTGTGGTGCGGTTGAGGGAGGGATAATAGCGACTTTTCTGTCTTCTTTGGCGTGGGTAGAGACGTTATACTTTGGCAGCATGGAAACGGTAGTAAAAATCCCCATTATGAATAACATATTATTTTTGTTACCGATGATCAAGCAAACAAAATTTCACTCCGAATTTTCTAAATAATTTTTATCATATCTTTTCCTGTGCTCAGTTACAACTGATAACAATTATTGCATTTGCTGTTAATCTTTGGTTTGAATATAACCCGTAAGTAACTTAGTTATCAAATCAACCCCTCTTTTAGCCGTGTGATTTGCCACTCTAATGTTCTTAAATATTTGCAGTACTTCCAGATAACTTTAATTCTTCATCCAAAAATTTGGATCTGCGTTAAAAATGATATGTCAAGCCATTCAGGGGATAAAATTAACCGAAACGGATAGTTCAACACCTCATTAGTTCGAAAAAAAGACGCAAAATTCGATTTATGATAAAATGCCTAGTTTTTACTAATTACGATGGTAAGATGATAATACATGTATGAACGACGCATCTATCACAAAATTTCGTGAAGGCCGTGGTAGCCGAGCCGGTAAGGCGCAAGCCGCAAGGTTGCGGTATCCCACTTGTATTCGAACCCGCCGCGAATCACTTTTAGACAAAGAAATTCCCCTTTCCTCAGTATAAAAGCCGTCAGTAATTCATCACGATATACGCGCTGCATGTGGAGCACCAAAAACCTAAGAATGCCAGTGCAACTCAACGATACGATATATAGATGGCCAATGTCAAAAATGTATGCCTCCTTCCAAAACTTCTCTTTGTCATACTTCCTTGTTCTGCTTCTAACGCCGCAACCAGTCTCCGAAGATGTTTTAGTTTTTCTTATCCTATGACATTTATTGACACTTTTCTATTATATCGTAAATGTCACCAACATGAAATAGCTTGAATGAAATTTGGAGTGGAAATTGAGTGAGAAATTGAAACGTATGAGTTCCGTACTACTGTGTGTCCGTAGAACACCTGCATAAAATTAGAGAGATTGCTGGACCGACAGGTTAAAATTTCATTTTTTCTGCGCACGATTAAGTACCACAATAAATGTGATCGAAGCCGTGAATAATGTTTGTGGTAAGAGCATATAGATTTATTTGAATTATTTATTGTTTGTGATACATTTTATGTTTTGTTGTGTTTATAAATGCATGGCGAGCAAAAACGAGATAAAGTTATAATGCCTAAAGTAATTCCTTGGTATTATTTTTACAAAAATTAGATTTTTTTGGTATTGATACATGTAAAAAAATATATAGACATACAAGTACTCCATAACACCGTTTCTTTTCGGGAAATGTAAAGTCAAAGAAGTGAAAATATTGAAGATAGGTCTGCAAAGCAAACTCTACTTTTAAAATTTCCTCGATGTAGCCCTAACCCTGCAAACTTCCTTTCCTTCTGCTACATTCATTCATTGCCTAATACTCGCCCTGCTATTCATATAACCGCTTATAGTCCTCCACTCTAGAGCAGCTCTACCAAATCCACACACTTTTCATTCTCGGTCTACACCTGCCTCCCACATCATTTAATTGACTATCAAATATCTTTTAGTAATTCTTCTATCATCCATTTTCATTCCTGTTTTGCAACAAAATATTTTCCCTCTCCTTTGCGCTATAAAAACTCGAAGGTTTACACCTATATCTTAGCCTACCCCAACTTCTATCTTGGATGACATCCTAAGACTTTTGTCAACGCCTTTTAAATTTAGCTACTTAATTTTACACTTTTCTGCGTGTTAACGTGGGTATCACCGAAATTTTAATCGTCTGTTTAATTATTTAAATTTTTATCTAATCGATACTAATACTCTTATGTACCTCGTTTAGTTTCCTATTTTTTCAACTTAATGTTCTCCATTGCCTTTCGCATTTAGAAATTCAAAACAATGGGTATTTTCAAAAATGGTTCGTGATGCAGGCAGACTCTTTCACTAGAATTTGATAAATTTGAAATGATCCTTAATACTTTTAAATTAAATTCTGGTTAATCGGCGTATTTTATGTGTAACCCATGCATTACTATTTCTTACACTCCACTAATCATTCTAACACTTTAAATCTCATTTTATTAAACCTATCAGTTTTCTTCCAAGTATGTATCCTACATCGTTTCATTTCTTGAACATTTTGTCTAAAATACTTTGATCGGGCATTCATATCTCCACTACCTTTAACGTGACTTCTGGTGTTTTTGAACTTTTGATTTAATCAAGCTTCGAATGGGATTGGCTCATGATCGAATTGTGATCCCCTGTATTTGCACGAGGGTAGATGCTGCAGAACTTTCTTTCATAGCGTGTACTCACTTTCCTTAGAATTAGAAAAATTCCTCTCTCTTCTGTGAGACCTCAAGTAACTGGCCCAATGCCTATTTAACGGCTATTTAAATGAGGTATCATGGCCAACCAAGATAACGGAATGAAAAGCTGATCTAACTCCACGCCTCCCTCTCGCAGCCAAATAATCACAGGTCCATCCGTCAATTATGAATCAGAAATCATATGCGTAGACGAGGGTATGTCTATTGCTTGTGGATGTGACTCGAGGTCATGAGTATTTCATTCAATCTACTTAATTATGACGCAATAAATAATTGAGAGAATATTCTTATTAATAACCTCTTAATGCTCGTTTGAGAAACAAAACTTGATTACATTTAGACTTTATAAAATTAGAATGATAGGAACGATACAAATATAGATGAAAATTCCAAATTAAACATTAAAATATTAAGAAAAATTCAAGATACGAAAACGCTACAAAACATCTTCCTCGTGCATAGAAACTTTCAGAAAAATGTATTTTCCTATAACAGAACATGTAAGCTTGGTATGCGTGGGTGGTTATTGCACGACACGGATGATGGAGATAATCGGCTTGTAATAGACGATGCATGATAACAAAGAGGATCAGTCTTAATCTGCATATCAATGTATTTTTCTCCATAATGGCGTTAATATACTATTACTTTAAGTACGATTTGTATTCCTTGGCTTTGGATGGACCATTCTATAACAAAATTAGCTGGTAGTAGCACAAAATATTGGTGCAGGAATTTTTTTTTAGATTTGGAACCTTGAATATTAATTCTCACAATTGAATCAACATGAAATTGTGGTATGTGTCATCCAAAAATCCAAACTGAAAGGATGTAACCAATAATTTGTCTATGATTACGTATATGTATATACATTATGGGGTAAGTAAAGATATAAGAGGAAAGGCTGGAGTAGGAATACTTGTAAATGATCTTTTTAAAGCTAACATCGAGGAATTTCACTTCTTACATATGGGTCATTCCATGCCAAGTGGTCTGATTTCAGAGAAGTGCCCCGCTTGACCAACAGGGATTTCAATGAAATTTTGTTTGGATATTTACACATACCCCCAATGAACATTTGTTAAGTTTTACGTTCGCCGATGGTATACTTGCTGAGAAATTGTAATTTTTTTGACCCCGTGACTTAGCCATATTCAGTATTACTATGAGATTTCGGTAACTTTGAGGCATAGTATCTCAAGGGATATGTTGATGAGATGATAAAAGAATTTGCTATCTTGTACAACGTTCTGCGTTCTACCCTTTGAGTGCGGATGGCATAGCATTGATGTCCAGCGTAGGTCCCGCCTATAGGCGGGTGGCATCACAGTGATGCCACGCCGGCCTATGTCTTCCAATTGGTTCCGACGTAACTCCGCTCTGTCCCGTCTTCTCTTGTGATGGGTTTCCCGCATATGCACGGGATTTAGCGACCTTGACATGCTCTCCGTTTTTGAATGCACCGTTTATATTTTTCGTAATAGTGTACATTTAGAGATAAATTTTTTATTTGAATTATTTTTAGCCTTTTCAAAATGTATTCACTGTGATTCCTTCTTTTATTCTATCAAATATTTCCATTAAATTTTATCGTATTTGAAGGTTATTCATTCGGTTTTCTATCTATTCTTATTTTTAAAATCAATATTTAGTCAAAATCTTTATTATCTTTCTTTGACGAAAATATTTTCGTACTACAAAATACGTTACTATATACACGTTAGGCATTGGTATTTGAATAACCAATAAATGTTTTCTTGTAGGTTTTTCAACTCCATATTTACAACACGTTGCTATACCATAGGATCCTTTTTCATAATATTTTTGCAGCACGTTTTCGAAGCCATTCCCTGCATCTTTTCTCAGCAGGGGAATGTTTTTAATGTTTATAGAAGGGGACATACATTTATTCACATTTTTTTCATTTATACTGTAGATTGTTTTAAATGTAACAAGGGATTTACATTTCCCTATCAACTTGTGAAAAAGGTTGAGTAGCTCAGAAAGCCTTCCTATTAGTCCTTTTTGGAGGAAAAATTGGAATTGAAAAAATTGTTGCAGTAGATTATCGATTTTCGGGAGCCTCATTTCTGAGACTTCGTTGGTCTTCTCTTTAAAGAATGTTACAGTGCAGTAATAAATATTTAGACTTGTACGTAACTAATGTAGCGAGTATTTCGAACTTTCGAAGGCGGGAGACGCTGGGACACAACGGTACTTGTCTCCTTCAGCAACCCTTGCAACCCCAATGTTGGTGTGACCGCAACACCGCCGCCAGGAGGGCGGGGCCCTTGAGAGGGATTTCCCATAGGGCTTAGACTGTGGCTATAGGAAGCATATTGGCATATTTTTACTTTTAGGCATATGAATTATCGAAACCTCTTCCAATGGCACTTGCCTGGAATCAGCTGCTTTATTACATTGTCGCTCCCTTTCCCAAGTGGTAAGCTATGCGAAAAGGGTCGTTTTATGACACCGCGGAATAGACTGCGGGTCGCTGTGTCGCCTGCCATGGCTATTTTTAGAAGCATGTTTCCCATTCTTACGAGAAATGCATGCAAGCATTTAGTTGTGTGCCTGAAGTGGAGAAGGACAGTTCTTCCTTTGCAGTTTTTGTGAATCTCGCCCTTCGTACGGTCTCCACTGTGGACGTCTTTCGATTACATCCGCATACTTTCCTGCTGGCGTTTTTCATATCTCTAGGTTATCTGCACTTTTGAAGGTATGCGTTTCAACATATTTTTTATTTAGTATTTAAATTAGAAGTTGCATGTATTTTCTCTCCACAATCGAAATTTGATTTAACCAAATGTGCCGTAGGGCCTTGTTCTATTTAATATTTCAGTATTGTGCATTTATTATGCTACTTACACGGCAGATGAGAGAAACTTATGAATTTTATTTCTGTTTTCAAAATTATAGGACCGTTTTTGTATGAGTGTTTGGTAAATTAGGGCTTTAAATATTGTCTGGCTCCTTGAAACATACAACTACTGCCGCCTAAAAAGTACTCAAGTATATCTGTGTAATGAAGCATTGCCACTCAATGGCTCATCTCGCCGAAGGTTGGTTTGAACTATATGAGGCATCGTACATATTTCATTTCGACCAAATGGAGCTATTGTAATCAGAAAACAAAACTAAGCAAACCCTGTCTGCATTAATAAACTATTATTTGTTCGAGTCATATCCATTGCATAAACCTTGCATAACAGTTTATACATTTTGTTGCCGTTAAATCTAGAACAGACGCATTTACGCATTTCCTGTACTAATGTCGGTTCAAGTGGTGATTGCATACAGCTTTTTCCGACTGAAAAAGATCTTATAATGTATTTTAGAGGCATTAGTTGAGACTTACGCTGATGTGGCAAGTATATGCTAGCTGAAGGAAATATTTTCCGCTGCAATTATTAGGTCAAGTTCGCCAAAGCGTCAATATATGTAGTTATATTGTCTTTCTGCTTCCAAGGTGACTTCGTAACACTACTTCATATGCATACAATGGTATGGATTTCAATGAACGCATCACAATTACAATTTGTTTGCGCATTGTGTGGTGCAATATTTCTGGTTGTTTTCTGGAGAGAGAGACTCGTGCACCTGAGGATTTATAGTTGCATGATTTTTATCATAAGTCATTTTTAATCATTATTTTGTCGTTACTTAAAAGCTAAATAACTTTTTAAACCTTAAATAATTATTACAGGAGGTCTGATGAACAAATTCCCTCAATTTCGGGGACACAGAAAAAGAGAAAGTAGACGATATCTGGAGAAAACCAGTAACGGACGATGAAATGCTGAGGCATTTGTTAGAATCAGACGAGGAAAAGGCGGATAGTCCAGATGACGAGAACTGGTATCCTCCGGATGAAGACGACGAGACTGAGTCGTCTGATGACAGTTGGGGTGACGCTGGTAGGGAAATTCCGGTCGAGCAGCTGCCTGCTGAAGAGTATAGTGCGAGTGCTCTTCCAGCTCCAGCGGCACTAACCCCTTTGTTTATGTGGACCACTTACCCGATCGCCGTGAAATCCTCTTTAAAAAATGCAGGGCTCTCTGTAAGAAATAGTGGAAGCGATCCATTTGACTATTTTTGCTTATTAGCAAGCGATGATTTTTTGACTTTGTCATCCAACAAACTAACCTGTATGCCAACGACTTTCTGAAAAAAAATCGGTACCCTAGGGCTAGGATAACTGAGTATCGGGATCTCACTCGTGGGGAATTGGAGAAATTTTTAGGTCTTATATACCTAATGGGGGATGTGAGATTGCCAATTCTCCCAGATTATGGGAGAAGGTTGGAAAATATCTTCGATTTTCCTTGCTTTTACGGCACTATGTCCCGAGACCGATTTCAACTCATTTTCCGATGCATTCATTTTGGCAGGAACCCTGGAGAAGGAGATCCAAAACCAAGTGATCCCTTATATATAATTCGACCCCTTTTTAATTTATTTAATCAAAGGATGAAAGAAGTTTATTATCCAGGCAAGGAGCTCTACCTTGATGAGTCCATGTTGCTATGGCGAGGAAGGTTATCTTTTCGCCAGCATATGCAAAACAAGCGTCATAAACACGGCATTCAATTATATATGCTTTCCTAGCCGAATGGACTAGTCCAAGATGTTTTAATTTACACTGAGGCAAAGGATCCTGGTGTAGGAGGGAGGGGACATGCAAAAAAAGTCGTCCGAAAATTAATAGATAGATTTCTTTTCTGTGGGCACAGTATATACATGGACAATTACTATAGTTCTATGGAATTATCTAGTGAGTTACTCAAAAAAGACACACCACTGGAACACTAAGGAGAAACAGAAGAAATAATCCTCCTCACGTGCTATGTAAGAAACTACAGAGGGGCGAATTAGTACTCCAATATACGTTTGATGGTGTATGTGTGCTTAAGCGGACCACCAAACGAGATGTCCTCATGGTGTCGTCGGAATTCAATGGTGATCCATTCCATGTCAATTTGAGAGGAGGAAAAACCACCAGCAGACCACAAATGGTGCTCAAGTACAGCACGTACTTACATGGGGGGAGTGGATAGGGCTGACCAACTAATGGCACATTATCCTTTAGAAAGAAAATCTCTGAGATGGTACTTGAAAGTTGCCTTACATATTTTCTATATAATTCAAGATAATAGTTATCTCATGTACAATAACTATTCAGAGAATCTTTAAATGATTTCAGAATTGCGGTCATTAGAACGTTAATTTTACGAAATAAAAGGATTCAGCCACCAAAAACAAGCATCCCCAGATCTACTGTTCACCAAAAGGTGCAGGGTTTGCTATGGTAAAGGAATAAGGAAGATGGTTAGAACTGTTTGCCCTAGTTGTACAGAAGTTCCAAGGTTGTGCTTGAACCCTTGTTTCAAGGAATTTCATAATTATTGATCAATTGTTCTTGATGTAAAAATGCTTATAAAATCTAAATGAGTTAAATTATTTCAATATGTTTGTGTGCACATTTATGTTACTAGTAAATAAGTATCAGTATGTAATTTGAAATTCTAAAGTTTTAATTTCCCAAATTTACCGTATGTGTAATTGATGACGTCCGCAGGAATATTTTACCATATAATATAATTCTGTAGTATATTGCAATGCGGTCAACATTTAATTGAAATTGTTCATAGGTACTTGGTTGCATAAGTCACTAATGTGTTGTTGGAAAAATAATTAAAAAATGCGCGTCGAACATAATATATTTGTGCAGCGGGTTGCATAAGTAACGGTAGCATTCATCGCACTGGTGCGGATGGCACCACTGTGATGCTATCAACAAATTCCATAATTAATGACCAAATTTATACGAAAATACTTTTTAATGCAAAATGAGTTCATATTATCGTATAACAATGCAAACGAAGTAAAAAAAATTCTCCGCCAATATGAGAAAATTAAAAAAAAATACCACGCAATGAAAGGGTTAAACAAAATAATAAAAATAACTGAAAAAGCGACCTCTTTGCAGAAAATTCAGGGCGAAACTGGCCCGAAAAATTGCGGATCGAAAAATAATAAATATTTCGCTTTTTATATTTAAAGAAGTAAATTTACTATCAGCGTGAAACTTTGTGAGTGATAATATATTAACACATGGTTTATGAATAACAAATTTCATCTTCCAAGTTTTTCCATTACTTTAAAAATTGAGTCAAAATATGATAATTTTTGTAAAAACGTCAAAATTAGGGTATTATTCACCCCGCGTTTACCAGAAAGGACCCTCTGGAAATTGTTTTGGATGGCCAACAGCCAAGAACGTAAACCGGAAAGAACCCGGAGCCTGAACGAAAGAAACCCGGGAAACCAATCAACCCCATGCAGGGGAAAACCCAAAAATGAGGCACGCAATGCTCACTCCACCGGGAGAGAGACAAATAGGAGCGAAGGTGAGGGAGAGCCGACCTCAAACAACTCGCTCGGAAGTAATGACATCAGGGCAGTTATTGAAGCCACGACCAATTTTTCCAATACTATCATGCAACAAATGACCATGATGTAAGGTATGATGCAAAAAATGAGTGAGATGTTTTTAAATTTTGTGACAAATCATGGCAGGCACAAATAAAAACAAGAAATCACTCATAATCTCCTTGTGGAACGCACAAGGGAACATATCATCCATGACAGAGGAACATAATAATTTACTCACCAAATATAAAGTTAATACGTGCCTGCTATCGGAAACACACTTGAAAGAGGGAAAAGATTGGTCTCTTCCAGGTTACGAAGTAGGTATACCTCAAACTGCAGGGTTTGCAACGTAGGCATTGCTGCTCGGAGGGGAGAACTTTCCCTTACTGTAAGTTCTCCCCATAGACTTAATGCCCCGCACCCAAGATCCGTCATTTGAAGAGGCCATTTGGCCAACCTAGAAAACGGAATGTAAACATCATATAACTTAACCCCCCCCCCCTCCACTTCCTAGCCGTCAAGGGATATGCGTTCCACCCGATTTCAAGGTCGTTCCATTAGGTCAAGGAAATGGCAGGAGCGGACATGTGTTTACGCTAGCAGATGTGACTTGAAGTCATAATTTCATCCGAACTCCTCAGTATTGCTCCAAGAATAACTTTTGAGATAGGTACTCTTTAGAGAGATAGGAGCGTTAAAAAAACAACTGTAATTTGTGCGGCTCTTCGGCCGGGCGCAGAGAGTGGTAAGTGGCCTACAATTTCGTGCCGTGTTTCTTTTACTGCATGCTTCTAATCCTTTTACTTTCTGAGAAATTAGTGTTTCACTAATATAATATAGGAATTCAAATATTTTCAACATGAACTCTCGCGGTACGAATTATTTTAAACTCCACCACGGATTCAGGATTATAAGGATAGAACACACCAACTTCATTTCACTGTTAGAGGGTACAGTTTAGGACGCCGAGGTTATGACCAGCAAGCACTCACCCTGTGACTGTTTACGGGATTGGGATTGTTCTCCAGGAAATATCACACTCACACAGCCCATCAGCAGGACCATGTGTCATATAAATACTCACATGCCCTACCGGGAACAACTACGTGAAGAAAACTGAATCACAAAGAGGGATGTTAAAAGAAGCGGGAAGGATATAATTAATAGATCCCTTTTCTTGTATTACTATTTTAGTTGTGACTTGGTTATATATTTCGACGACACGTTTGGTTACCAACTGATCGTTTAACAAATTTTGCATTTACCAAATGACAAGTCATGAGTTTTCAGGATTTTCTTGGCTTTGGAATTGGAATGGAAAATGGAAAATCTACAATTTTCTTCCCAGTAACAATGTTCTACATACTATGGTAGGCCACGTTATAAAGGTGAATATGCGTCAAGATTATTATTACTGGGATGCTGATACTTTACCTCTGATGGTGAAGAAAACTCGGGGAGTTTTTTATTTTTATAAATTTACAGAATTATCTTATACAGATGATTATGAATTTCTATTTTTATGGCCGTATATGATTGAAATTTGTTTAGTTCAATGTTATTAACCCATATTTATTTAATGTTTTTACGCCATCGACTATTTTTGTTTTCTTCATTCATCATTCATTCATGAAGTCATCAAAACTCATAACCATACGTGAAAAGCGGCAGCTGGATTTAGTTCAGAGGGGTACAATATCGCTCATATTATTATGCAAATTACATTCATGATTATTTGTTTCATAGGCTCATGGGTTGGCGGAATGATGTAGCTGACTATTCAATGAGTGCGGTAAGCACAAAAGGAAAAGCACACGGGACCATTTCACTGCATTTAAAATGCTTTGAGATCTTTATCCCCGAAATTTTCTGTCGGTAAATATTTCGTGCCTCGGTGTGTCACACTCCTGTAGTTAGCAATTGTGGCCTTGCACGAGTACAATATGCAATGCAAAAGTTGATTACACAAATGGAAATTTTAAGTATCATTTTAACACACAGATAATAAATAACTAATTCCCGCGGAATTTTTGAATTTCCTTTTTTCACGCAATTTTTTTCGAATGAAAATTACCCTAATTTAACCCTGAATGTTCATAAGTTTTACAATATAATAAAATATCAAGCTAAATAAAATATTTATAACGTAGTCAAAAATATAATAAAAATATAAAACATTTTCTAGTGACTGTTTGACGACGACAATTATCATGTGTGTAATCAGCTAATGTAATCACCAAACTACTGCAGTAGTAAGCCAGAAAAGGCGGTTCAAATACTAGTTCTCGCGAACACATTCATGCATGCAGAGTGTGGTTTATAACCTCCAAACTTCTCCTTGATTCTTATCGTGTACCGCCGTGCCTTCACAAGACCCTTGGGCTCACCATCCGGTAACCCATGATCTTGGTCAATGTTGGCCACATTGATATCCACGTAGTTATCGCTAGCCGGTAAGCGTTCGTTCCTTTCAATCCTTGATCTCAATGCGGAGACCCGGCGGTACCTTTTGCTTCTGTAGTTTTTCGAAGATATTTCTAAGATCCTATTCGTAGATATCACCACCCA
This sequence comes from Pyrrhosoma nymphula, assembly GCA_963573305.1. Taxonomy (NCBI): domain Eukaryota; kingdom Metazoa; phylum Arthropoda; class Insecta; order Odonata; family Coenagrionidae; genus Pyrrhosoma; species Pyrrhosoma nymphula. The sequence continues at coordinate 57,434,648 of OY754332.1, forward strand.
AAATAATTTTCATTAGAAAATAATTATGCAATTTACGATAAACGGCAAAGAAAGTCAATCCGCTAAGAGAAGTGATATAGGAAGGAAAATCAGTAAACTTTAGGTATACAATAGGGAGTCAATTATTGTTTGTGGATAAGAGCGTCTTCAGATATCACACTCGTGGTACAATTGTTTCCATTTTCACCACTCTTCACTTACAACAAACGTTTCCGTTCCCATTTCAAAAGAAGATGCCGTAGTGAACCTCGTGATCTCATTGGGAGTAAAGCATTTGTGTTTCGGGTCTAAATGTTTGACATTGAGAAGTTAGTGATGCATGAGTTTTTCAGAGCGGTAATTTCCGTTATCAGCTTCGTTCTCCTTGCGAGTTCATATCAGGGTAGTGTGTTGTGATGACTGAATCAGTGAAACTCGTAATCCCATTGGGCAGGGGTTCCCAAACTTTTAGCAACTTCGTACCTCTTCAAAATTGTTTTCGAAATTTTGGCGTACCAACAGTGCTATACTTTTTTTTAAACATATATTTACTGTCGGAAAAGTGCCCAATGGCTTGTTTTATTTCAATTAAATTGCTGAGAAAACATAAAATATATTATTAATGCACTTGTATTTGGGTATTTTCAACACTTTACCAGCCACGCGTACCACCAGTGGTACGCGTACCACCGGTTGGAAACCCCTGTCATAAGGGGTAAATCATTTTAGGTGCGGGCCAAAATGTTTTACATTTAGAAGTTAGTGCTGTATGAGTTTTTCATATCGGGAATTTTCGTCATCAGCTTGATTCCACTTGCGAGTTCATCTCAGAGTATAGTGTTGAGAAAACTGAATTAGTGGAACGGATGAAAAAATTAATTACTCCAACGATGTCAATTATCTCATTATTTATTTATGTGTGGTTGAATCGCGAATTTGGTGTTTAATTTGTTTAATGATGTTCCTTGTTTAAAACTTTTCGATTATGCTTAATATCACTGGAAGACTTGAGTACATTTTTTATTCTGTAACTTCTTATTTTTTCAAATTTCCCCTACCTAAATTAGGAGATAATATTAGATGATAAGGATATAATAAGGAGAAAGCTTTCTAATAAAAAGCTGTAAATGGGCGAGAAAGTAGCTAAACCACTATTTTGAATTAATTCAATCCTATAATTATTTATTTTTCTCCCACGCAGCACTTCGTTCTCCCAAAATTATTGAATTGAACTTATAGAACAATAATTAATCCTCGTAAACGGAAAAAATATAATTCTAAAAACACACTTCTGGCATACGGTTTTATTTTCAATCTTGCTATAATAGGTCAAAAGAATAACTAGTGAAAATAATTCTCCATTGCTTACAAAATTCTTAAGGTACCTCACGTAGGGACATCCTTCCTAGTGAAAGTATATTTGGAGTTCTCAGTCCAAAAACCCACTATGCAATTTGCTTACAAAAAGATATTTTCATTAATGATCTATGAAGACCATATTGTTCGGAGATATCCGCTTCCACTCTGATAAGTGCCACTAAGACATTCTAAATGACTTGCCCTTAGGAGTCGACTCATTGAACAACACACATGGCCAGGAAAGATTATATTCTGAGGGCAACGAAAGCGAAATGAGAACTTACCCTCAACGTATAATTTTCTTCAGTTACCCATTACAACCGAAATGTACCTGTATAATAAAGCTATCATGAAATAAGATGCATAGACAAACCGTAAACGTCATTATAGTTTTTCCTGACACGAGAGATCCCTGCTTATTTCCTTCCAAGTTAACCCTCTCAATGTCATTTCGCAAAATTGCCAACGGAAAAGTGCCTATTTTATAAGTTAGTTAACCTATGTTAATAAGTATACCATATCCTCAAAATATGTCACTTTTTATCAAATACTTGACTCATAAATTGGCCAATAGGCATAAGCTTTTCATGATCAGAAATAAGTCGACTGAGGAGCAAATACTGCCTCAAATAATATATTTAATTACGAGATCAGGGTCAATTAACGCAGCATGGGCATGGGGCGTTTGAGGAAGTTTTATCGGAAGTGGTAGACATTGTATTTGTAACACACCCAGAGGATACAACGTCCTATTACACATTAGTACTTGAATCTAGAGAAAGTTTGGTAATCAATCAAGACCTTTGGTTGGCTCGATCGGAATGCTACAAATCGGATGTTTGCGGTGGGTGTATTTCAGCATCTTGATCTATTATCATTAGATATGCCCCTAAATTAGAAGTAATATCTTCTAACGATATAATTTGTTTGACTAAGTAATCTGAAACATTTTTAACAATAATGAGCAAATTGAGAGCTTAACTTAATTTTTTTCTCTCGTAGCTTTTGAAGTCAAATTCACTATGTCAGTATTATGGTCATTGGGCGAGAATTTTAATTTTCGGTTGCAGATTTAAGCATTTTGAATATCTATCATAGCTCTACTTAAGACGGAAATTCTCAATCAAGACACTTAATCAAGTCTAATGATTGTTACACGGAGAATTTGTACACTGCCAAGGATTGTTTAATCCATAGTTCTTCACCACTATCTCACGTATCTTTCGAGAGTCTCATGTCCGTGGTGTCGTTTCGCCCAGCCAAACAACGGTATCGTCTTGGGACTCGTTTCGAGTTTCCTATCTCGGTCTCGTCTCGAGTCCAGCGGCAACTCTATTTCTAGGCGTTTCTGTTATCCAGGCAACACAGTTTATATTCCCGCTTCATAACAATTTTCCGCTAAATAGTTTTACTACTTATCCACCTCCTTTTTCACTTTGTCGTTAAGGGCCGAGATGATTTTTGAGAAGATGGAAGTCTCTTGGAGCAAGGTTTAGAGCAGTGGTTCCAAACCGGTGCGCCGCGGCACTTTAGTGTACCTGGAATTCATCTAGGGGAGCGTCGAGATAATTGCGGGAAAACGGAAGAATGTTTAATATGACCAAAGTATGGATTGATTACTCTCACGCCCGGCAGATGGTTACAGTATTCGACAAACCTCTTCCAACCTGACGCCAGTAGTATACTATACCTTAACTATACAATATTAAGTGTTGGTTTGTGATTTTATTAATCCCTTACTTAAATAATTGAAATTGAGGAAGTATTTAGTAAAATGTGAAGTTAAAGTTTTCCTGTAGCATATTTCGCTTTGATTTATTATTTTTATTTAAATAAAAAGCAAATTGAGAAGGGTGCCTTAGCATTGTAACCTCAGTCTGAAGGGTTCCACAAACGATGAAGGTTTTGGAATCACTGGTCTAGGGTGTACGGAGGAAGATCGATAAACTCCAGTAGGTATTCACACATGATGTCACCCAGTAAAAGAGCAGCGTGCCCCCCCACGCAAGTTCGTGGTTATCTCAACATTTTTTAATATTATTTACTGAAGTCATGCGTAAATTCAATGAAAATAGCGCAGTGATCGGCTCGCTTCTATGGCTGGAATAATTGTTCGTTCAAAATATATATTAGTCGTCTCATTTTCATATTTTGTGTGTATATTAACTTTGTTTTCAAATAGGCTAGGCACTAAAATCAATATAATTTTATAATTTATGACTTATAAGGAATATTTTTTAAATAATATAAATGAAATTTTTGAATTTATTGATAGGTTAGACTCACACATTCTTGTTGGAATCCGTGAAGTCATTCATAGGAACTATGAGCAGCAAATAGTTTTTTATAAATGCCTTAATTTAGAGGTTCGCTACGGTTGCATATGATTTCTTGTGCAGTACGTACTATACAATGTAAACCCTTTTATGTTTTTATTGTTTTCTATTCTGATTAACGCCTGTGTATAAAATATTGTTTGCACTGGAGGAGTCGGGTGATATACTCACTGGAATATTTCTCAAAATACTCCGAAACCATTTCATCTTCTCAAAGAGTATTACGAGTGATGGGAAACCTTCTTGTAGCACTCTATTCCATTTTTATGCCTTTGCGGTGGATGCAGTACGACTGGAGGATGACCACACCCTGCCACATTCCTTTGCGTTGACGTTTGGAGTAATGCGTTCATCTGCACTTAATTTGCGTTGTAAAAGCCGACAAAAGGACGTGCAGCATAGGGTGTTAGGACGGCAGCCATATAAGTGTGTCTGTGAGTGTTACAACAGTGCAGCATGTTTATGTAACTTTATTTCATTTTAATATTTGATTTTTTATAGTTTTTCTTTTTGTGGAAAACTAGTGCAAGGGAATTAGGAGTTTTTAAACTTATATCTCCCGATTCCCATCCCCTTATTTAACACTCGGACGCCCGGACTTCTCGACATCATTCAACGCCACAACGGGTCATTTTGACCCACAGTAAATAATAAATTAATTTCTGATAAGGCATTCACATGCATACTTTTTTAGAGTTATTATGTTAACTAAAGCCCTAATTCTTCACATTAATCGATTTCTTCATTTCACTATATATTGACTATTTCTAAATATAATAATTTATTTAAATATCAACTTTGAGTGTTGTTATAGTTTTATTGTTTTATCTTAAATTTCATTTTGTTCTTGCTTAAATTGGTGGCCTTCAATCAACAACAAATGCCTTAAACATTTTTGAAACGAATATTTTTTTTTTGTCTGTAGGTTTGATGCAAATAATATACTCATAATAGTTATTTCTGTATTCTTATAGGAATGTTTTGGAAAATAAAAAGTGATTTGTTGATTAAAAAAAATATTTTTAATAAAAATTAAAATCAATTATTATTGCAGTACATATTACTAATTTCATTATTATTTTTTATTGTTAAAGCTATATTTTTTCTGATTTTTGTTGATACACTTGACATACGTGTAATCAGTTCTTCTGGCACACTTCCCACAGCTTGCTAACTCGCAGAATGGACATTTCAAAATTGTTTTATTCTCTTTGCTGATTTATGTAATTTAACACTTCTTCCTTTTTGTATCCACTCCTACTTCTGAACGTTGCGCCTGACTCCTTCGCTTATTTGTCTAATTAGTACGGAATTTCTCCGCAAGCTATTGATGAAATAAATTCGTGAAAGTTTCTTCCAAATATGGCCCTATGTATCACTACGGCATTTATTGCTCCCAGATCTAAAATATTATAAAAACTATGAACAGGCCACCACCTTGATGATGCTTTAACTTAATACTGCCTTCCAATTTTGTTTACAGTATCTATCCTACACTTTGTTGCATTATAATAAGACATAGTTTCTGGATTTATTTCTCAGAATTAGTTTTACTAACACTTGGGTGAAGAGAACTTATTTCTAAGGCATTTTTGCTCATTTTCCTTTGGTAAATCATCAATGCAATATTTTCACATTTCAGCACACTATTAGAATACAGTTCTTCACACTCTGTACTGAGAGAGATTGGTACATCTCGTCTGGAGCGATTTACTCTCCAAATTAACCTGTTACATTTTTCCTTCAACGTTTTAGCCTAATTCAGGGTTTTAAAGAAGTTATCCGTGGTTACATTCCTACCTTTGTTCAGAAAAGGTAGCATGAGACGTATCACTAGATAATCAGAAACATTTTGATGATTCGGGCGGTTGTCATCTTTGCTAAGTAAGGGAAACCTATTGAGCACATACTTCGAATCTACGTCTACAGCGAGCCAGCACTTCACCATAATTATCAGGCTCAGAATATTTTATCGTAGTCCGCACTTCAGAATCATCTAAAAGAAAAACAATGAAAACATTTTCAATGAACAATTTCACTTTATTGATGAAAGGAGCTGCAATTATATTGAGCGATATGTGCGTAGGGTGACTACAAAATTAGAAATTTTTGAAATGTGGACCGGCTTAGTCAGTTCTTGGTTTCAATCAGGTTAGAAAAGGGGAAAACATTTGGGATCAATTGGACAACGTATAGGTGTCGCGCTACGGCATCAAAAGTTGGATAATATTGATTATCCTGGGAAAATACATATTTTCCTAACGTCCAGGGGCACGTCTGTTGCATGGGTAGGTGTTTCACACGGAGATGGTTCTACAGTGTTCCAGCAGTGGTATGACACCCATTACGTTCTCGCCCGATGTTGGAATGCGGCAGGGGGAGTGGTGACAGCGACTTATCGGTTTTCTTTGGGGTGTGTAGGGACGCTGCACGCTGGGAACATAGAAACGGCAATAAAGATCCTCATAATGAATAACATTTTATTTTGTTACCGTGGTGTTAATTTTCTGTGGTCGTCGGTCATTACTATCCGTCCTTCGAAGGAATTACGTCCTATTGAAGTTAGGAGGAACATAGGAATTAGAAGGTTACCACAATGAAGAATTGAGTTTCAGGTTATGAGGTCTCAGAATCAAGTAGTTTTTTCCCTCAAATGTGAGACGAACGTTTTCATTGTCAGTTCTCTTCGTTAATTTCACTTGCAACGTTCTTACGTGATTATGAATTCCATAGCAACCTACCTTCCCTCATTGGCTCCTTCCATCATATGTGAACCATATTTCCGGAGAGAAATATTTTTCTACTTTCCCCAATGTTCAGTGACCAAGTCCCTTATTTTCTAACATCCTGGGTTTATAACTTATATATTTTGGTCTGAAAAGTATCATCGAGAAAGCTCGAGAATGTAATAAATTGGAAAAATTATGTATGGTAGAAGCATCATTGTTATTATGGAATAATTTAATAGAGAGTGGACAGCCGCAGAAAAACTAATTTTCATTTGGCAGATAATAATTATGAGATTTCCTTGAACCTTTTTACAAGAGTTTTGCAGCCACTCTAGTCTGGCCTTTTTCTATTACAGATTCTTATACATCACTACTTCCATCTTCTTATGGTTTAACAATTTGCTATCACCCATTTTATTTATTAGGTTTTCATATCACTTTAGATGCCTATAGTATTATAATACTATTTTCGGTTTGATTCGTGTTTCACTGTTTCCTTGATTCTATCATCTCTTCTGCAGCTTTATTAGATGTATCTTATATTGTTTAAATTATTTTCTTCTTTCTCAACAAAACATTGATAGAACAATATGCCTTCCGATTCCTTACCACCAGTGATTATTTTTCGATCTATTGTTTTGTTCGCGCTTCGAGTTTAATTTCAAAAAACGGAATTGTGAACATACTTGTATTCGCACGAGGGTAGATCTTGCGGCCCTTTTCTTCATTGAAAAATCACCCTTTTTCAGAATGTATTAAATGAAGACATTCACCACGTCTAATGGCATTTTCCATAAGTATCCATTCCGCCAGTGACTTCTGAAAAATATTTGATCCTATAACGCTGTAAACCAAATAAGTCTCTCTCCTGTATCATGCCTCCTTCCACAACTTCTCTTTGTCATACTTCCTTTTATCTGCTCCTACAGCCGCAACCAGTCTCCGAAGAAGTTTGATTGTTTCTTTTCCTATGGCATTCATTGCCAGTTAAATTTCAACAACAGGAATTAACTCTCTCCCAATAAGTTTAGCTATAGAAATGTTGAGTTGAAAACGGGAATGCATTCCTACATACCGTATAAATGGAACACCCCATTTTTTCTGCAATCGTGTGACATCTATTTCAGCAGCAACATTCACCATTACGGTTAGAATTAAAAATAGAATAAATCTTTGGAATGTAACACCAGGTATTGGATGGGAATCAAATGGGTATAATCTTATGTCAATGTCTTTCGTGTGGCCGATTCACTCCCATGAATTCCGTACTACTGTGTGTACGTGGAACACCTGCGCAAAATTAGAGAGATTGCTGGACCAACAGGTTAAAATTTCATATTTTCTGCGCACGATTAAGGACCACAATAGATGTGATGGAAGCCATGAATAATGTTAGTGGTAAGGACAGATAGATTTATTTTAATTAGTAATTGTTTATGATACATTTAATATTTTCCATGGATTTTTATGGACAGTTCTCAATTGATAATGAATCCTGGCAACTACGGGACTCGGCCAAGAGGGCCGGGTGTCGTGCCCGGCAGCGGTGGGAGCAAGGCCCCTGCGGTCGTCATCACACGAAATCCTTGCTCAGACGAAGCAGCAGCAGCAGCAGAGGAAAAGAAGATAAAGAAGAGGAACGAAACTATTAGAATAGGCACGTGGAATGTTAGGACTATGCTGAGGGCGGGGAAGCTAGAGAATATAAAGCAAGAAATGGAGAGGGTGGGTGTAGACATCATGGGTCTGGGTGAAGTAAGATGGAAGGATGACGGGGATTACTGGAGCGGCGACTATAGAGTAATTTATAGTGGAGGGAATGAAAGTCAGCGCGGGGTTGCTTTCGTAATGAACAGGAAACTTGGTAGAAAAGTAGTGTATGCAGAACAGGTGAGTGATAGGATAATAGTCGTGGAACTAAAAGCAGAACCAACGAATTTAGTTATAATCCAGGTTTATATGCCTACCTCTAATCATAAAGAGGAGGAGGTAGATGGGGTGTACGATCAGCTAGAGGAAATAATTGGTAGGATACCAGGAAGTAAGCACCTGGTAGTAATGGGGGATTGGAACGCGGTGGTGGGTGAAGGAAGAGATGGGCGGGAGGTGGGCGATTACGGGCTAGGAAGAAGAAATGACCGGGGCGAGAAAGCTGTGGAGTTTTGCCGCAGAAATTACCTAGTAATTACAAATACATGGTTCAGACATCATCCTCGACGTAGGTACACTTGGAAGAAGCCGGGAGACACAGACAGGTTCCAGATAGATTATATAATGGTACGTCACAGATACAGGAATAGTGCTAAAAACTCGCATACTTATCCAGGAGCTGATGCAGACACAGATCACAACTTATTAGTCATGAAATGTCGGGTAAAACTGAAAAAGATAAGAATGGGAAGGAGGGTACGGAAGTGGAATACGGAGGCATTAACTGGGGCAATGAAGAAGAAGTTTCGGGAGAAGGTGGATGAGATAATGGGTGAGGATCATGGAGTTAGAGCAGTGGAAGATGAATGGGGAAGTTTGAAAAATGGAATTATAGAAGCAGCGAAAGCAACGGTAGGCGTAGTGAGTGCAACTAAAATTAGAAAACCGTGGATCACGAAGGAGATGATCAGGGAGATGGAGGAGAGAAGTAAATGGAAGAGTGTAAACTCAGAGCTAGGTAAGAGAAAATACCGAGAATTTAATAACAGGCTTAGAAGAGAAACAAAGAAAGCAAGAGAGGCGTGGTGGAGAGAACAGATCGACGCGTTAGAGAAATACCAAAAAGAGGGAAGAGCAGATGCATTATATAGGAAAGTAAAAGAACTGACGGGTGGTAATAAGGGAAGGGAAATTACAAAGATAACAGACAATACGGGAAAGGTAATCGTAGAACCGAGAGAGATCCAGGAGAGGTGGAAGGAGTATGTTGAAGAGCTGTATGGTAAAGAAATAAGGCCCAATACGTTAGATATAGAAAGGGAAGACGATATCGACAGAGATGGCATCGGACCAATTATCCTAGATAGCGAAATTGAAAGAGCTCTACGAGACATGAAAAGGAATAAGGCGGTGGGAATAGATGACATACCTGCAGAGTTTTTAAAGAGCATGGGGAAGAACGGAAGAGGAAAACTTTTTGCGCTAATTCGTAGGATTTATGAGGATGGAGTGTGGCCGGAAGACTTCGCGAAGACTGTACTAATTCCTATACCGAAGAAGAGTAAGGCAAAAACTTGCGAAGACTATAGGACAATAAGCTTAATATCCCACGCGGCCAAAGTAGTTCTGACGATTCTAAACAGAAGGCTAGAGAAGAAGGCGAATGAATACCTGGGTGACGACCAGTTCGGATTTAGGAGAGGGACGGGAACGCGAGACGCTATAGCGGTGATGAGGACTCTAGTAGAAAGAAACCTAGAGTATGGACAGGATGTTTTTGCATGCTTCGTAGATTTCGAGAAGGCGTTTGATCGGGTGGAATGGACAAAATTAATGGGAGTGTTGAATAAATTAGGGGTCGATTGGAGGGACAGGCGTCTGATTCGAAATTTGTATATGAATCAGACTGCGCAGGTTAGGGTAGCCAATGGAGAATCGGGATGGGCCACGATAGGACGGGGAGTGAGGCAAGGGTGCCCACTATCGCCGTTGCTTTTTAATGTGTATTCAGAAGAAATGGTAAGGGAGGCTTGGGGGGAGGAGGATGTAGGAATAAAGGTAGGAGGGGAGCTGATAAAATCAGTGAGATTTGCAGATGATCAAGCATTGGTTAGTCAGTCGGCCAAGGGGTTACAGTCAATGGTGAATACATTAGAGGTGCAGTGCGAAAAGTATGGGATGAAGATCAATCACAAGAAAACGAAAGTAATGAGATTTTCTAGAAGTAAGAAGGCGGGGCTGAATATAAGGGTGGGAGGGCAGAAGATAGAGCAGGTCGAGCAGTTTACGTATCTGGGTAGTATTTTGGAGGCGAATGGGTTTAGTGGTAAGGACATCAGATGCAGAATTTCGCTAGCTAAAGAAGCATTTTCGAAGAGAAGGGAATTGATGAGGGGGGGTCTGAGAAGAGACGTAAAGAAGAGGCTGGTGAAAACTTTAATATGGAGCGTGGCGCTATATGGGTCGGAAACTTGGTCATTGCGAAGGGAGGATGTGCGTAGGCTTGAGGCGTTTGAGATGTGGGTTTGGAGAAGGATGGAGAAGGTTAGCTGGATGGCGAGAAAGACGAACGAGGAGGTATTGGATATGGTCGGAGAGGAGAGGAAGCTTCTGGCAGAGGTTCGGAGAAGGCAGAAGAGATGGATGGAGGAGGTTTTGAGAGGAGAGGGCATGTTGAAGAGAGTGATAGAGGGGAGAACACTGGGGAAGCGTGGGTGAGGAAGGAAGAGGATAGGAATTCTGGACGAAATAAGAGGAGGTAGAAGATATGAAGAATTGAAGAGGGATCTAATAACGGGCCATCCTTAGGAGGGAATGCGAGACAATTTCTATTAGGTTGGGATACAAAATGGGGACTGTCCAAGAACCTACCAATCAGCTGGTAGAATACTTGAATGAATGAATATTTTCCAGGTTTTAATGATCGCATGGATTGCTAATAAATATTAAGTGCCTTTTATGTTGCCATAGTCCTTTCATTCCAGCATGACTGTTGAGTTTTAAAGATGACACTGAATGTAGCTTTGTATCCTACATTTTGCATTTGTGATTATTAACTCACTACTATTAATTTTAACTCATCTTGCTTGAAATATATCACGTTTTTGTTTTTATATGACTTGGTGTCTCGTAGCAGTCATGGACACTTTGTGTTAGTTATGCTGATCAATAGTAGCATTCTCAGCCAAGTTTTGGTTTGTACTCTGGTTTGGTAGTGCATTGCCCTCCTGATTGCTTTTCGGTCTGCTCCTAGCGGTCGGGGGAGTGTACGGGGATTGACCATGACTAGGGACGAGTGCTGCATGCTGGGTGTGGAATCAATCATCCCGCGTCACACACCCTGAATGGTGTGACGCGGTAATATTTGAATTCTAATTTGAGTAATATTTGAATCTAAAAAGGTGAATATATTGACACAATATGGTGTCTTTTTCGATTAGAACCAAATAGTTATTTAGAGGTGAACCAACGCAGTTGTGATGCTATCGTAAAAGTATGAGGATCAAATGGATGGAGAATATCGCCAATGAAGACGCCTGAAAAGGAGTTTAGGAGAATATTGTAATGAATGAAACTCTTCATATTGTCTTGAAGGCTTCCGCAGATTCTTTTGTCAACTATATTAATCGTTTTCAGGTACTTCTGCGTGTTGGTTTATAACACTCAAAGTTTCACTCCTTATACTAGCACCGTCGTCAGGAGAATTAGTGGAATAACCAGCATCCGTATATATATAAATATATACTAGCTCAGAATATGCTTGAGGAATTTTTACGTTGCTCGGTAAAATAAACGATATTAAAATAAACCATTGGTTATTTTTCCGCTGCAAGGAATGTTTCCCAAATCACACTGAGATTACAACTGTCTTCTCTTTGGAGGTTTTTTTGGACGTTTTGAAATTTAATTGTCTTCACGTATTAACCGCGTATGGTAGCCTTCATTCCTCGGCAATTACTTCCTTAAAAAAAAAAATATTTCTTAAATGGAGGGTTTAGTGGATTTAGAATGTCTCGTAGGTTTTAGGGATGGTAATAAGAAACTTTGGAACATGAAGGTAAGAGAGGGAAAGTAGAAGTATTGTTTTTACTGATAGGATACAAGTCTTTCAGTATGTTTTTGACTCTGTCTGCTCCGGGAAAGAATGTGTTGAGAAGCTAAAGTTGGTCTGGTTGGTGGGTCTTGGTCCGAGGGATATCTATAGTTGGTAGTTGGAGGCAGAATTTCATATAAAAGCAGGTTTTAAGGGCACTCGTGTTCTCTGAGGGAATGATAAATATATTCAGTGCATTCATTTAGAGAGGAGGCATTGTTACAGATCCGATGGCCGCGAATAGAGAGGGAATAAGGGATTGAGCATTTGCTATGAGACGGATGATAGCTGTTAAATGGAGGTATTGGTCGTGGGTCGTAGGTTTTTGTGGACGGGGGTGATGAATGTACTGTCCTCTATTTGGATATTAATATCCAGGACCGTATTTAAGTAGTCAGAAATAAAAGATGTGAAGGAAACTGAGAATGAAGAGTTCAGTGCAGAAATGAAAGAAGATAGTGAATCACGACCGTGAGGTCAGAGGACGAATATGCCAATAGAGCGGGCCAAGAAGTTTAAGTGTTTGGTTTTTCAGAAAGTGGTTTCGAGATTGCCCATGAACAGGTTGGCATAGGATGGTACCATATGAGTACCCATGGCGATACGGCCACAAAAGGTACTCTAGTCTAGATTTTAAACACAATAAGAATGATGCATGAGGCAGGCAGGCCTGGAGGTACATAACGGCGTTCGGTAAATGTAATTCACAGCTCGTAATAAGGTTTTTGTCTTTGGTTTTAACGGTTAAAACACAATATAAAACAGAAGTCAACTTTCAATTAGTTGGAAGTCATGGGGAGCCTTAACAGGTGGAGATCCTAAAACCTTTTCAATCATCTCAATCAATTCATTTTAATAGTAGAACCAAGTTCTTCAAATTCTATTTTTTTACATACATTCTTACATTCATCCCGGAAATTCCCGGGCTCCTGTGAGTTTACTACTAACAATCTCGTATTCCCGGCATTGACGGGATGCTGGGAAATGTTATCCACTAGCATGCACATCAAGGGCATTGGTGACAGTAAAAGTTGTTTTATTTTTGATGATGCTGCCTGCGAGAAATATTCCCACTGCGACCTGATGCCTCTAGGATGCTGAAGATGTAGGCATAGCGCAACTTGACCATTCATGGATGACACTTGCCTTTATTTGCGTCAGCATTTTGAAATTGTTTGCTAATTTCAAAACACTGACGTGCGTACGAACCAATCGAAGCTCTACCTGATGAATAAGTTTTTCAAGAGGCCACCTTTTGAATGTGCCTTAATAATAAGACGCCGTGACCAAATTAATTTTTTGCCTTCTCATAGTAATAATATAAATGGAAAGTTCTTTCTGGTGAATGCCATACATTTGTTGACTCACTGCTGAGGAGCATAATTTGAATCCATGAATGCAAATACTATGAATAAAATAGTAGGAATATTTAATTAACAAATCATACCAATAAATGTTATTGTAATACAACGTCCTTCTATTCTCAGCCACCATTATATTATTAGTCAACTGATCTTATTAAACCTCTCAATTCTAATATGTGTATTTTATATGTATTTTTATACATGTTGATTTAGTGATTGCGTGAAAAATATTATGTGAATTGACTGAAAAACCTTGAAGTCTTTTAATTGTTAAATATAAAAATTGATAATGTTATAAATAATTGCCTGCCTTTATGAATTCCAAAACAATATTTAGAATTCTTAAATTGTGTTTTCTGCCGCGGGTTCTACCATCTACCATAATACACGAGTTTTATTTTGATATAGTGTTGCCGATGCATTGCTGTGCCAATTGACTGTCTACGTATTTTTGTGACGTTGCATTTGAACGTTCCCGATGCATTGAAGTGTCAGTCGGGAGTGAACTGAGTTCCAGTGAAGATTTCACATCAGAAGAAAGCAGTATGTAAATGTATCTGTTACTGGAGTAAAAACAGGGATTCATTAAACCACGGTCGTTGTTTACCAATTTCATTGAGTATGACGGACGTACTAATATGTCCAACATCTGTGGGAAGAAAATAACAATTGGTATTGAAATAAATTGTTTGGCATTTGTAGATAGTTTTAGATTTTATTATATTTTCTTGATACATAATAAATGAAGAAAATGATCGTTTTTGCGTGAGTCTTTTGTAAAAAATTGATAATTTTCTTTGAGAAGAAGTTTTTTTCAGGAAGCCCAAATTTAAATGCCATACTAGATTAGTTTGTTACTGGGGGGGCCTTCGTCAGAAATTTAAGCCCAAAAAAAAGCCCAATTTTAAAAGCATTACTGAATACGGTTTGACGAACAATTTATGATTGCTTTAAATTGAAAATTATATTAACATTTTATCAGTGTAAGATACCATATTTTTGGACAAACTAAACAAATATTCCTCACAAAACTATTCGTTTTTTACAAACACCCCCGCACAAACAAGCAAATGCCGCTTTTATGATATTTCCAAAAAGTATGATCCAATCATGTACGAATGTGAGACACATTATTTCAATACCTGTTGTTCTTTTCTTCCCATGGACATTGGTCACAATAGTACGTACGTAATATTCTATAGAATTGGCACACAGTCACCGTGGAGTTATGAACCCCTGATATAACTCCTCATGTATTTGAAACCGATACATTTCACTGGTAATCTGTTTATCTGTTTGCATTTAGATATTCCACAATATACCTCAGTGAACTCTAATATATTCATTCGCTTCACTGCTTACGTCATCAATTGTTTATCTTCCGAAATACTTTCTCTGATATGATTGTTTAGTCATTAATAATATTCATTCCTTATCATGTATTCAAATGCTACTCATTATCAACAACATTCCCACTATTGAGTAAACACACCTTTTTTCACACGTTGGCAATCTAGAGGTTGTGTATTTTATGTTATCTTTGCTTAGATGTACTTTTCCTCCGACTTGCCGACTCAGGCGGCGATATTTTTGGCGACTAGCGGCGGGTTCTATCGTCAATGCACGAATTGTTTTCATGTAGCTCTGCCGACTAGGTTGCATTGCTGTGCCGATTAACTGTCTGCATATTTTTGTGACGAAGCTTTTCTGCGTTCCCGATGCATGGGATTGTCAGTCTGGAGTGAGCTGAGCTCCGGTGAAGATGTCTCACTGGAAGAAAGCCGTAAGTAAATTATTTTTTACAATACAATATTTTATTACTTACTTTTAGCCAACTAGAATATTTGAGCGCTGGTTTATTAATTAGCTTGTCCCCACCAAGAATTCTCAACTAGTATTTAGGATCCTCAAGAAGCATATTTGATCTCGGAATAATATTGCGTGCGGCGAGGAGCAGTTAGATTTGTAAGGAGCTGTTATGAGATATCTAGAATTGTGTCGAGGATATTAGAAGAATTGGGACGGGAATAGTTACCACAGCGTAGATTAACGAATAAAGAAAATTTAAGGCGAATTACTTCTCCAAAGACGTGAAGAACTTATTCACAACCTAGTGCTACCATAATCGTATGCATAACGTTAGAGAGACTGATTACGGGATAGACAGGTTAAAATTGTAATTTTTCCGCTTAAGATTAGGGACCACAACAGATATGATCGGTGCGACCAATAAAGTAAAGGTAGCTTTGTTTTACGCTTTTTTATTGTTTTCAGTTTTCAATGTCTGCTTGGAATGGTAAATAATTTTTCTTTTTTAAGATTCTTTAACTTCGCTACAATATTTGTAAATCATCATGACTGACCTCAAAGAAATGGTCCACGTGATGTTCGAGGTCAGTTTCAATTTCACATGGGCAGAATTATGGCCAGAAGCCGCATTTCAGGTGAAGTTCTTTCCACGTGCGTTACTTAAATTAACTTATAATAACATATTTAGTACAGTACCAAGTGACGGCATGACAGTGTGTCTGACGGTTAGTGCCTGTGTGGAATCAACCCCTACCACACACTCTACAAGTGACTTTCCAAGTGCCACGTAGATGTAAATGTGAACGTTTGGGCGAATCGCTCATGGAAACTTCGGGGGACATGAAGGACCTGACAAGCTAGAAGACCATTAACCCGTATGATTCGCGGAGAAAACCCCCAATTATAAATGCATTAGTTACCACTATGTGGCAAATATTGTTGAATAGCCCTTTCCTATTTCTGGCCTTCGCCGTCTGCATATTGTTGTGTATTTTTGGTAGATTTAGATGTTAGGTGCTCCACCTGCGATGTGCATATTAATATTTGTCGTACCTTTTTTCCGAAGACCTTTAATCCTGAGGGTAACTCACCTTCTTAGTGTGAATACGATTCGGATTGTGTTTAAATGCAGGCGGGATTTGAACCCGCGACCCTACGACTTAAGCGTTACCAGCCTGGCTACCACGGCCTTCACATAACGTTTATGCACAATCGCAATGCATGTACTATCGTCTAACCATCGAGGGCAATGACGGTGCTCATTTCCCATTTTAGATTATTCCGGCAATTTTCTCCAAAATAGAATTTGACGTCTAGTTTTGGAGTAAGGACTTGCAAAATTAAAGAGATAACAAGTTCACCTCAAAAATTCATATTTATTTCATTTCCAGTGATTTATATATGCAGTATTTCACTGTTATCAGTGGCTAGCCTTCACAACTTCCTCCCAAGCCCTTTATTCGTTACCCCTCTTAAAGTGGTTCCACCGATAAATGACTTAACTGCATGCAACTCATATTCTGCCTGCATACAGAAAAATGTGGTCCCCCTCTCTTTCTCTGATATGAGCAACAAAACTCTTAAAATTCCACGCTATTTCTTTAGTATACGGAACTAGACGTTGCAAAATGTGTCCAATATGACAATAGATGCATTGAGTCTCTTGAGTTATCGGCTAATAACTACTAAAAATTGAGTCAAAATGCGTAAGATCGATATAAATCGCGCTCGTTTGGCTGGAAAAAGTGTCAATTTAAATGTATTTGGGGATAAAACCTGCATATTTTCAATCTTTATTTTGTTTTATAACGATTAAGGATCGTTATCAGCTAAGACTTATTTAAAAAAAAGCCAAATCAATAGATGGACGTGTCAGTATTTATTTCTACGCATTCAGTCGTGGTGAAACTCCCGAGCAAAATCCATGCCTTCGTAACCGCCGAGACAATAATTGCTCTGTTACCGGGTGGTTTTTCAATCCCTTCGCACTTCCTGCAGAAAAGGTGCGAAACTAAAAGCATGATTCTGTAATAATTATAACATAAGTTTTTATAATGGATTGATAAATCGTGCCTTTTAGTGAATGATGTTGTGATATTTAGAGATCTGATTTTTTTGTAGTCTTTTCTGGACCTCTTTCATGGTCTACTCATGAGGATCAAAATTAAATTCCATGATAGTTGACGCCACGTTGCCCACATAAAAATATCTTCTGTAAAATTAATGCTTTCTAGCTTGCAATTTACTATAATACTTGTTTATTTAAAGTATAACACGTTACGGCTTAATCAGCCATCATTAAGGGCAGCCAACATATGTATTTAAACGACAGGGATATAATCATGGTTCGGAGAAAAGCGGTGGGATGAAGGAGTTGGCTTAGGGAAAATGAAGATGGAGTCAGCTGATAGGAAGGTTGTCCGTAGGTTTTCGTCATGACCTTGGAGAGGGAAGTCGTAGGCGGAAATATGGAAGAAGGACATGTAAAAGGAGTCATATTTGGGTTTTTGGGACGAAGTTGAGAGGAGTGGGAGGATTAATGCCATCACATGTTTTTCATCTAAACCTCAGGGCTTACCTCTAACTGTTATCTAGTCCTTAGTCTTTTTCGAAATTACAATATTATGAGGTGCACAGTACAATGTGTTTCTCCATTTAGTTTGCATCTCATAAGCAGTTTGGAACATAGGTAGGTTCTTATATTGAGTTCAAAACCTCCCCTCCACGCACTTCGACCTGTAATCTTCTATTTTAATTGAAACAGACATTACATTTCATAATATTACTAATATAAAAAAATGAAAAACTCTTCACGATTAATTTATTCTTGCTCTCACTCATAGTTTTTCTCGTCAAATGCCTTCTCTTTGCCATTTCGCTTTGATTTGACGAGTTGGTACGTCTCGTCTCGTCTTACCTATTTTACTGTGCGAACGACGGATATGTATTGTCATGGTGTCCATTCGCACAACAACTTTAACCTAATACGGGCAAATATTTTGCCACAGCGAAATGATTGAAAAATACTTCTTTTGGCTAGAATCATCATTCCGTTATGTCTCTGTTACTGTGTACTGTTTTCTTGGATTGCGATGCAGGGACGTTATTTTTTCCACTAGTCCTCATTTAAGTCCACATGCTTCAGTGTTTTACCCTGTTTCGTAAGTGTAGATATTCTAATTACTTTCTCTGTATTGCGGTGTATATTAATTCCGTACCTTAATTACGTGTGCAGCTACTACTGCGTTCCCTTGGTTGATCGGCTGGTTAATGGTTCGTCATATGAAAATTTAAACAACTCTTCCAGTACTCCGCCCTCTTTCTGCCCTACGTCAAACTATTTTCACCCCTACCTCACCAATTCTCCCTTAATGTAGGTTATTTAATGCAGGTAACAATGGACAATCTAGTCTAACTCCTCTAATACTGGTCACCTTTTTTAATTACCTACTACTCTTACTAGGGCAGTCTGAGGTATGTCAATGTTTCCAATAAGATATTATTCAATCCGGTCAACTTCTGTTTTCTGCAATACACATCTCAATTTAGGCTTTGTAGAAATCAAGAAAACAAAATACGCCTTATTTTCTATATTTCTCTATTTAAAAATTCTCATCACAGTAAAATCATGATCATGTGTTCCCATTCCATTCCCAAACACAGACATCACTAATTCTCTAAGTGTATACTCATCCCCTTCCTCTTACTAATCAGCTCACCTACTATGCAAGATTTCCCAATCCTTCTCATATCTGCCATCCCTACTGCTTCTTCTGCAGCTTTTCACATTCCTTTTTTAAACTTCCCCCACATACTTTCCACTATTTGTAACCTTTTTATCTTGCAAAAATGTTTATAAACTTGACTCCTAATATCCCTATCTTTTTCTTCTTACTGAGTCCTCAATGTCCCACTTGAAAACACGTCGTCCCCTACTGATTTCTTAAATTTAGTGTGGCATTTCATCCACGAAATGATTATGGCTGGTATCTCCTTCTATACATGGACATTTGTTATTACTATTCATGCTATTCCTTATTTTGTTTAATCTGTATGAAGTCTATTTCATCTCCTCCCGCATTTCCCTTTTATTTTCCAAATGTACATACTAGAGAAGTGTTTGGATCAAGTGTCAGTAAAACATGCTTATTTCTCCATTAAAAAATTTCCCCTTTCCAAATTCAATTCTTACTCCTAGGCCATAATATCCCCCTTCATTTCTTTATCTTCTTTTACCGACCATAGCATTCCATTTACTACTAAGTTATTTCTCTTACATAATACAAATGCCTATTTTCAAAGTGATGTACCATGATGATAAAGAATATTGTGATAGAAAATGTTCCAAATTCCTATTTTTACTATGCTTCCCAACAACTCTTCTTTTTCTTCATCCTCCCTCTCGCAGTCCTTGTATCATGTGATGACGTGGTAGCGCAAGGAATTCGTATAATGACGAAAGCGATGGCCTTGGGGCTAATCTTATAACTCGAGCGTACAAGAGTCATTCACGCTTGATTGTGAGTAATATTTTGATAAAACTTGCCGATAGCGATTTTATATATTCACGTTCGAAAGTTTATTGCATCACGCTCACATCCTTGGATTCGGGAGAAAAATTCCTTGCGAAGCAGTCATTATTCATCGAACAATGGTTTGTTTTGGTTTCGTAATAAAATATACATATTTGCCTAACTTCCAGGGGCATGGCGGTCGCGTGGGTGGCTGTTTCACAAGGTTCCCCAGTGTTACAGCAGTGGTATGAAACCAATTACGTCTTCACCCGATGTGGGGGCGCGGCAGAGGGAGGGGTAATAGTGACTTTTCTGTCTTCTTTGGCGTGGATATGGACTCTGTACATTAAGAGCATGGGAACATCAATCAAAATAATCATATTGAAAAACATTTTATTTTTACATTTGCTAACGACGAGAACTAAAAACCAAATGTCACTCGGAATTTTCTTCAGCATTTTTATATTATCTTTTCCTATGCCCAGCTACAACTGCTAACAAATATTGCCTTTGCTGTTCATCTTTGGTTAGGTTATTACACGTAAGGAACTTCGTTATCAAAGCAAACCCCTCTTTCAGCCGTGTCAGTTACTATTCTCTTGTTCTGAACTATTTGTAGTCGTACCAGATAATTTTAATTCCACATCCACTAATCTGAATCCTCCATTAAAAATGATCATATTATTTATCAAACATATTATTTTTGTTACCGATGATCAAGCAAACCAAATGTCACTCCGAATTTTCTAAAGCATTTTTATCATATCTTTTCCTGTGCTCAGTTACAACTGATACCAATTATTGCATTTGCGGTTAATATTTAATACACGTAAGGAACTTTGTTATCAAAGCAAACACCTCTTTCAGCCGTGTCAGTTACTATTCTCTTGTTATGAACTATTTGTAGTCGTACCAGAAAATTTTCATTCCTCATCCACTAATCTGAATCCTGCATTAAAAATGATCTGTCAATGGAATCGAAGAATTGCCTTGCGTTTGAGTTCACCAAATCAGATAATCTCGAAGAAGCCACTTTTGCACCAAAGAAGAGATACACATTTGCCCGGAGAAAAGATGACGTAGAAATAAAAAATGTGACTAACGTGCGGAAAGGGCTAGCAAAATTCGTCACTTGAATGAAAACATTATTTGCATACCTTTGATACTTGGCATAAGCTCCCCATCAAAGTTAACCACAAATGGCCCAGGAGTGTCCTGGAACGCATTTTTAATATTCGTGGCCATTCATGTTCGTTTCTCTATACGATGTTTCTCTTACTAAACTGTAGTCTTAGAAAATTTCAAGATTGATTTTATCAATCCCAAGATCGCATGCAGTTGCTAATTCTGCGGTAGTTATAGTATGGGCAACGTTCTGGTCACTTGTCTGGGTCCTATCTGATGCGGGCGTAACCTCTCCGTCTAAAAGCAGTCTTATTCGCTTCCTCACCGCGCCCTGGATTGCAGGCTTAAACTCTAAAAATGACATATTAAGTAACACAATTTAGGCGGAATTTTTCAAAATAACAATATATGCTTTAATTTACTCACCCTTATCCTTCGAATCGTCGTCGGTGAACGATTTGTCTGGACTCTCGGTGTGTACACGTTTCACCTCCGCTTTTCCCAATAGCTGAGCGATCGCTACCTCACTCCTTTTCCGTGCCCCAGCTTATTTGGACTGTTGCACTTTACCTCCCTCGCGCTCAGCAGTATCCTTGTCAACACAGCTCATGTAACCGATACGATTTTCCCCCATGGACTTGTAGAAAAATCGATCCTCTTCTAGCTTTTTCATATCCATGGCATTGATATGGCCAACTTCAAAAGTATTGGTCAATCATCCTATATTCATTGTGCCGCGTCTTATAAGTATTCCCAATGCGTGATTTGTCTCTCTTGAGGTATAGAAAGTGGTTGTAAATGCACACGAGAATCTTCGTAGTATTCCTAACCTCTGCAATCGGGATTCCTGCTTTTTTCCAGAACACATCAAGTTTCAAAATAGTCAACCAGGCACTTTCACGAACAGTTTTCTTCTCAATTTAATGAAGGTGTTTGAAATACGGTAAGGACTAGCGAAGGGTTGGGAGCTTTGGACACATAATTTCCCGGATGGAGCCCCCAATCAGCCAACCTGATGGGCTCTACCTCGTCTTCTTGTTCATGACGCCGGAGAGAAAAGAGGTATGCTGGAGTCACTTACGGGTTTAACCGCGAGAAGGGAAACGAGTTTCGCTCGCAAAATGTAGCAACATCAGTGTGGGTAGCCATACACAAAATCCCCCGTCCCCGAATTGACTGTAGTTCATCTACATTGTTGGACCGCGAACTTCAGGATGCATATATAGGTTAGAAAACATAGTAGTCCCGACACATGCTCCCAATGAACAGCGTCCCTACCCACGCCAAAGAAGACCGAAAAGTGGCTATTACCCCTCCCTCTGCCGCACCCCCACAGCGGGGGAGTCTCAATTGGTGTAATACCTCTAATGGAACACTATGGAACCATCTCCCGCGTGAAACACCCAAACACGCGACTGCTATGCTCCTGGATGTTAGGCAAATGTGTATTTTTACTAGGAAAAATCACGATTTTCCATCATTTGAAGCCGTTGCGCGACCCCTATTTGTTGTCCGATTAAGACCAAATGTTTCCCCTTCCTTTTTTTACCGGATTGGAAACAGGAAACGATTAAGCCGGTAAACATTTCAACAATTTACAATTTTGTAATCGCCTTAATGGAATTACATGTGTTGGAATAAATTTGATGGAAATGAGGATTTCTCTTAATTTGTGAATTTAGTGATAAAGCCTTAGTGAAAGCATGATTTTTTTGTTAAATTATGAAATATACGTTGTTTCATTATGCTTAATTCAGTCAATTTTGCCACCTCAATAGTTATCTTTTCGATTATTCGACTTATTGTCATTAGCAAGATGTCACACAGTGGCACACAAATGCTCCTTCATTTGTGTGCTTGGAGAAATATTGGAAATTTGCCTTATAATTATGCTAAACGAAATAGGTACTATAAAAATCCTTGGCAAGCGGTATACGGTGTTTATATTTATACAGTGAGTTCTATTTGATGTAATAGTACGAAGGCTGTGTTTATATGGAAATGAAAAATGATTAGTATCTAATAAATAAGTATCAATATGGTATCTGGGGATAAGCTGGAGGATAATAAACAAGTAACAATGAGTATCCTAATCTACATATGTCTGAAGTCGTATTCCAATGTGTAATAGATAACTTAAATGCATACGTCTGAGCGTGGGATTTAGAAAATGATCTTTTAAGAGAACCGTAGAACATCTCTCTCTCTCGGTCACAATCCTAGGATTGGCTTGCAGAAAATGCAGCAGTCATCAATTTTTTTCGGTCCTCGGCCAGCCTCCAACTCTAAATAAAATATAGGTAGAACATAAGGCTTGTAATTTAGATGACGAGATATCAGCCGTAATATTTAGGAATTTCAACGTAATGAAGAGAAAATGGCAATTTTCCAGTGGTTAAAAACCTGCGGAAAATTGCCATTTTGTATTATTGATTTAGATGTATACTATTACATGGAGAGTGTGAGTGAGTTAGCAGGTTGCCTAATGCGACCGCTTCCTCACTGTTGCATAGTTCAATTGATGCAGTGGTGGCATTATCTATCCAGCCACTCGCTGAATTGTTCTTCCTTCCAATTTTCGGTTGTCAATTGCAGAACAACTATGGTGCCCTCACAAACATTTCTAAGTAGTATTTCTCATAGAGTTTCATACTCTAACCAATGTAAAACATTTTATTTGTTTTTTTACCGTATATTTATGTAATTATACATTTTACTACATAAACTTCATTCCATTTACTATCCGATTATGATTAACCCTTGTCCATACGACGTGCAACCCGGGTAACATTTCCGTTTTATTCTTGATTTTGTTTAGTTTCCGCTTTACGAATTTGGTCAGAACTTCCTCACGTCTTAACATTGCTTATACTAAGGAAATTTTCAATGGTAATGCAAATTAGTTTTAATAATAATATTTGATAAATTGAAGTATGAAAGTTTTTATACTGAATCCTGATGAAGAGGTACCCGGGTTCCACGATGAATAAAATTTTTGATTTCGCTTTTATACACATTCTATTTTTTAAACTCTATTAATGAAATTTTAATTTTTAAGTAACATATAATAAGGTTTTGAATTAAAAATCTTGCTATTGTTGCATAAATATTTATTTCCAACCAACTAGGCGCATGAATTACACTCTCCTATTTTGTGCGTGTGCTCATTACATGATGATGCCGTCCGGCATCAGAACCTTGGTCACAGATACAATAAATATTATGTATAATATAAATATTATTGTTTTAATTTCAATATGTGCAACAAATTCCTCACAGTTATGTCAGAGACAACTAATATCCGTTAGAAATAGGCGGATACCTAAGTAGCTTAGTATTCTCCTCCGACACTTACAAAGTGACTCACATTTTTCTTTTCTCCCTTTATTTTTGCTAAATCTTTACGACTAATAAAAACTAATTTTCTAGCACACTTTTTCTTTTTGAATAAAATATGCCCAATAATTTAATGATTTATTATTTATCCTCAATAATTCAATGCCTCTCCAGCGCTACACCAACAGATGTTTTCCTATATGACCACACACGTTACTTAACACTGATTCCACATGAACTGCATATTATTCGTTAAATATTAGTACAGGAATTTTCCCATATATTTTTCAAGTAAACTCTCATATTCCTTGTTGGTCAAATGCATTGAAAAGTTATCAGCTGCATGGATAATGTCATAAGGTGTAAAAAGATTTTCACTGGTACAACGTTAACGTCGTTAGGAACAGCTCATTTATATGGTACTGTGGTATGAGCTGCTTAAAACATTCTGTATGCACATTTTTATCATTTCTAACTCGCAGAAAATAAAAAAACGTCTTGTTTTTCAGGTCCTACGGCGGTTTATTTGGCTTCAAAATGCTGAGGACTTAGAGAGGGATGACAAACGTTCTACAATGAGTTTAATAAGAGCCCTTATTTATACGGGTACTCAAATACCAGTGCACCCACGAGTCTCATACGTCCTATCCAATCTTAATGAGCAGCTAACTGAAATGATTGCTTGGGAGAAAAAAGTGACAGGATTAATGGAGTGCAAGTAGGTTTTGTCATTCGATCTCACTCAATTAGCAAAGTAATTGATGCAATAGGAGTATTTGCTTCATTCCATTGAGCCATCTACATCATACTTTTCGATATGCAATTTCTAACAAGTCATTTCCTTTATAGCGTCGAAAAAAAATTATGTTACTGGAAGAAGTTATTTACAGAAGCACAAAAGATCAGAGGATTCTTGCCGAGTTACCTATTCGTTAAGGAAGCAGTTAAGGATGCAGATAAGGAGGCAGTTGAGGTGGCAGTTAAGGAGGCAGTTGAGGAGGCAGTTAAGGAGGAAGAGCAGCCGTTAACTAAAGTAGAAAATGTCCAGGTAAGATTTTCCAGGTAGCTGGTTCAGTGTGTCATTTGTAATTATTACAAAGAATTATCCCTTTCTTCTGTTTTGAGTTTTCTGATGGGTAAGATAGTGACTAGCAAAATGGGAATCCTTCATTGCAAAATTTGTCAAAATGCATCGTAAAATCCTTCTTTTGAGAGAGTGGACTGGAGGTAATCCGTTCAACCTTGTTTAAAAAACATTATTGTACTATAAATCATTTTGGAAAACTGTTAGTTTGAGAATATTATGGACACAATTAGGAACATTTTACAAAGTGGATGTGAATGTGTCAGTATGTTGATCAATATTTCCTAGCTCATTTTTGTTGCTTTACTATGCATGTATTCCATTTTTGCGTTAGTCAAGTGTACGAACACTGTAGTAAAACTTGGCGACTCTTCTACCTGGACATTGAAGGACTGTGACATTTCCGTAGGTGTTGTTTCATTGCTTCCTGGAACAAACTTTGGTAAATAAAATGTATTATTTTGAACCCTGAAAATAATTAATGATATAAACATCTCCAATAAGAGAATATTAAGGATAACCCAAACATTTTACCATTGGACCCCTTCAAGACAGGCAACTCAAGAAATCTAAACGCTGATTTACTGAAAAACCCAAGAAATTGGATTTATTCTGCCTTTTTCCTCACTATCCCTTTCTGTATGGTCACTTTTGACGCCGTTAAGCTGTAACAAATCTTCCTGTTTCAGAGTAACCAGACATCCAAAGTGAAACCAAAGAAGAGGAGGAGAAAGAAATTGGACACATATCCAATAAAGAAAAAAAGAAAGTAGACAAAATGACTTGAATTGGCAATGAAAAAAAGTATATCTGTGATGCAGTTATTTTTTCACTATACATAGTGTGAGATTTGTTGCAATATTTTACATAATAAATTCATAAGAAAACTGAAACATATGTTGTTCCTTACACCAATTCATTGCTACCTAATAGATAGAGCTCTTCTTACAACTTATAGGTGAATGTTGATTTTTGAAAATCGTATGGAAGCTTCGGGATTTGGGAACTTTAAATCAATTGACAGGTAAAAAACAACGATTAATTAGCCTCAACGTTCGCTGTAGTCTTGGTGGGGATATAATTGAGGCAAATAACGAACAACTTCTACAAAGTCGAATGGGAAATGACAAGTAGAACGAAAATGCTGATAGCTCAATTAATGCCATCTCTGATGACCATTGTGTACCTAATGTCCTTCTTGACTGAAAAATCATTTGTATGTCAGACGATAGAAAATGGTTTAACGACTGTATATTATCCTGAAGTAAGTAACGATTATGGTGCTGAACAAAGTTATGTCACAGTTGAGGGCTATACTTCGATAGCTATACATGGTAATTATGCTATGCATCAAAACAAGTTAGGAATGGAATTGCTAAAATGGGGATATTGAAAGCAATAGACAATCATTGATCTCTAATTATCAGGACTGAGAAAAATCACATTCATGAATCTTACACGAACACAGAAAAAAACCTTATTAACAGTAACATGGGACCCATATATATATTAATAGGAAGTTTTTGGTGAAGTTCCTCCAAAGGAATCCCTGATGCACCTATCCTCCTGTTACGGATTTATATGGCGAGATGTCTTCTTCCCGATTCTATCAAAACCTTGTGTTGCTAATTGCCTGTTCACTTTCAGTTCGCAGGAGGATCCTTATGGCCGAAATATGCGTATCCAACACGCATGCACATCGATTGATTCCCTTTTCTATTATACTTTGGGTCATCCCTCTATTTATTTTGACCTCGCTACTACTTTCGACATCGCTATTTTTGACAAATTTTGAGGATACCGGAACTAAACACGGTATTACCTTAACGAAGTCACTCGTAAGTGCACATAAGTAAGGCACAAGAACTCGGCTCGATATTGACGGATCCGGGTTCGAGTCCAGGTCATGGTGAATGATTTTTCCTCCCTGGAGTTCTCACTCCTATGCGATCTCTTTAAATCAGTCTTCCGCCCAAAGTTGTTACTGGGTGAGAGAGCGAGTGCAAGTGTTATTGTTTATGAGACCACTGGGGAGAGATTGATTCTTAAGCCGGTGTCCCACGATAATTTTTTTCGTAAATTTATTCATGAATTCCATATTCATGAAAAGAGATTCCTGAACTGTTGGACCCCATGTCACACGAGAAGGAAAAATTCATTAATTGGGCGCTGATCGGCTGACGGCCGAGAACAGAACTTTTTGAGTTGCCATCAATAGAGTATTCTCTGTACGAAAAGAACAAGCAGAGAAGATATTTTTGCGTAACCTACGAGCCATGATATGGAATAGCGCGCACCTATTTCTATAATTACCCGAGTATTACTTCAGCCATACGTAAAAACTGAAGGAATTTCAAGAACAAGTATATTTGCTCACGATGAAACAGGTCAGAATCCCTAAGTAGCAGTCGCCAGCCTAGACTCTAGAGTCGCCGAAACTAGGCCTGGGCGATATTGGTAATTCAATATCGTTATACGATAATTTTAGAATATCGTATATTGGCGATAGCGATAACTCATATCGTGACGATTAATATCGTCTTATCGCGCCTCAATAAAATATTGTGATATATCACGCCATAAAAATCGCAATATCGCGTCCCGATAAAATATCATGATGTAGCGCCCCGATAAAATATCACGATATCACGCCCCACGATATCGTGATATATCTCGTGATATATCACGAGATATATCACGATAAAAATCGTGATATTGCGCTCGATAAAAAAATCGCTCTCGATAAAATATCACGATATCGCGTCCCGATAAATATCACAATAAAATATCACTGTATTGCGCCCCGATAAAGTATCACGATAAATATCACGATAAAGTATTACGTTATCGCGCCCCAAAAGAATATCACGATAAATATCACGATGAAATATCACGATACATAGACATCACAATATAATATCGTGATATTGCGCTCTATAAAATAATCGCGCCCGATAAAATATCACGATAAACATCACGATAAATATATCACTTAATCGCGCCCGATGAATTATCGTGATATCGCGCCGGAAAACTGTGTCAGAAAAGCCGATCAGTGACCAAATTTCATGAAGAATAAACAGAGTTTTCTTATTTACAGATATTTACCGAATATTGGCTTGCGCATGCGCAGTTTAGCCCTGAGAGTATTCATGAATTATTCATGAATATATTTACGAAAAAAATTACCGTGGGACACCGGCTTTAGAGAGGGATTGATTTCTCCGCAAATATTTGTGTTGTGCGTCCCATCAGTACGTATTATTTTTCATGCGTACGAAGTTTCCCAATAACTCCTACAAGGTACTGCTTAACTGCTGATCCGTGTGTTGAGTGTGCTTTGAGATTGTTCCAGGCGCCGAATCCCATTTCCGTAAACAATGATAGAATTAGATCTTGGTGATAATAACGCCGGCGTCGTAAACGGGGCCGGATTACTTACACAAAAAATCATAGGATAATTACATTTTTAACAACTTTCCAAGTATTACTGCTAGCATAACGAAAGAAGAACTTTTTGCAAATTTTCACCGGCGTATGGGAGTGTGCCATTTCTGAAGATATAAAATGATGCAATATTGCTCAGAAATAAAAATTTATGCTGCTTATGTATGCTTATTATGGCTCAAAAAGTCTATTAAACCATGATAATTATATTATAAATTCTATTTTCTGTCAAAGTAAAAATATGAACTCGATATTCTCAGGCGTTTCTTTGAATCCATATTGACAAAATCAATACAAACTTTTTAACTTTCTTAGTGAATTTTATTATTTCATGATTATATTATAACTCAAATCTATGTTAAAGTTTGAATTGAATCTGGAAAATAAAAAATAGCAGGATTTTAATTTTTCTGCATTAAAATTGATTGTTTCATTTTCACTTCACAATTATATTAAATATTGATATATTGCAGTTATTTTTATTAGGATATTTTAAAAAAATCTAGTAATTTTTATTCGATCTAAAAGTTCTGGTCGTATCGAAATTGCAAACTGTTTTTTTTCCAAGTCACCAATGCAAGCTCTAAAACTAAATTCTGTTCTATAAAAGAATCATTGATTAATTTTTTAAACGAGATGAGGATCGAGCCCAAGACAAGACTGGGATTCACGATACGAGACGAGACTCGAGGCCAGACCCGAGTTCGGAAAACAACCCCGAGTCTCACGCGGCAGCACTCATAATAAACTGATAGAGGGAAATGAGGAGGAGGTTGAGGTAAGGAGGAGGGTTTTTCTCATGAGGGATCTTTTGAATGAAACTCATTCCCTCCTATCATCCCTCATTCAAAATGTTAATACTTCGCTGTAACCTGAACTGTTGGATTGACAATGATGTTAAATATTGAGGTCGGTTGCATTGAACATCCATCTTTTAAAAAATCCAAAGAGTTTTTTCGTGAAATTTAAGTTCCACCACATCAGTCCCGATTCAACATAATTACTGGTAACCTAATTTTTAAAAATCAGGAGTTTGGTACTTTTTCATTGAAAGCATGTTTAGAAGAAATTTTCCAAACTGTTTTTTGGCAGTATGGGCTGAGTTTTATTTATTTAATGTTTTTATAGTTCAACCAACATAAATAAATGAGTACAGGATGAACTAAAACAGTTACAATTACAATTGATACCAGACAAGGCTGGCTGGTTCAAAGAGTAAATATACACTATCTTAAATTAATGAACGCATTGTGAGCTTTTGATAAATTTTCAATTATTTCCTTGCGAAAGTGCTCCTTGTCCTGGAACAAATTTAGATATATAGAGAAGTTATTATAAAAACTACAAATTCTATTTAAGGGTACATTTTTACAACATTTGCTCTTTAAATCCCTTATGTATAGAGTCCTCTTTTGTCTTCCCTTATTAATTGGTGCTATAAAGTTTAATTTACTTAACAATTCCTCATTGTTACTGTTGCTGACTACATCATTTAGAAATTGTAAAGCACTCAATACTCTCCTATCACCCTATGTTTTTTTTAGTTTAAACATTCCTAATAATATACCATCATTTACATAATTTTAAAACATGGGATGTATATGGAAGCGAAGGTAATACAAATACCTCAAAAATACGATATTTTAAGCACTATTTCATCTGAAAAATACTTTGAAATACGAAATAAAAATCCAAATACTTTACTTGCAGTCATGGTGGTACATAAAATATGAATTACAAAAGTCATATTTGAGTCCAAGTATTTGTATTGAACTGAAGAGGGAAGCGAGTGCAGGAGAGGAGAAAGAGAGAGGAGAGGGGGAAGTCAGAGGGAGAGGTTCGCACTAGTGATGAGCATTGTAGTTTAATTTAGAGAAAGATTAACTGAGCAATAGGTCACTTAATTGAAATATTCAGATGTGTTGTATTGTCATATGCCGGCGATGGCTTCGAGAAAGTTCCCGAGGTCGCCTGACGGTGTTTCAGTACCATGTGCCAGTCGAGGGTTCGTGAAGATTCCCCGATTCCCTCGACAGAGTGCCCCAAGGTCGACGGAGTAATATAAAAGGGCGATCTTCGGCACGGCGCGGGGTGAGTAGTCAACATGCTCGCAACACGGCACCTCGGAAATCTACCACTTGTATTCTCGGAGAAATAAATTAGTATACTCATTGGAAGTTGGTGTTTTAATCTATGAAAGAAAACACTACATGGTGGCAGCGGTGAGATCCACGTCCTGATGGAAGGAACTAAGTTCGTGCTCGCGCCAGGGGTGGCAGCTCCATCCCAATTCTCTTTCGTCGCAGAAGACTGGCAGCGTTGGGCGCAACGCTGGGAAAGATACTGGGTTGCATCGGGACTGAAGAGGCAAAGCGACGAAGAGCAAGTAAATATGTTAGTTTACGTGATGGGCGAGAAAGCGGAAGACGTTCTACTTAGTCTGAAAATGCCCACAGTGGACCAGAAGAAGTACAAAAAGGTGTATGAAGGATTCCGTAAGCACTACATGGGACGAGTAAACATCGTTTATATGCGGGCAAAGTTCAACCAAAGATGTCAAAAGGACGGTGAGCCGGTGGATGAATTTATCGCAGATCTATATCGCCTCATTCAATATTGCGAATATGCGTCACTCCAGGATGATCTCCTCCGAGATCGCATTGTGGTTGGGGTCTACGATGCGAAGCTGTAACAAGCGTTGCAGATGGATCCTGAATTGACACTGGAGGTGGCTCTAAGAAAAGCACGACAGTCGGAGGAGGTTCAGCGCCAGCAGGACGTAGTGAGAGGCACTCAAGGGACGGCGCATCGCGGAGTGATGTCAGATTATGAGGTTAGCGAAGTGCAGAAAAGGACGAAACCGACTACAAACAGAGAAAGAACTACCGGCCAGAGGACATCACGAGGGGGAGGAAGCCGACAGCGTCAGCAGCAGCAATCACCCCGGAGATGCAGCCGGTGCGGGCAGAGTCCGCAACACGCATTTTCAACATGCCCTGCGAGACAATCAACGTGTCACGCTTGCAGGAAAAAGGGACATTGGAGAAAAATGTGCAGATCGCAGAAGGCCGTGGGATCAGTCGTCGTTCGAGAAGAAGACGACGACGGTATTTATTACCTAGGGACGGTCGAAACTAATCTCGAGCCATGGATGGCCAATGTTAAACTGAATGGTGTAGATATTCAATTTAAAATCGACACAGGTGCCGATGTAACAGTGCTAGGATCCCTCGTGGTGGAAGAGGAATTACCTGGGATTAAATTAACTCCTACGGCTAAGCGATTGGCAGGCCTAGGAGGAACGAACTTCTGCGCAAAGGGATTCTTCTAAGCAGGCTTGCAGTGGAAAGGAAAAACGTGTGAGGAAATAATTTATGTAACTCCTGGAGGCAGAGAGGTGTTGCTAGGAAGGCCTGCGATCCATAAGTTAGGAATATTGAATTGGGTTGGCGTGACATCATTGGGCTCCGAGGCGCCAGAGAAAACATTTCCAGAGTTATTTAATGGATTGGGAAAAATGGAAACGCCGTACGAGATTCGGTTGGAGAAAAATGCTAAGCCGTATGCAGTGACTACGCCTAGAAGAGTACCAATTCAACAATGGGAAAAAGTAAGACAAGAACTGAAGCAAATGGAAAAGGAAGGCGTAATCTCCCCGGTGGACGAGCCGACGGAGTGGTGTTCACCGATGGTCGTCGTTCCCAAGCCAAACGGGAAGATAAGGATATGCGTCGATTACACAAGGTTAAATGAATGTGTACGTCGCGAACGGCACATATTACCGACAGTGGATGAAATTTTGGCTCGTCTGGGAAAAGCCAAGGTGATGAGTAAAATTGACGCTTGCAGAGGATATTTTCAAATACCTTTGGAAGAAGATCACTACATTCATTACGTCATTTGGAAGATACTATTTCAACCGCGTTCCAATGGGTCTGGCTTCGTCAGGAGAACATTTCCAAAAAAGAATGTCAGAAACGCTAGCTGGTTTAGAAGGCGTCGCCAATTTACTTGATGACGTCCTAGTTTTTGGTGAATCACGGAAGCAGCACGACGAACGCCTTGAAGCAGTTTTGAGAAGGCTACTTAAAGCGGGAATAACGTTAAATGAAAAGAAATGTAAATAGAGAGTGACGAAATGCCGATTTTTTAGGCCATATAGTATCGGCAGAATAAGGTTTACTCCCGGACCCGGAGAAGATAGAGGCTGTCCGCGAGATGGAGAGACCAAGGGCAACGGAAGCGGTGCGTCGATTACTCGGCATGGTTCATCATCACTTAAAATTTTTGGATCACCTGGCCAACGTGACTCAACCCTTAAGAGAGTTATTATCTAGCAAAGGAGATCTTCCGTGGACGGCAGTTCACGAAAAAGCGTTCCAAGAAATAAAGAGAAAACTCACCGAAGCACTCGCCTTAGTGATTTTTGACCCTAACAAGCAGTGTAGAGTCTCAGCAGATTCATCATCCTACGGATTGGGAGCGGTTTTAGAGCAGAAGCAAAAGGACAGCGAGTGGAAAACGGTCAACTATGCATCCCGATCCCTGACGGAAACCGAGCAAAGGTATGCGCAAATAGAGAAAGAAGCGTTAGCTTTGACATGGGCTTGTGAGAAATTTACCATTTATATCCAAGGGTCTCATTTCATTTTAAGGACGGACCATAAGCCATTAGTGCCTTTGCTGAGTACCAAACCGTTAAGTCATTTATCCGCGAGATTGCAGAGATTTCGAATGAGACTTCTGGGGTATCATTATACCATAGAACACGTGCCAGGAAAATTATTATATACTCCCGATATGCTTTCTAGAGCTCCACTGGATAGAAGACCACAGGATAAGGACGTGATGTCGGCAGAAGAAGACGCTGCGATGGTGGAAGAAGTTGTCAAAGCACTTCCAATGACGGACAGAAGATTGGAAGAAATCCGAGAAATGCAGGAACGAGACGACGTCCTAACAGAAATAAAGGAATACGTCAGGCATGGGTGGCCGGCACACAAGGTGAGCTTAGAACCACATCTACGGAGATACTTCGAAGAGAGAGGGCATCTCAATGAGGCCGAAGGGTTACTCATGCATGGACGCAGAGTTGTTATTCCAAAAATTTTGAGGCGAGAGATGCTTTCAAGGATACATCACTTGGGCATTGTAAAATGCAGAGAACGAGCACGAGAAACTATCTGGTGGCCAGGGATATCGACGGACGTTAAAAACATTGTCAATAAATGCGAAGAATGTCTGGAGCGGCGTCCACAGCCGGTGGAACCTTTGATGCCGACAACAACCCCCGAACGACCATGAAAGGAGGTAGGGATGGATCTCGTGACTATCCGAAACCAAAGCTTTTTAGTTATCGTCGATTACTTTTCAAGATATCCTGAGGTGACGCGACTAACAACGACCACCGCGGCTGCAGTCATTGGAAAAACTAAAGCTATTTTCGCAAGGTTTTGGAATTCCGGAGGTGGTTAGATCGGATAATGGGCCACAATTCCGAAGGGAAATGTTTGAATTCGCTAAAGAATACGGTTTCCGACTAATCACTGTCCAGTCCAATCACTAATCCGACTAATCACTAAGCAGTCCAAAACTGGCGAGAAGTAACGGGCAAGCAGAGGCAGCAGTTAAAATAGTACGAAATATCTTGGAGAAAGAGAAGGACCCAAATTTAGGGCTACTCGTTTAAAGGTCAACTCCACTGGAGACGGGCTACAGTCCAGCAGAGCTTCTAATGGGAAGGAGACTGAGAAAGAACTTGCCTGTTTTACCGACCTCGTTAAAACCATCGTGGCCGGACCTTCGAGACCACCAGCAGAAGATGAAGACAAAGAAAGAGAAGGCGTCGGGAAATTATAACCGAAGACACAGAGCTCAGGAGCTACCCGTGTTAAAACCCAAGGACCGCGTGTGGGTCAATGATAAATATTTCTACGGGGAGATAGTCAACCGACGCAGCGAACCCCGGTCATACGACGTGGAA
This sequence comes from Pyrrhosoma nymphula, assembly GCA_963573305.1. Taxonomy (NCBI): domain Eukaryota; kingdom Metazoa; phylum Arthropoda; class Insecta; order Odonata; family Coenagrionidae; genus Pyrrhosoma; species Pyrrhosoma nymphula. The sequence continues at coordinate 57,469,456 of OY754332.1, forward strand.
ATAGACGGAGGCGTGGTACGACGGAATCGAGCATTCCTAGCAGCGGCCCCACCGGCGGTGCAGAGGAGCGAGTCCAGTTCAACGGATCTCCAAGAGGGTGTAACGACAAGGAGTGGCCGGCAGATAAGAAAAACAACTTGTATTTGTGAGAGAGGGAATATGCACTAAATTTTTCTTTCTTTTCAGAGGAGAAAGGGTGTTGTTTTGTCATATGCCGGCGATGGCTTCGAGAAAGTTCCCGAGGTCGCCTGACGGTGTTTCAGTACCATGTGCCAGTCGAGGGTTCGAGAAGATTCCCCGATTCCCTCGAGAGAGTTCCCCAAGGTCGACGGAGTAATATAAAAGGGCGATCTTCGGTACGGCGCGGGGTGAGTAGTCAACATGCTCGCAAAACGGCACCTCGGAACTCTACCACTTGTATTCTCGGAGAAATAAATTAGTATACTCATTGGAAGTTGGTGTTTTAATCTAAGAAAGAAAACACTACAAGATGAAAGTAGGTTGCATAATAGCAAGGGTAAACATGTAGGTAGTATTCTTGCGTGAGTAGCATGAATTACATACCTGGTTCGTTATTTCGTCAAACTTCTCTCTTATATCTGTAGTTTGTTTTTTTTAATTTTAATGCGATGGAAATGACGGATTTTCAGCAAAAGCTTTCTAAATTAAAAATGCAGAAATTATATTTTAAATGTTGTAAATATTTGTGAGTTCTTTTATCATTTCCAAAAGTGATAAATTTTCTTTTGAAGTAAGTTACTACTAATAAACTTTACAGTAGCAGGCTACAATTCGTAGAAGTTTATTATATTAGTACTCATGATTAATAAAAATACTTAGTACTTTTTTACAAAATTTCTTTGCCTGACGATGCCGTAAATTGGTGAAATGCGTAGTACAATAAATATGTTTTTAGAAAATTACTAACTATTTTCATTAATCATTAGTACTAATGAGTACCTACGGTTAGCAAAGAAAGTATGCGACCCTGAACTTGAGGCTTATTATCCAGGGAACTCTGGATTACATGCTTTTATCCTTTATTATGAACGTTGACACTGAAGAAATGGAAGTCGAAATTAATTTTTTTCTAATCTGAGTTATTTAATTTCCACCAAACTTGTTTTAACTCCATTAAAAGTTTTTGTTTCGGGCCAAGAGGAAAAAGGAGCCCATTTTGTACCCCCATGCTCCAACCTTTGTATGAGTTATTTTCAAATTTTAGACTTTATTTTCAAACTTAATTTTCTTAAAGTTGACTTTAATTTCGCGGTACGACTTTGCCTCTGCTCTTACTGTTTGAAAAGAGACCTACGTAGCACCATTTGCTTGATCGTGAGTTCAGAACTACGTTGAAACACAAGGTAAAATACAAATTTATTTTCCAAAAAATGGAAATGAATGAAATGGAAATGAAAATGAAAAATGGGAAAAAAATGGAAATGAAACATTATAACGATTTTTATACATGTAAAATGTTTGTCATCCCTCAGCGTACGTCTGGCAACACCGCGAGGAAACGCGCGTTAGGAAAAGAAAGGGGGGAGTAACTTCGTGAGCTCCGACTAAACACAAGCTGTCGGATGACATAATCGTCACCGGGAAAGGGGATCAAGGCTAGACTGGGTGGTCGAGAGGAATTCGGTGTATCAGAGGGGGAGAGGAGTGCAGGAGAGGGAGAGGAGAGGTGTTAGACGTAGTTGAGGGAGAGGTCAGAATGGGAGGATGGAAAGAGAGAAATAAGAGGAAGGGTCGCAGGAAAGACGGACACGAAAGAAGGAACCCCCTCCCCACGCAAACAGCCTTTCATTCCGCAGCGGAAACTCAACGCAAGCTGAGGGACACCGGGGCATCTAAACATAATCTTCGCTGGGAACGGGGTCAAAGCTCTATCCCTGGGTGGTCGAGGAATTCGGTAAATCAGAGCGGGAGGCATGTGCGGGAGAGGAGGCTTGCTAGACAAAGAGGGAGAGGTCATCTCGGGAGGGAAGACTAACACAGGAAGAGGGAGAGCCGTAGTAGAGGAAGGAAGAAGACCCCTTCCCCACAAAAACGACCCTCCGTTGAGGCAGAGGTCCTTCGCCCACGCTTCCTCTCCCCCTCCCCTCTTCCGTCGCCCTCTGTTTCTCCTCCCTATCTGACCTCACCCTCTTATGTCTCCCACCTCTCCTCTCCTTTCTTCCACCCTCCCCCCTCCAGTCTAGACCAGAGGTCTGCAGATTACAGCGGGCGAGCCACACTCGCTCCGCGATGCGATTTTATTCGGCCCGCAGAATAATCATGTGGGAATGCGCCGCATGGTTCTTGTTCGGATGGTCGCCTCTTGTAATTAGTAGTGATTGGTTCGATTCGATTCTTCGGTTCTCAGTTCCACCGGTTCTTGAGCTGGGAACGGAATCCGGAACCGAAACTAAAAAGTATCGTCACCGAAATCATCGGTGAAAAAACCATATAAATGAAATATTCCAGCCTGAAAGTGGTGTTTGTCCATTAAAATTTGGTGGTGTCTTGTAATATTCATGAACAATAGTTTCAGTAATACAAATCCGTGGTGGTATCTGAAGCAGTGTAATGTATTGATAGGAACTTTTTTATCTCTACATAAAGAGCTGAATTTACTTTTATAAAAAAAAACATGAAAAGCTGAAAGTTTAGAATCACATTTTGAAACATTTTATCTTCACCGGGTATATCATAAAAAATTGGACGTTTATTGTTTTATTCTCGAAATTTCAAAGTTAGAGGCCGGTTCGAAAAAGCAAAAAAAACTAGCACTTCTGCTTCTAATGGCGATAAAAACATCAAAGGTACGATGTAAAATATCAGTAAAAACCTTTTAACACTACCAAAGTTTAGCTAAAGTTTGGTGTATGCTGCTTTCATTTAGGTTTTCAATTGGAATCCAGACTTGATTCTGCATAATTTATCCGCTGACTGTAGGGTATATTGTCTCCGGAAATTTTCTCTTCTATTTTCCGATCCGAGTGAAAAAAAATCCGTTAGAATGGTCTGTGGCACACCAACTTTCAGGACTCAACTTTTTAGAAACTCCGCAGCAACGGCTTCAGATGATTACTCACCGCTGGCTACATTCATCACATGGCGCGAGAAATGACACACCATTATCAAGATAAAACAGTTTCCTTGGCCCGTATTGTTCATGGGCTCAGCTACGTCTATATTCCCATGGTTTCAAAAGCACGTTCCGCAGCTGTGCTTGTGGCAGGGGTGCCTTACTCTGTCCATATGGACTTCGATTCCCAAATGAAATGTAATCCCTCGCTTAATTCCTGCCACCCTAATTAATACTTGGCCAAATATCGAGAAAAAACACTCTGCTCTAACTATCCGACAGCGGGTGGTCATGACATTGCTTTGACACCTCCGTCCGGAAGTCAACCGGCACCATTATTTTAAATCTAAGATGCCGACTCAAAGACGCATTTCCGGTCTTATGGAATGAAGTACCATTTCATATTTTAAAATTTCTCATATTCCTCTTTTTTACTCTTCGTCACGCCCTTGAATCTCGGAGAAACCTATAGCAATGTTTTCATGCAGCCGTTTTTGCGTCGTTTTTGCCGCTGTTCTGTGTTTCAAACAAAAAGGGACTTCATTTTCGTGGCAGCGGCAGCATTGGATGGAAAAAGATGACGGTGGAAAATCGTGACGCGTTCGGCCTTACTAATTCTTCTTATTAAATGTGGAGTCTCCGTAGAAAAGTTGATTTACACGATATTTATCGGCAATGGCCTGCACCGCGCATGTTCATTGTTATAAATGATAGGAATATTATCCACTAGAAAGGATCAAGTGACGAAAAAATTATTTGGTAGAAACTTAGTTCCTCACACCCTGCCGAAGCTTTTTCGACGCAGACTGCGTTAAAAGTAAACAGATGGGAAACACCAACGGCAAGGCAGCCTCCGTTGTAAGCCTCGCCCTGGTCTGGGATCACGGTTTCTTATTTCGCATTTCACGCGATTTTGTTCCGATTTAGAAAATTTCTTTATACACTTATCACACGACCCAAAAAACTCACCTCCGGAAGGGCAAAGTGATATTTTTCTAGTTTCTGACTCGTGCAGGGGTCTCCAAACTTATACTCCAAAGACGGTGAAATTTGCAATTAAAAAATCATTTGGGATTCAAACCCAGATCTCCCAATTAAAGAGCTGATTGAAAAGAAGTCACCAAACTTGTCACCACTAGGGACACATTGGGCATTTCCACACTTTCTGTGAGCCGTAGTATAAAAAGATAGTATTTTTGCTAATGTGCCATATAGACAATATCTATTCACCAATAAAGAAAATTTTATTTATTTAAGGAGCTGATTACAGTGGCTGTGAAATACAATAATCGCATATTAATGGTGATGAACACTACCAGAAAATTATCATTATTTCGTTGCAAATGAAAATAACAATTGGCATGAATGGTGCAATAGGCTTTGTGCTTTAAGAATTATATTTAACGGAGGTTCAAATTTTGGAACGCTTATTAAGAGTAGCGACTATTCAAAAAAGAACTTTTTGGTGCATTTCTGCACAACACTCTCGCGGGACGGATAAAATGATATTGTGGATCAGATCCCTCTTATACTCTCTTTTTCTCTCTCTCCTCTGAAGGCGGGTTCACATGTTAGCGTTCCTCACGAACGAGGTGAATAGTTTTGTGCGCAGCTAATCAGGTGCTTCACCTTGCACGCTTAGCTCCGCATCGCCAAAGTTGAACTCAGCTAAACTTTGTATGCGCGCGACGCGCCAGACGCGTGATACAAATGAAGGACACGGGGAGTCATGTCGTATTTACTTTAAATATTCACTGGGATATACTAGCATACATACATGAACTTTCTATTAGGAACTACTTAGGTGTGTATCTTGCGTTAAGCGAATGCACCTCATTTCTGTCGTTAGTATTACTAAAAGAATAAGTTAGATCTGTGGTACGCCAGAAATGAAAGAATGCATCTTGTATCTGTCATCAGTGTTGCCAACAGCTTTAGGGATCATTTCGGCCTTAATTATTCCTGAAACTTAAAGATACATCTCATGTTCGGCTTTAGTATTGATATCAGACATTTTTTATTATTTAGGTCACTATCATGCCTGAAATGAATGGATGCATCAAAAAATACGATGATAGAATTAAAATAATACAGCAGGAGGCTTTTGCTGAGGGAAATAAAACAAAAGTGGGTCTCTGATGAGCAAGTGCCATTAGCCAGAAAGAGAGTATAAGTGCGAATCTTGGCCAGAGCGGGTAAGGAAGAGACGGAAGGCAGAATAAATATACACTTGTTTAAGTCTCTTAAATATACTGACGACATATATGATTTGCATTTGCTTGACTCAGACTTAAGTAGTCCATTATGGGCATTAGGAGCACTAGCGACAGATATAAGATTATTTCGTCATGACTCGTTCCGTGTGATTCCACCGGGATGCTAAAGGAAGAAGTGCATATTTACATTACTTTCTCTCTTATCCACCCAGAAGGGTTTTCATCCCTGCGACTACGATTGCGTTCCGCGGTCCATGGAAAGTGATGTATTCTGCAAAATAGTTAAAAAAAAAGAGGGAGGTAAAATTTATTTCGTTTTGGGGAGGAAATTTGACGGTACTATTTTCATTGTGCTTTGCTATTCTACCACTTAAGTCTTCCTCTTACTGATTTGAATCCTTAGAGATACATAGACGCACAATGATAAAATATACCGAGTTATAAAATTATTAATTCTCGTAAGTTGGCTTTTTAGTTTCTTCTTCAGTGTAGTTTGTACCAAATTAAAATGGCCTGCATAGTTCTCAATCTCGTTCAACTTGAATTTTGAATATAACATTTTTTTTAATCAATAAAAGAAAAAAACGGAGTATTCATTAATTTATCTGATAGAATAAGTTGTTATCCTTAAAATAAAACTTCGAGTAGTAAACAGTTTTACTAGAAGAAATATTATGTTTTTTTCCAATTTGAATTGTTTTTTATTTTCCTACATTGAGTAAACATACACGGATCCAGTGTTTTCATCCCTTTTTATTACTGATTTCTTAGTTAAGAAATTCAATGAATAACTTAGATAAAATAGGACGAGTTGTAAAATGAACAATTATCTTAAGTACGTCAATTCGTTTCTTTTACTGTGTTGTATCACACACATTAGAAAAGCCTGGAAAGTTCTTAATGTCGCTTATCTTACATTGTGTATAACATTTCATCCTTCAAGCAATGAACCAAAAAATTGTTTACGGTCTTAATTTTCTCATTTTGAAGTAGTTCTTATGCTAAAAATCCAAACTTCCGAAAAGAAAACTCTTTTAACGGAAAACACCTTGCATTTAATTGACTCGTAAATCTATATTTCGTGTCTATCCAGGTTCATTATACTATATCCTAGATGTGATAAAGAAACATGGAATCAGAGTTATAACTTCTTTTTTGATAATGATTTCTTAGCTGAGAGTTACAAAGACGCACGAAGAAAACATAGGCGAAGTAACACAGTTAATGTATTATCTAGGTATGTTGATTCCTTTCATTTATTGTACTATAGGGTTTGTACGAACTAAAAATTGCCTGCTAAGTTTTTTAATGTCGCTAATTTACGTTATGTATGAAAAGTTTTTACTTTAATCAAGATGGGAAGAACAAATATAGTTTTATTATTCTCCATTGAAACAACAAAATGTATCCAGCGTGAAACAGTTTTATTACAGAAATATTGCATTTGAGTCATTCAAAGTTCAGTATTTTGTCTCTACTTTAGTTTTAAATATGTTATATCCTTCATTGAATTCACAAACACGGACACAAAATTCCAATTCCTTCAATTATGCTGATTTCTTTACTCAGAGATAAAAACATGAAAAATTTTAAAATAGTTAATATTCATACAAAAAATGATTTTTCTAAGCTTGGTAGTTCGTCTCTTTTACTTTGTTGTTTGTTCGAAATATAAAATGACTGCAAATTATTAAATGCCTTTCATTTTTCTTAACTTTTTTTAAATCAACAATGAAATAGAAAAGATAGGGTTTTCATTTTCTCCTTTTGAACTAATTGTTATGCTAAAATAACAAATTTCAGAAAGGTGTACTGATTAAATAACAGAAATATTGCATGAGGAATTATACAAATAATGGTTCAACTACGTTTGTTTATTCGTTTCACTTACGTTGTTTTTGTACGTAATTACATTTCCTGCAAAGTTCTTAAGTAGTAGTAGTATTTTTGTTTAACGTACTTTGACGGCTAAATTCATTTCGCACATACTGTCTGCCACGTGCAGACAGGGGCAACAGCACTCGGACGAATCGGAGGATCACCCCTCCAAACTCGAGCCCAGCCCAGCGATGCATAACTTCGGTGACTCATCGGGAACCGGTGTTTCCATCGTGGCAGGCCGTTGCCCGCAAAGTTCTTCATGTCGTTTTATTTAACGCTATGAATTAGATGATAGAGTAGTCCTAATTTCGCCTTTTAAACTAGTTCTTATTCTAAAACTATGAACTTCACAAAAATTAAAAGCTGTAATAATGTATGTGATAACTCTAAGTTCATTTCATTTCTCTATACACTGACTCTGTGTTCCAAATACTTTTTTCTAAATGATTTCTTTGCTCAGATATACAAATACGTTGGAAAATGAATTAGGATCAGCTATAAACAAACTTATATGAATCATTATTTTTTAGTTTATTTTACTCTATTGTTTGTACTAAAAGAAATTGACTGCACATTTTTTAAGGTAAATCATCTTCTGCATGGTGTATAAAATAATACTCTTATATTCAATGTAGGAAGAAATAGAGTAGTGTCTTAGTTTTCTCCTTTTGAAACTTTGTTGTCAAAGAACTTATAACTTTTGAAAAGGACACAATTTCAATTTCAATTTAAAGTTGAATTTTCTCTTAAAAAGTTTTTAAATTTCAATTTTTTCTATTAGCTGGTTTGCAATGCGTTATTTTTTGTATTAAATAACCGTAAATGAACTTAGTGATCCATTTCATTTGTTCTTGCTGGTTTCTTTGCTCAGAGATGCAAAGACGCTCAATGATAAAATATGCCAAGTGATAAAATTAATGAAACATTTAAGTTTCTTAATTCCTTTCAGTTACTATGCTGTTTTTACGAATTTATAATTGCCTGCAAAATTATTTATGTCGTCCATCTTACATGGAGTATAAAATATTCTTTTCTATAATCAATAATAGAAAAACTTGAGTAGAATTTTTATTTTCAGTTTGAATAGTAGTTGTTACGGAAAAATTCAAAACTTTCCCAAAGGAATTAGTGTTATTAGGTGGAAAAATACATTGGAGTGATTAAAATTTAAATAGTTCTTCTCTATTCTGTTTACTTTTTTTTTAAATATTAAAACTATTACTATGGACAGAAATTTTTTTGTTGCGCCTTGTGTATGTGTGGAATTTGAGGTAGATATAGGTCCTTGTTATCCGTTTGGGATAGTCGAGAAGACGCAGACCCATGGATGATGATTGGGTGTTACATAGATACCCAATTATATAAAACTAAAGGTAGTAGAAGACCTATATTTGCTTGGCCAAATGCTCTCACGGCACTTTTATCTGAAGAGATCAGTCGGAATACGGGTGAAAAAGTTGAAAAAAAAACCTACTTGGTGAAAACCTCAAATGCGGAAATATTACTTCAACAACGTAGAAATTTACGATAAGACATAAAAAATCAAATGATATGGTCAATATGATGATCAATATCCGAGAAATTAATTTTCATTCAATAAGACGATTTAAATGGAACACTTTATGCTGGGCTTTGAAGTTAAGAACGAATGTGGTGCACGACCTTCGGGGTTGAAACATTCCTCATTGCGCCACTCCACAGCATGATGCGATTGAAAAGAGTTATTGGGTTCCAATTTATTTATTAAATAGATTGTATTATGTCACTTTGGCATGTTTTCATTCCCGGTGTTCCCAGTAGTTAATATTTACTGATGCATTACCATAACCACTTGCATCCTAGATTTATCTTTTACGATCAACTGATGTCATTAAGTCCCTAGTTATTGTAATATTCTCATAAGCTTTGGCTGGAGTAACTTGACCGTATCAGTGCTATAATTACCCGCGGGATAATTCAGGAAACCAAGTCACCAAGTATTTAGTCAAACTGAACACATACACTTGTAGAACGCCGTAATTTGAAAAAAACTTGAAGAAACACTGTCATTTACCGGTGATCCCTTGCCTATGTTATTCCCTCCTAATGGTAGTTGTAATTATGTGAAGGACACAATGATTTAATCGATTGGAACAATTTTCCTGATTAATGAGTGATGAAAATGCTATATCTTGGGATAATCAAATGAAATATTAAGTTTAATCGTGTAAAATATAATTATATCCTATTAACCGTAATTCTTCGTCAATATTCGTAGGTTTATTTTGACGGAGGAAATAACTGAAAATTCTTTCTGCACTGATTTTTAAGTTTATCACTTTATATCACGTTGAACATTTATACCATGGGTATTAAATAAGCCAGTGAAAATTACCATCTGAGTTTCTAACGTATTCAAATCAGAATATTTTAAGTTAAAAATTAGCCGAATCATTTTTTCATAGCTTCGTTGCATTTATCCTCCAGTACGTGAAAACGCCCGAAAAATGTGCTGAAAAAATTATAATAATTTTCGGATTGATTATTGGTAAAAATCATCTGCACCTGCCCTCTGCCTCCACTGTCTGAGCCAAACAACAGTTATTGTGAGGGTGCAAAATATTCGTCAAAATTATGGTGTTGATCGATATGTCTTTCCATCACGCTGGCTAGTACATTGAAATATCCATTAGATTGTACTGCACTTAATGTGGGTGTGAAGATGTTTATGTACAGTAGCTTCAATAGATATGTAATTCGCGGTGATACATTTAAGTTCCATTTTCAATGATGTAATTCAAAATAAACCAAAAAATTATATTCCTAGGGTAATTACAAAATCGAGTAAAAAAACTTTATGCTCTTTACATAGTGGAACAATTCTTACAAAAATATATTTCTCCAAACGTCAACGAAAATAACTGTTGGAGGAATACGCACGCTATTGATGCTACGCAATAAATGACTGTTGCATATTCCTTACATAAATTGTTACATTGATTTTGTTGAACCTTCAGGAAAATTTACGTTAGATTTTTATAGTTAACTATAATACTGAAAATTTTTACAAGAGTAAAAGAAGCAACTTAAAGTTTTCCCTATATATTATGGTAAACTTTAACCCTCGCCACCTGTTACTAAAAAAATTACATCCTACCTACTTGGGGTCTTTTTGACCCCATCGTGAATATTATTTTTTTTAAGAAATAATAATTTACCAGTGACTTATATTCATGCGTTTTTTATTTAAATACATTTCACATAAATTAACAGAAAAATAGCACTGCAAAATATGAATTGCTTAGTTTACAAAAAAATTATTATGTACAATTTATTAGATGGCATTCGAGAACAAAATTATGTGTGAGATTAGAGTAACATTTTGCCTTGAATAATGAGGATTAAGTTTACTCTACTATGTAGTTAAGTACGTAGTGTAATTAGTCTAATACAATGTAACATAAAATATTTAAACATTTGCAACATATTGCCAAAACATTTTCAGAGGAACACAAGTATTGCAATTCACCAACACAAATTTTAAAAGAATAGACTTCTGCTGGGAATAATTATTTCCTAACAAATGGCAGTAAAAATAGAATCTTTTACAAAATTTCATAACTCAAAAGAATTGTTCTAAATTTTAATCTGAATCTTCATCTCCACATTCATTGCAGTTACATTGCATACAGACGCTTCTATGTTGAACAAAATCATCGCACACGAATCTGTTGCAAACATTGCAATGAAACTTATCAGGGCAAATAGAACATTTACCACGCTTATTCATGGAAACTATTTCTCTGTCATTTACCGGCAGAATCCTGCCAATCCCAGCATGTTTGATCGCAGCCCGAATTCTATATTTTGGCATCCGGTTTTTCCTACTCCATGATGAATTTCAGGTGTTATCAATTCTTTTGCTTATTCTAAAAGGAATAGGTGCCTACAATATTTTCCGCCGAAAGAGGGATATTTTCTCAAATACAATTGGTATGCATTTATACCTCCAGATTTAAAAAAGATAGCCAATGGCCATCTTTTAGTCTCTCTTTTTACAGAATACTGTCTGGCCATTTTATCTAAAGTATCCACACCGAATTTCGTAAAGTTGTCGTACAGAATATCTTATGGTTTATTCTTTTCAGAGAAACAAATTTCAAATGCAGTATGTTGAGTAGGCAATTAAACCACTGTTTTTCCTTTTCTGCGGACATTTGAGGTCAAAAGAGTGTTATTGGAAAATGAAAAATTTGAGGAACTAATCTCCCGGTTTTTTATGGAAGATTGTTGATGGCAATTCTCTGTGATTTTTTTGCAGCGAGTGAAAGATATAATTTTAATAAATCTTGGCCAAGATCAAAACTTTACAAAAAGTATCTGTGGTGATGTCTCGACCAGTCCTACTCTAATGACTCACCAATTCCATTACTGCCCACTTCCCTTGTTGTATTTCAGGCTTTTCTCCATGTCTACCTGCGTAGATTTGCAAATTTATAATGTGCATATTTTCGCAATCCACAGCCATCCAAATTTTAACGCAGTATTTTTCTGGTTTTGAGGGAATATATACTTCAAAAGCACAACTTCCTTTTTGAGTACATAAATGTTCATCAACAGTGATTTTGGGACTTGAAATGAATGAACTTTTTCATGCACAAGAAAATAAGTTCATTCTTTCCTATACAACCTCTACCTTGTTTTTTGCTTCCCTGTCACGTGCTTCCCGTGTTTCTTTATCGTCAAATCTTAAACAGATCAGAATATTTTCAAAATGACTTGTTGACATAGTTGCTTTCAAAATCGGAAATCCAAATCCATCCTACAAAAATTCGTGCAAAGGTTTTCCTCGCCCTGTTTGAACACCGTAAGTAACACAGGACAAGAAAAGCTAAACATTCGATGGAATCGAGACTCTTCCATTTTCCTTAGCTATTTCTATCCTTAATTTGATTTAACGGTTGATTTGTGTATTGATAAAAATATTTTCTACCATTAAATCAGTAACAAAGAATCGAAAAAAATCAGCTTTTTCCACACACTGAACATTTCCTGGGAAATCTGCGTCCACCCTGATGATATTCCTGGATAATATATTTCCAGTCGTAGGTATTTGGTTCCATAGTATCCCATTTTATTTTTCCATCCTTCTCATCGTGCAACGTGATTCACCTTCTTTGATACATACGCCTTGGAATTCCTATGATACTCGTCCTCCTCCTGGTACTCTATTTACACCTCTATGTTGTCATCCTGCTTCACACCCACTCTCAATTTTAAATGTATTCTTCATCTAAGACTAATAAATCGTTTAGGGGTTCGTTCTAGCTGTACCCAGGAGCAAATTCGACTCTTAAGACTGCCATAATTAGGAATTATTCTTGTTTGACCTGTGTCTGCATTAGATTAGAGGAGATATGCATATAAATACACCCGAATCAATAGGAGTTGCAACAATATCACACTTGGCAAATAAAACAATTCTAACCATTCAAAAAATACATATGACGTTGACAACGTGAGTTTTCTGTGGCTTTCTCCTTAAATCCACTAGGTACACTATTTAAAACACCGATTCCTTCAATTCCCTCACAAAAATATTGTGATTATTTCCTTACGAGAACTGAAAAAAAGGAAAGTGGAATTAAGAGTGGCTTAAAAAAATCCATATTACCTAGACATGAAGCAGAACAATCTCCCGTAAAGGACTTAAACGTAGTACTAAAGTAGTATTATTAACGTTATAAAAGTAGTACTTGCGGGTTCACTAATAATTCCTGTGCCGGATATACTCTTGAGCAAGGATAACTATGACTTCTGCAGCCGTCGGAGGGGTGACCACGAGTGACAACTCTCACTGTATAAGCCAAGCTCGTATCAGAGGCCGAATACTACAAAGTCAAAATACGATTGGAGAGAACACTTAACAGTGTATTGCTGATTACAAAGAAAACACATTGTTGATGACGAATCAGCTCTGCGAAGATAACAGTTAGATTGGAAGTTGCAGGACAATGAAGGATTTTACAATCGTCGGAGGAGCGACCACAAGTTACTAACTTTCTCTGTATCAGCTGAGCTGAATATCAGTGGACGAATATCACGAAGTCAAAATGCGCGGAGAAAACATTACGGGGTGTCTTGAGTAGCTGCAGAGCAAGTTGAAAACATGGTATGCTAGCAATCACTTTTTAGCATTCAGCTGCGCCATGGTTTTATATAATGGGGTGAGGTGAATGTGATCGCTTATGCGTTAGTCTCTAAGTTCACCCCTTTGGAAACAGCTGATATGTAATAGATTTTTCACTTGATTAGCTAAGCCTCTATTTGTTTCACAAAGTTAAAATATAGTTTTTTTATACGACGATGTATATTACTGGAATATCTAAATTGGTGTCTTATACGAGAGAAACACATCCAGAGAGTCCATATCTTTACGATCTTCTTCTATTCTAATAATTTGGAAATACAGTATATTACTCAGTTTATGATAAAATATGCTAATATTTTTTCCTTGCATGACAGAGTCATGACAAAAGCTATTTTTTATTTAATAATTTCTAAAAGAAGATGAAAATTAATCTCCTAGTATTCAGGTACGTTGGGGAATATTTTAGTTCCACATACCCTACTTGGGGTCAATTTTGACCCCAAGTAAGAAATTATTTTTTTTAAGGTTGATAAAGGCAAATATTTTAAAAATGAAAATTGGAGTCGATGCAAAAGTATTTTTTTCGGAGAATTCCTAAAATGTGATGCATAAAACTGTAAAAGGTAATAAGTTATTCAACTTTTTCTATGAGCTGGGGTCAAAAAAGACCCCAGGTAGGTAGGGAGGGTTAAAGTGTTAGTGAAGTTATTGAAAAGTTATGAGGGTACATTGAATTATTTATTTTGTTTTATTAAGTGAGCAATGAGCTTCAAAGTTTATTATTAGTAAAATAATGAATTGCAAAGATATTATAAAGATTACTTTTAGTTATCTGATAGTTTTCTGTATTAAACATATTTTTTCCAATAATTTTGTTTTCATACTCTTAAAGATAACTATTTATATGATTGTGTTCTTTTCATTAGTTAACTCAAAGCTCTCTTATAAAGTTGTCATCAAGTGAAATAAAGCAAAACGTTTGTAATAAATATATGTTAACTACAGAAAAGGTATTAGTTTACTAAAAATAAGATTTTGGTAAACTAAAGACCTCACTAAAAGTTATTATATATACTGAATTGATGCAACTTAAGAAAAAAATAAGCTAAAAAAATAACCTCTTTTAAATTTAGCAAGGCAGTTATTGAGGAAAGAACTACGGTGGGCAAGGTTTTATGAAGGTTTTATGCATAGAAAATAATTTTGCTCCGTATCATTTTCCTCCACGTAGCGTTTTGAATCGTAATTTTAATCAATTTCACTGACTTTAATTTAATTCAATATTGATGAGATTTTATTGGAACATCAAGCAACGTTGTATGTTATTAATGTTTTCCATGGAAAGTTGAAATTTACGTTTTGACAGAGGCTCTACTATGTTTCTTTTTCAAATTTACGATAAAATGAAGTTCGATAACAATTGCGTAAAAACCCCTGACTTTGTTGCGCTGGTTTCAATAATGTTTGGCTTTTTGGGCCAACTGAGGCTTATTGGAGGGAAACTCTTTCACTTTCGTGCAAAGGTTCTTTACCATCAGTAAAATAAGCAGAAATTTCTCCGAACAGGGACACTATCGAGCGATCAGTGCGGGCTAGTGCTAGGCCAGTTAAGCTGGAGGTGCGGGTTATGAATACATGTACAACATTTAGTAGAATCACAACCTTCACTGCTCACACGTGGATGCTAGGGGATTAGAACCGCGCTGTGTTATTGAGAGACAGTGAGAGTAGACAGGTGCGCAAGAGAGTAACTATAAAAAAATATATGGTAGTTACACTGACTAGATAATTGCAAAACATTATTTTCATTTGCAATTCATAATATTTATTACAAAATTTATTTCATTGCCAACAACTGTTTTTCACCGGGGATAAAATTTATAAATGATTTTCACTCACTTTTCTCCATTTGAGTGATTAATGTCTAAAAATGGTCACAAGTATTTTTTTAAGCGGAAATAAAAATGACACCTTTATGGAATATCTTTCTGTGCTGCCTTATTCTGTCGCATCGCTTGCTGTTCGTTATTTCTCAGCAATAAAGACACCCTAAAGTAAACTATGAATGCTAGCGTAAAAGTATTGAGCTTAATTTTTCTAATATTAATTTCTGGAATAGCTGCATTATATTTTGATGGGTTACTGCATTCAATTTGGTATGGTGAGGGGAGTTATTAATACATACAGTGTAATGAATTAGAATATTTTTCAGTGTAATTTACAGTGAATATGCATAATTTTAAACTGGATTAATATTAATATCTCATTGCGCCATGTAAGCTTTAGAACTTTTGTAATTGCCTTCGTAAAAAAACACATGGATTGGTTGGGTGAAATTCACAGTGAAAAAATCATTCGCCTGGACTGGGATACGAACCCAGACCCCCGATTTCGCGCCGAGTGCTCTACCAGTTGAAAAGCTCCATAAAATTCACAGTGATAGATGACTCCTACTAGGTAGCTTAACTGGTAGAGCACTCGGCGCGACATCGGGGGTTTGGGTTCGAATCCCAGTCCAGTCGAATGATTTTTTACTGTGAATTTCACATAGTTGTGTGACCACCAGCGGGTGACTCCGTTACAGTTACTGCGCGGCCAGTTCCGCAGTTCTTTGATCATGGAATGGTATTATCTTCCTCGTCATCTAGTTTGTAAATATCTGTAATATTATTTCACGAAATCAATATGCGCAATAGCCACACTTTAAATTCGGAGCCGCACGATCTTAAATGATCGTAGGAAGATTAAAAAAAAACTATTTGCTAAACAATGTGATTGCAATATTTTTAGGTTTCTTTTTCAATTACTTAATAAATTACTGCATTGCCAGAATAAGCGTTTTTTATTTCGTTACCAGGTAATTTCTAAGGAGTCGTAATTCCTTTTTTCAAAATTCTGAAAATAGAATTAGTACTACTGCTCTTCTCTGGGCAATACATTTTAAATATCAGTAGAAATGATCTGACAAGACCGAGACGTGTTCAGGTGAAATATTAGTCGATGCACCGAATTCTAATTCCAAGCTCGATGATACTGCAAACATCTCATCTGTGAAATAAAAATATTTTTTTAATGCCTGTTTCTATAATAACCTAAACATACCCTGCTTATTGACTATAATCGTTGACTAGATAATTCATTTTCGATTTCTGCTAATCAATATTGTCTCCTTGATCAATTCTAATTTTCCTCGGCATTCATTTCTTTATATAGCTATAACTATTCCACAGAAACTAGTCACGTGGGGGCGAAATTATGTACCGGAGCACTAAATTCGCCGGCTCGTAGCACTATTCCAAATGCTCACAAGGTAAACCTGTAAAACAATTCAACTTGTGTTTGATGGTTTATATTTAAAAGTTCGTAAATTTTTTTTCTTTCATGAATTTGAAAGGTCATTTCATGTCTGGGTAAATTCTATATCGATTTTTTAGAACCAATGATGTTTCAATGTTGTTTTGAAATGAAAAGGTGGAATTGGTACTCCTTTTTTTACAGGAATGCATATCTTTATCTAATTTTGATGCCTATGTGAACAAAATAAATTTGGCCAAGGCACGAAATTCCAAAATTTTACTCGGAGCATATTTGTTTAAATGTTCGCGGACGTAAACTAATAAATATCTACTTAAATTATAATTAATTTTACAAACTAGCTCTACCTACGCTGAATTGCAAAATAAACGTCTTTAAATAGTAATTAGTTGATTCAGTTCCCATTTCTTGAATCAATATCGTCTATTTTCAAGAATCATCCAATGAAATGGTGACACATATTCACCTCCCGTTATCATGTATGAATATTACCCAAAAAAGTCAATTTTAGATAATAATGAGATCACTCTATTATAAAATGCTTGCTCACATATTTAAATAACTATCATTAAACCGCGAAATTTTATTTTTAACACTCCATTGATATTGGCATATTACTCTGTCGCGTATTTCGAATTCGCATGACTAGTTCATTTTTTATCGATTGCCAAAAATCAAAATTCTACATAGTTATGTTGTTAGTACCGCTGTTATACGAATTAATTTCGTTATGTCAGTATGGTAGTCACAAAACTGATGCGTGCGGTAATCTGAGCGCTAATTTCAAAAACCCTCCTTAGTCAGGTTTCAAGAACATAGTTTTTACTTTTTTACCAGTTGTTTTCGAGCCATTAGATATTACTATAAGGCTCGTTTCTACAATTCTTGAAACCTGAGCCGTAGTTTCAGAATTTACGTCATCAAATACGTAAAAGGATGAAATGAATTTTATTTCTATGAATCTACATTTTTTCAGCACGACAAATGTTTACGCTAGTAGAACTTTTTCTTTATTATTTATTTCACCAGGATATTAATTGCAATAATCCAAGGCGCGTAATGGCAAAATGGTTTGAATGAGCACTTACCTAATTCTAAAATGCCGTGGCATATTAAAAAAACTTCATATTTTCAACAATGACATTGGTATCCTAAATTCTTCTTTTTATCATCGCCCGAAGCTAATTTTATGTTTCTGGTATATTTGTTTTTTTTTGTGTTTATATATTTTGGTTTCTACAATTTTTGAAAATCATCATGTTTATTTAAAGTACATATCATACACTGGTACTGTTTTCTTCTTTAGCATTTTATTTTTAATGCCATTGCGATGATGCCAAAACAAACCTTAGTTATAGTGACCACTTAGGCTCGTTAGCATGCTTATAAACTCCCATGTTCAGCACTGCTGCCATTATAACGCCTCCTCGCATCATCTTAAATTTATGCTGCATTTCTGGAATTAGAATCCTTCATTAATTGAAAAGGTACAGCACATTAAATGTTTTTGCATTCTGAGAGTGTTTTTACTTCTAAATCTTTTTTTGTTCTAGAATTTTTTCATATTCATTTCCTCACATCATTATGATGTCGCTATACCATAGTCTGTTTTAGTAACTTTGTTAATCGATTCTCTAATGTCTTAAAAACTCGAATTCAAGCGAAATAAGGACCAAGTGGTCAGTATTTTAGAAATTTTTGTACTTTAACTTTATTGGTATATAGTAATAAATCCATATACCAACAATAATTTTTCTAAATTAGTGTTTATCATTTTTTTAATGAGTAAATTCAATTTTGATTCTTGTGAATCACCCAGCTTTTACGCAAAATACAAAACATTCATTGGTATTTCGTTTTAATTTTCATTTATTAGACAATGCAATTTCAACGGTTTTATAAAAATGTGAAATATTAAAAATTAGTTCGTTCATATCGGTGGCTAAGTAATTTAGGTACTTGCAATTTATGCCAATCAGCATTGTGGTCATCAAAACTTGACCGGTAATTTCTTTTCTAAGGTATTTATTTCTTAATGCCAAATAATGATTTCACAAAAGCACAGGGTATATTGGTGGAATTATTATTTGCAGCACTATATTGAAAAACCCTTGAAATTGCTGTGAATTGAATTTAAGTGGCAGTTAAATTGGTTAGATAACTTATATTTTAATTTAAGGTTGCTTTTTTCATCGCCTTAAATTATGCTGTTTTTTAAGAATAAGAGATTATTATTCTGCGAAATCATTTATTACTAAGCCACTACCGGCCGAGTTGATAAATACTGAAAAATTATTTTTTTACTTTACATAAGTACGTACTAAATGAGAAAACTTGAAAAATTTGAATTTCGGAAAATTTGTATATGATAAAAAATAAAAGTTGTGTTTTCTCAACTTTTGCAGAATTTGATATTCTATGTATAGTTATGCAACCAGCATTGACCTAAATTGCCATCTCTTACAGCTGTGCCGTTATTAGTGTCAGATATTTTCCTTCGCTTTTTTATGTCACGAGAAACTTTTTACTTCATAATAGAATGGTTAGAACGTCTTTAAAATTATATAGCCAATCGAAATGTACTGTTATCTTCACTTAAATTCTAATTCCTAACATATTATATGGTTTGAAATGAATTATTCATTAAAAATAAGAATTTATTACCAGAAGAACATTTTATTTCACAATGTGGAAATGTAATCATGATAATTACAGGTTGAAGTGAAATAATCAACTTCTAGATATGAAATACAATAAAAGATTTTGGGTGCAATCTAGCAAAGCATTTTATAAATTGGATAATAGTTTGGATTTGACACTGACGGTACCTCCTTCTATTACTACTTTTCAACTTCACGGGGCAGTGATAACTGAGATGGCCTCCCTTTTCGGGGGTTAAGAAGCAAACTACATTGTGGTTCCTGATTATCTCCTAGTACATTCACATCACCTTTGACAAGCGCGATGGCTTGGTATGATTTGAATTCTACTAGAAACATTAGACTATTCGTTGGATAATCTGTACAATTTTCACGACTTAGTGAAAATACTATCCAATAAATTAATAAACAATCGCCACCACCATTTTTTCCCTCAAATTCTAGTTCGGTAGTTTTTTATTTGCATTTTCATGTAATTCCACACCTCCCATGTATTTATTATACTCCCCAA
Organism: Pyrrhosoma nymphula; assembly: GCA_963573305.1. Lineage (NCBI taxonomy): Eukaryota > Metazoa > Arthropoda > Insecta > Odonata > Coenagrionidae > Pyrrhosoma > Pyrrhosoma nymphula. Next base: position 57,489,242 of record OY754332.1, read on the forward strand.
TCACACGAAGCTGAGTTATGGCTATTTATTTTATATATATTTCTTGCAAAAAGTTTTTATGTACCCAATGGAAGTGCAGAATATGTATTGCTGGCTACGGTGACTACCGAGTTATCATTCCATCGAACAATTGAAAGACCCACAGCTTCACCGAATACCTGATCCCAGGAACCACTGGGCTATTTCCCGATTTCGTTAGTGTTTTCCAATGGGCATTTTCCAGTTCTGTTTTCTCGGATGGTGCCCTTGTCGAAAAAACCCTTTTCTTTCAAAAAACTAAATAAATTGTACGAAACGAAAATAGTTATCGAAAAATATGCGATGATAAGAGGGTTCATGGACAACCTTGAGCCTCACCATACGGTAAAACCTTAAATAAATATCCATCGGATGAACAACCGTTTGAAAACAACGAATTTAATGTATAAGCAATTTGCACGCCATCACGACATATAATGAGTATCGAAAACCAATGCTTGTAGCGGGGATATTTTAAATCAGAACAGTTATTTAATACACAAATTATTTTCACAATTTATATATGAATCTAACCAATTAAATTTGCCATTTGAATACTACTTTTTACTGTTACTTACACAACGTTATCAGAATAGTCGTCTTTCAATAAAGTGAAATTCTTTATTTTTAGTACATTTTGTTAATTTAGCCAGTGAATGGTACTTATATTGCTCATATTCTTGAATTATTTATATGATTATTTTCGAAATCCATCGAATTTTTTGCAATTAAAAAAAATATCATTGCGTAATTATTAAAACACACCAATAAATACTGAACTTATGCGTAAATTCTATCATTTTTTACTAAGTACAATAAGATTTGAATAATAGACGATAATTTTGAAATTTAGCATAGGTTTAGGTAAATGAAACAGAAGTACAGATTTAACAGCATTTAGGAGGATAACTACGAAAATACGGAGTAGTACCTAACTTTAAAAAACATTGCTGAGGAATAAGAGAAACAAAGCTCTTATAAAAAGTAATTTTATGCGAATGCTTAAAACCTAGGCGTCTTATCGCAAAATTTGTTATGCGAGTACTTCCATAAAAATAAAAAAAATAAAAATGTTTAATGAAGATGTTGGATAAAAAATAGAATTTTGATTTTTATAGCTTTGTAAACAAATAACTAAATCAATGCCGCATTTCGCAATTTGTTTACTTCATTCGGTGAATATTGAGTTTCGATTTCAATTTTTTATGAGGAATTTTCAAACCAATCAATGCAATAGTAATGTTTTATTTTGCTGTGAATTCTGTGCATTTCTTCGCCAAACGCAACAGGATACTGTTTCAGCATGTAACCCAAAATAAATTATTGCACAACTTGAGCAAACATCGTACTTCCCTGTTTTACCGCACCAAAATAAAAAACCTCCCACAAATTTCAAGACATATCCTTTTGTGGAATTGTTCTCTTTGCATGGACCACGGAACGAAATGCAAGTCACAGAAGTAAATACTCTTTTAAGTGGAAATACTTTTTTGCCAATACACTTCTGCCTATAATAACTCGGGAATTTAACACCCATTGGGGACTACATAGGTTTTTATCATGCGTTTACCAAATATACCTTATATCAGTCGCCAGTATTGCTAATAGAATCTCTTAGAAATGTGTTATGTCAGAAATGAAAGAATGCATCTCGTATATGTCGCCGGTGTTCCCAAGAGCTTTCGGGATCATTTAGCCTCACCAACCTGAAGCTGAGCGAAAGAGTCCTCGCGGCTCTAATAGAGAGAACTGGCGTCAGATTGTATATAATGCGCGTTTTTAGTCCATTTGTGTCACAACGCTCGATATCGAGCTAATGACCGAGAGAAAGGTCAGTATCATGCCTGAAATGAATGGATGCATCAACAAATACGATGAGAGAATTAAAATGATACAGCAGGAGGCGTTTGTTGAGGGAAATAAAACAAAAGAGTGTCTCTGATGAGAGTGTTCCATAAGCAAGAAAGAGAGTATGAGAGCGAATCTCGGCCAGAGCGGGTAAGAAAGAGGCGGAAGGCCGAATAATCATGCGCTTGTTTAAATAATCCTCTCAGCTATACTGACGACAGATGTGATATGCATTTGCTTGGCATTAACTTAAGTAGTCCATTATGGGCATTTCCAGCACTAGCGACAGATATAAGATTATTCCGTCATGACTCGTTCCGCGTGATTCCACCGGGATGCTAAGGGAAGAAGTGCATATTTGCATTAGCATTCTTTCTTATCCACCCAGAACTGTTTCAATCCCTGTGACTACGACTGCGTTCCGCGGTCCTTGGAAAGTGATGTATTCCGAAAAATAGTTTAAATAAAATATGCAGTTGGTTTAATTTTTTTCGTTTTGCGGTGGAAATTTGGCGGTACTGTTTTCATTGCGGTTTGCTGTTCAACCGCTCGAGTCTTCCTCTTACTGATTTTATCATTAGAGATACAGAGACGCACAAAGATAAAATATGACGAATTATAAAATAATGATTCACCTAAGTTGGATTATTAGCTTCTTCTTCAGCTTCTCTATTTATTTAAAAATGAGTTCACTTTGTAAAATTCCAAAAAAAAGGTTTTTTTTCCGACCCAGGGTTTTGACCATTAAACAGTCATTATCATACCTTGATCAAGGCTGAAAAATCGTCGAAACCCTGAGTCGGAAGAAATAAATATTTTTGAGGAATTTAACAAAGTGAACTCTTTTGTACATCATCGCAATGTGGTTCCGCCAAGTCAAACAGGAACATCTGATTCTTCAGTGTTGTTTGTGTCAAATTAAAATTGCCTGCATAGTTCCCAATATCGCTCAACATGAATTTTGAATATAACATATTTATTTTAATCCATAAAAGGAAACACGGAGTATTCATTAATTTATCTGATAGAATAAGTTGTTATCCTAAAACTAAAACTTCCGATAAGTAAACAGTTTTTAAAGAAGAAATATTATATTTATTTTTTCCAAGTTGAAATTATTTTGTATTTCCTACGTTGAGTACTCAAACACGGGTTCAGTGTTTTCATACATTTTAAATCCTTGTTTCTTAGTTAAGAAATACAATAAAAACTGTGTTTCTTTTACTGTGTAGTTTCTACCACACTTAAAAAGTCCGGAAAGTTCATAATGTCGTTTATCTTACATTGTGGATTAAATTTTCATCCTTCAAGCAATGGACCAAGCAATTTTACGGTATCAATTTTCTCCATTGGAAGTAATTGTTATGCTAAAACTCCAAACGTCGGAAAAGAAAACAGTTTTATCGGAAAATAAACCTGACATTTGATTGACTTGAAGTTCTTTATTTTTTCTATCCTGGTTTCAATATTATTATAAAGAAATATGAAAATACAATTTCTTTTTTGATACTGATTTCTTAGCTCAGAGTTACAAAGAAAACATAGATCAAGTAACACAATTGATATATTATCTAAGTACGTTGAATCCTTTCATTTACTATACTATGCTGTTTGCACGAACTAAAAATTGCCTGCTAAGTTCTTAATGTAGTTTTGTTAACGATATATATGATAAGTGTTTGCTTTCATAAGTATGGGAAGAATAGAAATAGTTTTAACATTCTTCAAGTATGTTTCGTAAAACAAAATCTATCCAAACTGAAACCGTTTTACTGCTGAAATATTGCTATTGATTAATTCAGATTTCAATATTTTGTGACTAATTTAGTTTGTATGGTGTTTTATCCTTCATTGAATTAACAAACACTGTCACTGAATTCCAATTCCATCAATTATGCAGATGTTTTTGCTCAGAAAAAAAATACGAACACTTAAAATAGAAAGATTTATACAGATTATATTTCTAAGCTTGTTATTTCGTCTTTTATACTCTGTTGTTTGTTCGAAACTACGAATGACTTCTAAGTATTTAATGCCATTCATTTTTTCAACCTATTTTTGAAATCAATAAAGAATGAAATACGATTAGGTTTTAATTTTCTCCTTTTGTATTAATTGTTATGCTTAAAGAACAAATTTTAGAAAAGATTTCATTTTAAATTACAGAAATGTTGAATGACGAGTGATAAAGATAATAATGTTTCAACAACGTTTGTTTATTTGTTTCACTAGCGTTGTTTTTGTTCGTAATTAAATTTCCTGCAAAGTTCTTAATATCGTTTATTTAACACTATGTCTTAGACGGTAGAGTCTTATTTTCTCCTTTTAAACTAGCTGTTATTCTATAACTAAAAACGTCCATAAATGAAACAGATTTAGAAGCTGTAATAATGGATAGGATTAACTCTTAGTTCATTATCTTTTCTCTATACTTACACAAACTCGAAGATACAAATACGCTCGAAGATGAAATAAGACCAGTTGTAAACAAACTCATATGAATAATTAATTTTATTAGTTATTTTACTGTATTTTTTGTCCCAAAGTTAAAATGCCTGCAAAGTTTTTAGTGTAATTCATTTTGCATGGTGTTTAAAATAAAAATCTTATATTCAATATAGGAAGATATAAAATAGCGTCTTAGTTTTCTCCTTTTGAACAAGTTTTTGTACAATCACTTAAAACTTTTGAAAAGGAAACAGTTTTAATTACTTCAATATTGTTTTTGAAAATGCAGAAATGGACTTTCTCTTAAAAAGTTTTTTTAAGTGAATTCTTCCTATTTGCTGGTTAGAAATACGTTATTTCCCACATTAAATAACGATAAATGAACTAAGTGATCCATTTCTTTTTTTCTTGCTGATTTAATTGGTCAGAGATACAAAGAACCTCAATGATAATATATGACAAGTGATAAAATTAATGATTCATGTAAATTTCTTAATTCCTTTCATTTTCTTTGCTGTTTATACGAAATTAATAATGCCTACAAAATTCTGTGTCGTTCATCTTATATGGAGTATAAATTATTTTCTATACTTAATTGTAGAATTAATTGAGTAGAATTTTTTTATTTCACTTTTGGAATATATATTATTCAAAACTTAAAAATTAATGAAAAGAAAATTGTGTTATTAGCTTTAATAATACATTGTTGGAATTGGATAGGTTGATATAGGTCATTGTTACCCATTTGGGGTAGTAGAGAAGACTCAGACCCATGGATGATGAGTAGGTGGAGCGAAGAGACCCAGTTATACAGCAATAAATATTGTAGAAGGCCTACACTTACTTTGACTAATATTGTCACGACAATTTGATATGAAGAGATCAGTCGAAATACGGGTGAAATTGAAGCTAAAAAAAACCTGCTAAGCGAAAACCTAAAATGTGGAGAAATCTTCAGCAAACTTTGAAATCCACGATAAGACATAAAAAGTACACGATCCGAGAAATTCCTTTTCATTCAATAAGACGATTTAACAGGAACACTTTATGAGAGGCTTTGATGTTAAGAACGCAGGTGGTACACGACATTCGGATTTAAGAAATTCCTCACTGCGTCACTCCACAGCGTAATGCGGGTAAGAAAAGACTTATTGGGATCCAAAGTATGTTTATAATATTAATGTACTCTGTCGTTTTGGTATATATTCATTCCTGGTGTTCTCAATGAGTAAATATTTACTGATGCTTTGCCATACCCGCTTGCGTACTAGACTTATCTTTTAGGATCAACAGTTGTCATTAAGTCCCTAGTTACAGTAATATTCTCATAAGCTTTTACTGTAGTACCTTGGCCGTATAAGTGCTTTAATTACCCGCGGAGTAATTTAGTAAAAAATACCAAGTATTTTGTCGAGCGGAACACATACACAGTTAACTCCATGACCCTTTGCTTTCAGCTCCTCGGAACAAGAAGAAACGCCGACATTTGCAGGTGATCCCTTGCATATTTTATTCCCTCCTCATGGTAGTTGTAATTATGTGGAGGGCACAATGATTTAATCGATCGGAATAAGTTTCCTGATTAATCACTTATTAAAATGCGAAATATTGGGACGATTAAATGGAATATTACGACTAATAGGGTAAAATATTACTAAACCCTGATAATCGTAATTCTGCGTCGATAGCAGGTTTACAAAGAGGGAGGTAATAACTGAACATTATCTGCACTGATTTTTCTTTCTTACTTTTTATCACGATTCACATTCATACAATGGGTATTTAATATGCCAATAAAAATTACCAGCTTAGTTTATATCACATTGAAATCTGAGGTTTTTAAGTAAGATTAGTCGAATCATTTATTCGCAGCTTAGTTGCATTTATCTTCCAAATGAGAGAGAGAGAAAGGATACGAGAAAACGCCCAACAAAAAGTGCTGAAAAAAAGGCATTTATGTTCGGATAATAGTTAATAAAACGATCAGTACTTCCCCTAAGCCACCATTGTTTGAGTAAAACAACCGTGGTTGCTATTGTGCGAAATAGTCGTCAAAGATATTGCTTTAATCAATACGTCTTTTCCTCCCGCTGGTTAGTACCTTGAAATATCCATAAGATTGTCATGTGGGTGTGAAAATATTTATGAACAGTATCTTCAACAGCTATGTACTTCGCGGCGATATATTTAAGTTCCATTTCCAATTAGGTAAAATTCAAAATACACCGAAAAATTATATTCCTATAGCTATTTTAAAGTGCAGTTAAATAACGTTATGGCTGATTGCAGAATGCAACAATTATTACAAAAGAATATTTCTCCTAACGTCAACGAAAATAAAAGTTGGAGGAAAACGTACGCTTTTGATGCCGCGTAATTACCTCCTATATGATTGTTGCCTAATCACCGCATTAAATTGCGGAATTGATTGTTTAGAGGTTTTTGCAATTCATCATGTACGAACCTCAAAGAATTCGTCGAAAAATGTTCAGAACTAACAAAGGGGTCATTCAAGTGGTCTAGGGCTCCCCGCTCGACCGTCTTGGATTTTAATGAAATTTTGTGTGGTTAGTTGGGCATACCTGTGATAAAAATGTGTTAAAGTTTAGGTTTCGCTTGTGAAATACTTTAGGAGATATAGCCGTTTGTGTGACCCCATGTCACGACCACCTGTCACATGACTGTGACATTTTCGCATATTTAAGACATGATATCTTTGTAGCCTTTTTGCCGAAACAAAAAATACATTAAAGTCATTGTACAACGTTTAACTCTCTGTAAAATAAAAATCATTTTCGCATTTTCTCAAAGCTCACTGAGTAGATAAAATGCAGCAGATTCGGCCTTAGAAATTAGTTCTCCAAAAACAATTCAAATTTTAGCGTGCTGCCTCTTTAAAGAATTTTTCATTGGATATCAAATTCCTTTTACAATATTTCCATGTAAATGAGCATTTGATAGCGTACTTTCAAACGGCTACCGAGTTTCGTTAGTTTACAAATCACGTTTAAAGTACACGACTTTTGTAAGAAGGTCAAAAAAAGGGTGTTTTCAACCCGTTTCTGCAAAAAACTACATTCTACACAATGCCTTTAAACCTATTTCATCAGATAGAGCATTTGTTTAACCCCTAGAAAAGTAAATTAACTTAGCTAACTTGCGTGGCAAGGAGGTTTGTGGGTGAGATACAATCAGCATTCATTAGCGCCACGCAACGACGAACTCCTGTAACTACACGCATGGGGAGAGATGATAACTATCTTACGAACACATGTTTTCGCAATGACGCCGAAAAAATGCAATTTACAAGTCGTCGCCCCTGGAAACAGATTAAATATCAACAGGCAGTTCTGCCACTTTGAAGTTCGTGTCTGATATTTAACAGGTTTATATTGACACACCGATATTATATTACGTTGGTCCATGGTTACATTGCCACTACCAATTCAAGTACTTGAACTGGCAATCGCCATAGGGATCACGCCCGATAGCCGTTTAATACCAGCCACGGGTGGGTCTCTTGTTTTGGTTCCCAAGCCAGTATTTTAGTGTATTCGTTGAGGTTTCTAAGATCATAGCGGATTTACGTCCAAATTTAATGAGAGTTATCAATTTCACAGGAAATTGTTATCAAAGTCGTTATTTAAGTCTTAATTATTCTAATAGATGGAGCGAACATATTCAGGATATGGCAGACTTTAGCAATACTGTGAATGAGGGAGGTGTTGCAGTGAATTACTTAGCTAAATTAGAAGAGCAAAACATTCAAATAATCAAAGCCAGTGGAACTTTTCTCAAAGAACATGGGCAACAGATAACTTGCTCTATGCTTTTAACTCCGAATACTGCCCAGAACTTGACTTAAAGTGTGGGAAAATTATTTGATGTGAAGAACATTATCCAAAACACTGAAGCATCCTTTGTGCAGACAGCAGCATCCATTAATCTTATGAATAAACTTGACAGCACAGTGCTTCTTACTTGCTATTTGTGCATGCAATCTACTGTAAAAGAAAAATTGCGAAAAGGTGAGAAAGTTGTTGTGCTCCATACATTTCTGAGCATCAAGGGAGACAACCGTGAGTTTGTGGAACCTTGTGTTGTGGGTTCCATGTTCAAATGTGGACTGTGAGCGGCCTATTTCTTCATATGGAAATATACTAAGTGATTTGAGAACCAATGCTTCCCCAGAAACTTTGGAAATACAACTTAACATAATCTTTGGCTCTTCATGTGACTGAGTTATGCCACGATATGTGATTCCTGTATATGTTTATTTCAAATGTAATTTATTTGTATATTTATTTCTTATTTTATGTATTTATAAATGGTTATATCTTTCAACATGAGTCAACAATGAAGTCCATTGTATGTTTCAGTTGATAAATAACAACTTTTTCTTTTTACCCGTTTCATGAAATTCAAGATTTTAAACCTGCTGTCACTATGATAATCGATTTTTTTACAGCTTTTCCTTGAACTTAATTTACCGCTTTTCAGGGTCCCTAACTCCCTACACATCATGCTTGAATACGCAAAGAAGCAATATCAAGGAAATTGGCGATAGGCAACCCACACAACACAGTCATCACAGGCTGGGTGGCCATTGAGTCACCTTTGTAATGGCGTGTATTTTGCGTGTATCTGTGTATTTTGTTAACTATCAATGAAGATTTGATAGAATAAGTTGGATACATCAATTTATGTCTCTAATACAATTCTTTGTTTGTTTAAATTGAGAAATACGTAAATATTTTTTTCACCGCCGGAGCATGAAATTTGCGATTTTTGCACCCCTGGGGTCATTCATTTTGCACCGCTGGGGTCACACCGCTGGGGTCATTTCAGTCTGCACTATGATTTTTACACCGCTTTCCCTCGAGTTTATTTACCACTTTTCAGGGTCCCTACAAATAAGTCATTTCAGCGCCCTATAAACAATCACTATTTAGCAACCGCCCATGATCTCGAGTCGAACGCTCATGGGGGTCATTTTATACCCACTTCCACATCCCTGAGCACATTTTATCCACTGTAGAATTAGAGTAAGTAAAAATACCTATTGATTGGACTATCATTCCTTACTAAGTTTCCGCGCTATCGGGAAAGTTTGAACCTCGCTTATAGAAGCTCAGCGGTGGGTGTAAACGCAATGTTTTTGTCCGTGTTGTGAGGCTCTTCTCTGCTCTTCCACTCTTAACTAGTTTAATAAAAACTTGTAATTCCTCTGTTTATAGAAACATGACCTTCTCGTTGTTAAAATTTAATGCATTGCGGAGCATACTCGACAATGCTAACCTAAAATACAATTTTATTCAATATTATCAAGGTAAGTGCTTGTATGTTATTATTAAAACCTTTTAATTGGTTGATTTTTTGTCTGTTTTTCTGTTCGGTACAAATTGTGCAATTGATTTTAGACTAACTTTCCGATGAGCTAGAGATTTGAAACATTAAACAGCTCAGAACTAGAAGATAATACAATAATATGTTATAATAAATTGAAATGATTAAGCCCATTACTCCTTTTTTTAACCACCCCCTCTTTCCTTTGTATTCGGCTCGCTGGGTAGGGGTGAATTGTGGATGAATGAATGAGTATGTCCATGGGTTATGCGTCCGACGACCTAGGTCGCCCGGACGGAGAGTGGAGTCAGTGAGGACGAGTGCCGTCTACTGTGGAAATTAGGGGATTGTTGACTTCCTCACGTGATGAAGTTATGTCTTGACGACACCCGCATTCATGCCCCCATCCATACAGTTCCCCCCTTCTAAGATATCTACCCCCAACTTTGACGGAAGCGTATTAAAAAGTGAGAAGGCTGCAAAAATAAAAGAATTAATCACCGCGCACGCTATGACGCGGAAGCTCTGACGGATCCCGGAGGGATTCCAAGAAAGGCGAATTGCTGGAGGCTCCCAGTACTGTTACCAGTGCATCGTCCAAGGATTGGACCACTTCCTCCAGATTTACCGGCTGTCAACGCTGACAATACGGCATTAAGAGTTCGGCGTCTGCTGTCGTCTCGAAGTTGCAAAGCCTGTCGTCCTAAGTGCTCGGCCCTGCTGATGTCCCGTTCCGAAATCTACAGTCTGCGGTCACGTAAGGTCGTCGACCTCCGACAAACCCTCCCTCCGTTCTAGACTGCAAGCATCCCTGTGATAACTCCAATCGTCAATTGTGCAGTTTAGCGGCTAGTATTATTGCCTAGAGTAATCACTCCCAAGAGGAAGCCTGAAGGTCTAATAGTTGCCTCCCAGTGGCTTGATTGTCTAAATTGTGGCTTTCTAAAGTCAGCACACTGTGTATGGAGCGTTAGCCCTAATTTGTGAGCACGAACATAAAGTTGAATTAATACTTAACGTCTTTTATCCAAATCATTATCATCTCCACTAGTACGTCAGAGGGGTATTTTAGTATCACCTTGTAATACCGTGTCATAAATTATAAGGTTGTTTTTTGAATGGGAATAGTTGTTTATTTTACTGTGGTGTATTTCATTTTTGTCTGGCGGCCAGTGTGAAGGAATTTCTTTGTGTCCTCAATCCCACGTCCTAATACCACCCAGCCCAAGCGGTAAAGCTTGGGATCAAGAAGTCAACGCGGTCGGGCCCCACTCGCTGAGGCCTGTCCAGGAGGTCTCATATTCTTTTAAAAGGTGACGAAGTTTTCGCCCCGCACGTCTCAGGTGGGGAGCGCGATGGTGATTGTCTACACGCATTCCCGCAAAAAATAAGGGTGGAGGGACCGTTGCATTTTGGCGTCCGAACACGGACTTAAAATTTTGGCCGGGACCATGTCAATATTTTATATATGTTATGAATATTAAATATTAAAATACATTGTATATTGTAAATTACACATATATTATATAAATATTAATTAATAATCTAACAATAATCAATTAATATAATAAATAGGTTGTATTATTGACATAAAATCTGAAAAAGTTAATTTTATTTGCATTTTCAATTTAACTTTCAGGATATAATATCAATCATATTGATTTTAAATTGGAAGACACAATTTTATATTTCAAATATAACAACACAAGACTAAAAAGCAAAATATAGTATTTAAATAAAAAATATATTTTAGAATACCACGTTTTTAAAACGGACCGAAAAGTAAAAAATAATTTCTCCTTGCCCCATACACATTTATATTCCCATACAGAATCATAACCACGTAAAGATTGTCCTGAATATTTGTGATTGTGAATGTTAATAGCTATGAAAATACGCGTGAGAATGGAAGCATAAAACGTGGGTTGCATTAATTAGATAATTGATAATTGAATAATTCACATTAGGCAGTAACAATTTTATTGCACTGCAAATGATATGAACTGTTATATGATACACAAATTAAAGGGAGTCTCCAATAGCCGTAAACAATTGGCACCACTCACTTTAATTTTTTTATTTGACCAGCCGTAAGAACTCACCCCATCATTGTAACTGTTATATGAGTTTTATCAACGACAGCTACTTCCTACAATCCCAATAATAGATCATATGTGAAATTCTTATTTTCTTGAAAACAAAATTACGGAAGCAGTCCAAAAAAATGTTATATGATTTTATGTCAATATTACAACTTATTAATTGTAATAGTTAACTATTATTATATTATAGATGCATTATACGTGCTACTTTTGTAACAGGCCCCTCCGAGTCCCCGGCAAGCATCAGGTTTCATTGCTGTCAAAATGGCCGGAGACTTGAGAGGGATCGGGCTGTTTTCGCAGCCACGTTTCGACGCCCATCGGATGGGTGGCTACGCTGCGTTCGGGTCATGCTTACGCAGTTGATGGAGTGACCCCAGGATGACAGCCTAGTTCTGCATTCGTGCAACTAGTGATTCCGCCTGTGCCACGCAGGACGGAATGCACTTGATGTTATGGAATTAGCGAGCCCTTACTTCACCGGGCCTACCTATGATGAGGACTACTAGTTTTACCTACTTTTACTACCCCATTCGCATCCATGTTCGTTTCAGCCGGAGCCGAAAACTCAATCAAGAACATGGAGCGTATGAGATGGTCGAGGAGAACGATTTCAGGCTTGGTCGCCTCCAACTGCTTGGTGGTGCAGAAGGAGTAATTCCACCACATCGTGCATTTATCATTCTCCACGATTGACTCAACGTTTACAGGGGCATAGGGCAGCACAGGTATTTCGTCGATGCCATAATGGTGTCGATGGTGAATGTATAACCCACTGGGCCGCGTTGTGCCGAGCTAAATTCGCTGACCTAGAATAATAACTACGGCCGGAGTGAAGAGTGGTAATTCAAAATTCTCCGACTGGGCTCGGCACTCCCAGTCACTCATGTGCGCGAACTCTGCCTTGAATATAATGCAATGGTATGTGCACGAATGTATTTACAATGACATCCTGGCACGCGAGGAAGAATCACTTTGTCTCCGACTTTAGGCCGGCGGAGCATAGGAAGGCAAATGTCAGCTACTTCGATAGCCCATGCTGCTCAGTGTTTCTATGTAAAACAGTCATGCATGGCCTTATCGGCATGACCCCTTGAGTAAAGCCTCGTTTTTTGTTAAATGAAATATAATATATTATATTATGTGTATCAAGTTTGTATAATTTATTATATATATTATATTATAATTTTTAATACATAATATATTTATTTTGATATTATTGCCTTGTCATCCATTTCTGAGTTACATTTAAAATACTCAAGTATCTAGTTCATGGGGAATATAATTCAAAATCGATGGCAAATTTTGTACTGAACAGAAAAACAAACAAAAACTCAACACAATAAATACTTTTTAATAAGAATAGTTATACTTTACATAATTATTCCACTCTAATATGACGAGGTGAATTTTTTAAGAAAAATCAAGAGTCCCATTAATGATTATTTTTTAATTTTTTTTATTCACAATAAAAAGATCAAGCCATAGAGATGGTTACATCAATTCATAAATTAACTTCTTTGATCACTCTACGAAATGATCCAGTTGCGTTACCAAATCTAGATATATCGCAGATCTTCCTGGGAGTTAATTTAATTTTTATTTCAACATTGATTCCCGACTACTTTCCTTAAAATTTTCTCCTTATCGAAGACTCTGGCACCACTTTCATGACTTCACCGGTCTTCACTGAAACATATTTTGTAAGAATTTTCCAGAATTGAAATCTATCATAAAGGACTAGGAAGACCCGCTCATAACTCTGGATTCGAGTTGTCTCCAAACGAAAATGCACCAATGATGCCGTCTGCCTAAGATTGTGTGAACAAATTAGAAGCGTCATTTATCCACTCGCCACTCAGCAGTTTGACCGGGTTCAGCAAATCCATATTTTTGGAGATGCTTAGGAACGTAGTGACAAACGACGTGTCGCACACTGTAGACAGGAGTCTTTGGAAAAACGGAAGATTCACCGGGACGTTAAGTTCGATCAGCTTTATCACGAACTCAGGGATTGGTAATACTTTAATGAATTTCACGACCTTGGCTTGTTCTTCCTCATTTATGACTTTTCCAATCACTTCGGCGATCATTTGAGTCGCGGACATCAGGTGTTTCATGAACGTGTCCAACGAATCAATGTCTCCTAAGGGGACGTCCTGAATTGTGGAGTCACTCATCAAGGAGTTAAAGATTCCTCCCAGATCGAACAGTTGAAGCAGACCGCTCGCTTCCGTGAAGTGAAAGGCCAGACGAATTAAAGTATCCGTGGGGCATTTATCATCTCCCGAGAGCTTCGTTTCGGCATTCGGCGGGGCTACTACCAGTTCGAGGGCTTTCATCATCCGGCAGAACATTCCCATCACGCGCGGTGCCAAAGCGATCACTGCTTGGCTTATGGTGTCGTCTTCTTTGGGTATGGTTGCAGAGACACGTTTCATGGCTTCCAAAATCGAACTGCACGCGTTCATGAAACATTGTAAAGCGTCATGTATGCCACCCCCGGGACAGTTTTTGCCCGCCTGACCTTCTGTCTCGGTCGAAGGACCTGATTTCGGATCGTCGATGAATCTCAATGCAGAATCCAGTAGAGCCATGGACCATTTCTTAGCGAGCTTGAAGGTTTCCTCCAGATAATCGCTGAGACACATGCCGGTCCCCGTTGAATCCGCGGTGGCTTCTTTTGGCTGGGAAAGAGCTCGGAAGGCCACCTTCATGACCAGATTATTTACGCCCACCATCTGTTCCACGTAAGTCTCCAAAAAGTCCTTGAAACATTCATCATTTCCCTCGGTTGCGGGCACCTTCTTGATTCCCTGAACGTCCGTGGCTTCCTGCAAAGCTGTCATGATTATTTTCACCCAATTCCCAGAGCAACGCACCATCTCATCTATGGAATCAGGAGGACAGGTGTCGCCTTTCTGCCCATCATCGGTGCCGGGTGAATCGATCAAGACCCGATCGATGACTTTTTTGATGCGTTTGAGAGAGTCCAAAACTTTCAGTGCTATTGCATCGAGCGAATCGGGTGGATAGTTATTCCCGTCTTGGGCAGCGGTGGAAGTCGCATCGGCGGATTCATTTTCGGTAAAAGCTCGTTTCAATGCTTCGACGATTAAGGTAGACGCTTCCGCGACTTTTTGGGCGAGTGAATTCAGTGCTTCGCTGCCGCCCTCCGCTGTCCCAGGTGTCGCATCTCCATTAGACGCTCCTGTCACTCGTTCCAATGAATCTAAGGACATCTCCAACGCGTTAAAGATTAGCTCCACTACCATGTCCAGAGAGTCTCGTGGGCAAGTGCCAACTTCCGTTGCGGTCTTAGGTGTTGATTCGGGATTTTCCGAGGGTATGACTCGCACCATGGACGCCAAAATCAAAATCTTGGCATCGTACAAGTGTCGCACCAGTATGTCCAGTGTACCGTCCGTGCAGCTCGGGTCTCCTTGCATTCCGGTCTCTCGTTTAACTACGGGGCTCTTCTTGGCTGACGGGTTCATCAAGTCCAGCAGGGATCTTTTCCTCCTTGCTTCCCCATTATTTGGTGGTGAGGTAGATGATGGTGGTACCTGTGACATTTGTGTAAATGAGAAAATGTGGTTATAGTAAGTAAAGAAGCCAGGAATAATGCTTGGGAGTTTTGGTATTGGGATTTCAAGTTTATGTCTCCAAGAAAAATATTTTTAAATTATTCTCAATTCATTATTTAGCAATTTATTATTCATCAATGATATAAACTTCATAATTAATAGCAAAATCAATATAAAATGTGCATTTTTCGCGGATATTTTAATAATCATGCAGGTAAAAATTATTTTCATTTCAAGTTCAACTGGTTTTCCTAACATTTAGTTGTGTAACTCCATAGAAATAAAAACATTATGTTCTCTGCGTTATTGATGCATTTACAGTTTTGTATTGTAAACATTTTTCTCGCTAGATTAAGAACAATTAAAACCACATTTAAAAAAAAACGGAAAAACAATACTCATCACCCGGTAAGTTTAGGCCAATCAAAACTCGCGATAGATTGGGCAATATTATCATCATATACTCTTACAATAGGTTGAAGAGAGTAATATATTTAAAAATACAGTTTTCATTTTATTGCTGTTTAATTAAAGTCAACTTTTACAACTTAAAAAGACGATTGAAATATTGTAACAAAATGACACAAACAAACTTTAAGTAAATTTCCAAAAAATTACGTCTTCTATTTATTTCGTTGTTAACATATCTATAACATTTTGTTGCTAGACTTCTGTCTCTTTGTATCGGCATGAGGGCCAAACCACTAAAATAGGTCTTGTCCGCACGAGTTCCTTCAGGAAGACTTCAGTCTTTCTTAAGGTGAATGATGTTTATGCGTTCAGCCTTACAATTAATAACCGGCATAGTTGAGTTAACAAAGCAACAACAGAGTTAACATAGCTATTATATTTTGGGAAAATTTTCTCCTATATTCACCCAGATCTTCAATTGCGCTAGTTAGACGATCAATTTAATCCATTTTCGCCCAGTAATGTTTCTACAAGTCAAACTATGCTTCCAATAATGGTGAATCAGCTGTATTTTCGTGTAGATTTCTTCAAACTTTCAATACCTAATTAAACAGATAGCTCACAGCACACTGCTGGCAACGATTAGTTAAAAATAGTTAAAATTTCTTTATGATCGTATGAAGTGTTTTTTAAGGTAGTGCGTAAAATGGTCATTGCTTTTACGGTTTGTGGTAACTAAATAACAGTAACCGTAAAACAGGTGTTTTTCGTCCAAATCAAGAAACAGCATTAAGCAGCAGTTTTTTAACAATTTTACTCGTTTCAAGCAAAAATATACACTAAGTACGACATTTACGCTAATTTCGTGCCGATGAAATGACAACTCAACCCAGTTAACTCCCGCACCTACGAGAAGCAGCATATGACAGTACCCACAAATCAGTGGTGATCAAACACAGTGATGTCAGTTTGTGCTTAATAATGAACTTCATTGCGGGCTGTTGAAAATCTTCAGAACTATTACAAAGCAATTGTATCTACGAAATCGATATCAGCGGACTTAAGAGGAGTTTTTTCAATAATATTGCGTCATCTGGCAAGTCGCCTGTGCGCTTTAATTCTTTAAAAGTACTGTTATTAGAAGAAAAAATGTTTTGATTTAGAACTTACTACATGATATTAATAATGAAACGTTGTTCATCACAGAAGTAAAGCTTTTCACTATAAACTTATTGAAAATATAGATTTTAAAAACAGTTGATAATAGTGGTTCTGTATTGAAAACAGTAAGCAGCTGTTTTGAAAGAATAACTTTTTTTCAGAAACCCTAATTGCTATCCGGAAATAATTTTCATGGAACATAAGCTTCGACGGTGTGGTGGTGGTGTAATAAGGAGGAAGTGAGTCTAAGGAGGCAATAATCTCAGCATACAAAAGTGTTCTCCTTCCAAACCTACTCTGTGGAGGCGAAAACGAGGTACCTATGCAAGACTGGGTACACGAATATGCTAAAGCCGCGTCCGAATTCGCCGTAAGGATCCTTCCAAGTACGCATATACGTTCTTCCGAGGACGGCGGCCATCTTGAAGGATGTCCGAATTGGTTGAGCGTCCTCCCAAGGATCCGTGCGAGGGCGCTTCCATCAAGGATGCATTGGGTGCACACTTCGACCCGTCCTCGGGCCGCCATTTTGGAATGTTGAACCTTGGGAATACATCCGGGGGACGCGCATAACGCTTTGCATTTGTTTCCTATGCCACTTTCACGGTCGTATATACGGCCACTTTTATGAGAATTTAGAACATATCACAGAATTTGCGTAATGTGTTATTTACTCAAGAAGTTAGGAAATGTCGGTGATAATATTGTTGCCCTCTGCTTCTAATCGTGCTCTATATTAAAGTGAAAACGGTTTTGTTGGTTAAAGTTATCTCTAGAAATGAAAAGGAAGCCCTGTATAAAAAATTAACCTCGAATGCATAATGTCTGTACAGTTATTTTTAAAATTTATCTCTGGCATAATTCTTTTGAATATTTTCATAATACGAATTTATATCTAGTTTACCTCATTGCAATTTCACGTAGTAGTTTACCATGTCTTAAGAACGAAAAGCAACGACCTAAAGGAAGTGACAACTAAATTGATAAACTAAAATTTCCAAATAAAGTTGCACCGGAAACACTTATAATTAGATAAAATTGAAGACATTGAATGTGAAGGTTAATTAAGAAATATCTACCAAACAAGAGTGTCAATATAATTAAATTATAAGGTAGATATCTACTGTAGGTGTGTTTAGTTATAGTTCGGTGCCTTTAATTAACCTTCGCCAACGTAACACCTATCCTTTACTTTTATTTTACGTATTTAAGCGTTGGTTTCTCCGGTGTAGTTTCTATTGGGGAGTTATAATTTTCTAAATTGCTATATAACTAAAAGTGCTTACTTCAAATTTCTTAAACCTAATACAAACTCCTACCACAAATGAAATGGTAAGAAAATACAGAGGATTGAATAAAAAGTAAATCCAAATAACTGTTTTGGGAGACATTTCAAGGTTGGAAAGATAATTGTACGACAAATTCAAGGCTAATTGTCATAAAAAAACAACCTTAAGAAAAAGATAACGCAAATAAAACTTTGAAAAAAAATAACACAATAAATTATGCACCAAAATGCATACGACACTCTGTTATGAGAAATAAATAAACTTCTGAATGCAACAAAACTTAAAATTTGTACGGCTAAATGGCTAAATAAAACGATTAATTTGGGTGAAGCGGGATGCTGCACAAATTCTAATTCAGTTGCTTTGTAGTCTTCATTTTTTTGTGATATTTTTGTCTCATTGATGGCAGCACTATGCACAAGGACGTCCGAACTCGTATATCCTCGAGGAAACACCTTGACACCTCGCCTTGCCGCCTGTGTCCTTGAATCCTGAGGAACTCGGACGCGGCTTAAATGGAAAGGGTGTTGTGAGCACAAAGGGTGAGTTTGGATGGAGAAGGCTCTGCAGGCCCAGGGTTTTGTTAATGATAGCTGGTTGTCGGGGGGTTGTTTATTTGGTTGGGGGGATTGTTGTGGGAGACGCCATTGCGGAAAGTGGTGGAGAGGGAGCTGTGGAATGGATTGTGAGATTGTGGAGCGGTGTAAGCTGAGTAAAGAAAATAAAGACTGATTTTAAAACCCTTGCAAGAGTGCTCTTGGTCTCTGGACTGACGAATTGGCAAGGACCCCGAGTTGTGCCCGCTTCGTGAGGGAGTGACTCGTCATTCCACGTCGCGTGCGCACGACAAGGGAATATGACAATGAAAGAACGTGGATTGTGTGCTCCAATGGTGGACATATATGAAATGAGTGTGCTAAGTTGGTTTAAACATGTATAGAAAATGGATTAGAGTCGAATAGGGAAACAAAGTTATGATACAGGAGTGCATTTTGATAGAGGAAGATGCAGATGGCGGAAGACATCGGTAAATGTAGTGGCAGAGACTCTGAAGAGAAGGAATATTAGGAGTCTTAAGGTAGTTTGAACGACATATCACTTTAACGAAACAGTTCCTATAATTTGATGAATTTGACCTAATTTTAGATAAAAGAACTCATCTTTTCAATTATATCAAAACACTGACCCCTTACTGAACTCCTTTTGAACAATTTTCCAAAAAATATATTCTGTTATGCATGGGTTTAGTTACGGATGTGCTCTCCAGAGGAAGAAAATTTAAAAAATGAGGAATTTCAGACTATTAGTTTTCGTCCAAAAACTAACGGTGTATAGTTTGTACGTTTTCTCAACTATTTGTCAAAATAAATCAAGTGCTCACCGCAGTATTTTTACATTATCGCAAAAAAATAACTTTTTGAATGTGTTTTCAGCGCATGGGGTTTTCGGCATTTAGTGTGTGCAAGGAAAGGGAATTATGGAGGAAATTATTAAAGGAGAACCAGCTTACTGGGCCTAACAGCTATACGTAAGTTATTTTACTGTCCATACCCCGAAAGGGAATGGTGGGATGAGTATGATTTTAGCACATTCGTGCTCTACTGGCGAATGTTACTCTCAAACGTGATATTGTATACCTCAGGGTTCTCTCCTGGTTCGCTTTCGTGGTCATTGACGTCAGTCAGATGATAATCTTGACCTGTTGGAGAAAGAAAAAAATTATTAAAGCTAAATTACAGCAGAACCTACATTAAAAGATGAAAACCGGCGGAGGCAACTACTTGGGACCCAATTCTGCCAAGATTCGGAATTTTCGGGACACAATATATGCGAAATTATGACGGCACAGCCTCAGATAATATCGATAGTTGCAAAAATTAGGTTTTAACTCGAGTGATTAAGTCAAAACAAGTGCTATATTCCTAATCTTTCATTATTTTGTATCAAGCTTCTCATCTGCTTTCAAGGAATAAATGTCTTAGATATAAATGAAAACAATGAAAAGGTACAAAATATTCATTTACATCGACGAATATATATTTAAATGAAACTTTTTTTCGGCTTTTTGAGCCAACTGCAGCGCTGTTTCCCTTGTATGTATTGCGGCTTTAGTTATTGTACGCATTGCTTATTGTACGCATTGCGGCTTTAGTTATTTCTGTAATTTAATAATAATATGGTAATAATAATTATAAAGTAATAAAAAAGTAAAACAAAATCGGATGGTGACGTGCCTTAATTTCTTTTGTTAAATATTCTGGGAGTTTCGCTTTTTGTGAACAGTTTTCCGTGAAAATGGCATTAATATTATATAGAATAATACTATTTTCCCCCATTATTCACCCATGCTTGCATTTAACATCATGCTATTTGAAGTTCAATTTGAGAATATAAAATCGCAGATTGGTATGCTTTTTGCTTATCATACCAAACGATAGATCCAGTCTACTTGTAAAATTATTTTTACAAGTAGACTGGATATGAATTATTTGACACTGAAGTAATTTTGTATTGTAGAACCACATGAAAATGTTTTGAGTTTTGTCAAAGCTGTGATGCCAACATGTCGATTTTCCTGATGTTCGAATCACCCTTATGGAAACACCTTCTGGGGAATTATTCAGAATGGAATACTCATTTCTCGCCATAAACAGTTCTGTCGCAGATATGAGACCAAAACCTCGACATTTAAGTCTCTTGTTTACCTCGAGTCCTGTCCTAGTGACTTATTCAGCAGGGTAACTTTGCTTAAGTCGTCTAAGTGATACCATGGAATAGAAAAGATTTTGAATGTAAATGGCATTATGCACGAATTATATGACAATCCCGATAAAATATGCCATAATATTTGCGAAATAGCCAAAAAAATTAATTTAAAAAAATATTTAAAAAAAGAATAGTGGAATAAAATCAGTTCAATTCCTGTATTTTTTCGATGGAATTTTCTTAACGAAATAATGCTCATCCATATGTGGTACATATTTAAGGCAAATGCGACCTATTTATTTAATCACTTATAACAATATTTCTGGAATAATTTACGTATTGCTGCGATACTTTTCACACAACTCCTACTGATATCTTGATTTTTCACTAAAAATATTTAAAAACTAATATCTCTTGCAAGACTTTTGCAAAATCAAACATGTACTTTGGGTGTTGCCTTGATAAAATTTTTTGACAGTCTGTTTGCTCAAAGAAGTTACGTTTCTTGCATTCCTCAAAAGTTATAAAGAGTGACGTTAAACTCACACTGACTGTTACCTGAAGCAAAATAACTTGTGAAAAAACGTGCGAAAACGCAATAATGTACTAAGCTTATTCCTCACCCAAATTTACGGTAACCTTGTTTGCTTAAACTTGATAGTGGCAGGCTTCAATAAACAAAACAAGCAAACAAACATTAAGAAACATATCTTGCTTAAAAAAAACATCAACTCACACAGTTTCTTTCTCCCCCAGCGAAAATTCCGTTGTTTTATATTTAAAAACTCAATATCCGAGGAGTTTAAAATTGGACATTCGAGTTTTTGAATCTCATAAACGTTTTCAATGTTCACAGTGATAGAAGATTCAAGTCCCGTCTATTTGAAAATTTACCCGATATAATTCTCGAGAAGAGTTAGCACTAAGCATTAGCTGGGAAAACATTAAATCTGTTATCATTAAAATCCATAGCGTTAGCGTTCCCCGAAATCAGGTATTTGAAGCGGGCATGGCCGTTAAAACCTTACCAATAAGTTATTAGAGGGCCAGAATATAAAATATCTCACCATCGTCCAAGGCGTTGACTTTGCTCACATCATCGGCGATTGCTGAGAAGCAAAGTGCGCCGAGGATAATGATTGAGGTCCAAATCACCTTCATGCTTGCGTCGTCTCTCTTGATGTGAGTTGATCTGAGTCAGCCCTGTAGGAAGTGAATCAAGGAAAAATATTTCTCAAATATCAACATCTATTAAGTACCGTGCAAGCCACCGCTGCTAAGGTTGATGTGAAACGGTGATATCATGCGCCTGATTTCATTTATGTGAATACAACAAATTCTTAATTCTACGACAGTTTTATATTAGGGAAGCACCTTAAAGGGTATTTTTATAAGAATCTTTCTTCGTTGTTGCGTCATTTTTAGTGATCGCGGCACGTTAGCGTACAATTTTTCAATAATATTTTCCCAACTTTCTCTTGGGGTCGCATAATGGAAATCTAGACCCGCGGTACTAGATTTCCAGAATAAATATAAATAAATATTTAGCGCTTCTTAATTCCTTGAAGTGTAAAGTGATTAGTTTTATTTAAGACAAAGAATATGACGTCAGCGAAATATTTCTCCGACTTCCGCTATCTGAAATTACGCATATTTAAAACATTTGGCAAAACGTAATTAGATTTCCAGTAAACCTATTCAACCTTACCCTGGTAAAATAAAAATACCTGTTTCACAGCGTATCAAAAGAAGATAGCGGTGACAATTGTAGTTATCTTTCAAAGAGTGAATAATGTGTACTTGCTTTCCAGAGCTTAAAGAACCTACCATTTTGCATTCTCGATGGGAACAAAGCTTGATAAAAACAAATAAAAAATGCTTTATCATACAATTTGACTTGGATAGTGGGGTGTGTGGCACGGCGGTGATTCCAGACTACGAGGCGCGCAGCCCAGTTCAAAGTTCAAACGTTTCCTCGGCCTCTAGGTGCTGCCCAAAATGCACTCAGAAGATCAACATGCGGATAAACCAGAAAGTAGGAAAGTGCTACGTAGGTGAACATTCTGTACTCTGGTTAAGATACAACTACTGATTAACATTACGTTCTAATGCAAAACAAAAGAATCACAAACGTCTAAGGTATTTCGCTTCTTATGAGAATTCGAAATGATGGAAAGGAGA
This sequence comes from Pyrrhosoma nymphula, assembly GCA_963573305.1. NCBI lineage: Eukaryota > Metazoa > Arthropoda > Insecta > Odonata > Coenagrionidae > Pyrrhosoma > Pyrrhosoma nymphula. The sequence goes on from OY754332.1 coordinate 57,512,339, forward strand.
AAAATTTGTGATTATGTACTGCTAGGTTTGAATGATAAAATGATTGAGAAAATCAATTTATTCTTTTTCAAAATTCTCTACAACATAAACTCACGCGTCACTGACTTTTGGGTAAAAAAATACAGTACTACTAATGCAGAAGTCTTTCTGTGTAAGGTACGTTTTCGACGAAATAATTTCACATGGCCAAGAAATTAATGCGTGGGGATTCACGGTTTGAACCGTTTGAAAGATAGACCTAAATTTTCCATCGTGCGGTTTTAATTGTTTTCAAGGACTTCCAGAGTAAAAAAGACGAACTTATTGGTTTGATTGTTCCTTAAAAATTATGCTTCAAGCTTATTACCTAAGTATAACCTAATTGAGTGTTGGAAGTAAATAGACTGTCACATGAATAACAAGAGTTTAGTAGAGAATATTAATAGGATACTCACCTTTTTGTGAATATTTTCTTCTAGAGGATACTGTTTCCAATGCCCACACCGATCCGTCCACTCGACCAGTTCGGTTGATCTGAGAACGCTCTTCGCTTGGATCTCGCTTATATGCTGGGTGAAGCACAGGAAGCTGTCACGTGACACCTCGCCACCGGAAACACAGTGGAAGTTACGATTCATTTATTGATGTTTATTATGCCAGTTCGTTCCTGGTACTGTTTACCCAAACGGTATCTGAGGCGTAAATACATCATCCCTCATGTTTCATCGACGATAAGGCTTACCATTTCAATTGAAAAAGTTCAACTCACCTCCGGCACGTGTTATGTCAAGCATACCAGATGTACTATTTGTTTAATTCGATGTTTGATAACGCCGCGGAAAATAATTGAAAAGCGCTCGATTTCCTAACAGGATATTTCCATGGTGCAGTTTCCTGGGTTATAATTAAATTAGGGGAAATATGTTGCATCGGGGGCGACATTTTCTTCGCGTGTAATGACGTGGGATTGATATTTAGCCTAGATGCGGATATTGACAGCACGTGTTTTGTTTGACAATAATGGGGTGCGTGATATCGTCTCCTAGGGATGTACCGAGTCTCTTCTTTGGAGGAAATCTTTGACCTTTTTCCCCAGCGTTCCCTTTCTCGTAACGAGAATCGAACATAGGCCTAAGGGTCCCACAAATAGGCCAATACAGTAAGTCCTCGATTTTCTTCGGAGATACGTGCTGAATAAGTGCGACGTACATACGTGCGACGACGGAGATACGTGCTTGGTAGAAGCTTTTAATGATTGGGAAGCATGCCACAGTCAAATATAGCCTTGGTAAATAATTGAATTCAATTGGTCACGGTATTCTGGTTCCATTTGACGTCGTTTCGATGTACGTCGCACTTATTCAGCACGTATCTCCGAAGAAAATCGAGGACTTACTGTATTGGCCTATTTGTGGGACCCTTAGGCCTATGTTCGATTCTCGTTACGAGAAAGGGAACGCTGGGGAAAAAGGTCAAAGATTTCCTCCAAAGAAGAGACTCGGTACATCCCTAGGAGACGATATCACGCACCCCATTATTGTCAAACAAAACACGTGCTGTCAATATCCGCATCTAGGCTAAATATCAATCCCACGTCATTACACGCGAAGAAAATGTCGCCCCCGATGCAACATATTTCCCCTAATTTAATTATAACCCAGGAAACTGCACCATGGAAATATCCTGTTAGGAAATCGAGCGCTTTTCAATTATTTTCCGCGGCGTTATCAAACATCGAATTAAACAAATAGTACATCTGGTATGCTTGACATAACACGTGCCGGAGGTGAGTTGAACTTTTTCAATTGAAATGGTAAGCCTTATCGTCGATGAAACATGAGGGATGATGTATTTACGCCTCAGATACCGTTTGGGTAAACAGTACCAGGAACGAACTGGCATAATAAACATCAATAAATGAATCGTAACTTCCACTGTGTTTCCGGTGGCGAGGTGTCACGTGACAGCTTCCTGTGCTTCACCCAGCATATAAGCGAGATCCAAGCGAAGAGCGTTCTCAGATCAACCGAACTGGTCGAGTGGACGGATCGGTGTGGGCATTGGAAACAGTATCCTCTAGAAGAAAATATTCACAAAAAGGTGAGTATCCTATTAATATTCTCTACTAAACTCTTGTTATTCATGTGACAGTCTATTTACTTCCAACACTCAATTAGGTTATACTTAGGTAATAAGCTTGAAGCATAATTTTTAAGGAACAATCAAACCAATAAGTTCGTCTTTTTTACTCTGGAAGTCCTTGAAAACAATTAAAACCGCACGATGGAAAATTTAGGTCTATCTTTCAAACGGTTCAAACCGTGAATCCCCACGCATTAATTTCTTGGCCATGTGAAATTATTTCGTCGAAAACGTACCTTACACAGAAAGACTTCTGCATTAGTAGTACTGTATTTTTTTACCCAAAAGTCAGTGACGCGTGAGTTTATGTTGTAGAGAATTTTGAAAAAGAATAAATTGATTTTCTCAATCATTTTATCATTCAAACCTAGCAGTACATAATCACAAATTTTTCTCCTTTCCATCATTTCGAATTCTCATAAGAAGCGAAATACCTTAGACGTTTGTGATTCTTTTGTTTTGCATTAGAACGTAATGTTAATCAGTAGTTGTATCTTAACCAGAGTACAGAATGTTCACCTACGTAGCACTTTCCTACTTTCTGATTTATCCGCATGTTGATCTTCTGAGTGCATTTTGGGCAGCACCTAGAGGCCGAGGAAACGTTTGAACTTTGAACTGGGCTGCGCGCCTCGTAGTCTGGAATCACCGCCGTGCCACACACCCCACTATCCAAGTCAAATTGTATGATAAAGCATTTTTTATTTGTTTTTATCAAGCTTTGTTCCCATCGAGAATGCAAAATGGTAGGTTCTTTAAGCTCTGGAAAGCAAGTACACATTATTCACTCTTTGAAAGATAACTACAATTGTCACCGCTATCTTCTTTTGATACGCTGTGAAACAGGTATTTTTATTTTACCAGGGTAAGGTTGAATAGGTTTACTGGAAATCTAATTACGTTTTGCCAAATGTTTTAAATATGCGTAATTTCAGATAGCGGAAGTCGGAGAAATATTTCGCTGACGTCATATTCTTTGTCTTAAATAAAACTAATCACTTTACACTTCAAGGAATTAAGAAGCGCTAAATATTTATTTATATTTATTCTGGAAATCTAGTACCGCGGGTCTAGATTTCCATTATGCGACCCCAAGAGAAAGTTGGGAAAATATTATTGAAAAATTGTACGCTAACGTGCCGCGATCACTAAAAATGACGCAACAACGAAGAAAGATTCTTATAAAAATACCCTTTAAGGTGCTTCCCTAATATAAAACTGTCGTAGAATTAAGAATTTGTTGTATTCACATAAATGAAATCAGGCGCATGATATCACCGTTTCACATCAACCTTAGCAGCGGTGGCTTGCACGGTACTTAATAGATGTTGATATTTGAGAAATATTTTTCCTTGATTCACTTCCTACAGGGCTGACTCAGATCAACTCACATCAAGAGAGACGACGCAAGCATGAAGGTGATTTGGACCTCAATCATTATCCTCGGCGCACTTTGCTTCTCAGCAATCGCCGATGATGTGAGCAAAGTCAACGCCTTGGACGATGGTGAGATATTTTATATTCTGGCCCTCTAATAACTTATTGGTAAGGTTTTAACGGCCATGCCCGCTTCAAATACCTGATTTCGGGGAACGCTAACGCTATGGATTTTAATGATAACAGATTTAATGTTTTCCCAGCTAATGCTTAGTGCTAACTCTTCTCGAGAATTATATCGGGTAAATTTTCAAATAGACGGGACTTGAATCTTCTATCACTGTGAACATTGAAAACGTTTATGAGATTCAAAAACTCGAATGTCCAATTTTAAACTCCTCGGTTATTGAGTTTTTAAATATAAAACAACGGAATTTTCGCTGGGGGAGAAAGAAACTGTGTGAGTTGATGTTTTTTTTAAGCAAGATATGTTTCTTAATGTTTGTTTGCTTGTTTTGTTTATTGAAGCCTGCCACTATCAAGTTTAAGCAAACAAGGTTACCGTAAATTTGGGTGAGGAATAAGCTTAGTACATTATTGCGTTTTCGCACGTTTTTTCACAAGTTATTTTGCTTCAGGTAACAGTCAGTGTGAGTTTAACGTCACTCTTTATAACTTTTGAGGAATGCAAGAAACGTAACTTCTTTGAGCAAACAGACTGTCCAAAAATGTTATCAAGGCAACACCCAAAGTACATGTTTGATTTTGCAATAGTCTTGCAAAGGATATTATTTTTTAAATATTTTTAGCGAAAAATCAAGATATCAGTAGGAGTTGTGTGAAAATTTTCGCAGCAATACGTAAATTATTCCAGAAATATTGTTATAAGTGATTAAATAAATAGGTCGCATTTGCCTTATGTATGTACTACATATGGATGAGCATTATTTCGTTAAGAAAATTCCATCGAAAAAATACAGGAAATGAACTGATTTTATTCCACTATTCTTTTTTTAAATATTTTTTTAAATTAATTTTTTGGCTATTTCGCAAATATTATGGCATATTTTATCGGGATTGTCATATAATTCGTGCATAATGCCATTTACATTCAAAATCTTTCGATTCCATGGTATCACTTAGACGGCTTAAGCAAAGTTAGTCTTACCCTGCTGAATAAGTCACTAGGACAGGACTCGAGGTAAACAAGAGACTTAAATGTCGAGGTTTTGGTCTCATATCTGCGACAGAACAGTTTATGGCGAGAAATGAGTATTCCATTCTGAATGATTCCCCGGAAGGTGTTTCCACAAGGGTGATTCGAACATCAGGAAAATCGACATGTTGGCATCACAGCTTTGACAAAACTCAAAACATTTTCATGTGGTTCTACAATACAAAATTATTTCAGTGTCAAATAATTCATATCCAGTCTACTTGTAAAAAAATTGACCTATGTTTGGTATGATAAGCAAAAAGCATACCAATCTGCGATTTTATATTCTCAAATTGAACTTCAAATAGCATGATGTTAAATGCAAGCATGGGTGAATAATGGGGGAAAATAGTATTATTCTATATAATATTTATGCCATTTTCACGGAAAACTGTTCACAAGAAGCGAAACTCCCAGAATATTTAACAAAAGAAATTAAGGCACGTCACCATCCGATTTTGTTTTACTTTTTTATTACTTTATCATTATTATTACCATATTATTATTAAATTACAGAAATAACTAAAGCCGCAATGCGTACAATAAGCAATGCGTACAATAACTAAAGCCGCAATACAGAATAGAAAATTCCGAATCTTGGCAGAATTGGGTCCCAAGTAGTTGCCTCCGCCGGTTTTCATCTTTTAATGTAGGTTCTGCCGTAATTTAGCTTTAATAATTTTTTTCTTTCTCCAACAGGTCAAGATTCTCATCTGACTGACGTCAATGACCACGGAAGCGACCCAGGAGAGAACCCTGAGGTATGCAATATCACGTTTGAGAGTAACATTCGCCAGTAGAGCACGAATGTGCTAAAATCATACTCATCCCACCATTCCCCTTCGGGGTATGGACAGTAAAAGAACTTACGTATAGCAGTTAGGCCCAGTAAGCTGGTTCTCCTTTAATAATTTCCTCCATAATTCCCTTTCCTTGCACACACTATCGCCTCTGTTACTTTTCATGCAATTCCTCATGTACGCTCTCATATTCCTAAGTTGGCTAGAGCCATTTTTTTCAGCGTAACGATTTGAATTAAAATTTTATACGCGTTTTGTTAATGATATTTCTCGATAAAAGTGGAATAATTGCATTCACCTACTTGAATTTTGGCTATTCAATGCTTATCTAACACATAAATTTATGGGAAATGAGATATATTTTTAAATAAATCGATTACCTGTACATAGTTTTTATAATAAACGCAAAATATTACATTTAATATTATTATGATGGCTGCTAACATATTTCAAAGCGTCACGCCAAGTCAAAGATTGGAAACAACATAGTTTGAAATAATTTTCACCTAAATTCCGCGCCGAAAACCATCAATTACTCAAATTAGGCGAACATAAGATTTTGAGTTCCTGCATCGCTTCCATTGCCGCATTGATGGTCATTTCCACCATTTACTCAGGATTTACTTAAATGGAGTGAGGTCCTAGTATTTTTTTACTTGAAATTTTATGTAAATATGCACTGTACGAAAGGTAGTTAGAGCGACATATATCCCCAGTCATAATGGAGAACATATTCCAATTCTATTTTTAAATTTCAGCGTCAGTAATAAGTATGAAATAAATATAAAAATGTGCATGGCGCAAAAATATATTTCTATGCTCCAAACATCCTCAGTAATTAAATAAATATGTCCACATAGGGCTCTAACTTCACTAATGTTTTCACCCCATGCGCTGAAAACACATTCACAAAAGTTATTTTTTTGCGATAATGTAAAAATACTGCGGTGAGTACTTGATTTATTTTCACAAATAGTTGAGAAAACGGCCAAACTATACACCGTTAGTTTTTGGACGAAAACTAATAGTCTGAAATTCCTCATTTTTTAAATTTTCTTCCTCTGGAGAGCACATCCGTAACTAAACCCATGCATAACAGAATATATTTTTTGGAAAATTGTTCAAAAGGAGTTCAGTAAGGGGTCAGTGTTTTGATATAATTGAAAAGATGAGTTCTTTTATCTAAAATTAGGTCAAATTCATCAAATTATAGGAACTGTTTCGTTAAAGTAATATGTCGTTCAAACTACCTTAAGACTCCTAATATTCCTTCTCTTCAGAGTCTCTGCCACCACATTTACCGATGTCTTCCGCCATCTGCATCTTCCTCTATCAAAATGCACTCCTGTATCATAACTTTGTTTCCCTATTCGACTCTTATCCATTTTCTATATTTACGCGTCATCTCGGTCAACGGTTTAGCAATTTTGGAAAAGTTAGCAATGAATCGCCGGTAATACCCCACGAGACCCAAAAACCCGCGAAGAGTTTTTAAGTTACTAGGGAGGGGAAAATCCTGAATTGCCTTTACTTTCTTTCGATCTGGTTTAATTCCATCGGCTGAAATAATATGCCCCAAATACTCTATTTTGGTGCGGAAAAATGGCATTTTCGAGGTTTTAATTTTAATCCGGCACTTTTCAATCTTTGAAAAACTTCTTCTAAATTCTGAATATGGCTGTGCAAGTTGTGACCAAGAACACAGATATCATCTAAATATACTTGACACTTCGGACCTTTCAATCCCGAAAGTGTTGCATCCATAAGCCTCTGGAAGGTTGAAGGGCTATTAACTAAACCCATTGGAAGTCTTAAATACTCGTAGTGCCCATCGGGTGTAGAAAAACCGGTTAATTCTCTACTCTGAGGGTCCATTGCGATTTTCCAAAACCCTTGTACCATATCTAAAGTTGAAAAGTATTTTGAGCCTCCTAATTCCTCTAAAGTTCCTTGAATATTAGGGAGTGGATAGTAATCTCTAATCGTTACTTTGTTTAAAGCCCAAAAATCCGTGCAAAACCGAAGCTTATTTTCTCCATCATTGCCTTTTTTAGCCACTAACACGACCGGGGATGACCACGGTGAAGTAGATTCTTTAATTATACCCTGATCAAGCATATCCTTAATATGTTCTTTGATAACTTGACGTTGTGTTTGTGGAACGCGATAAGGAGGCTTAGTAATAGGAGTGGCACAGTGGGTACGGATTTTATGAGTAACAAGGTCAGTTTGTCCTAGGGGTTCTACCTCTTTATGAAATATTCCCGCATACTTTATTAAAAATTGCTCGAGGGGGCCTTTAGCATCAGAGGGAACTTCTTTCAACATTTCGCTAATTTCCTCATGAGCAATAGCCACGTCGTCAACATGATCTGACTCTAAGTTACGCGGCACTGAAAAATTATTCGACAGAGTGCCGACGATTGTTTTCGCAGGGAGGATCAACTTCTGTTCGGATAGATTAACGAGTTTCACGGGAATTATTCCATCTGTACTCCCTTTAATTAAACTACGTCCCGACATTACCCCATTAATATAAATCTCGTTCGGTTCCATTACATAATCATTCCCTGTCTTAACATTACTAATTCCCTGAGCAACAATCTCCTTGCGTGGAGGCAATATGTTCTAACTTTTAAGACGTACCACATGCGAAACTACCTTTTCAGCCTTAGCTTCAAAAATGCCTTTAAAAGTCTTAAAAAAAAGCACAACAAACCCAACATAAAATGACTTAAGCTTCTCACAGAATTCATACCATAGATGAGGAAAGATGAGACAAAGAAGAGGAATAGAAAAGACAGAGTTTTAAAATAATAGTTCGACTTGGAAAACATCCACAAAAGAAATTCATCTAGCAACTCATAGGAAGAGGCGGAAACCCTAGATTTATCATCAGTTGTATTGGTTGCTTTAGTTTCTTTCAATTTCTTACTAGCACTTTTTACCCCCCCCCCTATTTACCTTATTTACCGGAATAAGGCTAGTTTCAATCTCTCTGAGATAAATTACTTCGTCTTTTACCAACATAATTCTTTTCGATAAATCTAGTCTCCCTCTAATTTTTTCCAATAAATCAACACCTTTTAACCCGTCACACGATATTTGCTCATCATCATCTATAATAAAAACATGTGTGAGTAATTAACACTTCCTAACTGAAATTCACATTCATGAGTACCTAGGACTGAAATAGCGTGACCAGTGACTCCACACAACTTTGTCTGAGGGTGTTTAAATGAGGGCAACGAAGGGAGAGGGCTTTCTTCTTCACCATCGATACTGCCGCTCCAGTGTCGATAAACAGAGAGAGTTCTTTACTTACTATAACCACATTTTCTCATTTACACAAATGTCACAGGTACCACCATCATCTACCTCACCACCAAATAATGGGGAAGAAAGGAGGAAAATATCCCTGCTGGAATTGATGAACCCGTCAGCCAAGGAGAGCCCCGTAGTTAAACGAGAGACCGGAATGCAAGGAGACCCGAGCTGCACGGACGGTACACTGGACATACTGGTGCGACACTTGTACGATGCCGAGATTTTGATTTTGGCGTCCATGGTGCGAGTTATACCCTCGGAAAATCCCGAATCAACACCTAAGACCGCCACGGAAGTTGGCACCTGCCCACGAGACTCTCTGGACATGGTAGTGGAGCTAATCTTTAACGCGTTGGAGATGTCCTTAGATTCATTGGAACGAGTGACAGGAACGTCTAATGGAGATGCGACACCTGGGACAGCGGAGGGCGGCAGCGAAGCACTGAAGTCACTCGCCCAAAAAGTCGCGGAAGCGTCTGCCTTAATCGTCGAAGCATTGAAACGAGCTTTTACCGAAAATGAATCCGCCGATGCGACTTCCACCGCTGCCCAAGACGGGAATAACTGTCCACCCGATTCGCTCGATGCAATAGCACTGAAAGTTTTGGACTCTCTCAAACGCATCGAAAAAGTCATCGATCGGGTCTTGATCGATTCACCCGGCACCGATGATGGGCAGAAAGGCGACACCTGTCCTCCTGATTCCATAGATGAGATGGTGCGTTGCTCTGGGAATTGGGTGAAAATAATCATGACAGCTTTGCAGGAAGCCACGGACGTTCAGGGAATCAAGAAGGTGCCCGCAACCGAGGGAAATGATGAATGTTTCAAGGACTTTTTGGAGACTTACGTGGAACAGATGGTGGGCGTAAATAATCTGGTCATGAAGGTGGCCTTCCGAGCTCTTTCCCAGCCAAAAGAAGCCACCGCGGATTCAACGGGGACCGGCATGTGTCTCAGCGATTATCTGGAGGAAACCTTCAAGCTCGCTAAGAAATGGTCCATGGCTCTACTGGATTCTGCATTGAGATTCATCGACGATCCGAAATCAGGTCCTTCGACCGAGACAGAAGGTCAGGCGGGCAAAAACTGTCCCGGGGGTGGCATACATGACGCTTTACAATGTTTCATGAACGCGAGCAGTTCGATTTTGGAAGCCATGAAACGTGTCTCTGCAACCATACCCAAAGAAGACGACACCATAAGCCAAGCAGTGATCGCTTTGGCACCGCGCGTGATGGGAATGTTCTGCCGGATGATGAAAGCCCTCGAACTGGTAGTAGCCCCGCCGAATGCCGAAACGAAGCTCTCGGGAGATGATAAATGCCCCACGGATACTTTAATTCGTCTGGCCTTTCACTTCACGGAAGCGAGCGGTCTGCTTCAACTGTTCGATCTGGGAGGAATCTTGAACTCCTTGATGAGTGACTCCACAATTCAGGACGTCCCCTTAGGAGACATTGATTCGTTGGACACGTTCATGAAACACCTGATGTCCGCGACTCAAATGATCGCCGAAGTGATTGGAAAAGTCATAAATGAGGAAGAACAAGCCAAGGTCGTAAAATTCATTAAAGTATTACCAATCCCTGAGTTCGTGATAAAGCTGATCGAACTTAACGTCCCGGTGAATCTTCCGTTTTTCCAAAGACTCCTGTCTACAGTGTGCGACACGTCGTTTGTCACTACGTTCCTAAGCATCTCCAAAAATATGGATTTGCTGAACCCGGTCAAACTGCTGAGTGGCGAGTGGATAAATGACGCTTCTAATTTGTTCACACAATCCTAGGCAGACGGCATCATTGGTGCATTTTCGTTTGGAGACAACTCGAATCCAGAGTTATGAGCGGGTCTTCCTAGTCCTTTATGAGAGATTTCAATTCTGGAAAATTCTTACAAAATATGTTTCAGTGAAGACCGGTGAAGTCATGAAAGTGGTGCCAGAGTCTTCGATAAGGAGAAAATTTTAAGGAAAGTAGTCGGGAATCAATGTTGAAATAAAAATTAAATTAACTCCCAGGAAGATCTGCGATAAATCTAGATTTGGTAACGCAACTGGATCATTTCGTAGAGTGATCAAAGAAGTTAATTTATGAATTGATGTAACCATCTCTATGGCTTGATCTTTTTATTGTGAATAAAAAAAATTAAAAAATAATCATTAATGGGACTCTTGATTTTTCTTAAAAAATTCACCTCGTCATATTAGAGTGGAATAATTATGTAAAGTATAACTATTCTTATTAAAAAGTATTTATTGTGTTGAGTTTTTGTTTGTTTTTCTGTTCAGTACAAAATTTGCCATCGATTTTGAATTATATTCCCCATGAACTAGATACTTGAGTATTTTAAATGTAACTCAGAAATGGATGACAAGGCAATAATATCAAAATAAATATATTATGTATTAAAAATAATAATTTAATATATATAATAAATTATACAAACTTGATACACATAATATAATATATTATATTTCATTTAACAAAAAACGAGGCTTTACTCAAGGGGTCATGCCGATAAGGCCATGCATGGCTGTTTTACATAGAAACACTGAGCAGCATGGGCTATCGAAGTAGCTGACATTTGCCTTCCTATGCTCCGCCGGCCTAAAGTCGGAGACAAAGTGATTCTTCCTCGCGTGCCAGGATGTCATTGTAAATACATTCGTGCACATACCATTGCATTATATTCAAGGCAGAGTTCGCGCACATGAGTGACTGGGAGTGCCGAGCCCAGTCGGAGAATTTTGAATTACCACTCTTCACTCCGGCCGTAGTTATTATTCTAGGTCAGCGAATTTAGCTCGGCACAACGCGGCCCAGTGGGTTATACATTCACTATCGACACCATTATGGCATCGACGAAATACCTGTGCTGCCCTATGCCCCTGTAAACGTTGAGTCAATCGTGGAGAATGATAAATGCACGATGTGGTGGAATTACTCCTTCTGCACCACCAAGCAGTTGGAGGCGACCAAGCCTGAAATCGTTCTCCTCGACCATCTCATACGCTCCATGTTCGTGATTGAGTTTTCGGCTCCGGCTGAAACGAACATGGATGCGAATGGGGTAGTAAAAGTAGGTAAAACTAGTAGTCCTCATCATAGGTAGGCCCGGTGAAGTAAGGGCTCGCTAATTCCATAACATCAAGTGCATTCCGTCCTGCGTGGCACAGGCGGAATCACTAGTTGCACGAATGCAGAACTAGGCTGTCATCCTGGGGTCACTCCATCAACTGCGTAAGCATGACCCGAACGCAGCGTAGCCACCCATCCGATGGGCGTCGAAACGTGGCTGCGAAAACAGCCCGATCCCTCTCAAGTCTCCGGCCATTTTGACAGCAATGAAACCTGATGCTTGCCGGGGACTCGGAGGGGCCTGTTACAAAAGTAGCACGTATAATATAATAATAGTTAACTATTACAATTAATAAGTTGTAATATTGACATAAAATCATATAACATTTTTTTGGACTGCTTCCGTAATTTTGTTTTCAAGAAAATAAGAATTTCACATATGATCTATTATTGGGATTGTAGGAAGTAGCTGTCGTTGATAAAACTCATATAACAGTTACAATGATGGGGTGAGTTCTTACGGCTGGTCAAATAAAAAAATTAAAGTGAGTGGTGCCAATTGTTTACGGCTATTGGAGACTCCCTTTAATTTGTGTATCATATAACAGTTCATATCATTTGCAGTGCAATAAAATTGTTACTGCCTAATGTGAATTATTCAATTATCAATTATCTAATTAATGCAACCCACGTTTTATGCTTCCATTCTCACGCGTATTTTCATAGCTATTAACATTCACAATCACAAATATTCAGGACAATCTTTACGTGGTTATGATTCTGTATGGGAATATAAATGTGTATGGGGCAAGGAGAAATTATTTTTTACTTTTCGGTCCGTTTTAAAAACGTGGTATTCTAAAATATATTTTTTATTTAAATACTATATTTTGCTTTTTAGTCTTGTTGTTATATTTGAAATATAAAATTGTGTCTTCCAATTAAAAATCAATATGATTGATATTATATCCTGAAAGTTAAATTGAAAATGCAAATAAAATTAACTTTTTCAGATTTTATGTCAATAATACAACCTATTTATTATATTAATTGATTATTGTTAGATTATTAATTAGTATTTATATAATATATGTATAATTTACAATATACAATGTATTTTAATATTTAATATTCATAACATATATAAAATATTGACATGGTCCTGGCCAAAATGTTAAGCCAAAATGTAACGGTCCCTCCACCCTTATTTTTTGCGGGAATGCGTGTAGACAATCACCATCGCGCTCCCCACCTGAGACGTGCGGGGCGAAAACTTCGTCACCTTTTAAAAGAATATGAGACCTCCTGGACAGGCCTCAGCGAGTGGGGCCCGACCGCGTTGACTTCTTGATCCCAAGCTTTACCGCTTGGGCTGGGTGGTATTAGGACGTGGGATTGAGGACACAAAGAAATTCCTTCACACTGGCCGCCAGACAAAAATGAAATACACCACAGTAAAATAAACAACTATTCCCATTCAAAAAACAACCTTATAATTTATGACACGGTATTACAAGGTGATACTAAAATACCCCTCTGACGTACTAGTGGAGATGATAATGATTTGGATAAAAGACGTTAAGTATTAATTCAACTTTATGTTCGTGCTCACAAATTAGGGCTAACGCTCCATACACAGTGTGCTGACTTTAGAAAGCCACAATTTAGACAATCAAGCGACTGGGAGGCAACTATTAGACCTTCAGGCTTCCTCTTGGGAGTGATTACTCTAGGCAATAATACTAGCCGCTAAACTGCACAATTGACGATTGGAGTTAACACAGGGATGCTTGCAGTCTAGAACGGAGGGAGGGTTTGTCGGAGGTCGACGACCTTACGTGACCGCAGACTGTAGATTTCGGAACGGGACATCAGCAGGGCCGAGCACTTACGACGACAGGCTTTGCAACTTCGAGACGACAGCAGACGCCGAACTCTTAATGCCGTATTGTCAGCGTTGACAGCCGGTAAATCTGGAGGAAGTGGTCCAATCCTTGGACGATGCACTGGTAACAGTACTGGGAGCCTCCAGCAATTCACCTTTCTTGGAATCTCTCCGGGATCCGTCAGAGCTTCCGCGTCATAGCGTGCGCGGTGATTAATTCTTTTATTTTTGCAGCCTTCTCACTTTTTAATACGCTTCCGTCAATGTTGGGGGTAGATGTCTTAGAAGGGGGGAACTGTATGGATGGGGGCATGAATGCGGGTGTCGTCAAGACATAACTTCATCACGTGAGGAAGTCAACAATCCCCTAATTTCCACAGTAGACGGCACTCGTCCTCACTGACTCCACTCTCCGTCCGGGCGACCTAGGTCGTCGGACGCATAACCCATGGACATATTCATTCATCCACAATTCACCCCTACCCAGCGAGCCGAATACAAAGGAAAGAAGGGGTGGTTAAAAAAAGGAGTAATGGGCTTAATCATTTCCATTTATTATAACATATTATTGTATTATATTCTAGTTCTGAGCTCTGTTTAATGTTTCAAATCTCTAGCTCATCGGAAAGTTAGTCTAAAATCAATTGCACATTTTGTACCGAACAGAAAAACAGACAAAAAATCAACCAATTAAAAGGTTTTAATAATAACATACAAGCACTTACCTTGATAATATTGAATAAAATTGTGTTTTAGGTTAGCATTGTCGAGTATGCTCCGCAATGCATTAAATGGGGATAAATATTAACAACGAGAAGGTCATGTTTCTATAAACAGAGGAATTACAAGTTTTTATTAAACTAGTTAAGAGTGGAAGAGCAGAGAAGAGCCTCACAACACGGACAAAAACATTGCGTTTACACCCACCGCTGAGCTTCTTTAAGCGAGGTTCAAACTTTCCCGATAGCGCGGAAACTTAGTAAGAAATGATAGTCCAATCAATAGGTATTTTTACTTACTCTAATTCTACAGTTGATAAAATGTGCTCAGGGATGTGGAAGTGGGTATAAAATGACCCCCATGAGAGTTCGACTCGAGATCATGGGCGGTTGCTAAATAGTGATTTTTTATAGGGCGCTGAAATGACTTATTTGTAGGGACCCTGAAAAGTGGTAAATAAACTCGAGGGAAAGCGGTGTAAAAATCATAGCCCCAGCGGTGCAAAAAGGGCAAATTTCATGCTCCGGCGGTGAAAAAAATATTTACGTATTTCTCAATTTAAACAAACAATGAATTGTATTAGAGACATAAATTGATGTATCTAACTTATTCTATCAAATCTTCATTGATAGTTAACAAAATACACAGATACACCGAAAATACACGCCATTACAAAAGTGACTCAATGGCCACCCAGCCTGTGATGACTGTTGTGTGGGTTGCCTATTGCCAATTTCCTTGATATTGCTTCTTTGCGTATTCAAGCATGATGTGTAGGGAGTTAGGGACCCTGAAAAGCGGTAAATTAAGTTCAAGGAAAAGCTGTAAAAAAATCGATTATCATAGTGACAGCAGGTTAAAAATCTTGAATTTCACGAAACGGGTAAAAAGAATAAGTTGTTTATTTATCAACTGAAACATACAATGGATTTCATTGTTGACTCATGTTGAAAGATATAACGATTTATAAATACATAAAATAAGAAATAAATATACAAATAAATTACATTTGAAATAAACATACACAGGAATCACATATCGTGGCATAACTCAGTCACATGAAGAGCCAAAGATTATGTTAAGTTGTATTTCCAAATTTTCTGGGGAAGCATTGGTTCTCAAATCACTTAGTATATTTCCATATGAAGAAATAGGCCGCTCACAGTCCACATTTGAACATGGAACCCACAACACAAGGTTCCACCAACTCACGGTTGTCTCCCTTGATGCTCAGAAATGTATGGAGCACAACAACTTTCTCACCTTTTCGCAATTTTTCTTTTACAGTAGATTGCATGCACAAATAGCAAGTAAGTAGCGCTGTGCTGTCAAGTTTATTCATAAGATTAATGGATGCTGCTGTCTGCACAAGGGATACTTCAGTGTTTTGGATAATGTTCTTCACATCAAATAATTTTCCCACACTTTAAGTCAAGTTCTGGGCAGTATCCGGAGTTAAAAGCATAGAGCAAATTATCTGTTGCCCATGTTCTTTGAGAAAAGTTCCACTGGCTTTGATTATTTGAATGTTTTGCTCTTCTAATTTAGCTAAGTAATTTACTGCAACACCTCCCTCATTCACAGTATTGCTAAAGTCTGCCATATCCTGAATATGTTCCCAAATAAATTGCTGACTTGAACCAAGAATTTCATCATGTCATGACTGGTGATGGAAAAGCAGTTGTCTTTGATTCATCTTCTGGATAGTGCTCTTTTACGAAAGAAATATATCTATGTTTCCTCTTCCTAGTGTTGAGAAAGAGCTTTTTTCCATTGGACACTCATAAATTCAAATCATGAAGCTCTGTAGAAAACAAATTGGCTACAAGATTCAGCTAATGGGCCCAACGCTAAACGTGTGTCATTGCAGGGTAGAGAACATTACAAATTTGGGCACACAAAGTCATGTATCTAACTCATGAATCTGTTACCAAAGTTATGGAATTGTCGTAAGAAATTTCAAATTCTTGTATTACAGCCATTACAGCTCTGGAGCATTCAGTTGCATTTGCCTGTTGTATTATTTTAACTGACCATACAAAGAACTTCTGCTCCACAGTGCAGGACCGTATCCTTAGCAAGACAATGAATACAAACAGATCCTTCCTGTCAGTTGTCTTATCACGCATAATTGCAACTTGTTGGCCTTCACTCTGATGCCTTTATCTGCTCCTTTCTTTTCTTGGCAACTTGTGGAGCATATTTCACGCTGCAGGTGTCAGCACCTGGAATGTCTCCTGCTCCTGCAGTTATTCTGAAATTTTCAACTCAATAAAGTCTTACTGCCTGCAAAGTTCAATTGCTAAAGTATGCAATATGCAATGCCTCTAAACGAATCAGGGGTGCTGGAGGATATCCCTCGAAAAATTAAAAGACATAAAACCCATAAACATAAAATTCAGAGAACTAACTGGGTCACAAATCAATTCCTCTTTTTCTTGCTTAACTTTTTGCATTGATGATTGTGTCTGATATGGACAATTGTCGCTTATTCAACGTCCGTCGTCGTCCTTCAACATTTTTCGCTTTACGATGGAATCTTTTCTCCTCCAGTCGATTCGGATGTTAAAATATTCGCACATCATGATTTTGCTTCCTGCGTCAAATATATATAAACCATCGCTTTCAAACTCCTTTTGGCGATCAAATATGCTGACAGTTTTCGGCATTAAGGTCTACAGAGATACTTTTTCTGATCAACAGTAGCTCCAAACGAACTATGTATAAACGTGTGGTGACACTAGTTCATCCAGAGATACTGAGAAACGGAAATATCTGCCTGAGAAGATTTGTCTTTTGTAGGTACCTCCCCGCCGCGCCGGCGACGCTGCAACTTATTCGAAATGACAATTAATGCCGGCTTGCCTGACTTAATTTTTTTAAATTTCTTTTGGGACAAATAATGAGCCGCATCATACGGAAATATTAGTGTTCGTATCTCGTACTTTTTACCGCTTCTCCATGCCGGCGATTCTCCAGCCGCCGACCCTCCGCCACGGGCGCCGAATGAGTTCGCTGCGGCGTGATTGCCGTCGCGCCGGAGTCATTTCATAAAGTCGGCAACATAATATTCTCAACATCAGTTGGTGAATTCGATATTTTATCCTTAAATAACTCATTTTGTCTACCCGAGGAGTAATTACGACCGGTCAGTCACAGCTTAGGTAGAGCACTCTTTTGATAAGATTATTACGTCCGATTGACAACTTTATTTGTCTCTTCGCCCAACCCCTAACACATTTATGATACTCTTGTCTACCGTAGTTATTGGTGCAATTAATGCTATGCACAGACTTTCTGAAATCATCTTTCATAAGCGCAATTGCTTGAATGGCAACTTTTCTGAAGAATCTATCGGGATAAATACTACGCCGGTCATATTTCGGCGGCGCGACGAAAACGATGCGCCCGACCCCGCCACCATGAATGCGATCTAGGAAGACATACGCAGGTATCATGGTCACGTGCATCATCAGACTGATGATAACGGCGTGGTCACGTTAATAGTAATTATTTAATTATTTCACACCATGAGTTTGCAAACATTTTTTCACCAAATGGGACGGCGACTTTCATTACGCGTTTTACATATATATCAAAATAAAACTTAAAGAATTTCATGTTTTATTTTCGCAAAATATTGTACGATAGGTCTAAAAAAAATAAAGTACGATAGGTAAAAAGTTATTCGCGAAATTTCGGTGAGTTTCGTTAACGTTAAAATGGCAAATTTTAACTTCTTTGGGCTTTAAACATCAAAATTTAAACTTTTATGCTCTTTAAACAAAATTCGCGAAAAAACCCATTCGCGAAATTTCAGGGTCCCTACTTATTTGCTATTATTTCAATAAATAAAAAATTTGCAGAACATGTTTTGAACAAAAGTTGTGGGTAATCAAATAATCTATAATTAGAGTCCTATTATCTTAGAATCTGTTTTTTAATTATCACAAAAAAGCAAAAAAACCGGTGATAATGGGCGTTTTTTGTAAATTAAATATTTATTGTAAAAATTATGTTTCACTATTTTTATTGCTATGAAGGAAAGCGCTTGTGATTCTAAATGCAATGATATTTTTATTTGATGATTATTGAATTATTGTTTAATTGTTTATCCAGAGACAATTTTTTTAGTTAATAATTTCTATCTTGTTGTGAAATAATTGAGTCAAGCCCAACGGGATTGTATTTTTAAAGACATATTACATGTTGTATTAAAACCAAGTCGAAAAGTCATAAATAAGTCATAGAAACAAACGTTTAACATGCATACTTTAACAGGCTAGTGTTTTTTTATAAAAAAATAGAGCTACGGCGTCGGCTGTTGGTTGCACGACTTCCTAAGTTAAATATTCTGCAAGCTGATTTAATGGCAAAGATTTTTAAAAAAATAGTCCATAAGACTAGGATAGGAGCCAAGATAGGATTTGTTTTTTAATCGCAGAGGTTATATTTATAAAAATTTAGAAACCAGTGTTACACAGACAAAGGCTTATAGTTGCTTATTGCGGTTAATTTTTTCATAAAACTTATCTTTAGTTATAAAATTGCGTGCACAAAGTGGAGCGTATTCACGGCGGACGCTGCAGCCAGCATGAAGACGCGTGGAGGGGGTGAATCACGGAACTGACGCGCGCTTGAAAAACTAAATTGGAAACTTCAAACGGAGGAGCCGGTACAAAATCGCTCCATCTCCGTTATTTATCGACCAATCTCGACGTTTTTTGCAACTTGGGGTACCTTGGAAAATAATGAATAACTACGCTATCAGCTTAAAGATATAATTGTAAATTTAATTGCTATTATTTATTTTTATTTTTACTGTGATTCACTGCACAGTTACTGTAATTACTTACTAATAACTATTTAATATAAGGTTATGTTTATTAAAATGAACAAAACATTTATCATACACATTTTTTCATTTCATAATAAAAGTTTATTTATATAGACACTTTTTTATTATCAGATTTGCATATGTCGTTACTGTCGTCCAAGACATTTGCAGTACATTCATTATATATGTATACATTTTCCTCATATTGAACATGAGGTATGATTGAAGGACATTCACTATCGTCATTGAATGTATTGATTAAAATATTAACGCATACAATACGCATTCAGTCCACAGATTGAAAATTATACCTATCAAATGATATGATATGTACATTGATAAAAATATAATCTTTCCTTTTTGTAACGCTTACGTCGTCCGAGAAATTCGCGTTTTATCGAGTGCTTCATTTACGAAATTACTAAAAATATACAAGTTTAATGTAAGTGTTATATTTATTATACAGGTTTATTACTTTAACTATAGTATTATTCTAATGTTTTTTATTTTTGTGTATTGTATACATGTATTGTGTTTCAGCAGCGTTTTCATTATGGAAATTGATACAAATTACAATGAAAATGTCGTAGGCATGCCTCCGAACGATGGCGTCGGTGAAAGCATGGAAGAAGAGCAACGTGGTGATGATTCTACCTACGCCACAAGCATTGTAATATATATATATATATATATATATTTATATTGTTTAAAATATCATTCTCATTAGTCCCTTCGATCTCCTCCTGCTCAATATAAGGAACATTTGGGCAGCTTTAGCATTACAAGTTAGACATAACCGAGTACATTTTAAGCCGTGTCTTTGGCAGCCGCACAAATTACCACACCTGGTATCACAGCGACATGAACTGTTTTCGGAAATCTCACAGGGTTATCATTGGATCTTTTGAATAAACTGATCCTAGGCCATCTTGACCTATTTGCCAACTGTACTCGAGTGGATTCAAATGATTTCCGAACCATTATTGGATTTGTAAATAGCATCTTGAACTGTGCTCGGCAGCTGCATTTTCAGTTGGTGGTAAATTTTTTAGCTTAAGCGAAGATTTATTTGTTGATCTTTCAAAATATAAGTAACGTAGGTCATTTAATGAAAAATTCGTTTTAGCTTTTTTCTCTAAAGACATATCGGATTTTGTTAAATACAACGCTCTAATAATTTTGTTCCCGCTTCAATAAGTTTTTCATGATTGGAAGAAAGATAAATGAAACAGGACGAAATATTTTTTAAAATTTGATGATATACGCAATCTAAAATGTTTTTTTACCAACATTGTAAAACGTTGAGGTTGTGGCACAACCTGTGAAAACGTATAAGAAAGCAATATTTTTTTTTAATTCTGGCTATTTAAAACTGTCAATGTTGAAATATTGATTGTACTTTTTTACCTGTTGTAATTTTATGATAAATAATTTATGGGTTGTCTTCAGTCAATTGTGATAAAATACCAAGTAATCGGTATCGTTGTCAAAAACCATAACGTTCTCTTCATAATTTGCAATGTCCATATCAGTTCGCACAATTGAAACATCCGCATCTTCATCGGATTGCTTGATTTTAAAACATGCCGATTGCAGTTTTGTACTTAACAATTCAATCAGTTGCTGTTTATTATTACTGTTTGTTAAAAGTTCTTTAGATTTTAGAACGATTTTCGTATTTTCCGTATGTTCAGCTCACGTCCGAAACCAAGACTTTGCTGTCGGAGACGCTCAGCTTTTTTTGTGCCCTCTTTTTCATACCCATCGAACACTATAACGCTATTCTTTACCAAATTTTTCTTTACATAATCAATACGTAACTTTAAAATATTCTCCATCGATTAATTTATTTGCCGCGAAATTTGGTGTGGTAAAAAGCCACCATCGACAACATGAACAGCGGGTGCCTGCACAGGACATTCAGCAACATGGTGAAAATTATCAGCAAACACACATTTATTTGTTTTCCTTATACCAGCCTCGTCAAACAGAGAAATGTGCTCTAATTGAGCGGGCTTTTCTGTAACAGTAAGAGAGATTCGCATAAATATAAGTAATGGCTGAACTGTTACGGTTTTTACATTAATTTTTGTATTATTATACAATCCACTCGAAGGCAAGACTTTACTTTTTCTAGAGAATTTTATATCACTAACCGTTTTTCCATAATTATTTTGTAATTAAGTTAAACCAAATTCATAAACTTTATGGCAATTGATGGTAGAATTTCCGATAAGGCCAGAATAAATTGAAGGGATTTTGGCAGTAATTGGAAAGGGATCATTTTCCTCATAAAAATTAAATAATAGTTGCAAATGAGACGCATCTCTCTTAATCCTACTAACACGGCTCTCCACGTGTATTTCGCTACTATCATACGTGCAGCAACAGAATTTCTCCATCGCATTGCATTTCTCTAGTAAAATTATTGTAAAAGCAATTCATTTAGCTACTGTGCTCTCATTTATGCCACGTCCGCGGGTCAAACCACCAACACTTTTCATGGAACTCATGAGCTCTTGCTCAGTCGCCATTTCGGACCACACACCGCACCAAAATATTTCACTGCGTCTAATTGTGAAACAGCCTTGATTTGCTAATTGATCATTAACTGCCAAACCTACAACTGCTCGTAGTTTTAGCATGTCCAGATATTGAAGAAATTAGCCGACTAAGCTTAATTATTGTGTCCATTCGCATGAAAATAAGGGAACATTTGATTAATGCAGATCAAATGTTAATGAAAATCTTCTGACCGCTCTGCATGATAAAAATTTTAAATTATTACAACACATTGGAAATACTGTAAAAAAGGATCAATACAAACTTTGTAAATGTTATATTGGGTTTCATAGTATTGAATAAAATCCATTGTAAAATTTACAAAGCTTGTATTAATTCTGTCAACACGGAATTTTACAAAGTAACGCCTGGGAATATCGAGTTCAACTGTAAAAAAAGTTGAGCTGTTGGACCGTTCCTTTGCAAATCTCCTACTTGAGCTTTGAATTTAGATTGTTTTGCAACAAATAAGGATTATCACTAAACCCTGACTCGGTGAATTGTAATTAGTCTTTTAAATTATGAAGAAATTGTAACTCGTCATCCAAAAAAGTGCATTTATTAATTATTCGACCCCCTAATGCAACCAAATTTAATAAGTGTCCTCTAATTGAGGGGGCAAAAGCATGTCCTGACAGAGCTTTCTCGGCAGAATCATCAGCGTATGGTACACGAAAAGCTTCTTTTAATCCACTTCCATCCATAAAATAGCCAATACAACCCAAGAAAGACATCAATGCATGAAAGCCACCTAATATTACAATGACAGTACCAATGTTATATTGGTCGTTCTCTGGATCGACAGAAGCTACAATTTTGCGAGCTTTCCAATACAAAGGTTGATCGAATGTCACAAACTAATTAGTTTGTTTGTTCGCTTTACCCTTTTCCGCTGCTTCTATCAAAACTGATAACGTAGTGTCGTAGCTGTTAGGAGGACCATTTGCGAATTTCATGGGTATGGTTTTAGATACGGAATATTCGAAAGTAGATGAATTTGGTTCTCCAAACCTAAGCCATCCTTTCGTATTCGACAGTGACTTATGTTTTTTGCAAAAACCACAGTAAATCCAATTCTGTTAACTCCATTGAACAATTAATGAAATCCATTGGTCCTATTTTAATTTTTTTCAGTCCCGTCAAATTAAAATCAATTTTTGTCAAGGGTAGAAAAGAAAAAGCTTTAGCCACTTCATTTTCAGAAGGTAATATCGTAAGCCTGTTAGTATCTGGACATACTGCAACTGATGATGTAGGTGTGACACTGTGACAGTCATGATGCCACCCATAGCATAGAACATCCCATGCCCGTCTATGGTGTTCCATTTGTGGTCAGCATTGTCAAATATAAATTGAATAAAAGAATTTGGCGAGATAGTAAAACTTTCTGGATCTTCAACAATCGATGCTTCGAATAGTGTCGCTTCAACGTACGTTGCACTTAAGCCTAAGTTCGCGAGACTATCAATTAGTCCCTTCGAGGCATAACTCCTGTGCATCATGGAGGAATGCCCAAATAGTACCTATAGGAGAAATAAAACTGCGGGGTAATAAAAATTTGAGCAGCCGTTAGAATACCATTTTCCCATTTTTTAAAAAGACTAATCAGACTTATAGCGCTTATGAGTTTTGATCAATATTTCCAAAAACGAAAGTAAAGTCGGTGGTGTGTCTAACTTGACGTCGATCATGAAATATGATGGGGCTTTAGAACATGAAGTATCGTAATGGGTAGCTCGTAGATCCTGAAATATAATATGGGCAGCAGACTCAACAATTCTCATTCGCTCATCTTTGACATTTTATTTTTTATTACAGTACCATTCCCCATTATCGTGATTATCAAATGCAGCCAGAAAGCAAATGTGCACATCGCCTCACAAAAATGTACATTTCTATTTCATCACCAAAGTGTGATTTAAGGTGCAGTTTGATATGACGAAATTGAGGAATATCAACCTCGTATTTTCTTACAATTTCGGTCAAAGAAAATTGACATTCATCTTTGTCATTGATAATATGCTCAGTAATGAAATTTAAGATGCGTTTATGTCGATTTATGTGCGAAATGTCTTTTATAACAATCATGATGATGAAAATGCTTGATATTTTCAAATGAGTCTGCCATAACAGTCAATTGTAAAGATAATAGTTTTTCGTCACTGTTTAAAGTCTAACCCTTTAACTCATCTTCGATGCATTTAATAATTTCTATTCTTGAAACAAAATGTGTTTTTCTTTCTTTACAACCCCTTGTTTCACATATAAAGCACGCTGAACCCAAATCAAACAATCTCTCTGTTTTAAAGGAACCACGCATTGCCGAACGAAACTGATTATTTTTTTTAAATTTCTTGTTTAATGCTATTCGGTCGTGTGTAAACGGCTCCGCAGTTTTTATGCAATTTCAGAACCGGAAAATTTTTCATGATACTTAACTTATAATCTTTCGTTTCCTTACTAGCTTCGAGGTGAGAAACCTTCGCTACGCTACAGAGCATACAAACCACCACATGCTTTTGTACGATTTTTAAATGCTTTTTCTCAAAACTTTACGGGAGGTGCGTCATCTCGCTTCGGCATATTGAATTAATAACCATGAACTACCGAATAATAAAATTTGAACTCGATTGGCCACCCGACAGCCGTGTACTTCCCTTGTCAGTGAAATGATATATAGTGTGCTTCAATAGTTAGAAAATTCAAGAATACCATCAAAATAAAACACAAAACCAATAATTTTGAACTTTCCATGTTTAGGGAATAGGGTGAACCATCACCACGTGGCTCTCATTTCATGCTTTCATCGACGCCGTCGTCCGGAGGCATGCCTACAACATTTTCCATTTCATTTGCATCAATTTCCATAATGAAAATACCACTGAAACACAATACTAGGGTTGTGTAAAAAATAAGGTTCTCAATTTTTTTTTCAAAGAGTTTTTCCAAGGTCTCGCAATAATTTTCCGAATTTATTGTGGTCCCTCGAGGCCGGAGAGGAAGACTAACGAAAGGAGTTAGACTGCACCACGACAATGCGCGCCTGCACTTCTCTCGCCAAACCAAGGATTTATTCGACAATTTTGGCTGGGATCTCGTTGAACATGCTCCCTACAGCCCTGATCTTGCACCGAATGACTTCTTGTTTCCAAAATTAAAGCAACACTTTGGTGGACAACTTTTCGAGACTGATGAAGGAGTACAGGAAGCGGTCACCAAATTCCTCCACGGACTGGCGGCGGACTTCTTTGAAGCTGGATTCCAAAAGTGGATTAGTCGTGAACAAATATGCATTGAAAATCTGGTGATTATGTTGAAAAATAGCTAAGAATCTAAGCTTTCCAATGATGTATTTTTCAGTTCAAATAAAAAATCCTTTACCCCTGAAAAATTTTTAGGACCTCATTTTTTACACAACCATCGTACATGCATACAATGCACAAAACATATCTAAAATTATAATAATGCTATCGTTACAGTAATTACCTTTACAATAAATATAACACTTACATAAAACATGTATATTTTTAGCACTTTCGTAAATGAAGCACTGGACAAAACGCAAATTTCTCGGACGACGTAGGCGTTAGACAAAGGAAAGATTATAATTTTATCAATGTACAAAGAAAATCATATGATATGTACAATTTTCAATCTGTGGACTGAATGCGTATATGCATGCGTTGATATTTTAAACAATATATTCAATGACGATAGTGAATGTCCTTCAATCATACCTCATTTTCAATATGAGGAAAATATATACATTGTAACGTATGAAATGAATTGTGTTGTTGATGCTGCGTTGCTGGGGAGTTGTTGATAGAAAGAGAGGGGGGATTGTTTGGGGAGAATTGGATTTGGAGAGGATGCTGGATGCATCAAGGAACATTGTAATGGAAATAATAACGAGTTTTCTAACGAAAGTAAACGTCTGACGTTACAGACGGAGGTGAGAACCCACTTTTCTGGCGACGAGGATGGGATATTCGTCACGGGTTTAAAAAAGAAAATAGCCCGTGGAACGTGAAAAACGCAGCGGCCGGATTTGAACGCGTGAATCGGAATCGAAGAGCGACATCCTTTAATATCCTATAAAGAATATGATGAGGAATTTGTGAAGGAGATGATTTCTAGCAGTGGCTACACACTGATCGTGAATGTTTGGAAGGAATGGTACTGACAGTAGACAAATTCATCGAAAAACTGGAAACAAAGATTTGGTAGTTGACTGGGCACCATTGCATTTCAAAACACAAAAGCAACTATTTGAAGCCATTGAAAGTAGATTAAAAGAAACCGAGTTGATAGTGTTAATGGATTTTGCTGAAAATTATTCTTTCATAGTGCAGGATGCGTAGCAGGGATTTTATTTAGAAAATTTACAACAGCAATACATCCGTTTGTGGCTTATTAGACTAACAAAGAAGGCACAACAAAGTTGTTAATTGTGGTATTATTTCCGATCACATTCAACGTGAGACAATATCCTTCCATGTTTTTATACAAAAGTTAATTGAATTTTTAGAGACCCAAATGAATGTAACCAAAATTCACTAATTCAGTGATGGCTTAGCTTAGATGGCAAAACAAGAGACCCACCCGTGGCTGGTATTAAACGGCTATCGGGCGTGATCCCTATGGCGATTGCCAGTTCAAGTACTTGAATTGGTAGTGGCAATGTAACCATGGACCAACGTAATATAATATCGGTGTGTCAATATAAACCTGTTAAATATCAGACACGATCTTCAAAGTGGCAGAACTGCCTGTTGATATTTAATCTGTTTCCAGGGGCGACGACTTGTAAATTGCATTTTTTCGGCGTAATTGAGAAAACATGTGTTCGTAAGATAGTTATCATCTCTCCCCATGCGTGTAGTTACAGGAGCTCGTCGTTGCGTGGCGCTGATGAATGCTGATTGTATCTCACCCACAGACCTCCTTGCCATGCAAGTTAGCTAAGTCAATTTAATTTTCTAGAGGTTAAACAAATGCTCTATCTGATGAGATAGGTTTAAAGGCATTTTGTAGAATGTAGTTTTTTGCAGAAACGGATTGAAAACACCCTTTTTTTGACCTTCTTACAAAAGTCGTGGACTTAAAACGTGATTTGTAAACTAACGATACTCGGTAGCCGTTTGAAAGTACGCTATCAAATGCTCATTTACATGGAAATATTGTAAAAGGAATTTGATATCCAATGAAAAATTCTTTAAAGAGGCAGCACGCTAAAATTTGAATTGTTTTTGGAGAACTAATTTCTAAGGCCGAATCTGCTGCATTTTATCTACTCAGTGAGCTTTGAGAAAATGCGAAAATGATTTTTATTTTACAGAGCACTAAGCGTTGTACAATGAAAGGTATGTATTATTTGTTTCGGCAAAAAGGCTACAGAGATATCATGTCTCAAATATGCGAAAATGTCACAGTCATGTGACAGGTGGTCGTGACATGGGGTCACACAAACGGCTATATCTCCTAAAGCATTTCACAAGCGGACCTAAACTTTAACACATTTTTATCACAGGTATGCCCAACTATCCACACAAAATTTCATTAAATCCGAGACGGTCGAGCCCTAGACCACTTGAATGACCCCTTTGTTAGTTCTGAACATTTTTCGACGAATTCTTTGAGGTTCGTACATGATGAATAGCAAAAACCTCTAAACAATCAATTCCGCAATGTTATGCGATGATTAGGCAACAATCATATAGGAGGTAATTACGCGGCATCAAAAGCGTACGTTTTCATCCATCAGTTATTTTTGTTGACGTTTAGAGAAATATTCTTTTGTAATAATTGTTGCATTCTGCAATCAGCCATGACGTTCTTTAACTGCACTTTGAAATAGCTCTAGGAATTTAATTTTTCGATGTATTTTGAATTTTACCTGATTGGAAATGGAACTTAAATATATCACCACGAAGTACATAGCTGTTGAAGATACTGTTCATAAATATTTTCACACCCACATGACAATCTTATGGATATTTCAAGGTACTAACCAGCGGGAGGAAAAGACGTATTGGTTAAAGCAATATCTTTGACGACTATTTTGCACAATCACAATCACTGTTCTTTGACTCAGTCACTGGTGGCACAAGGGGAAGTACTGATCGTTTTTATTAACTATTATCCGAACATTAATGCCTTTTTTTCAGCACTTTTTTTGGGCGTTTTCACGTATGCTTTCTCTCTCTCTCATTTGGAAGATAAATGCAACTAAGCTACGAATAAATGATTCGACAAATCTTACTTAAAAACCTCAGATTTCAATGTGATATAAACTAAGCTGGTAATTTTTATTGGTATAATTAATACCCATTGTATGAATGTGAATCGTGATAAAAAGTAAGAAACAAAAATCAGTGCAGATAATGTTCAGTTATTTCCTCCCTCTATGTAGACCTGCTATCGACGCAGAATTACGATTATCAGGGTATAGTAATATTTTACCCTATTAGTCGTAATATTCCATTTAATCGTCCCAATATTTCGCATTTTAATAAGTGATTAATCAGGAAACTTATTCCGATCGATTAAATCATTGTGCCCTGCACATAATTACAACTACCATGAGGAGGGAATAAAATATGCAAGGGATCACCTGCAAATGTCGGCGTTTCTTCATGTTCCGAGGAGCTGAAAGAAAAGGGTCATGGAGTTAACTGTGTATGTGTTCCGTTCGACAATATACTTGGTATTTTTTACTAAATTACTCCGCGGGTAATTATAGCACTTATACGGCGAAGGTACTACAGTAAAAGCTTATGAGAATATTACTGTAACTAGCGACTTAATGACAACAGTTGATCCTAAAAGATAAGTCTAGTACGCAAGCGGGTATGGTAAAGCATCAGTAAATATTTACTCATTGAGAACACCGGGAATGAATATATACCAAAACGACAGAATACACATAATTATAAACATACTTTGGATCCCAATAAGTCTTTTCTTAACCGCATTACGCTGTGGAGTGACGCAGTGAGGAATTTCTTAAATCCGAATGTCGTGTACCACCTGCGTTCTTAACATCAAAGCCTCTCATAAAGTGTTCCTGTTAAATCGTCTTATTGAATGAAAATGAATTTCTCGGATCGTGTACTTTTTATATCTTATCGTGGATTTCAACGTTTGCTGATGATTTCTCCACATTTTAGGTTTTCACTTAGCAGGTTTTTTTTAGCTTCAATTTCACCCGTATTTCGACTGATCTCTTCATATCAAATTGTCGTGACAATATTAGTCAAAGTAAGTGTAAGCCTTCTACAATATTTATTGTTGTATAACTGGGTCTCTTCGCTCCACGTACTCATCATCCATGGGTCTAAGTCTTCTCTACTACCCCAAATGGGTAACAATGACCTATATCAACCTATCCAATTCCAACAATGTATTATTAAAGCTAATAACACAATTTTATTTTCATTAATTTTTAATTTTTGAATTATATATATTTCAAAAGTGAAATAAAAAAAATTCTACTCAATTAATTCTATAAATTAGTATAGAAAATAATTTATACTCCATATAAGATGAACGACAGAATGAATTTTGCAGGCATTAATAATTTCGTATAAACAGCATAGAAAATGAAAGGAATTAAGAAACTTACATGAATCATTAATTTTATCACTTGTCATATATTATCATTGAGGTTCTTTGTATCTCTGACCAGTTAAATCAGCAAGAAAAAAAGAAATGGATCACTTAGTTCATTTATCGTTATTTAATGTAGGAAATAACGTATTTCAAACCAGCAAATAGGAAGAATTCAACTTCGAAAAACCTTTTAAGAGAAAGTCCATCTCTGCATTTTCAAAAACAATATTTAAGTAATTAAAACTGTTTCCTTTTCAAAGGTTTTAAGTGATTGTACAAAAACTTGTTCAAAAGGAGAAAACTAAGACGATATTTTATTTCTTCCTATATTGAATATAAGATTTTTATTTTAAACACCATGCAAAAAGAATTACACTAAAAACTTTGCAGGCATTTTAACTTTGGGACAAAAAATACAGTAAAATAACTTATAATATTAATTATCCATATGAGTTTGTTTACAACTGGTCTTATTTCATCTTCGAGCGTATTTGTATATTCGAGTTTGTGTAAGTATAGAGAAATGATAATGAACTAAGAGTTAATCCTATCCATTATTACAGCTGCTAAATCTGTTTCATTTATGGACGTTTTTAGTTATAGAATAACAGCTAGTTTAAAAGGAGAAAATAAGACTCTACCGTCTAAGACATAGTATTAAATAAACGATATTAAGAACTTTGCAGGAAATTTAATTACGTACAAAAACAACGCTAGTGAAACAAATAAACAAACGTTGTTGAAACATTATTATCTTTATCACTCGTCATTCAACATTTCTGTAATTTAAAATGAAATCTTTTCTAAAATTTATTATTTTAGCATAACAATTAATACAAAAGGAGAGAATTAAAACCGAATCGTATTTCATTCTTTATTGATTTCAAAAATAGGTTGAAAAAATGAACGGCATTAAATATTTAGAAGTCATTCGTAGTTTCGAACAAACAACAGAGTATAAAAGACGAAATAACAAGCTTAGAAATATCATTATTTGTATAAATCTTTCTATTTTAAGTGTTCGTATTTTTTTCTGAGCGAAAACATCTGCATAATTGATGGAATTGGAATTCAGTGACAGTGTTTGTTAATTCAATGAAGGATAAAACACCATACAAACTAAATTAGTCACAAAATATTGAAATCTGAATTAATCAATAGCAATATTTCAGCAGTATAACGGTTTCAGTTTGGATAGATTTTGTTTTACGAAACATACTTGAAGAATGTTAAAACTATTTCTATTCTTCCCATACTTATGAAAGTAAACACTTTTCATATATTCGTTAACAAAACTACATTAAGAACTTAGCAGGCAATTTTTAGTTCGTGCAAACAGCATAGTATAGTAAATGAATGGATTCAACATACTTAGATAATATATCAATTGTGTTACTTGATCTATGTTTTCTTTGTAACTCTGAGCTAAGAAATCAGTATCAAAAAAGAAATTGTATTTTCATATTTCTTTAAAATAATATTGAAACCAGGATAGAAAAAATATAGAACTTCAAGTCAATCAAATGTCAGGTTTATTTTCCGATAAAACTGTTTTCTTTTCCGAAGTTTGGAGTTTTAGCATAACAAATACTTCCAATGGAGAAAATTGATACCGTAAAATTGCTTGGTCCATTGCTTGAAGGATGAAAATTTTATCCACAATGTAAGATAAACGACATTATGAACTTTCCGGACTTTTTAAATGTGGTAGAAACAACACAGTAAAAAAAACACAGTTTTTATTGTATTTCTTAACTAAGAAACAAGGATTTAAAAATGTATGAAAACACTGAACCCGTGTTTGAGTACTCAACGTAGGAAATACAAAATAATTTCAACTTGGAAAAAATAAATATAATATTTCGTCTTTTAAAACTGTTTACTTATCGGAAGTTTTAGTTTTAGGATAACAACTTATTCTATCAGATAAATTAATGAATACTCCGTGTTTCCTTTTATGGATTAAAATAAATATGTTATATTCAAAATTCATGTTGAGCGATATTTGGAACTATGCAGGCAATTTTAATTTGACACAAACAACACTGAAGAATATATATCAGATGTTCATGCTTGACTTGGCGGAACCACATTGCGATGATGTACAAAAGAGTTCACTTTGTTAAATTCCTCTAAAATATTTATTTCTTCCGACTCAGGGTTTTGACGATTATACAGTCTTTATCAAGGTATGATAATGACTGTTTAATGGTCAAAACCCTGGGTCGGAAAAATAAAACTTTTTTTGGAATTTTACAAAGTGAACTCATTTTTAAATTAACACTGAAGAAGAAGCTAGTAAGCCAACTTAGGTGAATCATTATTTTATAACTCGTCATATTTTATCTTTGTGCGTCTCTGTATCTCTAATGATTAAATCAGTAAGAGGAAGACTCGAGCGGTTGAACAGCAAACCGCAATGAAAACAGTACCGCCAAATTTGCACCGCAAAACGAAAAAAATTAAACCGCCTGCATATTTTATTTAAACTTTTTTTCGGAATACATCACTTTCCAAGGACCGCGGATCGTAGTCGTAGTCACAGGGATGGAAACAGTCCTGGGTGGATGAGAAAGAAAGCTAATGTAAATATGCACTTCTTCCCTTAGCATCCCGGTGGAATCACGTGGAACGAGCCATGACGGAATAATCTTATATATGTCGCTAGTGCTGGAAATGCCCATAATGGACTACTTAAGTTAATGCCAAGCAAATGCATATCACATCTGTCGTCAGTATAGCTGAGAGGATTATTTAAACAAGCGCATGATTATTCGGCCTTCCGCCTCTTTCTTACCCGCTTTGGCCGAGATTCGCTCTCATACTCTCTTTCTTGCTTATGGAACACTCTCATCAGAGACACTCTTTTGTTTTATTCCCTTCAACAAACGCCTCCTGCTGTATCATTTTAATTCTCTCATCGTATTTGTTGATGCATCCATTCATTTCAGGCATGATACTGACCTTTCTCTCGGTCATTAGCTCGATATCAAGCGTTGTGACACAAATGGACTAAAAACGCGCATTATGTACAATCTGACGCCAGTTCTCTCTATTAGAGCCGCGAGGACTCTTTCGCTCAGCTTCAGGTTGGTGAGGGTCTTAATTAGAACCATCAATCTTAACGTGCATCCTCGTGGGCGTCCTCGTGGCCTTTTTCCCCAGACCTTGCCTTCGAGTACAATCTTCTCTAACCCATTGCGCCTTATGACGTGACCGAAGAATTTTAGATAACTGCGCAGAATTGTTGGCAGCAGTTGGTTTCCGTATGAAATTTTCAATTGGGCTTCGATAGCAATACACTTCAAACGCCTCAATCTTCTTGCGTATGGCGGCTGTGATCGTCAAAGTCTCCGATCCATAGGTCATGATAGGGAAGTCCATTGATCGAACTAGTCTACTTTTATTTGACATGCTGAATCCTCTGTTCATCCATTTTTTTTACATTTTTTGAACTGCGGTCTTTGCCATCGCTATATTGCGCTTGACATCCTTTTTCACTACCACCACTGTTTGATACCGACCTAAGTATTAACAAATCGCTGATAGCAATATATTAAAGACGGACATGAGATGTATCCTTATGTTTCAGGAATGATATAGACCTAAATGATCCCGAAAGCTCTTGGGAACACCGACGACATACACGAGATGCATTCTTTCATTTCTGACATAACACATTTCTAAGTGATTCTATTAGCAATACTGGCGACTGATATAAGGTATATTTGGTAAACGCATGATAAAAACCTATGTAGTCCCCAATGGGTGTTAAATTCCCGAGTTATTTAAGGCAGAAGTGTATTGGCAAAATAGTATTTCCACTTAAAAGAGTAGTTACTTCTGCGACTTGCATTTCGTTCCGTGGTCAATGCAAAGAGAACAATTCCACAAAAGGATATGTCTTGAAATATGTGGGAGGTTTTTTATTTTGGTGCGGTAAAACAGGGAAGTACGATGTTTGCTCAAGTTGTGCAATAATTTATTTTGGGTTACATACTGAAACAGTATCCTGTTGCGTTTGGCGAAGAAATGCACAGAATTCACAGCAAAATAAAACATTACTAATGCATTGATTGGTTTGAAAATTCCTCAAAAAAAAATTGAAATCGAGACTCAATCTCCTATTCACCGAATGAAGTAAACAAATTGCGAAATGCGGCATTGATTTCGTTATTTTTTTACAAATCTATAAAAATCAAAATTCTAATTTTTATCCAACATTTTCATTAAACATTTTTATTTTCTTATTTTTATGCAAGTACTCGCATAAAAAATTTTGCGATAAGACGCCTAGGTTTTAAGCATTCGCATAAAATTACTTTTTATAAGAGCTTTGTTTCTCTTATTCCTCAGCAATGTTTTTTAAAGGTAGGTACTACTCCGTATTTTCGTAGTTTTCGTATTTCCGTGCTCCATATTTCAACACTTCCCGCTTAGTATTTATGAAATCATAAAATAAAGAAATACATTAGTGGATAAGAAAAAACAGTCCCACTCGTAATAATTAAAACCTCAATTATGATTAAAGTTCACGGAATTGCATGTCATATCTGCTACTGGTATTGCACAGGCATTGGGATTACTTAGGTAGGTATTGTGCCTACAATGAATAGTTGCGTATACTACAAGCGTTGAAAGAATTTAAATTAGTCGAATGATTTATTCGTAGCTTAGTTGCATAAATCTTCCAAATGAAAGAGAGAGAAAGCTTACGTACAACGCCCAAAAAAAGTGCTGAAAAAACGGCATTAATATTCGGATAATAGTTAATAAAAACCATCAGTACTTCCCCTTGTGCCACCAGTGACTGAGTCAAAGAACAGTGATTGTGATTGTGCAAAATAGTCGTCTAAGATATTTCTTTAATCAATACGTCTTTTCCTCCCGCTGGTTAGTACCTTGAAATATTCATAAGATTGTCATGTGGGTGTGAAAATATTTATGAACAGTATCTTCAAAAGCTATGTACTTCGCGGCGATATATTTAAGTTCCATTTCCAATTAGGTAAAATTCAAAATACACCGAAAAATTATATTCCTAGAGCTATTTCAAAGTGCAGTTAAAGAACGTCATGGCTGATTGCAGAATGCAACAATTATTACAAAAGAATATTTTTCCAAACTTCAACGAAAATAACTGTTGGAGGAAAACGTACGCTTTTGATGCCGCGTAATTACCTCCTATAAGATTGTTACCTAATCACCGCATAAAAATGCGAAATTGATTGTTTAGATTTTTTTGCTATTCATCATGTGCGAACCTCAAAGAATTCGTCGAAAAATGTTCAGAACTAACAAAGGGGTCATTCAAGTGGTCTAGGGCTCCCCGCTCGAACGTCTCGGATTTTAATGAAATTTTGTGTGATTAGTTGGGCATACCTGTGATGAAAATGTGTTAAAGTTTAGGTCCGCTTGTGAAATACTCTAGGAGATATAGCCGTTTGTGTGACCCCATGTCACGACCACCTGTCACATGACTGAAATTTTCGCATATTTGAGACATGATATCTCTGTAGCCTTTTTGCCGAAACAAATAATACATACCTGTCATTGTACAACGTTTAGTGCTCTGTAAAATAAAAATCATTTTAGCATTTTCTGAAAGCGCACTGAGTAGATAAAATGCAGCTAAATCGGCCTTATAAATTAGTTCTCCAAAAACAATTCAAATTTTAGCGTGCTGTCTCTTTAAAGAATTTTTCATTGGATATCAAATTCCTTTTACAATATTTCCATGTAAATGAGCATTTGATAGCGTAGTTTCAAACGGCTATCGATTTTCGTTAGTTTACAAATCACATCTAAAGTCCACGACTTTTGTAAGAAGGTCAAAAAAAGGGTGTTTTCAACCTGTTTCTGCAAAAACCTAACTCCTACAAAATGCCGTTAAACCTATCTCATCAGATAGAGCATTTGTTTAAGCCCTTCGAAAAGTAAATTTAATTATCTAACGCGGACACACCATGGCGTGGCAAGGAGGTCCGTGGGTGAGATACAATCAGCATTCATCAGCGCCACGCAACGACGAACACTTGTAACTACACTCATGGGGAGAGATGAAAGCTATCTTACGAACACATGTTTTCGCAATGACGCCGAAAAATGCAATTTACAAGTCGTCACCCCTGGAAATGGATTAAATATCAACAGGCAGTTCTGCCACTTTGGAGTTCATCACTGATTTTTTAACAGGTTTATATTGAGACATCGACATTATATTACGTTGGTCCATGGTTACATCGCCACTACCAATTGAAGTACTTGAACTGGCAACCCAATTGCCATAGGGGTCACGCCCGATAGCCGTTTAATACCAGCCACGGGTGGGTCTCTTGTTCTGGTTCCCAAGCCAGTATTTTAGTGTATTAGTTGAGGTTTCTAAGATCATGGCGGATTTACGTCCTACTTTAATGATATTTATCTTATTTCGCAGGAAATTGTTATCAAAGTCGTTATTAAAGTCTGATTAATTCCCTTAATTGGTTTTTTACTCTTATTGTATAAACTTATAATTTTAGATAACTCAGTCTAAGATAATTTTTATTTTCTGCCAACTATCGTCACGGAAGGAACAGGGAGCATGTGGATGAGGTGTTGCTCCGGAACCCAGCTTGTGTCTCTTCTTTCAGGCCAAGTGAATGATTCAGGAAACATAGCAACAGGGAATATTTTGCATAATTTCAAAGACACTTTGGGTGAGTTACAAAGGTTCGCGATGAAATTAATCTAGTCATTTGACAGTCAACTTCAACAACAATGCCGATACACCATTTACTCCCGAGATACAGGAAACAAAGCAACAGGGGAATATTACTTATAATTTCAAAGACATTTTGGGTGAGTGTCATAGGCTCGCGATGAAATTGTTCTAGTCATTAAACACTTTCCTGGCTCGAATTGATTGTGAATTGCACGGAATAAATTGGTGGTGCTCTCTAGTACCAGAAATTGTTCTGCCTTTTTTCCATCTTTGTTCCTGGAACTTTTTGCTGTCTTCAATTTCTTCTTTTAAAACGGATATGTATATTCTATTCAGGGTATGTTTTGGTTGCTAAAGTTGAAAAGATCATTTGGTGTTAGTCTTTGGTCCGTAAATGGTCTTTAGAGGCTTCCTCGGGCGGTCAATAGTTTTGTTGTGCCACCTATTTCGTCGAAGGGTGACTTCTCATGACTAGTTCCAAAAATATTCCAGTCAGCTTCAATTTTGAAATAATTTTCATGATGAAACAAATTACAGAAGTACTTGTAGTTTCTGAGCTGAGCAGCTGAGCCACCACTGAAGTAGTGAATTTTGGTTACATGCATTTAGGTCGCTAAAAATTCAATTAACCCAAGGATATTGACTCACGTTGAATGTGATCGGAAATAATACCACAATTAACAACTTTGTTTTGCCTTCTCTGTTAATGTAATAAGCGACAAACGGATGTATTGCTGCTGGTAAATTTTCTTAATGAAATCCCTGCGCCGCATCCTGCACTATGAAAGAATAATTTTCAGCAAAATCCATTAACACTATACCTGAAACAGTAAACGGTTGCATTTGGAGATAAAAAAAATGAGATAGTATTTCCCTCCTGACGCTATACTTATAACGATTAGAATGAATAAATTAGCAAAATACCAATGCCACTGTGCTGTATGAATGTGTACGCAACCTTCCTTACATTAAACGGTATATTTGCAGTTATCTCCACTACAATAGTAAACGTTCAACATATAGCAAAAATTTTAGCTTAACTTCTCTTCTTTTCTTTTATCGCGCGAAAGGTATGGCCTTGAGGTTTGCAACAAGCCAGGAACTTCGAAGTGGCAGTAGTGGCCAGTTCAAGTACTTTAATTGGTAGTGGCATTGTCACCATGGACAAACGCAATATAATATCGGTGTGTCAATATAAACCTGTTAAATTTAAGTAACGACCTCCAAAGTAGCAGAACTGCATGTTGATATTTAAGCCGTTGTCAGTGGCATCGACTGGCAAATTGCATTGTTTCGGCGTCATTGCGAAAACTTGCGAACGTAGCATAGCTATCATCTCTCCAAACGCGTATAGTTACAGGAGTTCGTCCTTGAGTGGCGCTGATGAAGGCTGATTGTATCTCACCCACGGACCTCCTTGCCACGCCATTTCGCAGGGTGCCTATTTCGCCTATTTCGTCGCAGGGTGACTTCTCATGACTGGTTCCAAAAATGTTCCAGTCAGCTTCGATTTTGAAATAATTTTCATGATGACACAAATTAGAGAAGTACTTGAGTTTCTGAGCTGAGCAGCTGAGCCATCACTGAAGTAGTGAATTTTGGTTATATGCATTTGGGTCGCTAAAAATTCAATTAATCTTTGTACAAACAAATAGACGGATATTGTCACACGTTGTATATGATCGGAAATAATACCAAAATTAAAAACTTTTTTGCGCCTTCTTTGTTAATGTAATAAGTCACAAACGGATGTTGGTGCTTGTAAGTTTTCCTAATGAAATCTCTGATCCGCATCCTGCTCAATGGAAGAATAATTTTCAGCAAAATCCATTAACACTTTCAATTCGGTTTCTTTTAATCTTGCTTACAATGACATCAAATAATTGCTTTTGTGTTTTGAAATGAAATGGTGCCCATCAACTTCCAAATCTTTGTTTACAGTTTTTCGATGAAGTTGTCTACTGTCAGTACCATTCCTTCCAAACATTCACGATCAGTGTGTAGCCACTACTTGAAATCCATTGATTCTTCTGAATTCCAGTCCTTAAACTCTTCTTCCAAATGCATTCTAATTTCATCTTCCCCCGGATAGTTTTGGAAGCACTGTAACATGCAGTCCTTTGTGTTTAAATCGCACACAGTTTTTTTCATTAGATTTTTGTAATCCTCTTTTATATTAGCGCCTTATTAGAGCTTCACATTTTGGTGAGCGCTGCAAACACAGACAAAATTTGTCCCTGAAGCACCAACGGTCACTCGCCACTTTGGTCTCAGATCGCAGAATTTGAAAAAAGCCAATTTCAGCTCCAAATTTATTACGATATGCAACGAATAGCTCTATAACATTACATAACGACAACCTCTTCTGTTTTTGCAATTTCTCATTGTTGAGTGGAACTGAAACAGTTTTTCTGCCAGGACACATCCTGGTGAATTCGTTATTTTCGTAGAAAGATGGAACTCTATCAACAAATTCTTTTGGTGTTTGTTTTCATGTCTTTGTATCAGGTATTCCACAAATGTCTTTTTCCTGCTTTAATTTTCTGGCAGATTTGGCCATTAGCTCTGAAAATTTGAACTCAGTTGCTGTATCCTTTTTTGGGCCAACTCTTTGGAGCCATAGTCAATTATTGAATTTTTGTCGATCTATTGGGCACTTTAATTTTCTCCTTCATTTCTCATATGAGTTCTATGTAATCTTTACATAACTTGCACTCAATAGTATCACAATGCTGCCCCATGGCTTCAACTGCTACTCCCGATTTAGAAGCAATCTTTTCTGCTATCACGTTCTGTGCACGTTTAACTTTTTTTCAAGTAGCCAGCTGTATCTCTGCGGCTACACCTACCAGTTTTCAAAGGGAGAGGCGCCTAAAGATTTCAAACTGTGATCGATGGTACCCGACATGTCGACATCAAAATCGTCTTAAGATGAAGACTTTGCTGCGGTTTCAACCAACATAAAATATTGAGCTCTACACTTGTTGTAAATGTTCTCTGCCGGCTTCACATTGGTTTTTGCACGGTTAAGAAAATAAGTTGACAAGGCTATATCAACTTTTGACAACCAAATATAGCATAGTGATTCATCTTTTCAAATGGATTACAACATACATGTTTTTCTTCATTTCGTACTTGTGTAGATATTTTGATTGAAGATGAAAACAGATTTGGTCATCATCTGCAAGTTCAACTTCGAATCGACGAGTAAGAAGGAATCTTTCGACAGCCGACAGATTACTTGCAGCATTGAGACCTATTTCTTTCGAATAGAATGAGCCCCTGTGACATATAGAAAATAACTTACGTTGAATAGCGCATTCAGGGAAAGAGAAGTTGTGATCCACCAAATTATCGACTTACATTGTAAATTGAATAATATGGTACCGCACTCAGTCCAAAACCTGAAACAGTAAACGGTTACATTTGGAGAAAAAACCATGAGAGAGTATTTCCCTCCTGACGCCATTCTTATTAAAATTAAAATAAATAAATTAGCAAAATTCCAATGCCACTATTCTGCATTAAAGTGTACGCAAACCTCTTTACATTAAACGGTCTAATTGCAGTTAGCCCGACTACAATAGTGAACGTTCATTACTTTGCAAAGAGATTAGCTTACCTTTTCTTCCTTTCTCTTATCACGCGAAATGTATGGTGATGATGTTTGCAAAGAGGCTTGAACCTTAAAGTGAAAGAAGTGGCCAGTTCAAGTACTTAGATTGGTAGTGGCAATGTCACCATGGATCAGCGCAATATAATATCGTTGTGTCAATATAAATTTGTTAAATATCAGGCACGAACTCAAAAGTGGCAGAATTGACTCTTGATATTTATGCCGTTTCCAGTGGTGATGACTTGCAAATTGAGTTGTTTCGGCGTCAATGCGAAAACATGCGTTCGTAGGATAGCTATCATCTCTCCAAACGCGTGTAGTTAAGGGAGTTCGTCGTAGCGTGGCGCTGATGAAGGCTGATTGTATTTCACCCAAGGACCTCCTTGCCACGCCAAGGTATGTCCACGTTAGCTAATTAAATTCACTTTTCTATGGGCTTAAAGAAATGCTCTTTCTGATGAGATAGGTATAACGGCATTTGGAGAAGGTAGTGTTTTGCAGAAACGGGTTTAAAACACCCGATTTTTGACTTTTTTACAAAAGTTATGAACTTTAGACGTGAATTGTAAATTTACGAAAAGCGCTAGGTGTTTGTAACTACGCTCCCAAAAGCATAATTTACTAGTAATAATTGCAAACCGAATTTGATATCAAATGAACAATTTTATGAAAAAGAGACATAGCTCGCTAAAGTTTGAATTTGTTTTAGAGAACTAATTTATGAGGCCGACTTTTACTGAATTTTATCTACCCAGTACGCTTTGAGAAAATGTTATAGTCATTTCATTTCATAGAGTACTAGTTGTTGTACAATCAGCGGTACGTATTATTTGTTTAGGCAAAATGGTAACAGATATATATCGTATCAAATTTGGGAAAATTTCTCAGTCATGTGACAGGTGGTCGTGACATGGGGTCACACAAACGGCTATATCTTCTAACGTAATTCACAAACGGACCTAAAATTCATAAACGGACTAATTATCATAAAATGTATGTAAAACTATCCACAAAGAATTTCAATGAAATCTGAAATGGTCGAGTTATCACTTAACCACTTGACGTGGAACGACTCAACTATGGCTACATTCGTTTGCACGTGTGACTAAACATTAAAAGATAACTTAATAAATCTATTGAATGAATTTTATCCTTTAACCTTGTAAATTTTCTTAAATATTGAAACAAACGGGCGAAAGTCGTAATATAAAAAAGGCCATCAGTAGTCTCTGGTTAATAAGGGGAACACCATCACGATGCA
Organism: Pyrrhosoma nymphula; assembly: GCA_963573305.1. Taxonomy (NCBI): domain Eukaryota; kingdom Metazoa; phylum Arthropoda; class Insecta; order Odonata; family Coenagrionidae; genus Pyrrhosoma; species Pyrrhosoma nymphula. The sequence goes on from OY754332.1 coordinate 57,553,455, forward strand.
TATATTTTGATACAACTTACCTCATGGACCTCGTGATCCACATGAATTGACTAGCCAAAATTGGCTTTGTTGTTTTGTGTTCCTTTAATTCCTTTAATCAGTCCCATGATATTTTGACCACGACGGGAGTATTTATTATCTTTAAGTCTTCAAAGGACAAATTTACTCAAATCCTTTTGGCAAAAAGCGGTCGCGAAGCATCAACTTTACTAATCACCTTAAAAATTTGACCAAATTACACAGTACTACTATACATAACAAAAATTAAAACCAATATGGTAGCTGGTCTGCACTTCGTGATAACTGGTAAGGCAATTATTATCTCTTCAAACGCGTATAGTTACAGGAGTTCGTCGTTGAGTGGCGCTGATGAAGGCTGATTGTATCTCACCCACGGACCTCCTTGCCACACCATGGTGTGTCCGCGTTAGCTAATTAAATTTACTTTTCTAAGGGCTTAAAGACATTCTCTATCTGATGACATAGGTTTAACAGCTTTTGGAGAAGGTAGTGTTTTGCAGAAACGGGTTGAAAACACCATATTTTTGACATTCTTACAAAATGCGTGAAATTTAGACGTGATTTGTAAACTAAAGAAATCGCTAGGTGTTTGAAACTACGCTATCAATAGCTCACTTACTTGGAAATTCTGTAAAAGGAATTTGATATACATTGAACAATTCTTGAACGAGACAGGGCACGCTAAATTTTGAAATGTTTTTGGAGAACTAATTTCTAATGCCGAAATTTACTGCATTTTTTCTACTCAGTACGCTTTGAGAAAATGATAAAATGATTTTTATTTTTACACGGCACTAAACGTTGTACAATGACAGGAATGTATTATTTGTTTAGGCAAAAAGGCTACAGAGATATAATTTCTCAAATATGCGATAGTTTCTCAGTCATGTGATAGGTGGTCGAGACATGGGGTCACACAATCGGCTATATCCCCTAAAGTTTTTCACAAACGGACCTAATATTTAACATATTTTCATTAAATGTATGTATAACTATCAACACAAATTTTCGATGAAATCTGAGATGGTCAAGTGAGGAACTTGACCACTTAACGTGAAATGACCCAAAGACATCATTTTTTTAAAAATGTGACTAAACATTTGAAAATAACTTATTGAATCTATAGAATGAATTTTATCCTTAAATCTTGCTAAATTTTCTTAAAGATTTAAATAAACGAATGTAACAAATAATATGAAAAATGCCATCAGTAGTCTCCAGTTAATAAGGGGCGTACGATCACGATGCGTCTATTTTGATACAACTTATGTAATGGACCTCGTGATCCACACTCATTGACGAGCCAAAATGGTTTTGTTGTTTTGTGGAAAATTCCTTGAATAAGTCTCATGATATTTTGACTACGACGTGAGTACTTATTAGCTTCAAGTCAAAGTCAAGGGACAAATTTCTTCAAAACCTTTTGGCAATAAGTAGTCGCGAAGCATCAACATTACTAATCACCTTAAAAATTCGACCTAATTACACAGTACTACTATATATAACAAAAATTAAAACCAATATGGTAGATGGTCTGCACTTCGTGATAACTGGGAAGGCAATTATTGAAGAAAAAATACACTGGGCATGATTATATGACTTGCACAGAAAATATTTTTGCTCCGTATCTTTTTTCTCCATTAGCGTTTCTAGCCTTATTTTTAATGAATTTGCTGAACTAAATTCATTCAATATTAATCTGAAGTTTTTGGAACATCAAGCAACATTATATGCATTAATGTTTTCCATGGAAAATTGAAGTTTACGTTTTACAGAGGTTCCACTATGTGTCTTTTTTAATTTACATTAAATTAAATCGACAACAATGGCGTAAAAAACGCTGACTTTGTTGCGCAGGGCTCAATAATGTTGGGGTTTTTGGCCCAACCCTAGGCTTATTGATAGGAAACTCTCTTCCACTGTAGTGCAAAACGCGGTCTTTGCCATGAGTAATATATGCAAAACTTTCACCGAACAGGGATACTACCGAGTGATCAGTGTGGGCTAGTATCACTAGGCCAGTTTAACTGGAGGTGCGGGTTATGAAAATATGTACAAAAGTAGTAGAATTGCACACTTCATTCTAATGCGTGGACGGTAGTGGATATGGAGAGCACTGAGTCAGTGAGAGTAGATAAACCCCGGTGCGTAAGAGGGTAACTGTGAAAAAAATATGTTGGTTACACTGAAAATATATTTGCAAAAGATCATTTTAATTTGCAATTCATAATATTTCTGGCGGTAAAAGTTGATTTTTAACAAATTTACTGCATTGCCAACAATCGTATTACACCTGGGATCAAATTTGTAAATGCCATTCACTTATTTTATTCGATCAGAGTATTTATGTCTAAAAACGGTCATAAGTATTTTTTTAAGCGGAAATATATATAACACCTTCATGCAATTTCTTTCTGTTCTGAATTTTATTTCACGAAACCAATGCGCGCAATGGTAAAACTTTAACTTAGGAACCACACGATCTTAAATGAACGTGGGAAATTAAAAAAATGATTTGCTAAACAATGAAATTGTAACATTTTTAGGTTTCTTTTTGAATAACCTAATTAATTACTGCGTTGCCAGAATAATCGTTTTTCATTTCGTTACCAGGTAGTTCTGCCTAGATTTCTAAGAGATATATTTACTTTTTTCAAAATATTGAAATTCTTCTCGGGCAATAAATTCATATAATTATGATGATGCCACTAAACCATCGTTCGTTTTAGAAATTTTTTTAATTGGATCTCAAATGTCAGAAAAATTCGTTTTCAAGGGAAATAAGTATCAAGGTTTGCGTGTTTTTTGAATCTTTTTACTATAAAATTATTGGTAATTAGCAAAATATCCATGCACAAATAATACTGTTACTCTATAATATAATAATAAACATATGTAATCTATATTACTAATATATTCTGTACTATATTTTTCTGTATTATGTTATTCTATATTATAATAATAATAATAATAATAATTAAAAAATAATGACTGTCTTTCATTTTAAATTTAAATCCAGTATTGATTCCTGATTATCAACACGCTTTTGTGCATAATACAAAACATTCATTGGTATATCGTTGACTGTTTCATTTAATACACAATGCTTTTTCGATGGTTCTATAAAAACAATTGAGCTATTGCGAAATTTATTCACAGAGAAGTAAAGGTTAGACCTACTCGTAGTTTTTATTAAAACGACAAATATCCTTAACACTGAAACGTAGTATTAAACCTTTTTTCGTAACCAATGTGAAATAGTAATAATTAGTGCCTTTATTTCGTTGGATATGTTTTTAACTTGCTTTTTATGCTAATTAACATGTGTTTATTAAAACATGTCCGGTGATTTCTTTTCTATGGAATTTATTTCTTAATGTCAAATTATTATTTGATCACAAAGCCCAGGGGTATATTCCTGAAATAATTTTTGCAGCACTCTATTGTAATGTCATAGTTAATAAATTAAAACTAAGTGACTGTATTACTGGTAAGATTCGTTTAATTAGAGTTGAATATTGCTTTTTTCATCGCTTAAAATTATTCTCTTTTTAAGAATATGAGAATCTTATTCTGCGAAAGTCATTTTTTTAGCCCATTAACGGCCGATTTGATAAATACTGTAAAAAAATGTATGATTTCATTTGGAATGTACATGAGCACGAACCAAATAAGAAATATTGAAAAAATTGGCCTTCATAAAAATTTGTATATGATAAAAAATTAATGTTGCGTTTTCGCAACTTTGGCCGAATTCGATCTTTTATGTATAGTTAAGCAACCATCATGGTCCTAAATTGTCACCTTAAACTGCTGTACCGTTTTTAGTGTCGAATATTTTCCTTTCCTTCTTTATGTTACTTGAAACTTTTTACCCCAAATGTTAATGGTTAAAATATCCTTCAAAATTATAAAGCCAATCAACCTACCGCCCTTGTACCATGTATGGTACGGCGGACAATTTTAGGTAATTTATGTAAAGGTTTAAATGCAAAGTAATATAAATTACGTTATATAAACCGTTGAAATTGTTCTGCATTTTAAAAATATGTAAATGCGTCCTTACCCGAATCGGATATTCATTCCTGAGCTTCTGAAGTAGGAGTTGCGCATAGAATGCAATGACGCATGTACTGCGGACAAGCCGCTAAATCTGACCAACGTAGAAAAAGAGATAGACAATTCCGGGCGGATTCGGGTTAAGGAAAGAGCACCATAAGAGTTAGGGTATATATTTTACGTCCCACCATAGAGGTTTCAAATTTATTAAATGGAATTAAGAATTGAATGTGGAGGAACTTTCAGTTCCAAACTATTCATTCTTTTTGAAAATACCGTAATAATTCACTGAAATATATGTTAAAATTCCTATTAATTCAAGTTGATGTCCTTTGTATACGCTGGAACTATGATTACATCTATAAATCATGGTGAAATTCACAGTTTTGTACCGAATCGTTTTGATACAAAATGCGAGGCTCCGGGTATCAGGAAAAAATCGGGGAGAGTGCGGGAATTTTGTGGTTTATGATGAAAAGTATCCCTGACGTTGGTGCTTCAAATTTATTTAAAATACTAAAAATATAGATCGACATAGCAGCTATCATTGCTGTGCGTATATTGTTTTCGTGCTTGGTTTATAAAGAATTTCATGTATTGTATTCCGTAACTACGATTGTATAAATTGCGTTATTGCGTAACAACATTTGTAGTTTTTAACATTCCTATAGATGTATCGTAGAAAAGCAAAACAATCAACGTATTAAATGTGAAATAATCTTAATGTTTTCCCATGAAAATACAAAAAAATGAAATTAATTGTTCTTCTCAGATTGCTAGGCTCTATAATAACGAAATGCCTATGTACTTTTTTCAGCTTCCCGTGTGTTACTGGCTGACATGTGTGATTAAACAATTTTTTCAGTTTGTCTTTCTTTATGATGGAACTGACCCATATGAGTCTCTTATTTGTTAATTTTTCCTCATCTTAAACTACCTGCGGTATTATTTAAATTCTTTCGACGCTTGTAGTTTGCAAAACTATTCATTGTAGGCATGACACCTACCTACGTATTCCCAATGCCGGTTTGCAATACAAGCAACATACATGGCATGCAATTCTTTCATTTTAATCATGTTTAAGGTTTAAAGTAATGAGAATGGGACTGTTAACTTCCTATTCAGTTATTTCTTTATTTATATAATCATTTCATAAATACTAAGCGGAAATTGTCATATTTAGTACGGAAATACTAAAACTACGAAAATACGGAGTAATATCATTAACAATCTTTGCTGGGGAATGAGAAAAACTTATTTCTTATTAGACAGTAATTTTATGTGAACGCTTATATCTAAGGCAACTTGTCGCAAGTTTTGATATACGAGCACAAACATAAAAATCTAAGGCATTTTATTACCGTTAGCCGTTTGTTATTACATAGGTCGGTATCATGCCTGAAATGAATACTTGCATCAATTTAAACGATGAGGGAATTTATATTATTCAGAAGGAGGCGTTTGCGGAGAGAAAAAATAACCCAAAAAGAGTGTCAGAAAGAGAGTGTGAGCGAGATTCTTAAGAGAGAAGTGCTTAAGGAAGCGACGGAAGGCAAGAATACACATGCGCTTGTTTAAGTCTCTTAGCTATACTGACGACAGATATGATGTTCATTTACTTGACGCAGGTTTAAGTTCTCCTTAATAGGCATTAGCAGCACTAGCGACAGATATATGATTATTTCATCATGACTCGTTCCGCGTTGTTCCAAGTGCATATTTACATTACCTTCTCTCTTATCCACCCAGAAGTGTTTTCAACCTACGACTACGACTGCGTTCCGCGGTCCATGGAAAGTGATGTTTTCTGCAAGATAGTTTTAAAAAAAGAGGGAGGCATAATTTTTTCGTTTTGGGGTGGACATTTTGCGGTACTGTTTTCATTATGGTTTACCACTCAACCGCTCGAGTCTTTCTCTTACTGATTTGAATCCTTCGAGATACAGAGAGGCACAATGATAAAACATAACGAGCTATAGTATTTATCATTCTAGTAAGTTGGCTTTTTATTTTCTTTTTACGTGTTAGATTTTAGAAATGAGTTTACTTTGTAAATTTCCACAAAAGATTTTATTTCTTTTTGCCCAAGGTTTTGACTATTATTCAGTAACTATCAAACCTTAATAATGACTGTATAATCTTCGAAACCCTGGGTTGGATGAAATAAATGATTTGTGGAATTTTACAAATTGAACTGTTTAAAACACTATCGAGTGTGGTTTTAACAAGTCAAGCTTGGAAATCTGATATACGTATATTCCTTAGTGTTTTTAATCTAATTTAAATTGTCTACATAGTTCTCAATATCGTTCAACTTGAATTTTAAATAAAAGATATTTGTTCTAATTAATAATAGAAAACACGGAGTATTCATTAATTTATTTAATAGAATTAGTTGAAATTCTAAAACTAAAACTTCCGAACAGTAAAATGTTTTACAAGAAGAAAAAATATATATATATTCCATTACTGAAATAATTTTGTGTATTCCTACATTGAGTACACAAATACGGGTCCATTGTTTTTATACCTTTTTATTACCGATTTCTTTGTTTATATATACCATTACTTACTTAGATAAAATAGAACCAGTTGTAACATGAACAATTTTTGTAAGTTCTTAATGTCGTTCTATTTACCTTATGCATGAAAGTTGTTTACGTAGTCAAGATTGGAAGAATAAAAATAGTTTTATTATTCTCAGTCGAAAAACTTAAAGGAATCGTAACACAAAATCTATCCAAACTGTGTGATACCTTTCATTGAATTAACAAACACGGACAATTAATTCCAAATCCTTCAATTATGCTGATTTTTTTGCTCAGAGATAAAAATATGAAGAGTTTTAAAATAGGAAGATTTGTACAAATAATGATTTTTATAAGCTTTTTAATTCGTCTCTTTTACTGTGTTGTTTGATAGATATCTAAAATGACTGCAAAGTATTTAAAGCCAATCATGTTTTTCAACTTTTATTTTAATCAACAATGAAATAAAAACGATAGGCTTTTAATTTTCTCCTATTTCAATATTTCTTATGCTTAAATAACAAATTTCAGAAGTATTAATTGCAGAAATATTGCATGACGATTGATAAAAGTAATGTTTCAATGTGTGGCTTGTTATTTTTTCACTTACTGTGTTTTTTTAACGTAATTACATTTCCTAAAAAGTTCTCAATCTCGTTTATTTAATACTATGTATTAGACGGTAGAGTCTTAATTTCTAGTTTTAGACTAGTTGTTATTCTAAAGCTAATAACTTCCAAAAATATAACAAATTTAGAAGCTGTAATAATGAGTTGGATTAACTCTTAGTTCATTATCATTTATTAATGCTTACACGGACTCTGTATTCCAAAAATATTTTTTTCTAACTGATTTCTTTGCTCAGAGATAGAAATACGCTCGAAGAGGAAATAGGACCAGCTATAAACGAACTCATGTGAACCACTAATTTTATATGTTTATTTTACTGTATTGTTTGTACCATCATTCAACTGCCTGCAAAGTGTTTAGAGTAAATCATGCATGTTACATATAATAATAATAATCTTATATACGAATAAAAAGAATATAAAATATAAAAATAGAAATATTAAATTATAATATACGAATAAAAAGAGTAGCGTCTTAGTTTTCTCCTTTTAAACGAGTTTTTGTCAAAGAATTCATAACATTTGAAAAGAAAACAGTTTTAGATGCTGAAATATTGATTTTAAAATTCAAAATTTAATTTCCTCTTAAAAGTTTTTTCGAAGTTGAATTCTTTCTATTAGCTGGTTAGAAATTCGTTATCACCTACATTAAATAACGATAAATGAACTTAGTGATCCATATCTTTTTTCTCGCTGATGTTATTGCTCATAGATACAAAGGCGCTCAATTATAAAATATAAAAAGTGATAAAATTAACGAATCATTTGTTTCCTAATTACTTTCATTTTCTATGCTGTTTATACGAAATTATTAATGCCTGCAAAATTCTTTATGTCGTTCATCTTACATGACTTATCTTTTAGGATCAACTGATGTCATTAAGTCCCTAGTTACTGTAATATTCTCATGAGCATTTACTGTAGTAACTTGGCCATATCAGTGGTATAATTAATCGGGGAGTAATTAAGGGAAAGCTACCAAGTATTTCGTCCACGGAACGGAACACATACCGAGTTTACTCCATGACCCTTTGCTTTCAGCTCCTCGGAACAAGAAGAAACGCCGACATTTGCAGGTGATCCCTTGCATATTTTATTCCCTCCTCATTGGAATTGTAATTATGTGGAGGGCACAATGATTTAACCGATCGGAATAAGTTGCCTGATTAATCACTTATGCAAATTCTATATATTGGCACAGGTAAATGAAATATTACGATTAAAAGGGTAAAATATTACTATATCCTGATAAGGGTAATTTTGCGTCGATAGCAGGTCTATATAGAAGGAAGGAAAATAATCTGAAAATTATTTCTGCACTAATTTTTATGTTTCTTACTTTTTATCACGTTCCACATTCATACAATAGGTATTTAAAAAGCAAATAAAAATTACCAGCTTAGTTTATATCAAATTCAATTCTGAGGTTTTTAAGTAAAATTAGTCGAATCATTTATTCGTAGCTTAGTTGCATTTATCTTCCAAATGAGAGAGATAGAAAGCATACGTGAAAACGCCCAATAAATGTGCTGAAAAAACGGCATTAATGTTCGAATTAATAGTTAATAAAAACCGTAAGTTCTTCCCCTGATCCACCACTGTCTGAGTCAAACAACAAAGATTGTGCGAAATAGTCGTCAAAGATATTCTGTTAATCAATTCGTCTTTTCCTCCCGCTGGGTAGTACCTTGAAAAATCCATAAGATTGTCATGTGGGTGTGAAAATATTTATGAACAGTATCTTCAACAGCTATGTAATTCGCGGCAATACATTTAAGTTCCATTTCCGATTAGGTAAAATTCAAAATACACCAAAAAATTATATTCCTTGAGTTTTTCAAAGTGCAGTTAAAGAACGTCATGCTGATTACATAATGCAACATTTATTACAAAATAATATTTCTCCAAACGTCAACGATAATATCTGTTGGAGGAAAACGTACGCTTTTGATGCCGCGTAATCACCTCCTATATAATTGCTGTCTAATCGCTGCATAAAATTGCTAAATTGATTGTGTTTAGGTCCTTGCTATTTATCATCTACGACCCTCAATGAATTCGTCGAAAAATGTTCAGAACTAACAAAGTGGTCAATCAAGTGGTCTAGGGCTCCCCGCTCGACCGTCTCGGATTTTAATGGAATTTAGTGTGGATAGTTTGGATACCTTTGAAAATTGTTTACATTTAGGTCCGTTTGTGAAATACTTTAGAAGATATAACCGTTTGTGTGACCCCATGCCGCGACCACCTGTCACATGACTGTGAAATTTTCGCATCTTTGAGACATTATATCTCAGTAGCCTTTAGACCTAAAATAATACATACCTGTCACTGTACAAACTTTAGTACTCTGTTAAATGAAAATCATTTTAGCAATCTCAAAGCGTACTGAGTAGATAAAATGCAACAAAGTTGGTCTAAGAAATTAGTTCTAAAAAACATTTCACACTTTAGCGTGCCCTGTCTCTTACGAGAATTGTGCAATAAATATCAAATTCCTTTTACAATATTTCAATGTAAGTGAGCTATTGATAGCGTAGTTTGAAACATCTAGCCTTTTTCTTTAGTTTACAAATCACGTCTAAATTTCACGACATTTGTAAAAAAGTCAAAAATAGGGTGTTTTCAACCCGTTTCTGCGAAAAACACCTGCGAAAAACTACCTAAAAAAAATAAATGACGTTAAACCTATCTCATCAGATAGGGCATTTGTTTAAGCCCTTCGAAAAGTGAATTTAATTAGCTAACGCGGACACACCATGGCGTGGCATGGAGGTCCGTGGGTTAGACAAAATCAGCCTTCATCAGCGCCACGCAACGACGAACCCCTGCAACTACACACGTGGGGAGAGATGTTAGCTCTCTTATCCTGGTTCTCAAGCCAATATTTTAGTGCATTCGTTGACGTTTTTAAGATCTTAGCGGATTTACGTCCTAATTTAATGTTAGTTATCTAATTTCGCAGGAATATGTTATCAAAGTCGTTATTAAAGTCTTATTCTCAAAATTCGTTTATTAATCTAATTGTATTTACTTTTAATTTTAGATAACACAGTCTAAGATAATTTATATTTTCTGCCGCAGATCGTCACGGAAGGAACAGGGAGCATGTAGATGAGGTGTTGCTCCGGAACCCAGCAGGTGTATCTTCTTTCGGAACAAAATAATGATTGAGATGCACCCCGAGGGTTCATAAATTTTATCAATGCATCATTTTGGTTACTCGAAACTTCAACAACATACCGATACACCATTTACTCCCGAGATACAGGAAACAAAGCAACAGGGGAATATTACTTATAATTTCAAAGACATTTTGGGTGAGTGTCATAGGCTCGCGATGAAATTGTTCTAGTCATTAAACACTTTCCTGGCTCGAATTGAGTGTGAATTGCACGGAATAAATTGGTGGTGCTCTCTAGTACCAGAAATTGTTCTGCATTTTTTCCATCTTTGTTCTTGGAACTTTTTGCTGTCTTCAATTTCTTCTTTTGAAACTTATATGTTTATTCTATTTAGCGTCGGTTTTGGTCGTAAAAGTTGAAAAGATCTTTTGGTGTTAGTATTTGGTCCGATTATGGTCTTTGGAGGCTTACTCGGGCGGCCAATCATTTGTTTTGCCACCTATTTCATCGCAGGGTGACTTCACATGACTGCCTCCAAAAATGTTCCAGTCAGCTTCGATTTTGAAATCATTTTCATGATGACACTAATTTCAGAATTACTTGTAGTTTTCGAGCTGAGCAGCTTAGCCATTACTGAAGTAGTGAGTTTTGTACATTCATTTGAGTCGCTAAAAATTCAATTAACCTTTGTATAAAAACATAGAAGGATATTGTCTCACGTTGTATATGATCGGAAATAATACCACACTTAAAAACTTTGTTGTGCCTTCTTTGTTAATGTAATTATCCACAAACGGATTTTGTTGCTTGTAAGTTTTCCCTAATGAAATACCTGCGCCGCATCCTTCACTATGAAAGAATAATTTTTAGTAAAATCCATTTACACTATCAACTCGTTTCCTTTTAATCTTGGTTTTAATGACTTCAAATAATTGCTTTTGTGTTTTGAAATGAAATGGTTCCCTGTATACGTCCAAATCTTTGTTTCTAGTTTGTCGATGAAGTTGTCTACTGTCAGTACCATTCCTTCCAAACATTCACGAATAGTGTGTATCCACTGCTTGAAATCCATTGATTCTTCTGAACTCCAGTCCTTAAATTCTTCTTCCAAATGCATTATAATTATATCTTCCCCCGGACAGTTTTGGCAGCACGGTAACATGCAGTCCTTTTTATTTAAATCGCACCCAGTTTTTTTCATTAGATTTTTGTAACCCTCTCTTATATATAGCGCCTTGTAACATGAGTTTCACATTTTGTTTAATGGTGCAGACTTAGACAAAATGTGTCCCTGACGCACCAATGGTCACTCACCACTTTGGTCTCAGATCGTAGCATTTGGAAAAGTCAATTTCAGCTCCATATTTATTAAGAAATGCAGCGAATAGCACCTTAACATTGCATAACAATTGCATCTTCTGTTTTTGCTATTTCTCATTGTTGAGCTGAACTGAAACATAGTCTTTTTTTCCAGGACACATCCTGTTGAATTCGTCATTTTCTAAGAAAGATCTAACTCTATCAACAACTTCTTTTGGCGTTTGTTTTCCAGTCTTTGTATCGGGTATTCCAAAAATGCCTTTCATGTTTTAATTTTCTGGCAGATTTGGTCGTTAGCTCTGAAACTTCGAACTTAGTTGCTGTATCCTTTATGGACCAACTCTTTGGAACCATAGTCAAATATTGAATTTGTGTCGATCTCTTGGACACTTTAATTTTCGCCTTCATTTCTCATATAAGTTCTATGTAATCTTTACATAACTTGCACTCAGTAGAATCACAATGCTGCCCTATGGCTTCAACTGCTACTCCCGATGTAGAATCAATCTTTTCTGCTATCACGTTCTGTGCACGTTTTTTTTTCAAGTAGCCAGGTTAATCTCTGTGGCTCAACCTACCAGTTTTCAAAAGGACAAGGCCCAATCGACATTGATCGATGGTGTTCGACATGTCGACATCAAAATCGTCTTAAGATAAAGGCACTACTACTGTTTCAACCAACACAAACTAATGAGCTCTACACTTGTTGTAAATTCTCTCTGCCGGCTTCACATGAGTTTTAGCACGGTTTAGAAAATAAGTTGACACGGCTAAATCAACTTTTGACAACCAAATTTATCATGGTCATTCATCTTTTCAAATTGATTACACCGTACATGTTTTGCTTTATTTCGTACTAGTTAAGGTATTTTGCTTGATGATAAAAGCAGATTTGGTCATCATCTGCAACATCTACATCGAATCGACGAGTAAGGAGGAATCTTTCGTCAGCTGACAGATTACTTGCAGCATTGAGACCTATTTCTTTGGAATAAAATGAGCCCTGGTGATATATAGATGATAACTCATGTCCAATAGCGCATTCAGGTAAAGAGAAGTTGTTATCTACCAAATTATTGACTTTTATTGTATATTGAATAATATGGTTCCGCACTAACAGTAAACGGTTGAATTTGGATAAAAAAACAATAAGAGGGTATTTCTCTCCTGACGCCATACTTATAAAAATTAAAATTAATAAATTAGCAAAATTAGCAATGCCACTATGCTGCATGAAAGTGTACGCAAACATCTTGACATTACACGGTCTAATTGAAGTTAGCTCGACTACAATAGTAAACGTTCAATAATTTGCAAAATTATTAGGTTATCTTTTCTTCCTTTCTCTTATCACACATAAGGTATGGCGATGATATTTGCAACAAGGCACGCATTCCAAAGTGACAGAATTGGCTAGTTCAAGTACTTGGATTGGTAGTGGCAATGTCACCATGTACAAACGCAATATAATATCGGTGTGTCAATACAAACCTGTTAAATATCAGGCACTAACTCAAAAGTGGCAGTACTGCCTGTCGATATTTAAGCCGTTTCTAGTAGCGACATCTCGCAATTTGCATTGTTTCGGCGTCAATGCGAAATCTTGCGATCGTAGCATAGCATCATCTCTCCAAACGCGTATAGTTACAGGAGTTCGTCGTTGCGTGGCGCTGATGAAGGCTGATTGTATCTCACCCACGGACCTTCTTGCCTCACCATGGTGTGTCCGCGTTAGCTAATTAAATTCAATTTGCTAAGGGCTTAAAGAAAAAGAGATAGGTTTAACGGCATTTTGTAGAAGGTAGTTATTTGCAGAAACGGGTTGAAAACACCCTATTTTTGAAATTCTTACAAATGTCGTGAACTTTAGACGTGATTTGTAAATTAGCGAAAAACTCTACGTGTTTGTAACAACGCTACCAAAAGCACATTTGAATGGAAATATTGTGAAAGTAATTTTATATCAAATGAACAATTTTATGAAAAAGGGACATAGCACGCTAAAGTGTGAATTTGTTTTGGAGAACTAATTTATGAGGCCGACTTTTACTGCATTTTATCTACTCAGTACGCTTCGAGAAAAATCATTTCATTTCATAGAGCACTAATTGTTGTACAATGACAGGTACGTATTACTTGTTTAGGCAAAATGGCAACAGAGATATAATGTATCAAAGTTGGGAAAATTTCTCAGTCATGTGACAGGTGGTCGTGAGCTGAGGTCACACAAACGGCTATATCTTCTAATGTAATTCACAAACGGGCCTAATATTTTACTAATTATCATAAAATGTATGTACAATTTTTCAAAAAGAATTTCAATAAAATCTGAAATGGTCGGTTGGGGCACTTAACCACTTGACTTAGAATGACCCAACTATGGCTGCATTCGTTTGAAATTGTGACTAAACATTTGAAGATAATTTAATAAATCTATTGAATGAATTTTATCCTTTAACCTTGTAAATTTTCTTAAATATTGAAAGAAATGAAAGAAACACGTAATATAAAAAAGGCCATCAGTAGTCTCCGGTCAATAAGGGGAGTACCACCACGATGCGTATATTTTGATACAACTTACGTCATAGACCTCGTGATTCACATTAATTGACTAACCAAAATCGGCTTTTTTGTTTTGTGGAAAATTCCTTGAATCGGCCCATGATATTTTGACCACGACGGGAGTATTTATTTGATTTAAGTCTTTAAGGGACAAATTTCTTCAAATCCTTTTGGCAATAAGTAGTCGCGAAGCACCAACTTTACTAATCACCTAAAATATTCGACCTTATCACGCAGTACTACTATACATAACAAAAATTAAAACAAATGTGGTAGCTGGTCTGCTCTTCGTGATAACTGGCAAAGCAATTATTTAGGAAAAAAAAAGCTGGGCATGATTATATGACTTGCACAGAAAATGTTTTTGCTCAGTATCTTTTTCCTCCACGTAGCGTTTCTAGCCTTATTTTTAATGAATTAGATTGAATTTAATTCATTCAATAGTAATTAGAATTTATTGGAACACCAAGCAACATTGTATGTTATAATATTTTCTATGAAAAGTTGAAATTTACGTTTTGACAGAGGCTCTACTATGTGTCTTTTTTAATTTACTATAAAATGTAGTTCGACAACAATGGCGAAAAAACGCTGACTTTGTTACGCTGGGCTCAATAATGCTGGGGTTTTTTGGCCAAAACCTAGGCTTATTGATGGGAAACTCTATTTCACTATAGTGCAAAACGCTGTCTTTGCCATCAGTAAAATAAGCAAAACTTTCTCCGAACAGGGATACTATTGAGTGATCAGTGTGGGCTAGTATCACTAGGCCAGTTTCACTGGAGGTGCGGGTTATGAAAATATGTACAAAATTAGTAGAATCGCACACTTTACTTCTAATGCGTGGACGCTAGTATACATGGACAGCACTGAGTCAGTGAGAGTAGATAAACCCCGGTGCGCAAGAGGGTAACTGCATTGCCAACAATCATTTTGCACCTGGGATCAAATTTGTAAATGCCATTCACTTACTTTATTCGATCAGGGTAATTATGTCTAAAAATGGTCTTAAGTATTTTTAAGCGGCAATAAACATAGCATCTTTATGGAATTTCTTTCAGTTCTCTTTTATTCATTCGCATCACTTACTGTTCACAGTTTTTCAGCATAGTAGACACCCTAAAGTAAACTATGAAGGTTAGCGTAAAAGTATTGAACTTAATTTTTCTTTTATTGATTTCTGGAATACCTGCATTATTTTTTAATGGATTGCTGCATCTATTATGGTATTGTGAGGGGAGTTATTAATGATTATACTGTGTAATGAATTATAATATTTTCAGCGTAATTTAAACAGTGAATATTATACATTTAAAACTGGATTAATATAAATTACTCATTGCGCCATGTAACTTTTATAACTTTGGTAATTGCTTTCGTAAAGAACACATGGAATGCTATTGCTTCTTTCTCGTCATTTAGTATGTAAATATCTGTAATTTTATTTCACGAAACCAATGCGCCCAATGGTAAAACTTTAACTTACGAACCGCACGATCTTAAACGATCGTGGAAAGGAAAAAAAAATGATTTGCAAAAAAACAATAAAATTGCAAAATCTTTAGGTTTCTTTTTGAATTACTTAATTAATTGCTGCATTGCCATAATAATCGTTTTTCATTTCGTTACCAGGTAGTTCTGCCTAGATTTGTAAGAGTTATATTTACTTTTTTCAAAATTCTGAAATTCTTTTCGGGCAATAAATTCATATCATTATGATGTTGCCTATAAACCATCGTTCGTTTGAGAAAATTTTTTAATTGGATCTCAAATGTCTTAAAAACTCGTTTTCAAGCGAAATAAGGATCAAGTGGTGCTTATTTATAGAAGTCTTTTTACTATAAATTTATTGGCAAATAGCAAAATATCCATGCACAAATAATAATTTTACTCTGTAATATAATAATATAAATATGTTATCTATATTACTATTATATTCTGTGTTATATTATTCTGTTTTATATTATTCTGTACAATGTTATTCTTTTTGATAATAATAATAATTAAAAATAATTACTGTCATTCATTTCAAATTTTAATTAAGTGTTGATTCCTGTGTATCAACACGCTTTTGTGCATAATACAAAACATTCATTGGTATATCGTTGACTGTTTCATTTAATACACAATGCTTTTTCGATGGTTCTATAAAAACAAGCGAGCTATTGCGAAATTTATTCACAGAGAAGTAAATATTAGTCCTAATCGTAGTTTTGATTAAAAGGAAAAATATCCTTAACACTGAAACGTAGTATTAAACCTTTTTTTCGTAACTAATTAACCAATGTGAAATATTAATAATTAGTGCATTCATATCGGTGGCTATGTTTTTAACTTGCTTTTTATTCTAATCAACATTGTGTTTATTAAAGCATATCCGGTGATTTCTTTTCTAAGGAATTTATTTCTTAATGTCAAACTATTATTTGATCACAAAACCCAAGGGTATATTGCAGAAATAATTTATTGCAGCACTCTATTGTAATGTCATAGTTAATAAATTAAAGCTTAGTGACTGTAATACTGGTAAGATTCGTTAAATTTGAGTTGAGTATTGCTTTTTTCATCGCTTAAAATTATGCTCTTTTTAAGAATATGAGAATCTTATTCTGCGAAAGTCATTTTTTAGCCCATTAACGGCCGAGTTATTATACTGTGAAAAATTATGTTTCTTTTCATTCTGATTGTACATTAGCACGAACCAAATAAGAAATCTTGAAAAAATTGGCCTTAATAAAAATTTGGATATGATAAAAAATTTAATGTGCGTTTTCGCAACTTTGGCCGAATTCGATCTTCTATATATAGTTATGCAACCAGCATGGACCTAAATTGTCACCTCATACTGCTGTACCGTTTTTAGTGTCAGATATTTTCCTTTCCTTCTTTATGCTACGTGAAACTTTTTACCTCAAATGTTAATGGTTAAAACATCCTTCAAAATTATTAGGCCAATCAACCTACCGCCCAGTGTACCATATATGGTACGGCGGACAATTTTAGGTAATTTGTGTAAAGGTTTAAAAGCAAAGTATTGTAAATTACGTTATATGAACAGTTGACATTGTTCTGCATTTTAAAAATATGTAAATGCTTACTTACCCGAATCGGATATTAATTCCTGAGCCGCTGAAGTAGGAGTTGCGCATAGAATGCAATAACGAATGTAGTGCGGACAAGCTGTTAAATCTGACCAACGTAGAAGAAGAGATAGACACTTCAGGGCGGATTCGGGTTAAGGAAAAAGGACAATAAGAGTAATGAATTAGGGTTTATATTTTACGTCCCATCTTAGGGGTTTCAAATTTATGAAATGGAAATATCATAATGAAATTTACAGTTTTGTACCGAATCGTTTTTATACAGAATGCGAGGCTCCGGGTATCAGGAAAAAATCGGGTAGGGTGCGGGAATTATGTGGTCAATGATGAAAAGTATCCCTGACGTTGGTCCTTCAAATTTATTTAAAATACTAAAAATATAGATCAACATAGCAGCTATCATAGCTGTGCGTATTATGTTTTCGTGCTTGGTTTATAAAGAATTTCATGTATTGTATTCCGTAATTACGATTGTATAAATTGCGTTATTTCGTAACAAGATTTGCAGTTTTTAACTTACCTATAGGTTTATCGTAGAAAGGCAAATAATTAGACGGATTTTATGTGAAATATTCTTAATTGTTTTCCTTGAAAATACAAAAAATGAAGATAATTGTTCTTCTCAGATTGTTTGGCACTATATTAACGAAATGCCTACGTGCTTTTTGCAGATTTCCGTCAGCTACTGGCTGACATGTGTGATTAAACAATTTTTCAGTTTGTCTTTCTTTCTGATAGAACTGACTCATATGAGTCTCTTATTTGTTAATTTTTCCTCATCTTAAACTTGCTGCGGTATTATTTAAATTCTTTCAACGCTTGTAGTTTGCGCAACTGTTCATTGTAGGCATAACACCTACCTACGTATTCCCAATGCCGGATTGCAATACAAGCAGCATACATGGCATGCAATTCTTTCATTTTAATCATGTTTAAGGTTTAAAGTAATGAGAATGGGACTGTTAATTTCCTATTCAGTTATTTCTTTCTTTATATCACTATTTCATAAATACTAAGCGGAAAGTGTCATATGGAGTACGGAAATACGAAACCTACTAATATAATACTAAAATATCATTAAAAATCTTTGCTGGGGAATGAGAAAAACTTATTTATTATTAGAAAGTAATTTTATGCGAACGCTTATATCTTAGGCAACTTATCCCAAGATTTGTTACGAGCACAAATATAAAAATCTAAGGCATTTTCAATGAAAATGCTGGATAAAAATATAATTCTGATTTTTACAGATTAGTAAAAAAATACCAAAATCAATACCGCATTTCGCAATTGGTTTAATTCATTCTGTGATTAGGAGGTTGAGCTTTGATTTCCGTTTTTCACGAGGAAAATTCAATGCCACCAATGGAATGGCAATGCTTTTTTTTGCTGTGAATTCCTTTCTTCGCCTGATATATGATTGCAGAATATTGTTTCAGGTTGTTAACCACACTATAACGGTGTACACCTTGACCGAACAGCATATTTCCCGGATTTACCGCACCAAATGGAACACCTCCCGCATATTCCAAGGCATATCCCTTTGTGGAATAAATTCCTTTGTATGGACCATGGAACGAGATCCAAGTCACAGAAATGAAGACTCATTTAATGGAAATATTATTTTGATAAAATACGAGGCCTTTAGTATCTCGGTGAAATCACGCGGTCCGAGTCACGAAGGAAATAATCTTATGCCTGTCGACAGGCCTGTTAACACCGATTGGGGACTACTTAGGTTTGTATCATGCGTTAAGCGGTAATACCTAGTATCTGTCGCCAGTATTGCTAAAAGGATCACTTAGATATGTGTTACGCCAAAGATAAAATAATGCATCTCGTATTCGCCGACGGCGTTCCAAACAGCTTTCGGGATCGTTATGGTCTATATCATTCCTTAAAACATAAGGAAGCATGTCCGTCATCAGCATTGATATCAGCAATTTGTTATTACATAGGTCGGTATCATGCCTGAAATTAATACTTGCATCAATTTAAACGATGAGTGAATTGATATATGATTCAGGAGGGGGCGTTTAATGAGAGAAAAAATAACACAAAAAGAGTGTCAGAAAGAGAGTATGAGTGAGAATCACGGCCAGTGCGCTTAAAAAAGCGAAGGAAGACAAGAATAAATATGCGCTTGTTTACGTTCTTCGCTTGTTTATGTCTCTTAGCTATACTGACGACAGATATGATGTTCATTTACTTGACGCAAACTTAAGTTCTCCTTTATGGGCATTTGCAGCACTAGCGACAGATATAAGATTATTTCATCATGACTCGTTCCGCGTGATTCCACCGGGATGCTGTAGGAAGAAGTGTATATTTACATTACCTTCTCTCTTATCCACCCAGAAGTGTTTTTAACTTACGACTACGACTGCGTTCCGTGGTCCATGGAAAGTGATGTATTCTGCAAGATAGTTTTAAAATAAGAGGGAGGCTAAATATTTTTCGTTTTGGAATAGAGATTTCCTGGTATTGTTTTCATTATATTTTTTTTATTCAACCGCTCGAGTCTTTCTTTTACTGATTTGAATCCTTCGAGATTCAGAGATGCACAATGATAAAATAATACGAGCTTTAAAATTAATCATTCTCGTAAGTTGGCTTTTTATTTTCTTTTTCCGTGTTAGAATTTTGAAATGACTTCACTTTGTAAATTTTCACTAAAGGTTTTATTTCTTTTTTGCCCAGGGTTTGGAGTATTATACGGTAACTATCAAACCTTGATAATAACTGTATAATCGTCGAAATCCTGGGACGGAAGAAATAAATGTTTTGTGGAATTTTAAAAAGTGAAATCTTTAAAACAATATTGCAGTGTGTTTCCAGCAAGTCAAGCTTGGAAATCTGATAAATATTCTTTGTGTTTTTTAATCAAATTAAAATTGTCTACATAGTTCTCAATATCGCTGAACTTGAATTTTGAATAAAAGATGTTTGTTTTAATCAGTAATAGAAAACACGGAGTAATCATTAATTTATTTAATAGAATTAGTTTTTATCCTAAAACTAAAACTTCCACAAAGTAAAATGTTTTACAAGAAGAAACAATATTAATTTTTTCCATTACTGAAATAATTTTGTACATTCCTACATTCAGTACACAAATACGGGTTCATTGTTTTTATATATTTTTATTACTGATTTTATAGTTTATAAATACAATGAATTACTTAGGTAAAATAGAACGAGTTGTAAAATGAACACTATTTGTAAGTACGACATTTCGTTTCTTTTGCTGTATTGTTTCTACCACATTAAAAAGATCTGGAAAGTTCTAAACGTCGTTTATCTTACATATTGCATAAAAATTCCATCCTTCAAGGAAAGGTCCAAACAATTGTTTACGGTATCAATTTTCTCATTTTTAAGTAATTGTTATGCTATAGCTCCTAACTTCTGAAAAGGAAACTGTTTTAACGGAAAACACCTTACATTTCATTGACTCGAAGTTCTTTATTTTACGGAAGAAGAATTTTTAATCAAATTAAAATTGTCTACATAGTTCTCAATGTCGCTCAATTTGAATTTTGAATAAAAAAACCTTACACCCTTTCAGTTGATTGAATCGATGTTTTACATTTTGTGTCTATCCTGGTTTCAATATGTTATATCCTAAATTGGGAAAACAAACGTGGAATCAGTGTCACAAATACTTTTTTGAGACTTATTTCTTATCTCAAATTTATAAAGAAAACATTGGGGAAGTACCACAATTAATATATTATCTAAGTATTTGGATTAATTTCAATCACTCTACTATACTGTCAGTACGAACTAAAAATTGCCTGATAAGTTCTTAATGTCGTTCTATTTACGTTATGAATGAAAATTGTTTACCTAGCCAAGATGGGAAAAATAAAAATAGTTTTATTATACTCCGTCAAAACTTATAGGAATCGTAACACAAAATCTATGCAAACTGTGTGATACCTTTCATTGAATTTACAAACACAGACAGAATTCCAAATCAGGACCAGCTATAAACAAACTCATGTGAACCACTAATTTTATATCTTTATTTATTTGTGTATCTGTATTGTTTGTGCCAACATTAAACTGCCTCCAAAGTTTTTAGGGTAAATCATCTTGTATGTTGCATAAAATAATAAACTTATATACGAATAAAAAGAATATATAATATAAAATAGAAATATAAAAATATAATATACGAAAAAATGAATAGCGTCTTAGTATTCTCCTTCTAAACGAGTTTTTGTACAAAAATTCATAACATTTTAAAATAAAAGTTTTATTTGTTGAAATAATGTTTTTAAAATTCAAAGTTTAATTTCTTCTTAAACGTTTTTTCAAAGTTGAATTCTTTCTATTAGCTGGTTATAAATTCGTTATAACCTACATTAAATAACGATAAATGAACTTAGTGATCCATATCTTTTTTCTTGCTGATATCTATGCTCATAGATACAAAAACGCCCAATTAAAAAATATAACAAGTGATAAAATTAATGAATCATTTAAGTTTCCTAATTACTTTCATTTTCTATGCTGTTTATACGAAATTATTAATGCCTGCAAAAATCTATTATGTCGTTCATCTTCCATGGAGTATAAATTATTTTCTATACTCAATTATAGAGTAACATGAGTAGAAGTTTTTTATTCATTTTTTGGAATAGTTACTACGTGAAAATTAAAAAATAATAGAAGAAAATTGTGTTATAAGCTGTAATAATACATTGTTGGAATTGGAGGTTGATATAGGTCCTTGTTATCGGTTTGGGGTAGTAGAGATGACGCAGACCCATGGATGTTGAGTAGGTGGGGCGAAGAGACCCAATTGTACAACAATAAATATTGTAGAAGGCCTATATTTACTTTGACTAATATTGTCACGGCACTTTGATATGAAGAGGTCAGTCGGAATACGGGTGAAATTGAAGCTAAAAAAACCTACTTAGTGAAATCCTAAAATGTGGATACATTTTCAGTAACGTTGAAATCCACGATAAAATATAAAAAAGTACACGATCCGAGAAATTCATTTTTATTCAATAAGACGATTTAACAAGAACACTTTATGAGGGGCTTTGAAGTCAAGAACGCAGGTGGTACACGACCTTCGGATTTAAGAAATTCCTCACTGCGCCACTCCACAGCGTGATACGGTTAAGATAAGACTTATTGGGATCCAAAGTATGTTTATAACATTAATGTATTCTGTCGTTTTGATATATATTCATTCCCGGTGTTCTCAATGAGTAAATATTTACTGATGCTTTAACCATAACCGCTTGCGTACTAGACTTATCTTTTAGGATCAGCTGTTGTCATTAAGTCCCTAGTTACTGTAATATTCTCATAAGCTTTGGCTGGAGTAACTTTGCCGTATCAGAGCTATAATTACCCGCTGAGTAATTTAGTGAAAAATACCAAGTATTTCGTCGAACGGAACATGTACACAGTTTACTCTATGACCCTTTGCTTTCAGCTCCTCGGAACATGAAGTAACGCAGACATTTGCAGGTGATCCCTTGCATATTTGATTCCCTCCTCATGGTTAGATTAATTATGTGGAGGGCCCAATGATTTAATCGATCGGAATAAGTTTCCTGATTAATCACCTATTAAAATGATATATATTGGGGCAATGAAATGAAATATTACGACTAATAGAGTAAAATATTACTATATCCTGATAATCGTAATTCTGCGTCGATACCAGGTCTAGAAAGAGGTAGGAAATAACTGAACATTATTTCTGCACTGATTTTTGTTTCTTACTTTTTATCACGTTGCACATTTATGCAATTGGTATTTAATATGCCAATAAAAATTACCAGCTTAGTTTATATCATATTGAAATCTGAGGTTTTTAAGTAAAATTAGTCGAATCATTTATTCGTAGCTTAGTTGCATTTATCTTCCAAATGAGAGAGAGAGAAAGCATACGTGAAAACGCCCAGTAAATGTGCTGAAAAAACGGCATTAATATTCGGATTAATAGTTAATATAAACCGTCAGTACTTCCCCTGTGCCACCACTGTCTGAGTCAAACAATAGTGATTGTGATAGTGCGAAATAGTCGTCATAGATATTCTGTTAATCAATACTTCTTTTCCTCCCGCTGGTTAGTACCTTGGAATATCCATAAGATTGTCATGTGGGAGTGAAAATATTTATGAACAGTATCTTCAACAGGTATGTAATTCGCGGTGATACATTTTAGTTCCATTTCCAATAACGTAAAATTCAAAATACACCGAAGAATTTTGTTCCTTGAGTTTTTTCAAAGTGCAGTTATAGAACGTCATGCTGATTACATAATGCAACAGTTATCACAAAAGAATATTTCTCCAAACATCAACGAAAATAACTGTTAAAGGAATACGTATGCCTTTGACTCCGCGTAATTACCTCCTATATGATTGTTGTATAATCGCCGCATAAAATTGCTAAATTGATTGTTTCGAGGTTTTTGCTATTCATCATGTACGAACCTCAAAGAATTCGTCGAGAACTTTCAGAAGTAACAAAGTGGTTTATCAAGTGGACTAGGGCTCACTGCTCGACCGTCTCGGATTTTACTGAAATTTAGTGTGGAAAGCTATACATACCTTTTGTAAAAATATGTTATATTTTGGGTCTGTTTGTGAAATACTTTAGGAGATATAGCCTTTTGTGAGACCACATGTCATGACTGTCACATGACTGTGAAATTTTCGTAACTTTGAGACATGATATCTCTGTAGCCTTTAATAATCTCTGATAATGATATCTCTTTAGCCTAAAATAATACATACCTGTCACTGTACAAATTTTAGTACTCTGTTAAATGAAAATCATTTTAGCATTTTCTCAAAGCGTACTGAGTAGAAAAAATGCAACAATTTTGGTCTTAGAAATTAGTTCTCCAAAAACATTTCAAATTTTAGCGTGCCCTGTCTCTTTCAAGAATTGTGCAATGAATATCAAATTCCTTATACAATATTTCCATGTAAGATTGCTTTTGATCGAGTAGTTTTAAACACCTAGCCTTTTTCTTTAGTTTACAAATCACGTCTAAAGTTCATGACTTTTGTAAGGTCAAAAATAGGGTGTTTTCAACCCGTTTCTGCAAAAAACTATTTCTATAAATGCCGTTAAACCTATCTCATCAGATAGAGAATTTGTTTAAGCCCTTAGAAAAGTGAATTTAATTAGCTAACGCGGACACACCATGGCGTGGGAAGGAGGTCCGTGGGTAAGATACCATCAGCCTTCATCAGCGCCACGCAACGGCGAACTCCTGTAACTACACGCGTGGGGTGAGATGATAGCTATCCTTCGAACATATGTTTTCGCATTGACGCCGAAACAATGCAATTTGCAAGTCGTTGCACCTGGAAACGGCTTAAATATCAACAGGCAGTTCTGCTAATTTGGAGTTCGTTCCTGATTATTAACAGGTTTATATTGACACACCGATATTATATTGCGTTGGTCCATGGTGACATTTCCACTACCAATCCAAGTACTTGAACTGGCCACTTCTGCCACTTCGGAGTTCGTGCCTCGTTGCAAACCTCATCGCCATAACTTTCGCGTGATAAGAGAGAAGAAGGTATGGTTAGCTTATATTTTTGCATATTATTGAACGTTTACTATTGTAGTCGAGCTAACTACAATTAGACCGTTTAATGTAAAAAGTTTGCGTACACTTTCATGCAGCACAGTGGCACTGATTTTTTGCTAATTTATTTATTCTAATTGTTATAAATATGGCATCAGGAGGGAAATACTCTCTCGTGGTTTTTTCTCCAAATGCAACCGTTTACTGTTTCAGGTTTTGGCCTGAGTGCGGAACTATATTATTCAATTTACAATGGAAGTCGATAATTTGGTAGATTTCAACTTCAACTTCTCTTTACCTGAATGCGCTATTGGACGAGAGTTATCTTCTTTATATCACCAGGGCTCATTTTATTCAAAAGAAATAGGTCTCAATGCTGCAAGTAATCTGTCTGCTGACGAAAGAATCCTCCTTACTCGTCGATTCGATGTTGAACTTACAGATAATTACCAAATCTGCTTTCATCATCAAGCAAAATATCTAAACAAGCACAAAAAGAAGAAAAACATGTATGTTGTAATCCATTTGAAAAGATGAATCACCATGCTAAATTTGGTTGTCAATAGTTGATTAAGCCATGTCAACTTATTTTCTAAACCGTGCAAAACATCATGTGAAGCCGGCAGAGAGAATTTACAACAAGTGTAGAGCTCAATATTTTGTGTTGATTGAAACAGCAGCAGTGTTTTCATCTTAAGATGATTTTGATGTCGACATGTCGGGCACCATCGATCAATGTCGATTGGGCCCCTCTTCCTTTGAAAACTGGTAGGTTGAGCAGTTGAAGCCATGGGGCAGCATTGTGATTCTACCCTGTGCAAGTTATGTAGAGATTAGATAGAACTCATAGGAGAAATGAAGGCGAAAATTAAAGTGTCCAATAAATCACCACAATTTCAATAATTGACTATGGCTCCAAGAAGTTGGTCCATAAAGGATACAGCAACTGAGTTCGGAGTTTCAGAATAAAGGCCAAATCTGCCAGAAAATTAAAACAGCAGAAAGGCATTTGTGGAATACCTGATACAAAGACATGAAAACAAACACCAAAAGAATTTGTTGATAGAGTTCCATCTTTCTACGAAAATGACGAATTCATCAGGATGTGTCCTGGAAAAAACACAATGTTTCAGTTCCGCTCAAGAATGAGAAATTGCAAAAACAGAAGAGGTTGTTGTTATGTAATGTTAAGGAACTTTTCGTTGCATATCGTAATAAATATGGCGCTGCAATTGGTTTTTCAAAATTCTGCGACCTGAGACCAAAGTGGTGTGTGACCGTTGGTGCTTCAGGGAAACATTTTTTCTGCGTCTGCACTATTAACCAAAATGTGAAGCTCATGTTACAAGGCGCTAATATAAAGAGGATTACAAAAATCATATGAAAAAAGTGTGTGCGATTTAAATAAAAAGGACTGCATGTTACAGTTCTGCCAAATCTGTCCGGGGGAAGATGGAATTAGAGTGCATTTGGGAGAAGAGTTTAAGGACTGGGATTCAGAAGAATCAATGGATTTCAAGCAGTGGCTACACACTGATCGTGAATGTCTGGAAGGAATGGTACTGACAGTAGACAACTTCATCGAAAAACTGGAAACAATGATTTGGAAGTTGACTGGGCACCATTTCATTTCAAAACACAAAAGAAATTATTTGATGTCATTGAAAGCAAGATTAAAAGAAACCGAGTCGATAGTGTTAATGGATTTTGCTGAAAATTATTCTTTCATAGTGCAGGATACGGCGTAGGGATTTCATTAGGAAAATTTAAAATCAACAATACATCCGTTTGTGGCTTATTACATTAACAAAGAAGGCACAACAAAGTTGGTAATTGTGGTATTATTTCCGATCACATGCAACGTGAGACAATATCCGTCCATGTTTTTATACAAAGGTTAATTGAATTTTTAGCGACCCAAATGAATGTAACCAAAATTCACTACTTCAGTGATGGCTCAGCTGCTCAGCTCAAAAACTTCAAGTACTACTGTACTTTGTGTCATCATAAAAATGATTTCATAATTGGAGCTGACTGGAACATTTTTGCAAACAGTCATAAGAAGTAATTCTGCGACAAAATAGGTGGCACAACAAAACAATTGGCCGCCCGAGTAAGACTCCAAAGACCTTTATCGGACCAAATACTAACACCAAAATATATTTTCAACTTTTACGACCAAAACATACGCTGAATAGAATATACATGTACGTTTCAAAAGAAGAAATTGAAGACAGCAAGAAGTTCCAAGAACAAAGATGGAAAAAAAGCAGAACAATTTCTGGTACTAGAGAGCACCACCAATTTATTCCGTGCAATTCACACTCAATTTGAGCCAGTAAAGTGTCAAATGACTAGATTAATTTTATCGCGAACCTTTGTCACTCACCCAAAGTGTCTTTGAAATTATGCTTCCTGTATCTACTAGAGTGAATAGGGTATCGGTATTGTTGTGAAAGTTTCGAGTGACCAAAATGATGCATTTTTTTTAAATATATGCACCCTCGAGGTCCTGCTCTATCATTTATTTGGCAACGTAGGAATGGATTGTTGCCTTTTTTATGTTTCATATTTTGCACTATTTTATTATATTTTGTAATTTATTTTTAGATTCATTATTAATACTTGCAGAAAATTGCTTCTTAAAGTCTTACGTAGTTTGTTTTTTATATAAGTTTATTACCTCAGCATAAATGTTAAAAAGCAAAGGCGACAACAGGCACCCTTGCCTTTTGCCGCGACCAGCAACTGCCCACCCAGATTCAACATCAACTAATCTTTCCTGTACCCTCTTCGCTATATATATATTTCTTTTTATTTTATTAATTATATACTTTTTTTTTCTGGCTCATTTTTATTTACTTGAGCTAAAATAATAACCTTATTCTTATATTATTGTAAAAGAAAGTATAGGTCGAGTTATATAATTATTTTTCTCTAGAATATAAAAGTCGCCAATCCTTAAATAACCTTACATTCTTATAAAAAATTCGTGGCGATGCTTTTTCAAGCGCTTCTTCACACTACTGCGGGGGTGGAAAGGTCACATGTTTGATGCTAATGCCATATCTTTTTTTTCTACAAAACATTTTACTTATTTGATCCGAAATAAAAACCTTATACTTATATCTTTGTAAAAGATGGTATAAGTCGAATTTAAAGATATCTTAATCTAGAATAATTAATCCGCCAATCCTTAAATAACGTAAATTTTATATAAAAAGTTTGTGGCGGTGCCCGTTAAAGCGCTAATACAAACGGAAGCGGAAATTGGTAAGTTGCCGGTTCGATGCTGATGCCAGCATCTTATTTTTCTAGCTCGTTTTTTTAAATTGGTCTGAAAAAAAACCTCTTTCTTATATTTGTGCAAATGAAGTTATAACTCAAATAAAAAGATATTTTTTTCTAGAATATAAATGACGCCAACCCTTAAATAACCTAATTTTCTCACTAAAAGTTCGTGGCGGTGATCGTTAAGTCGCCAGTGCACATGATAGTGGAGACCTGAAGGTCGCCTTTTTGATGCTGATGCCGGCATTTTTTTTCTCGCTTATTTATTTTAATTGGTCTGAAAAAAAAACTTTTTTCTTATATTTTTGTAAATGAAGATACAAGTCAAATAAAAAGATATTTTTTTCTAGAGTATAAATTAGGCCAATCCTTAAATGACCTCGTAAATAAAGTTCGTAGCGGTGCCCGTTAAAGCGTCAGTGCACATGATATTGAAAATCTTCGCCGGTTCGATGCTGATGACATCATATTTTTTTCTGGCACAATTTTTAATTTACTTGTTCTAAAATAATAACATAATTCTTATATTTTTGTAAAAGAAGGTATAGATCGAGTTAAATAATTATTTTCTCTATAATATTAAAGTCGCCAATCCTTAAATAACCTTACGTTCTTATAAAAAGTTTGTGGCGGTGCTTGTTAAAGCACTTGTGCACACTGCTGCGGGGAAAGGAAAGTCGCCGGTTTAATGCTCTCTTTTGCGTGGTCAGGGACGTGGACCAGGAAAAGACAAAAATGCTGTTGAAAATTCCGAGTGACATTTGGCTTGTGAGATCATCGTTAGCAAAAATAAAATGTTTTTCAATATGAGGATTTTTATTGCCGTTCCCATGCTCCCAGTGTACAGCGTCCCTACCCACGCCAGAGAAGACAGAAAAGTCGCTATTACCCCTCCAACTGCCGCACCCCCGCATCGGGTGAAAACGTTATTTGTGTCATACTACTGCTGGAACACTGTGGGGCCAGCTCCCGTGTGAAACACCCACCTACGTTGCAGCCATACCCCTGGAAGTTAGGCCAATGTATACTTTTTACCATGAAAATCGCTATTTTCAACAATTTGAAGCCGTTGCGCGGCCCCTATGTGTTGTCCGATCGATTCCAAATTTTTGCCCTTTCTTTTTACCGAGTAGGAACCATAAACCGAGTAAGCCGGTTTACATTTCGAAAATGTTAAATTTTGTAATCATCATCACACCATAATTCCTCTTAGGATACATTGTGCCAATTTGTTCTTTTCATTCAAATATGCCGAGGTATCTTGTAAGTGCAGATTTTAACTCTGTTCTAACTAAACTAAAATTCCCTTTTTCAGTGATGTACACCACTATATTATTTAGCCTCTGGCTCGATGTGAACCCTTACCTCTTGGGCCTGTCTCTGTGACTCACTTCAACAGGCTAATGACAAGGAGGGTTTCAACATCCATATGCCTCCTCTCCTAAAATCTCCTCTTCACAAAACTAGAGAGAGGACCAATAGTTGAATGGACAGCTCAATATACATGTGTATGAATCATAACAGGAGGGAAGATAGATTATAGTGAACTCTATACACTTGTTCACTAATAGCCTATGGATTACAGCTGTCATTACATGCATTAGAATATCTGGTCAAAAATACACAATGAATACTAATCACTAAAAAATAATAAAGAGATTTTCATTTACGTAGCACTCGCCCAGTTTCTGGTTTTATTGCGCAATGTTCTCCTGACAGCTTTTTGGTCTGCGCCTAGCGGTCTGACTAACTTGCGAGGTCCTGATTTGAACTGGGACGAGTGCTGCACGCGTTTGGAATCACCCCGTGCCACACTACCACACTACACACAACCTAGTGGTGGCTTGCACGGTACTTCGTAGATTTAGATGTAGAATTTTGGATCCTGAAAAGAAATATTTAATTTGCGAACCATATAATGCACAAAGGAAAGACTGACGCTTCGTTCGAAACTACTGCGATCGAAGTGAAAGTGTAACGCAGCTGATGTAAGGACTAGGATTGGAGGCGCTAGAGACTTGGAGGCTACCCGCTAGGCTTAATAGATTCCTTGAAATATTATGACCAGGCGAGTTTCAGTACGACACGCAGGATATTATTTTGACCCCGCGCTTTTTTTAGGACTGATAGAAGCGACGAAATAAGGGAGAGACACTGCCGGACTAAGAGGTAAACAAATTCCTTGTTTCCACATGCCAATAGTGGTTTTAACAAAAAAAGCGTGGCACTAATGTGAAACACATCATTAACATAGCATCCTTTCCTGCCTCCTTTCCCATTCCCTTCAATGGCTAGTGTCCTCACACCCCTGTCACACGCCTCTGTGGCGGCTTCCAGGATAGTAAACAGACTTATGTCCTTGCTTTATTGTATAGTGCTGAATATTGCCATTCATGGTTTAACTGCTATTTTTACGTTTAATTTATCCTGTTTATTGAGCACAATGTTAAGGCCTTAGTTTATGTTTTAGGTATTTTAATAACTAACGTAATAAAAAAACAAAGCCACATTGGTCTCACTGGGAGCTGCCTTCGGTGTAGTATTTTCTTTTGTGGTCTCTGTGACCAGAATACACAGAATACATCTCTTGGATTTTGAAGTAGTCCAGTAGCTCGTCGCAAGTGCGAGGCTTCATCGGGAGTACCTACTGTTCGTACTATTGAGGTCCGCAGTCCCTTCAGTAGATATCAAACCTGACCTCCCCCATGTTGGTGACGAACTCTCTGCAAAAAGCATCTCTTGGTGGTTTTCAAAGATCCCTGTGTGCGCTTGTTTAGCATGTGAGCCTTCAAGCCCTTGCTCATCGTCCCCATTGAGCAGGAGTTCTCAATCAGTGGGGAATTTTTCTCCTGGTGGGAATCCAGAAGGGTTCAGTGAAGGATAGGGGCCTCTATTAAGCAAAATGTTATGTTCTATAGATTATTTAAAATCTATAATATTGTGGTTTGTTTTGATTTGCTCTTCCGCACTCAAAAAAGTTTATTGAAAGCCAGATTTAAACAGGTTCTTAATCACGCGTATTTACGGAATTAAATCATTGTGGACTTCCCATCACGAGGGCTTCCCAGCAGAGGTGGACGTATTTACGAAACCACTACATTAGTCTCCCTACATGATGATTGCATTCGCAAATATGGCGTGATAGTATTCTCCAAATATTCCCGAGGTAAAATGGTCACCTAATCGGGATTCCGGGTGTTGACCACCAGGAAGTGAACATCAGTCAAGGAAATTATTATTGGGAAGGAGAATGATATTCTGAGCTATGGTGAATGGGGGATGTTAGAAAGAAGGTTGTGAGCCCGTGCCCTAGAGGTTGGTTTCAATCAAGTGGCGAAGTGAAATGACTGTTTATCCCATTGGACTGTGGGCCTGACTTCGCTCTGCTAGAATACCCCTCCTACCGCTTACATTGAGTGGAAACGACCGGCGCGCCATCAGTAGGACCTCATAACTAATCATTCCTTCGCATGTTTGTTTTGTGTGGAAGCACGACGCTGTGTAGAAGAAGGGAGAACAAACGAAAGGTAATTCTATTATATTAGAAGAAAAATATATTTGAATAGAATTTTAGAGGTTATACACATTTGTGTTCTCGCATATCCTCATGATAGCGATATTTTATATGTGATAGTTCGTACCTTACCGTGTTTGAACTTCCGTCGGCGTGGCCGACATCCAAGAATAATATAGTACATACTGCCAAAAAGGAAGCCGATTTTCCCTCAGAGCGATAGTGGCGGCGCTCCGTTAGTTGGGAAACGTTTTTTCCCATAGTAAACATAGGAAACTTTTTCCCCTCTAAACTCAAGATATGATTCCAATTTTATGGAAACAAATATGTATATTAGTATTTTGCAAATACATAAATGCAGAATGATTCAAGATAAAATTATACTGGAAGCATGCTAGTCATTCTGAGGTTGCCATGTAGGAGATAAGAAGCAATTATTAGGAAGCCAATTAACTAAATAGCTACTCTACCTATCGACAAGCCTAGTGTAATTGGTAGCTAATTTGGTCTTAACTTGTTCGCGAAAAAGTGACATTTTAAACCTGTCCGTTCTGTAGTCCTATTTCCTGAATTTTATTCTAATGATCTAGTTAACCGTAGAATATCTGGTTTAGTAAAATATTACAGTAGCATGTGGGTTCGGTTAATCGATGTTTGGGTTTACCAAATGCTACCTGCAAGTACAAAATTGTACAAAATTTTGTTTCTGTATTAGTTTATTCATTGTCTTGTAGAGTTGCCTATATCACTTTATTTTTTCTTGTTTTGTTTGTATTACCTAAAAAAAGGTCCGCTAAATACTGGAATATTTGCACGATACGGACGATTATTCTCTTGTAAATTTATAGAATGCTCATATGAGGCTGAGTAGCCTCCGAGTATATTTCAATTTTTTGTTAAAAAATTCTGTATTGTGATTACGAAATAAAATGTTTTCTCTTTCTCTCTCTCAAGTAGGGAGCTATTTCTGATGGTAATTGTCTATACACGCGGGTAGGAATATCTTCTGGATTTATTTGGACTTCGGGATTGTAACACTAATTCTGTTCCGTGAGTACAAATATCAATAAGCAGCATCGTTCGATTCCATATACTATATTCTTTGATGGATGTTTTCTAATATGACTTACTGAACGTTATCCTCTCGTAGTATTTTATCATTTATGAACGTTGCTGGCATTATTGCGCAAATTGTTAATCTTTTCGCTGAAAGTTCACCAGCAAAAAGAAAGCTAGTGTTTCAGAAAGTCTTAAATATGGCATCCATCAGCTACTGATTAATATTCGAACGAAACTAACAAGTATTTCATCCCTTTTACGAACGACGCAGGGTTTACCAGGTTTTTTCCTAATGCAGGAATCCTCTTAGGTTCATTAACGTTGTTTTGGGTTTATATTTGCAGAGAATATTTGGATAACTCAACCCATGCCACATACCAATGTGGTAACTTGCTGGGCATTATGTAGATATAACTCATGAAATGGCATATAGCCAGTGATTGGAGAATCAGTGATGATAAATCAGCTCTTCTTTAATTTAGCTATGACATTAAACACAATGTTCTGGCGAATGGTACTGTATTGCTCATTGCTTCCCATTACTCATATCTAGAACCCAGAAAAGTGCTCCTCCATTTTACGAAAAAAAGTCGCCTAAAAAGTAAAAACATTTTGAAAAGTCCAGGGTATATTCATGAGTATTTTGTAAAATATAAGCCTGTATTTGAAATATGACCTTAGAAATACGATATTATGAATTGTGAGCTATTATTAGGATTTTAAGGATGAAAAAGGGCTGTTTTATTTATAAAATATTCAATGATGATTTTGAACAGCATTTTTGTTCATTAAGACCAGGTCCTCTTTTTCTAAACAACTTTTTTCAATCCCGATTACTTCCCTCTTCACCACTGTTTGTCGATAACTCACTTAAAATATTTACATTCATTATTAATTTCATTTCCTCGATAGAAACGTGTCATAAGGGGGTGGGAAACAAGATACTTCTGTTTTCCAAAGTGACGGTCGTGCGCCGATTGCTCGAAATTTGTACATAGGAAATGGGCGCTCAATTTCGCCCGCTTAAATAGGGATTCCTTAGGGTACATCTACATCTACATACTACCCCCCAAGCCGCCTCAATAGGCGGGTGGCCACCAGGACACCAGCCGCTTACATATAAAAAGGAAACGCTCTAATGAAATTACGCCTAGCATTTATTGAAGTCCCTTATTGTTCGGGGGAAAAACAAATTCCCATACCTATCCGTTCGGCAAAATATCTCTCTTAATTTATCATTCCTGTCGGACCTGGAAATATAGTGGGGTTTTAATATGATGTTCTCCGTGTCGCTCTGAAAGATATCTATTCTCAATTGTTCAAGCAATCTAAGCCTAGCGCGCAGCCTCCGAGTCTCTAGCGGCTGCCAGCCTAATTCGTTTAACATCTGTGTAACGCTGTCTGTATACGCCCGTAGCAGTTTTTGACGAATCGCGCAGCTTTCCTTTGTATTTTATTAAGTTCCCGGACTAAGTCTTTCTACACCGGACCCCATATGCTCGCTGCATAATCAAGGTGTGGTATAGCTGCTTCACTAACGGGAATTTTAGGCAACATTTCTGATGCTTTCCTCTTCCGGTGTACATCGGCAACTTGAGATACTTCGATCATTAACTCCAAGCATTCACATTTATATATATTCGTAATAATATGCCATAAGAAAGGAAGCTGATTTTTCCCCAGAGCTCCTTTTGTTGGGAAACTTTTTCCCTCACAGTACATACCTAGGTATGCTGGTACAGCTGTCAACCTTATCCTTCCCGCAGTGTTACATTTTCCTCATAGTAAGAAGTGAAAAGAATGCTGCCCTCGTATATTTCGGCAATAGGTTTCCCAATTTATAAGTGAGATTTCCCGCAAAGGGGAGGAACTTCATTTTTCTCCAGAAACACAAATAGAGTTGGAGGAAACTATCTCTTTAATGACCATCTGTTAATGTTTTTCCCTTACAATTTTTTTTACTATTTAGTCCTATCGAGAAATCATTTGTGATGGCAATGCAATACATCTTTTGCAGCTCTGTATTATAACTCTCCACTGATGGGGGAAGGTGGATGAGACGGTGTTGCCATTGTATGGAATGCGGCAGTGTTTTCACGAAAAATGATGGAATGATTGGGGATTGGTGTGATATCTGGCTGTAGGTTTTCGATAGATTGAGAATTGGTGCCTCTTGTACTTTCATTGAGATAGTATGATCGAAGAAATTCAGACTGCCATCCACATCCTTCTCCATCGTGAATGACAAACTCTTGTGCAGTTTATTACAATTTGTGAGGAACTGATCCAACTGTAGTTCCGTTCCTGTCCAGAAGCAGACTAAGTTGTCCACATATCGATACCAGTAATGGACATTGAAGGAGTTTGTCTTGCTACATGAATAGTTTTTCTTCTAAATTATTTAGAAATACTTCTGCCAGAAGCAGAGAGAGTGGTAAACTTATTGTATGACCCCAGTCTTGTTTATTGAAAATGCCGTTGAAAGGGAATTAATTTTATCAATTGTAATTTTTATTAAGAGTTGTAGATCATCCCTAATCTGTGCATTTGTTTTTGATTCTCTAATGGGTTTTCCAACTAAATTGTTATAATCTTATGTTTCTGAAGCAGGAACGGATGGAAATACTCAAAATGTCTCTACAGTTGCCCATCTACCGAAGACAAACTGCCTACATGTCTCACCCAAATTATGAGCTTAGCATTTCTTTATCTATTTGATCATATTTTGTTTGGATTATAGTAGGTGCCCTTGAGGCATTGGGAGTGAATATTGCTATGGGCCTATTATATCGAACCAATAGCAGTGCACCTATTCTATGCTAATATAGCTTCTACAGACAATGTTTAGGGCTCATTGAGATCATAGTAAGCTAATATTCAGGGGCTTTTATTAATTTATTTTTCAATTGTTCAAATGCTCGGTAAATGCAGTATTCCACTCAAGTATTAAATCCTCTTTTATTAAATCCCTTGGTGGTTTTGTAACTCCTGAAAAGATTGGTGTAAATTTGGAAACATAATTAATCATACCTTATACATATCCTCTATACTCTTTTTATTCTTTAGAGATTCCATATTACTATGAATTGGGTTTTATTCTTTCACTATCAACACTACTTTTTCAATGTCTTCAGCATTTTACTTATGACCAAGATATTCACTTCCATTGAATTCAATTGACATTTATTTTTTACAAATTTCAACCCCTTAAAATTTTCCAAAATTCATTTTACAATTCTATGAAATAATTCTGGGGCCTAATTAAGACCCTAAGGAAGGTGTTTATATTTCCAGCGACCAAAGGGTCCTGCCTGAAATGTCACAACCTGAAGCTATAATCATCCAATGTGAGCAAAATTAATCCAGAATTTGCATCAAGTTTTGTAAAATACTTGGCACCCCCAAGTTTAAAGGATATTTCCTCAAAAGTGGGAGACTGAATATGTGATTTTTTTGCTTGATTTGGAAGTCTTGGATCGTTTCAGATCCTAATGTAACCATTTTTTCCATTTACTGTCATCAGCCGATTAACCCAATCTGTTGTTGTAGCCACAGATTCAATTCCTAAATCCTGCAGTCTATTCCATTCAATCCTTCAATCGAAATTTTTCATGCATTGAAAAAGGGATTCTCCTAGGTGGAAGAGCAACTATGTAATTTAAGTAATGGGTCTAGTTTTATGTGAATGGTGTTAGGAATAAGATCTTATCCCTCAACAAATACTTCTAAATAATCACTTACAACCCCAAGAACATTGACCTCTTGGTTTATTTTTATTTTATCTTTCTCACCTTGGTAAATCCCATTATACAAAAATGCATTGGGCATTAAGCCTAATTATAAGCAACTCTCAAAACCAATCATAGCTTCATCTTACTATCCGCAGATGAATGTAAAATCTTCAAACAAGTTGACGGTCTTTCCAACCACCTAGCCCTTCAATCTGCACTGGAACTTGCGAACTCCTGGTAGTGGCAATTGCACATTAATCCTACTAAGTCAGCTGTCATGACCTTTTCCTTGAGACGTAAACCTGCCGATCATTCTTACACACTCCAAAATATCCTTATTCCAACAGTGAGATCCCACTGCAACCTAGGTGTCATCTTTGACGATAGGCTGAATTTCCAAGACCACATAAAAAGAGTTGTGGGAAAAGTGATGGCGGTGGTTGGCCTACTGTACCGTCACACAGACATTCAACATCCCCTTGCCCTTAGAACAGTATTCTTTGGTTGTGTCCGCCCAATCTTAGAATACTGCACACCAATTTGGTCAACTGCTTGCCCATCCACTCTGAAAATTCTAAATTGTCTCGTCAATTTTTTTCTAGTCATTGCCCGTCATCGCATTCACTCCCTCAAGAATTCAACCCATGAATCCATTTCATCCTTCCTAGGAATTCCTCTGCTCTCCCGTTGCCATGCAATATCTGACCTGAAATTCTTACACAGTATAATGAATGGTCAGCTTCATTCCTGTGACCTTCTCTCTCTCTCTCTTTTCAATTCATATCCCTCCTTGCCCCACATGAAACTTCAATCTCTTACGCTTCCCAAAATTCTGGCTTTCTTTTTTTAACTTCCCTTTGGCAATGGAATATGCTGAGAGGGGTTTATGAAAGGAATAACTTTAGGTTTCACCTTTAGTAATGATTTTATTATTCCATCCCTGTAATCTAATACATTGTCTTCTAAATTTTTTTAACCTGATGAAGGAATTTCACCATCAAACTCTTAAAAAAGAGAATTCATAATCTGAAATAATAATGGTTTTTCTTTCACTAAGATAATAAGACAGTGATTGCTCTGCCCTATCACTACCTTCCATATTTTTGTTGTAAGCATCCACTATACTGGACTTAGTTGACATCATTCTCTGCCTGCCTGTACTAATTTTGGTCCATATTCAGAATACATCATCCTCATATTTATATTTTTACCCCATATTAACATGCAAATTCTCTTGCTATTATAGGGGGCTTCACATTCCCCCATCCCTAATTTTTTGCTTAGTATCTCCAGGTTATTTCTCCTGTTCATTTGTGGAGTATGGGTACCTACTGTACATTTTCTCTGATAGCAATCTGTTGCTAAGGCTAACGTTGCTGTAAAATATATTCATTTATACAGCATGTCCTGAACCCCACAACTTCTTTATCCTTAGCATCACAGTGTATCAAACTATCCAAAACTAAGCAACATGGTTCAGTGAGCAAGTACAGTACTTGATTTCGTACTTGTTGCCTTTGTTTGGAATGTATTTATTAAATACTCATGAATCCTTCATATAACAATGGATTCCTCAAGGCTCAAAACCCTTTCTGAGCAGTTCACTTCAATCATAGTGTCATAAGAAATAACTTAACTGTCAGCATTCCGTTAATTTTGGCCATATATGCAGTACTGGCATTCTTCATAAATAAAATGCTCCCTGGCTCAACTTCACGGAGTTTCATTATATGTAACACCAAGAAAACATTTTAACTTCCATAGAACTTATATTTTATCATGACTAGGTTTTGTCAACAGTCCACATTACCATCTGAATATTACATAACTGATTTTGCATAAATATGTAGGTACATAGTGTTGTAAGAAAAGGAAGGGGAGAGGTGGGAGGGAAGGTGGTTAAGAGGAGTGGGCCAAGTGAAAGGGTGGAATTATTTAAATGTAATCATCATTGTCATCTGATCATGCAACTCATTCTAACTTCTGTCATCATATTTCTCAAAATCTAACAACTTTCTATTATGATTAACAGACTGCTGTATATCCCTTTGAAGCCATTAAGTCTGGAATTACAAACATTAAAGTCAATTACAAAGACAAAGATTCTCAAATACACTATAACTTCAAGCTTCACTTCGTGGAAGTATTTAGTATCCATACAAAATAATATACTTTGTACTTCTCCACAGAAGTTTTTAATCCATGCGTACAGTGGGTTTTGCCGATATACAGCATCATCAGGAACAAATTCATAGTTGGCTTTGTTTATTGACCGTTGTTTATTGTTGTGGTGACGGGGTTGGTTTGAGTGAGGGAAAAAAAACCACTTTACAAGTCACCTGTCTGCACCCACACTTGCAAGGCATGGTAACCGCCTCCTCCCTCACTCAAACCAACCCCATAACTAGGACAATAAAAAATGGACATTGAACAAAACCAACTTGAATTTGTACCGGATGATGCCGTAGATCAGCGAAACACATTGAACTGTTTTATAAATTCTATGGAAAAGTACCAAGTATATTATTTAGTATGCTTCTCAAATAATTACGGTTATAATTGATTTTAATGGTAACATGCTATACAAAAAAGTATCTCAAGAGCAAGGGATTCCAATAAGTAAGAGAAATTGAATAGACTCAGGAGGGGGAGATTTCAGAGAAGATTTTTAACCTTTTTTTTTTCCAAAGAAAACCAAAATTTTTTGTAGCCTTATTTAAATTTTGCTTAACTTTTTTGTTTGATAACACTTATTTTTTCATGGTAAATTAATTGCTGACTTTCTATAACAGTTATTTTAACTTTTTGGTTGGCCTCATGCATGATTGGTGTGGGCGCTCAATAGGGATAAAAATTTAAAAAATTGAAATAAAGAAGAATGTGTGAAACAAATCAATTTTTTATTGAAATATTTTTTGGATATTCAGCATTCATCAATTTATATGGACTTTTTCCAGTCTATGCCCGAGCAACACTCAGGAAGGCATGTATTACCAAGTGCACAAAGCTTGCTCTTATACTGTATTGCTAGTGCAGTCTATTTTGTGACAATATTTTCAATAGACACTCATTTCCCAGGCACTATATGTAGTTGCAATCTGTTCAAGAGATCCCAAATCAGCAGTAGCACCAGTCCTGCACCACTTAATTACAAGTTTTTTTTCCCTTGTTACCACACAGTTGTCGCTGGACGTTTAAATGTTGCTAATGTAGCCTGGTAGACTAGATCAGACATGCAGGACCCGTAGAGTGGAAAGTATTAATATCTGCCGTCAACGTTAGACTCAGATTTATTCATGTTAATGATGGTGTGAAACTAGCAGTTAATGCTTTATTCTGGATGCATATGAAAACTAGAAGCAACAGGACATGTGGATGGGTGGGACCTGCACTGTGTATGGCACTAAACTATGGAGGATTGACATATGTGCGTTCTCTGTGGTGAAAGTCTGAAACTACCCCAAACATCAATCTCTTCCATTTTTTATTCCATAGAGGCTTGAAAGGAACTAATACAGAAGAATCTTCTCATCTCTTCTTACTGGTATTGCAATCCATATGGATATTTTCTTTTGACAGTGAATTTGATACACTTGGTTTTCTCTCAAGGTCATGGACAGTACTAATTTGGTGATAAATCCGCATAACTGTGGGATTCAGTAAACTGGAGCTGTTGTTAAGTCTAGTAGCAGGTCAACATTATTCTAAAATTGACTCATGCAAAACAAATGGATTCACTTCCATTTCATTTACAAATGTCTGGTGTAAATCATTAGTGGGTTATTTTAATTGGTGGTCTGATGTAAATTTGATGTCCATATGTACATTTAGTTTCTTATAATAGTTTCCTGTCAATCTAATTTTATCAGTATCTCTTCAAGTTAAATATAGTTGTTACGTGTCATTAGTAACAGTAACAAAACTGGCACCTGTGATTATGCTTTGGGGAGAAATATTTGATTCTTCAGAGAAGTAAAAAAAATAAGCAATACAGTAACTACTCTAATATGCAAATTGGTTTCAGTTTGACAAAAGGGATACACTTTTGACCCCACAGTACATCTCTAGAGATTACAAAAGCTGCAAAATGAGATTTAGACACTATTGAACCGATAGGTACTGAAAGTCTTTCTTCCTGTACACCACTAAAATAATATATATAAATATATTTTTATATAAATTATATATTTTTATATTATTTTATATATATAAATATATATAAAATAATATAAAAACATACAAGAAAAATAGTTTGGGACACCAGTCACAGACAGCTAGGATTTCACATCATGGGGTGCATGTTGAATATATGCAGGGGGGAGTGAAATTATGAAAATTAGATGCAAATTTGTTTAGACAATTCAAAATACAATTGCAACTGTGGTGTAACAGCCAATTTTTAAATATTTTAGTTGTGTGAATGTCTGAAAGAAAACAAAACTTTTCTCCTTTAACATCCTTTTTTTAAAATAAATTCATAATTTTGGAGTACAGAGGGCGGGGCTCCAGACCCCACGGACCCCACCCCCTGGATACTTAACTGAACTAGTCCATCAAGACATTTGTCACCCTTTGACATCTCCTGCTCCAAATTCCTTTTCAATGTTCCCTCCTTTCTTTATAGCTGAAGTCCTTAAATCTCCTGCTACATATTATTGCAATGACACTTAGGGTAGCTATAGACGCAGGAGCCAGTTAATGAAGTGCAAATATAATGGAGGTAATTGGAAATCTACAAAATTTCTAAATTAACCCCCATTTGTTTGCTGAAAGGGAGGTGATATATATGGATACATGATGATGTATCTAGTTCTTACAAGTGGATATAAATAAAATAAGAGCATATTTCCATTCCTTGAAATTTTCATATTCTCATATGCTGGGACATTTCACCTACTAGTAATTTCTTTAGTAATTTTTAGTAATTTCTTTCCTTACCTTTTAAATGGATGATGATGACTTTTCCCATCATGCTTTGCATACAAAGGTTTGACTGAAATTTGAAGTAACTTCACTCAACATTGCTTATTGTTCCTGTATAATAATTCCATATAAATCACGTATTTTGTATCCTTCCAGAATAATATTGCTGAAATGACCACTGGAAGTTCACACACACAACTCAGCAGACCTATTAAGTGAGGGCAAGGGCATGTTAAAAGTATCATCTTTGAGGTGGAAAAATGAAAGAATGGCTTGAGATCCGGGCATCTTATATGAAATAATAGCAAGAGGACATATACCCTGATGTTGTTCTTCTCCCAATTATCCTGAATGCTATACTTTGAAAACAATTACACTTAGTGAAGAGTTTCCAGTAGGTTAAACACTGCTTACTTAGTAAAATTCCATACAATTTGATTTAGATTAAGTAAATAGAGGCAAATACAGAGCCTGATGTTCTGACGTAGGTTTCCGCAGGGCTTGGATAGAGGTTCATCATTCCAATTTCCTCCACATAATTCCATCTTAGGGACAATATTTCACTTACAGATAGCCGGCAAAACATTGTCCCTAAGATGGAACCACCTGGCGGAAATTGGAATAATCAACCTCCACTGTGCCTGATGCCATTGCTGGCAAAATCAGTGGTACATATCAAATTAAATTGCATGCAATTTTATAAAGTATGTTAATTAAACTATTAATGAATATCAAAGGCATAATTCAAAATAAAATGTTTATTAAAATATCTGTTGAGCATTTTTTACCATCCATATTTCATTCCTTCCAAACACTGGCCCTTCCCTTCTCTAAAGCCTAAGCGGTCACAGGTAGGCAAAAATAGATTTTAGAATAGAATTAATGTCAAATCTATTTATTGTAATAAATTACCTTTACATACCTTAGAACCATGAAAACTGCAACCGATGTCTTCATTTGAAATTGACAACCATTTTATCTATTCCTCACTTGAAACTTCACTGTCACTATCAGCATCACTCAATTGATTCCTCTCTCAGATGATGCATGATGTACTCATTTTTTATGTAGGTGGATGAATGGGACCCATTTGTTTCTAAATAGGGTGTGTCTTATATATTAACTGATAAATATGGTGCTTTTAAAATCAATGTACCATTTAGGATAACTGTATTATTCCTCTCAAGCTTAATTAAATTGTTTTCATCTGCTTCATCCTCTTCTTCACCCCATATTTGTGAATAATATTCGAGATCCCCATATTTTTTCTCTTTTCTCCTCTTACCAAGCACAACTTTTTTACCAAATTACCTTTCATGTCTTTTATCCACCTTTCATCTCCACCACACTCCAAATTTCCTCTGCAACCTTGTAATATTCTTTTGCTTAGCAGAGAACAATCTCGATCTATCTGCGATTTTCCTCCATTTTCACGTCCACAAAATGTCTATTGGTGTAAATATGGAACTTTTTTCAATGTATTGATGCCTTTCCAGCCTTTCTTCCCGTACCATGTCTAGCATTCTTGTACTCCTCTCTGCAGATGGTTCCATTCCTATATTGTTATTTCATTGGTTTGGTGGGTTAATTGGCGAGGCAACTGACAGCCGAGGTCATTTATGCCATCAAGTTTGAGATTGGTAGGTTGGCAAGGGAGGAGGTTATTTGGGGAGGAGAGGCAGGCTGTAGAGAATCTGAATGTCGGCACTTACTCTTAATGAAATACACTTCGAAGTCGTCAGTTTAGTATCTTAGCCTGACAGGTGAATTATTAGGATACAGTGTGCTCCACATGGCGTCCAAGTACTGAACTGAAAAATCTCTGCCACAGCCAGAATTTGAACCCAGGTCCTTGGAGTGTGATGCCAGTAGTTTAGTCATTGCACCAACCCAATCCCTACATTATTTGAAGTATGTACCTCAACTTCAATGATATGTTTTTATAGTGTATGGATTAGAGAAGAGAGTAATGGCATCTATACTGACAAAAGTGAAGCCAGTTTCTTTGTGGAATATGATCAACCGGACATGGTTATAATATGTAGTTTGTCCCTAAATTTTCTAAATAGTACAGTAGAACCCCGCTAATCCATCACCATCGGGACCGAGAGCATGTTCGGAACACAAAAAAGGTCGGATTATCAGAGTAACACATTTATTTACATAAAAAATGATAAAACTGTCGTTTAAACAAAATATTGCTATATGTTCTGTTTTACAGATGTAATATTACTGTAAGAAGAGAATGTGAATCTTTGGTGGTATTGAGGGGGGCGAAAGACAGAGTGAGTATAAAAGTTATTTGATAGACGAAAAGGTATTTTATGCAACAATTGAGAAAACTCACTTGTGGTGGAGATATCATAGGCAGGACTATCCATGGTCTTATCATTTATTTGGTGAAATATGTACTTAACATAATCTTCTTTAGCATCTCAAAAACCCTGATCACAGCTCTTATTTTCCTTAAATGCCTAGTGTCGAATCCATTAAACTCGCATATTTTGACTAATTTTATTGATGCTTTCAGCCACAACTCCTGTCATCAGTACCATCC
This sequence comes from Pyrrhosoma nymphula, assembly GCA_963573305.1. Classification (NCBI taxonomy): domain Eukaryota; kingdom Metazoa; phylum Arthropoda; class Insecta; order Odonata; family Coenagrionidae; genus Pyrrhosoma; species Pyrrhosoma nymphula. The sequence goes on from OY754332.1 coordinate 57,597,457, forward strand.
ATTTGTGACTGCTTTCTCCTGGCATTCTTCTTTAGATGTGATCACCTCTAGATTTTCATTTTCAATTCTCCAGATATGTAAACTGTCTTACATAATGTTTGCCATCCTACCTAAAACTTGGGGCTCGTTTTCAGAAATTACTATTGATCATTGGGCCCGATCATGAACCAACTTTTTTCGAAATTCTAAGTTCGACATACGGCAAAATGTAGCCCGTAGTACCCAAGGAACAGAGAAAATTTTTTATTTCGGTAGGATGACTTCCTACGGTGCCGCCGAGGTCATTTATGTTGAGGGTAGGCAACCCACAACGCACAACCACTTTTTACACTCTTTCGGCTGTAAATGTCGCGATTCAAGCATTTTTTCAGTCAATTCAGACCAGTCATGTCAGGAATTGTTAAAGTAAGCCACAGAGATTGGATGATCACTTGTTTATACGATAACTGGTCTTAAAATGCAAAGAAACGTGAAAAAATGTGACAATTGCTTAATTATTCACTTATTTTGTAATTTACCGCACTCTTATGGGTATGACAGTACTTATACGGCCCCTTACCCTTTCCTCTGGTGTCGAAAACCCCCCACCTCTCCTATACCCCGCCCACGAACTCATATGAACGACAGTGTACTGGCTACAATGTCTACGACAAAGGGTTTTGTGTTCAAAATGATGCAGCTCTTTGCCCACCGTAAATGTCAACTATGAAGTCTCAGGCTGCACCTTACGTAAAGAATTAAAATGTTAATCATGACAACAGCACAATTTGGAGCCATCTAGCGGAACAATTTATGCGCCTCGACTACCCAAGAATGTCTTTTGCTTAGCGCATGGTCTGCCGAGGCTAGAATCGCGTGTCAGAGTGAATGATATTATTTTTTTGTGGAGTAGCAATTAAAAAGTGCGATAAAAGTGGCGACACTTTCGTCTTTGGAATGCAACAATTCTTTTGGGCGCTCGTCAAAAGTTGTTTGGAATAAATCTGCCCACATTTGAAGATGTTATGAAATACTAAAAGTGGGTGGAGATGAAAAAGCAGCAAGAGAGAGAAGGATTTGATCCATCGGCCCAGGAGATTACGCAGGTTGTCGCCGGCAGTGTGTAGCAAGTGTGGAACGACGCGTATTGTACCTGCCATCTTAAACCGCGGCATCCTCACTTTAGTTTTGAGATATTATAAGAAATGTAGAAACATTATGAAGAGAGTTAAGAAGGAAAAGTCACCTGTTGTCCAAAAAGACTTGAAACAGTTTAAGAAAGATGCTAAAAGTGTGTTTGATATTTATCAATGCAAGTATCTTCCAAAACTGACCAAGTGCATCTGTAAGCCAAATACAGTATCTAAAAAAGAATAAATACCATTCCTTTTGGACCAAAGATCACCCAGGGAGCTTGTCATTGGGACCGTCGATTGGAAAACGACAGAAAAAACATAGAAAATAGTGTCTCAAAGAAGAAAGAAAAGTCGCCAAAATGAAGGAAATATTTAAAAAGAGAGCGTCAAAATCCTTTGCCCAGGAAATGGGATCTAAACTGAAGTCTTTGAGCGCCGAAGTTTCAGATGACACTCCGTCTGTGTTCGAAGATGAATGGCAACCACCCTCCCACCCGTCCTCAAGTCGCTCGTCGCGCAACACCCTGGATGACCTGCAAATTGGCGGAGAGATACAACGTAGACAGCGGTATTGCAGCAGCCCTCGTGACTGTAGCGTTTGAGGATGTCGGCCAAGTCACACCTGAAGATAAATCAAAGGTTGTTGACCTGATGAAAATTGCCCACCAAAGGAAGAAATACAGAGAGCCGACGACTGCAGAGGATCTGCAAAAGCTCTTAGACCAAATGTGGATAGCCTTGTACTTCGATGGGAGAAAAGACAATACGAAACTCAGGCAATCGTGCGCATGACGACTGCCACCGAAGAGCAGGTAGTTTTTCTCGCAGAACCCGGCGGGGTTTATTAGGGAGATGCATCACCTTAAACAGGAAATGCGGAGAGCCTCGAAAACACTACCCTTGACTTTTTCGAAGCCACTGAAAGTGACGCGTCTCCCATACGGTGCATCGGTTGTAATGGTTGTCCGACGAACACCGACTGGAAGGAAGGTGCTATACGTTTTATCGAAGTGCGTCTGGGGCGTGCTTTACAAATTTCTGTGTGCCAGCTGCACGCAAACGAATTTCCCCTTCGACATATAATGGAGAAGTTTGATGTGTCGACGACCGGACCAAGTAGCTACAGTGGGCCAATAGGCCGCCAACTGAAGACCTGTGTGCACCTGCCTGTGGTGAAATGTCAGACAATTGATCTTGATCTGCCTGATCCTGAACTAGATTCATCACTCATCAGCACACACCAAAAATACCCGCTGGACATGGCTCGTGGTAATGCCAGTGGATGCATCCTACAAGAGCTGGCTGGTCGCAATCCTGATGAAATTGATAACAGCAGGTGCGGAACGACGGCCAACAGCGTGATGCTCGTTTACATAGGAACAAGACGACCTACAGTAGCTTTGAAGGTAATAAACCAAGTTATCATAAAGATCTATGTATCAACGTGGATCAAAATAAAGAAAAACTAAATGATTACCGCATGAGCAAAATATGCGAGGAAAATGCTTCAGAGATGAAGACAATTCCCTAAAAAGTACAGAGAGGTTCTTGAGAAATTCGTCCAGAGCAACACGTTCTTCGCTCATCCAGAGAACATCCTTATTGCAATGGTGAGTGATGAAAGGGCCGAAGTGCGAAGAGTCGACTTCTGGAGGATAGCCAGAAGAATACATTAAGGCTTATCACAGCCATCTAATAAACTTTAATGCATCTGACTACACCAATATCATCGGTTGGGAGTACACTACAGTCACCACACCACCTCTCCTGGATCACATCTCGACAGAGGAGCTTGAATCTATGCTGGCCGACCAGACGGAGGGAAGTTCACCCCGGATCAAAATCTCTCACACTGCCACACTCAAGCCGTCGAAAGACATGTGAAAATGGTGACAGAGGCATCGGGGAGCAAGAGCACAGTGGATAAACGGGATGGAAACATCCGTCAGAAAATCCAATCAAAGAAACAAATGCCAAAGTTTGGATCCAAAAAAGATTACAGCGTGACTGGTAAGTTATAAGACTTGGAGAGTGGGTGGATATGGGAGGAAATCGAGTTGCAGCTACCTCCACGTAATGGGTCACCCTGAGAGCCTGAGTGGCACCGGTCCTTATGGTGGGCGATGAGCTGCAAAATTTAGGAACACAGACCCATTTTCGTATAGGATGCAACCATCGCAGTGCGTTAATAGGCGGGCCATAGTGAGGAGAGATGGGTGCATGAGAAAGGGAAAGGCTGTTGCTCTAGAGAAGGGGAAGCGTCATATGAGTGCTATAATGCCCATACGAGTGCGGCAAATTACAATGTAAGTCATTAATTAAGCAATTTTCACAGTTTTTCAGACAATTTGCATTTTAAGACTAGTTATTGCATAAACACGTGACCATCCGATCTATGTGGCTTACCTCGACAATTCCTGACATGACTGGTACAGCATTGACTGAAAAAAATGCTTGAATCGCGACATTTACAGCAAAAAAGCGTAAAAAGTGAGTGTGCATTGTGGGTCGCCTGCCCTCAACAGAAATGACCTCGGCGTCACCTACCGAAACAAAAAAAATTCCCTGTTCCTTGGGTATTGTTGGCTACATTTTGCCGTATGTTGAACTTAGAATTTCGAAAAAAGTTGTTTCATGATCGGTCCTATTGATCATGCTTTCTTTCGGATAATTCCATATTGTGCTTCACACTGCACAGTAATAAATTAATTAATTTTATATGCCCAGTAGGTTTATATATGTACAAACACAATGCTTGTCAAAAATGAAATACTACATACACAACCACACACTATCACAACAGTTGTCAAAAGTTGACAAAATTTGGTATTACATATATAAATAAAAACAGGATCCCTTGAGTGATGAAAGTACTTGACACATTACCGCTGTAGTCATAAATACAAGCGGGCACCAAAAGAATCACAAAGCATGTACAAAACGTGTTCAGCTATAAGTAAATAATTAAAATGATGGCATATGAGTTTTAATAGGTGTCTTCGAGTACAGCTGATTCAACTTAGAGAATGAATGAATTTAGAATGTGAGATTAGCTAAAACAGTAAATGTAGGAGAATTATTCTAGCTACTGTTCTGCCATGTATTCACTGAGGGAATAATATGGGTGTTTTGTGGGATGTCTTACTCTGAATATAAATATGCCAATGTTTTTTACATATGGTGGCGATTTAATATAGATAGCCAATATAGTATGAAAGTCAATTGTTCAAGTGTGACCCCTAAAAACTTAAGTTTATTTTCAAATGGTGAGATTTCCCATTCCTTTGTAAGTTTTCTTTTTTTTATTCTTGGTAATTACAATCCGTCATTTGTATGTAAAATTGGCGTAATCCTGATGGCAATTTTTATTCTTTATTTAAATTAAATGAAGATAGCTAGAATCCAGAATTTAATGTTGTGGAATTGAAAATTTATAGGTCCTTCTATTTCACTTTAAAGAGACTTTTTTGTAAATCTAATCATTGTTTGACATCAGATAAAGTCAAACATTTGGGAATTGCTATAACTTCAGACCTTACATGAGGAAAATGCCTTAGAAGCATTTATGGCACAACATTGGAGAGATTTGGACCAATCAAGTGAATAGTGCAAAAGTCTTAAGATAATAAATTGGAACGGTCATTCTATTTTTTTATCACCAAATGGTCACCTACCTACTGTATCATATTTTTACTAAGTTTGTTATGTGGGTAGTGCCCACCTTTGTAACCCATAAACCGTTGTCAAAATTCACGAAATAGCCCATGAGATATTGGCAAATAAAATCCGCGGTTTAACGCGAGAAAACGCGGTTGTTATGAAACGCGTTAAGACACGAAAAAAACTTATATTACACTCTAGTTGTACAAGATCAAACGGGCGTATTTAACTTGGTACAAAAGTAGCAAAGGTATCAATGGAAAGCACGAAGACATTAATTTATATTAATATACTTTAACTTTGCCTTTGTGTAAATTTAAATGCTTCATTAACTATACTCAAAAGAAACTTGAGTAATTTCAATTTTCAAAAACTTAAGCGATTAATAAATAAAAATTCATAGGGATGTTATTTCTCTCTATGATATCACTTTTCGTGTAGATACGCTAAGAAAATGTCGGGCCCTGCACTGAAAGATTTAATAAGCTTAACAATTAAAATACCTAGTTCGCTGAACGGTTCACTAAAAGTGTTACTAGGGAAGTATGTATGACAAGGGTGATAGAAGAACTTGGTTGACAGCCGTTAAAGACTCGAAGGTTGCATGCTAAAATTGGATTACTGGTAAAAATTAAGAACATATGAGCTTGATGGGATCATGGGATGGGGAAATTAAGGGCATGGAAGCATGGGATGCTTGGATTGCTGGAAAAAATTAAGATAATGGGAGTTTTTAGGGAGACACGATATCTTAATGTTTGTTGTAGCTATGGAAAACGTTTTAAATCTTTGCTAACTTTGTAACAAACGATTATATTTAAATTTGAGATTTTCCTAATATTCCCTCTTCCAATTCCCTTTTCCTCCGCATTTCAGGGCTAGTGTTCTAACAGCCCCTGCCAAACGCCCCTGTGGCTGCTCGCTGGATAATACGAAAATTTAGAACATCGGGCTCTCAGCCCTCATTAAGAACTAAGGCTGATGCTCTAAATTTCTGACTCTCGTGCTGCAAAAATATTTGTTATTCATTTTAGGTATTATCACAAATTAAAGAAAAACTTTTTAAATTTGAGACTAATAACTGTATCAGTTATTAAATTAAAAAAATATAAAAAAATTGCGGAACTAGCGAAGGGAAAACAGGAAAGTAAAACCCCAAATAATAATTAAAAACTACGCGATCGCAGTCCTGAACTGACCTCTCTATTCAAAGTCCTAGAAAGTGAATTGTGGAGACGAACATTTTTTGTCACTACTTTCAGACATAGTGCGGGGTTGAAATAATATCGTCCGTGTCATACTGAAACTCACCTGGTCTGACTTTTTCAATCCATCTTAGCGCAGTGTACAGCTTCCTCTGTGTCTCTAGCGCCTCCCAACCTAGTCCTTCCATCAGCTGTTTTCACCCTATCTGCTTGGTAGTCGCTGTTTTTAGAAAAATTACAGTTCATCAATTTTCAAATACATATACATCAACTGCAAGTTAGGATGAGAGAAATATTCATGTTCCCGTAATTACGTAAGCAAGAAAAACTTATGGCAGTAGCTATCTAAATGATATGGGGATTGAATATGAAGTGCTTAAGTCTTAAGATATTATGCCCGAATGAAATTTCTCAGATAAGAGATTTAATTCACTCAATGACAAAAATCATTAAGGAAAATGTCATTTAAGTCCAATTACAATGAATGTATCATTACAAACGAATGTCACATTGTATAAATGATTCCAAAAAGATATATAGTTTATTAGCACAATAATCAAGGGACGTGAAGTTTTTATGATAGTGCGGAGGATAATTATCATGTTAGGAAATATAGTGAAGATAAACACGTGTTAAATAATTGTCTGATTATAATTTGGTATTGTTTTTGGGAACTGAATCCAGAAAAATGTAGTCTCAATGTTCTGTTATAAATGTTCATGCATACATAACCTTAGGTAATATTTCTGCGATGAAAAACTTTATAATATTTGAAATATTCATAACAAGTCGTATACAATTCCCATATCATCGTTTTAATTAAAAATATCTGCCCCGAATAACCACCATTTCTTCGTAATCAAAGAGTGTATCTTTTGTTACAATTATGCATTAAAAGTGCTGAGAGGAATGATTATCATTGTTACACAGGAAACATCTTTCTAACCTTGAAAAAAACTCTTGTGTTCTCCCTGTGATAATTGCACTTGAAGTGATAATGACACTTAAAGTGATAGTGGCATTTTAATTTAAACTGACTGAACTGAAATTTCGTCGGCCTCGGTGGCGGCGGGGTAACGTCCTCGCCTGCTAACCCAAAGGTCGCGGGTTCGAATCCCGCCTGGGGAGGATTTTTCACTTCCCAGGGCATGGTTGTTTGTGCTCGTCCATTGTTAATTGTTAATACTCCGATGTAAAGGCCAATACGAGCTGTTTTCGGTGGTTCTTGAAAATAAATAAATAAATAAACTATTCCAAATACGATTGAAAGGTTTCATGTGATGGTAATTCACTATTAAACATCGAGGAAAACGCACTTTCTTCGGGAAAATTATATCTTGAAAAACATAATGCACTGTTTAAAGATAATCCGTCAGTGGTTGAAAACTCGATTCACACACTTCACAAAATTAATGCCAGAAGAACTTAGCTGAGACGCAGTGATGCAAAAAGCATCAGGATTTGGTGCAATAGAAAGAACGATTCCTAAAAGTCCTTCTCAAAATAGAGATGTTTCTTCCTCACTGGAGAACGATATTGCTACGGTAGGTAGAGGTAGATCCAAAATGGAGAAATTATGATGCATCATGAGATCGTGTCATGACCTTAGGTATAGCGACCTTTCTGATACTTCGATAAACCTCTCCCATCTCTCGGCCAAAATATCATTTAAAAATATATCCAAATCTTCCTGTCTCGTTGCCACTCTATATTTACTTACTCTATGGTTTAATTTATTGCATTTTTTGTTCTTGGTTAAGCGCCGAAAATTATTCAGATGTTTGTAAATACGTACTCAAAGGTAAAATTTGAGAGGGTATTTAATTATTGCAAATTTATCATTCTGTCTTCGATTCCATTTGGTTTAAGTGATTTTTACGTGTGTATCATTAATTAGACCCGGTTTTCTATGTTAGCTTTTATTTTACGTAATGTTCACCTTGTATTGCATGTAATGACGCGTGTTTAATAATAAAGAGTGGAGTTTCAATTTATAAAATTGTCGATACGTGCCATTGTTATTAGAGTGTATCATTATTTTGGTGCGGAATCTAGCGCGTCAATGGAATAGAAAACTGAGGTTAGGATGAAATTACTTAATACCATTTTAAATAAAGTTTTGTTAGCGTTGAAGACATTTCCTGTATTTTTCAGTGCATATGCTAAATCTTGTTACTTTAGTGAAGATTTAGTTAGGAAACGGTGATGTTTTATCGCCAAAAATGTGTGGAGCAAAGTACCCTGGTACATATTATGCATTTCAGTTGTGGTAATCTTCGGATTTATACAGGCTTTTGTTTGCATCGATTACAGTGCAAAGCTAGCTTCATCCCTCGAGCTTTGATCCACTTTTTCTCGGATTATTTTGATTGATTGGAAATATTTAACCTGTTTTCCCATGCTGTAAGAAAGATGTAATATTTTTAATGGACGAATATTAATACTGCAAGTTATGAACATAATTAGTTCACGTTCCTGTTATTGTGTCATTTTTCGTATTTTTTGATACTTTGTACTAGGTTTTATACGTCGACAATCGCTGTAGATATTATTATTTCAGAAATAAATCGTTCCTTCATCGGAAAATGCATTGTCTTTTTTTCTTATATCACCTTAAGCGTGTTTGGACGTTAGTTAAATTTTTTTATCGCTTAAAGGAGATGCTAGACATTTTTTTTAAATCCTAATCCTTGAATAAGTTACTACAGCGGTTGTTCTGTCTCCTGTTATAGGTTGTACAATGTTGTTACAGTTAATGGCATACGTATTTTATTAATTTTATCTCAATGAATATTATTTTCGTGCTATATTCGAAAGTTGTGCCTCGTCCATTTAGAGCGTTCCATTTTTCATTTGTTGTGCCGACGCCTTGTAGATAAGTTGCACGCATTTGGTGACAAGAATTTGATTTCTTCTCTTTGCCATTATTTAACGGCAAATTCAAGTATTATAGCATTCGGATTTCTTAGCTCATCTGTCCTTATTTGGGTTCTATATTTAATGTGTTTTATAGAGATCCATTTCCATTTCCATCGTTGATTGAACTCAATTAATCTCTCATTACGGGTTCACCGCTAGCTGAGGGTCAATAAAAGCTACCTGTTGATCTTATGAAGGAAGTCTAAACATTTTATTATTGATCACAGACATACACCCGAGTGTATTTAACAGTAGTGTACTGGGAAATCTATGGTGATATGATAATAATGATAAGCAAGCATGCACGAAGGACCTCGAGGTAATACAGGAGTGGTGCGTTGCGTGGTAGTTAAAATGAAATTTGAAAAACAAGTGTTGTAATGAATGTTTGGTAAATGAAAAACTCTCCACATTACAGTTATTGCATACAAAATAGCTGATTAGAGACTGTCGAGTCAGTAAAATACCTCGGAGTTAAACTGACTAATAATCTCACTTTGGGTAAACATATCCGGGAAAATATTGGCCAAGCTAATCGTGGATTGGGATTTGTTAAAGGAGTACTTGGCATGTGTGACGATAAAATTAGGAAAATCTGCCTCTTCTCCCTTGTTAGACCCCACATGGAATACGCTGCCAGCATTTGGGATCCCTATGAAGTAGGCTTAAAAACCAAGTTGGAACGCGTGCTGCAAAAATCGGCAAGATAAAATAAAGGCAGTTTTAATAATCTCGCGAGTGACACAAACCTTCAGCAACAATTGGGAGGGATATTGCTTTAAGGCTATACATTAAAATTTAGACTTTGTATATTATGTAAGTTATACAACAAATTAATTTTCTGACGACGTTAATAGCATTTTAAGATATCCGACATACAACGGGAGATCAGATCACGAGAATAAAATTAGGGAACTGGACTGCAGAACGGACAGATATAAACTGTCATTTTTCCCGCGAAAAATAAGAGTCCATATCAGTTTCCAATAAGAATTTCAACAAGATTCGTCGATAGATAGTTTTCGCCTCCTGACAATCATTAGCGATTTATGCTAATGCTTGTCGTCCGAGTGACGGTCTCCCGCGGCAGAAAGGATCGAATGGCGCCACACATCAATAGTCGTAGTTATTTTAACTTTAATAGGGTATAGTGCATGTTGGTAACAGCTCACCCCCTAACACCAGGGTACCATGCAGATGAAACGAAGGCACAACTTTGCAGATCTTTAGAAATATTAAACGTACTCCAATTGTTGCCAGATAAATGCAATCACAAGTGGTTCTGTCTGCAGATGGAATGCGATTTTATTGTTCACTCGGAAAAAATTACCGCTAGCAACTCCCTGCGCCAGCTCTGGCGCAAAAAATGTCGTCGTCCTATCCACTTGCCCTCAATGACACAAGTGGGATCGGCAGTTGACATCCCTCTTCAAGTACCAACCAACAACCTATATAGCCTCGTCATAGCTCAGAATATAATTAAAACAATGATTCGAGGATATCTTCCAATAAGGGGCATTAACTCCAAGCTGTTTGGCTCGAAGGTTTCTAGTCCATCTTGCTCAAGGTCGTTTAGCGAAAACCTATTCAATTCGAAGACTTGGACGGGAACAATCCTTGCCTCGCGCGAACCTCACTGCCGACCAGTCGGCTATGAAGCGACGCGAGTGTGAGGTGAGGTAGGCAAGCCACGAACCTATTCAGCTGTGTTGTTAGCGTGAAGGAGCAAATCACGTATTACGTTCTTCGTGAGTGGATGTCGCGGAGCGTTTTTTCTTGGTTTAAAGACAGAAGTGACATTGTTGTTCTTTACAGTTTGCGTTTTAAGTGTTAATTAGTGACTGAGTGGATAACCATGTATACAGTGGGTGATGCAGTGCTGTGGAATTAAAAAAAAACACGACCGTGAGGATTATTCTCAAGCACGATCTTCGAGGTTAGTGATCCTCTTCTAACATCGTCGTTTCAATCAGTGATGTTACATCAATCATTAGAGTGATATTGAGTGTAGTGTCAGCGTATACGTGAAAGATGATTGGAAGAAAGGCGTTTAAGATCCTTTAGCTCCTTGCCAAGGAAACTTGAGTTGGTGAGTTGAGTAATAATCGAGACCATACTCGAATGTTCTTGTTAAATTTAAGAAGTTTTAAGGCGTATGAAGTGATTACAGTAATATTAATTACACAAAAACGTTGTTTTTTATAACTAAATTTCAAAGTAACTTACCAAAGGTAAGTGCAAATTTAAGGGGTACTTGTTCACACCGTAAGATGGAAACGTCCTCTACCTAAGGCCACTTGGTAAATATTCTTTCGAACGTCTCATCTTTATAAAGGTTTTCGCAACTATGGAAATAGCTAGCTTTCCACGACGTTTCACATTCAATTAGAATCATTCTAGCAAAATATTTACATGAAGGAGTAATTACGTTATCTTCCAAATTGAAGTTCCCACAACATTACGGAAATGTCGTAGAAACGTTTTAATAAATTGGAAATCGGTAAACCTTTATGTGAAAAATCTTTTATGGTACATATGGTCTTTTATGGTAAGCATTGTGTTACGGCTTAATTTCACGCCATTTCACTAAAGTTAGGCATTGAAAAAATGGAGCAATAAATGGCATAAAATAAGTGTCGTGAGCACGAAAATGTTGACATTAGGTGGGAACATATTTACAGATCTAATTTCGCTAGTGTGTCTATTTTAGGCTTCTTTTTTTCTTTCTCTTTCAATAAATTAGCTCCTGTGAAGCAAAAAAAACTATTATGGCGTCAAAAGGCTTTCCGCTACATTACAAGTTTTATATTTTATAAATGTATCTTCGGCGTAATAGATAACTTATATCATAAAAAAGAATGTGGAAACATGCATAAATACAAAGAAAGTCGTGATGTTTTCAAGAAATGGCATTATTTGAATAAATGAAAATGAAATAACTCATAAATCCTCTTCAACACGATTCGATCACTTCGAGCGACGATGCGCAGTTATAGCCTTTTCGCAGTAATAGCTATTTCTGGTGTGCTTAATACCACACGGGAGAAGTGTAAACTTTTATGGCGATATTCTGATAAATATAATATATAAACAATATTTTATCAATTGTAATATTGTGGATTTTATACGAAGTGGCTTGTATTAAATAATTCATCCACGCTCTAATCACTCTTTTGTTCACTACGCCGTGCAGAAAGCTAGACTTATGTATTCTTTCTCTCTTTATGTGAACATATACACAGTGATTATCATCGAAATTTTGCGGTAATTTACTCACCATTGTATTAACCTCAACTGGAACATTAATTACTTGACCATAAATCCCAAAATGACCGTGGATATGTCGCAGTCGCCTTATTTGCATGAAAGGAATTCGGGGTGATATAATTCTTTCAGTCACCAAATCAAATGGGAAATTTTTCAAACTATCTGGAAATGGGGGATATTTTAAACCATTATATACTTACTGATAGTTTTTGGATATTATTTTTGTGAATGCTTGTGATACAGGTTGCACATATCTGAAATTCCGATTTCTATACCGTAACAATTTTCCTGATTAATATGATTGATTTTCCTGATTATGTGCCGACAAATGTGTTGAGAATGAGCTGTACATTATTTCCTGTTGTGGTTGTGCTTGTATTAGAGGTTCGTTAATATTATTTTCGTTTGACATGTCTTTTTCATTCCGCCGTTGAACGAAATCGTGCACAACATTATCAACATTTGAATTTGACTCGCCCCGATCCTCTCCTCCATCAATCAGCATAGCCGGAATATGAAGATCTGGAAATGGTCCACCACTTTCAGAATTAGGATAGGTAATGTCATTCCGCGGTATAAATGGCACCTCTCTCGTAGAGGGACCTGCTATTTGCGAACAATGAATTATACGATCTCTCTTGGGAATGAATGATAGCTTTTTGGAGGGTTGGCAATCATTCATTTCCATAGTTTGTAGTAAATCATCGGTCCCTCGTCTCTCTTCTTTTTTTTTACTTCTGTGGGTCTGTAAAAATTTTACTTCTGTGGGTGGTTCAACTCCCTCAGCTACTGGGAGGGAGGGCTCTCGTTCCGCTTGGAAAGCTTGTTGCTCTCCGTCACAGGGGGGCGTGGTTTGGCCACGATGCAACATCATCAAAAACTGGGGCCTTAGAATTTTCGGCGGTACGATTTTTGAAGTGTAAACTTTTTTGGCCCGTTGGGCACATTTGGCATGGGGGAAAAGAGCAAACTCGCGTCACGTACCGTCAGATTCTTCTTTCCGGGGCCCCGCTTAGCATGCCGTATATAAACTCATGAGAACGCTCGGTCCTTAACAGAGTTAGATGGCGTGGTGGTTAGAGTTGTCGTCCCACGTACCGAATGTCGCAGGATCTGTTCCTAGTGGTGGAGTGTTTTTTTGAGAATTGTTTTGGGAACAATTCTTGACAATTTCTTTCAGATTTTGTTTTGATCTTGTCAAAAAATTTTTCTTTCGACAAATGTGTGGGAAAAATGTTTTTTCATAAAAGATGGGTGTTTATGAGAAATTATTTCGGAAATTTGACCTACGCACCTGATCTGCTCTATATAGAAAAATTTGGAGTTCTTTTGTTGGCACGGAAACATGGACAAACGTCATGAAAGCAACGCAACTTGTGTCGAATCCGCAATGTTAGAAAATGCAGAAAGTGTAAGAGAGCGGCAAGAAGATCAAAAGGGTAATGAAACAATACACAAAATGGATGAGATTTTACTATTGAATAATTTAGCGGAAGGACAGGGAGATTAAAGAAAGAGGAAGAAAGCCGAATATGACCGAAATTATCGCGCTAAAAAGAAAGAATTGGGGAGATTTGACGCTGATCCCGAATTTGGAAAAAACTATAATGGATCGGAAGAGAAAAAAGCTGAATATGACAGAAATTACCTCGCAAGAAAGAAAGAATGTGCACAGTGCACAGGAAGCGGAAAACAAGAGGAAAAAATCCGATTATTCCAGAAATTATCGTGCTAAGAAAAAAGCTGATGTCCAGAATAAAGATTGTGTAGGAAAAGAAGATGCTGCTCATAGAAAGAGCCTGGATATAATTCGTTCTAAAAATTACAGGGAGAGACGAGGGACCGATGATTTACTACGAACTATGGAAATGAATGATTGCCAACCCTCCAAAAAACTATCATTCATTCCCAAGAGAGATCGTATAATTCATTGTTCGCAAATAGCAGGTCCCTCTACGAGAGAGGTGCCATTTATACCGCGGAAAGACATTACCTATCCTAATTCTGAAAGTGGTGGACCATCTCCAGATCTTCATATTCCGGCTATGCTGGTTGATGGAGGAGAGGATCGGGGCGAGTCAAATTCAAATGTTGATAATGTTGTGCAAGAATTCGTTCAGCGGCGGAATGAAAAAGACATGTCAAACGAAAATAATATTAACGAACCTCTAATAAAAGCACAGCCACAACAGCAAATAATGTACAGCTCATTCTCAACACATTTGTCGGCATATAATCAGGAAAATCAATCATTTTAATCAGGAAAATTGTTACGGTATAGAAATCGGAATTTCAGATATGTGCAACCTGTATCACAAGCATTCACAGTAATAATATCCCACGACTATCAGTAAGTATATAATGGTTTAAAATATCCCCATTTCCAGATAGTTTGAAAAATCTCCCATTAGATTTGGTGACTGAAAGATTAATATTACCCCGAATTCCTTTCATGCAAATAAGGCGACTGCGATATATCCACGGTCAGTTTGGGATTTATGTTCAAGTAATTAATGTTCCAGTTGAGGTTAATACAATGGTGAGTAAATTACCGCAAAACGTCGATGATGATCACTGTAGGTATATACGTTCACATAAAGAGAGAAAAAATACATAAGTCTAGCTTTGTGCACGGCATAGTGAACAGAAGACTGCTTAAAGCGTGGCTGAATTATTGAATACAAACAAATTTGTATAAAATCCACAATATTACAATTGATAAAATATTTTTTATATATTATATATATCAGAATATTGCCATAGAAGTTTACACTTCTCCCGTGTGGTCTTAGGCACACCAGTATATTTTTATATATTTTATATATCTGAATATCGCCATAGAAGTTTACACTTCTCCCGTGTGGTCTTAAGCACACCCAATTTTTTTAAACAGAATTGTACTATGTGTACGGAGAAGTCGTTACTTTTAAATGTCAGACAATCATTTGGTTTTCAGACATTGTATTATTAATAGTATTTGTTTAAATTATACCCCTCTTGAGCGTATAGCCTTACCAAATTCCTTGGAAATAGCTTTCACTTTCTGGCAAGCACCTCATTTTGGTTGAAAAAAGCGTGATTTTCGTAATTTTGATATCATCAGAATGAGAAAACCTTTTTTATTGAATTACAAGGCCAAATGCGTTGAATTTTGTGTGAGTGTAGTGATATCTCGCTCATTCTACTGGTGAGAGGTCATCGAGATATGTGGTATTGAGTGAATTCAACTGTATTGGGCGAGATATGGTGGAACAGCATATTATAATATACAGAGACGGGAAAAAGTCATAACGTCATAGTCATATGTTTTAATGAAATAGTCCGTTTTTGCCAAAAAGTCATGAAATACGACTTTGCGGATTAAGCGCCATAAAATGGTAGTAATCACTTCAGGCTTAGGTATATGGAACCTCTGCAGGTACATGTATTGAAGGGTCAAGTACATGAAGAAATTTTTCTGACAAAAATGTTGGGAACTGAGGGAAAAGGGATAGTGATAAGAATGAGCATTTAGGAAATGTAGGAAAGAGGCGTGGGATACTTTGTTTTGGAGTTATGAAAAATTGAAAAAGACGAATATGGAGATATTTTCGTGACATTTTGACGCCATATTGCGATGTTTTTCTAAATGGAGGTAGAGGGATACGGAGTAATTGCACATCAAATATATTGACATACCCCATACACATAATAAAGTTGCGGGCGTATGAAGTGAAACTGGGGTGCTAGGTGCGCAGCCTGGAAATGGCCATTTTCAAATTCATAAAAGGCATTTCTGGGTGTTAAGAAAAGGCAAAATGCAGTTTTAAGAAAACGTTAAGACGGAAACTGACATTTTCAGTGGTGAAAAACGGAGCAAAGTGAGGAAATGGGCATAAGGGGGTAATTGTAAATGGCCAATGTATTAAAAAAATTCCCCGAGTAGGTTGGTGATTGGAGTGTGTACAATGGGAGGGAGGGTTGTAGTGTCCTAAATGTTGTAGCGTATTTTTTAAAAGAAAAAATACCCCGGAGTGGGTTGCTGGTTGGAGGGGGGTGTAGTTGTAGTGTGGTCAAAGTTGTAGCGTATTTAAACAAAAATCCCTCGAGTTGTTTGGTGATTAGAGGAGGGTGTAGCTATAGTGTCGTCAATGTTGTAGCAAATTATTTTAAAGAAAAAAAATCCCCCGAGTGGGTTGGTGATTGAAGGGGAAAGGGTTGTAGTGTGGTCGAAGTTGTACCGTATTTCTTTTAGGAAATAAACCCCCGGTTGGTTGGTGATTGGTGGGAGGGTTAGTTGTAGTGTGGTGAAAGTTGTAGCTTATTTTTTAAAAGAAAAACATCCCAATAAAAATAGAGTGAGTTGGTGAATCGAGGTGGGTGTAGTTGTGGTATGGTTGTAGCTGAAATAGTAGGGGAAGAGGTTGTGTAAAACGCGTCGTAAATCGGGGATAGTTTATGTTGAAGGCATGAAAACTCATGGGCGAGGCGTTTAAAGCGAAGAGGAGTAACTCAAGGTCGCTCTAACCCAGGTCGTGACACGCACTTGACTAATGTAATCCGCCATCTTGGATCCATGTCGCTGCGGGAATTCATATTCTCCATGCAAATGAATGGCTGACATAGGTTAAAAGAAACACTGATATCTTGGGTTAGAGCGACCTTGGAGTAACTGCTCGACCGCTGCGCCATCTCGGGGAAATAGGAGGAATATGGTCAGATTTTCGTACATGGGGTCGAGGAATAAATTCACTTCACAGACAGATTTAAGTGAATGGTATTGGAAAGGAAAAGGGTTAATGGAGAAAATGAAAGGTTAGTATAAATGCGCATATGTTGCATAGCAAAATATGTGAAGCAGTAGGTTGAAGGTGAGCGGAAAGCAGGTGAATTGGAGGAATTTGATGAATGGACGCTTAGATACAAAGACCCCTTTCCATATCGGAAAATAAAAATTACACTTTGTAATGGTCCACTAAATTAATTTATTTCTAACGACCCGGGTTTCATAACGTAGTACATCTTCAGGTACATCGATCGTTTTTACATCCGTATATATACAGAAATCCTGGTGCTTAGGGGTAAGAGGGGAAGCGAGGGGGATACTTTCTTTTGAACCACTTACCCTATAGTAACTATACGGATCACGATATTAGTTTTAATTTTACAGTAAAATAAATGTCACGCTTTTAGCTAAAGCCTCACGAAATGACCTAATTAAAAAAATAGAGGTCATGAAACAGGAAAATAAAAGGCATGGAAATAATGGTCATGAAATGGAAAAATAAAAGTCATAAACGTCTCTGGTAATAAATAAAGAAACTGTTGTACTGTCCACAATCTCACTTTTTTATTTCGACGCGTTTCAACGCGGTTGTCCTGATGATGAAGCCGAGGTGTTGAAACACGTAGATATAAAAAGTAAGGTTGTGGACTGTACAACAGCTTCTTTATTTACTATGGTATTTATTGGTAGACGCATTAAGATGACGTGTAATGAAAGCAGATGGCCAAATGGAAAATGAATGCTATGTTTTTTTAATGACAGCATGATCGCACTAGCAACATTAACCGATGTGTTTTGGTAGGTTCTCTTTGGTATACGGCACTGTACACGTGGGTGTCATTCCCAAATTAAGTTTTCGAGGTGGTCTTCTTCTTTTTGTTGGTTTGCAGCCTGTTCTTTACCGACTCCTCCTCCAGGAAAGCATTTTATCCATCCTTAACTAGGTCGTTCAGCATTTATTTTTTCCCTTAGGGCACTGGTCCTTCGAAATATCCTTCATCCATTTGTACTCCAATCTGTTTATGTGCTCACTTCCCATAGTTCTTCGCTCTAAGCCTAATATTTATTAATGATATTTTGCATTCCTCTCTTTTATTCTTATTGCTTATTCGATGTTTTCTTGTTCTCCCTAGTATTTTTCCGAGGTCTTTCATTTCGGTTGTTTCTAGTAACCTGTCTAAATGTGTTGATGTCGCTCAAGCTTCTAGTTCTAAAGTACTTGTACAGTAGGTGTAAATATCTCTCACGAGGCTGAAAAATTACCGACATAATCACAAAAATTTGAAAAATGCTTTGGCATTATATCCGCGAATTGCACAAGCTATTTGGATAGTAATTGCGGGAAGTGCGCTAACTTCTATCGTTATGTGTATCAGCTGGGTATATACCCATTATTTCTTTTTCTTGCCATAAAAAATATGTGGTATGTATACAGATACAATGCTACCGAATAGAATATTGAAGAAATTAAAATGCATACCAAAATAGAGGGGTTTAAAACTTCACTTTATCTAAGTGCAATTGACAAATAAGCATTGATAATCAGCTCTTGTATTTTTATTTCCTTCTCGATGCGTTTATGTCATCACTTTCAAAAGTCAGTCCACACGGCGATCGCGACCCTCTCCGTAATCTGACGAAACGAAACTTCGCGTATTCTTGAAGGCCGTTTTACACGGGGCACGAAATTACACAACTTCAAACTGCATGTTTTTCTCAATCGGGCGTGCAATAATTTTTTAATTAAAGCAGGGGCTATTTCGCTATCTCGCTTTCGTGCATTCGCGCATGCGTTCTTGCAATTCACGGCTTTGCACGTCGCAATTTGAAATGCACGTTCGTACGTGCTATCACTTTCAAAAGTTGGTCCACGCGGTTAGCACGGCCAACTTCATATTTCGCTGAATTCGAACTTCGGGTGTTGCCTATGCATTCAGCGTCTACTAAGGGCCAATTTTACTCATTTCCACTCACTACGGAGACCTTCGTATGACCTCCCGCTATCGCTGCCCAGCCAACTCCCCCAACTCCCAGTGGTAGGCGACGGTATGCGGAGAATGCAAAAGGGAAATGTTCCTAGTTAGGTGTCTATTACTCTTATGGAGTAGCAGGCTTGAGTATTCTTGGTATAATGAGGAAATGGATTGGCGTGGCAGCAATCATTGAAGCGCAGCCCAGAGGAGGCAAATTGTTTCATTTTTTGAGAGCGGGAAAACTGTGTCAAAAATAGTGGCACACCTAAACGTAGACCGAAAAGCTGTGTATGAGTGGCTTAAAATAAATGAGGAGGGTGACGAGTAATTAGAATCAAAACCGAAGAGTGGACGTCCGATGTGCACTAACAGGAAAGGAGATGAGGATTTAAGGGTGATGGGAAGAAGGGAAGGTGAAGGGAACGAAGATGAGGATTGTCCGTCGGTGGTGTAGCAGAGTTGAGGAGAAGCAGTAATGTTAACTGCAGATCCACCACGGTAAGGCGCCGCGTTATTGAGGGCGGAATTAAGCACCACAAGTCCGCCAAGAAACCCTCTATTACCGAAATCCAGCGTGAAACCCGACTAGATTTTGCCAGAAGATATATTGAATTGGACCAATCTTAATGGAACCTTGTATTTTCGGACGAAAAAACATTCTGATGCCACCAAGATGGGAAGGTTGAACTTTAGCGTCCAAGAAATACAAGGTAATAATTCTTATGACTTGACGTGTGAAGTTATTAGTTAAATGCCAAATTTTATAATGAAGTAACACATTGATAATTTCTTGTATGGTTATAGCCCAGAGCATCTAATTAGAACGCAAAATCCTGGTAGTATCAGCCTGAGTTTATGGGGGGCAATTTCTGCAGCAGGACCACGACCATTAGTGAAAACCCTCACAGAGATGAATTCTGTGGATTATGTTCAAATATAAAGAGCTCATTTGCTGCCTTACCTCGATGAAATCGTTCCCGAGAGTGAGGAGGTGGTTTTTGCCCAGTACAACTGTCCGATCCACAAAGCGAACATCACAAAACTATTTTTTGAGGATAATTCTCGACTTTGCGATTTACCTTGGCCAGCTAACTCCCCGGATCTATATCCTATTGAGAGTGAGTGGGGTGTCATTGTGAATGAGTGGCATTACGACGGAGAAAGAACCGAGGAAGCTTTAGAAGCCCACGTTCGGGGTGCTTGGAATTCTTTAAGCCTAACTCTTCGTGTCACAGAACATTTGGTTGGGTCATTGCAATGACGATTACAATCTGTAATTGAAAATAATGGCCATGTAACAAAATATTGAAGTTAACGTCTAAAGAATGAGCATTTTATTTAAGATTTCTGTTACCTTAGGTAATATCCTAAAAATAACTATCCCAAATGAAGTAGTTGACTTTTCTTTCTGACCTCATCAAATCTTGACTCATTCCCATTGATTTTCGCTGCAAAATGAACGCCAACTTAAATTTCCAACCACTACTTTTATTCCATTCTAATCTATATCTAATTTCTACAGGCATATATTTCATTTTAATAACGAGAAAATCTTTTATGTTGCTTATTTCTTAATTTTATATTTTATACATATTTTTTCATTGTAGACATTTTTAAATTAAGTGTATGTCTTCTCTAAGAGAGAGAAATCAATGTAGTTCTATCTCGACTGAAGGAAAACTCAATAAAAAATCACATTCATTTCTGATAAATTATAATCCACGTTTTAAGCCTCAGTCGTCATAATTTTGCATCCATTTTATCCTTTATTAGGGCGATACCCCTAATTAGGTAATATCGCATAAAGTAGCATTTTCAGTAATAATCTGTGTTGGATGAAATAGGCTTGACTTCGCGTTGCATATTTTGAAATCAACTTCGAGCGACGTTACACCAAAGGCATGTTTCAATTTAATTGTTTTCTATTAGTCTGTAATTTGTCTAACATTGTTTTTATTGTTCTGCGACCATTGAAGCAAATTGACTGTGTTTAGGAGGTTACTAAAAAACAAAGATTCATTCACTGCAAGACTAACCATCACTCAGCTCTCCATTTCTGAACGAACCACTTTTTCCTAGAAGCTATGTTCACTATGGTGGCAACATATTCTAGAGATGTTGTAAAACCCCACTAGCCTTTCTACCTATGAAATCAATCAGTCATGCAATGGTCACGCAACACAAAATATTATATGGCTATTCTTAAAAATGTTTTTATGAAATGAAAGGCATCAAACGTACGACGTCATCTTAATAAACTATTGTTATTTTGCTTTGGACGAGATTCACATTTTCACCTCCCTATATCCAACATTCTCCTTTATACCTTCACAAGAATGGTGTCCTAACACCCTCTGCCACGTGTCCATGTGGTGGCTAGCAGGGTAGTTTGTAGATGTAGATTGTTTCACTGCAGAAGCTACATTTTCAAGCGCGCTGACGCCAAAAGAGTTGCTGTGGAGGAGGATAGAAGGATCAGGGACTCTAAAACTATTTAAAATGGTTAATCCTATAGCAGAAATAGTTTGGTTTAGTAAACCAATATTTCCAACATCAAGACAATCAGTTTGAATGCATTCTTGTCAGAGCAATGCTATACTGTGAAAGACATTGATTGGCTGAGAATACTTAAAACATCTATGGTAAATGACTCCGGTCACAAACAGTTGTGATATTTTTGTGGCACAAATAATAGGCTTAGGGTTTATGTTTCCAGGCTTGGATTGTTTCCTTTCCTTATGTCCAGATTATTTTTTTTTAATAATTTAGTAGTTTTGATCACTAGTCATGATCTTGAGGGAAATTCGGACTTATTAGTGAATAAATTTCAACTCCCTATTGCAAGAGAATGAAATGACTCCCACCAGTTACTCATCCTTGTTCATTGTCAATTTGTCCCTTTGAGATGTTCTAGAAATTCTCAATGGTCTGCGTACCACAGCAATATATTTTGCGACGGATAAAAAATGGAAATTAGTTGTATTAGTAATTAATATGTGTTTGAGGCTTTCCAAAACCTCTGGTGTATGGGACCATTATTTTCGTTTCGTGAAAATAGTAATTAATTATATAAGCAAGAACGCTATAAGATATTGCGTTTACTATGAATTCTTTGGATTTTAAACTTTACTCAACGGTGTCTTAGTCTACTGTGCAATATAGTTATAATTAAACTGTGCAACTATGGGGACATATTTGCACATTTATCATTATTACGTGTGTTCCACTAATTAAGATATTTGCTGTAATATCCCATTTACCGGCGTTGAGTCATATCCCATCTATAGAACCTTAGGCAACACCACGTTTTTTTGTGCCAAGTATCTTGTATTTCATTTCGACTTCTCGTTTATTTTTCTCTCCATCCTACTTGAAAACAGCGAAATTCATATTTATAAAGATAATTCTAAAAAGCCCCAGCTACGCCGAGCTCCATACATTAGATTATCCTAATCTGAATGAATACCAATTATCATTCAAAATACTTCCTGGAAAGATAAACTGTTTCCCCAGATTACAATTTTCCTCATTTTTCTTTATTTTTGCATATTACTACTTTAAAAACCTCATTAGCTGCTCTTATTACCATTCACATCCCACATATCACGCATTTTTTTCACCTGCGAAATAGACATTGAGTCCCGTGGCTGACTGGCTACATAAATAATGGCCATCAGCAAATCTACCAAAATTAACTGCTACCCTGCTACTTTCCTTCCGAATTTTATCTCTTTTCATACATTTATCATCCAATTCTTGGCATGTAATTTAATGTCAATGGTAATAAGAAATGGCCCGGCCTGAATCCTCTTCCAACCTATGCACATTTCGAATCGTCATTTAATATCATTACGCAAACCGCTTCATCCCGGGGAGGTTTTATAATAAATCGCCAAAACTTTTAGTGTACTCTCTATTTATGCAGGAATATTTATTATTCTCATTCTATGCACTTTGTCATAAGTCTTTCAGTAGTCGAAAAAGAAAATGGAGCCTTGTGGCTATTATTTACAAATAAATGTAATCATTTAGCATACTCATCACCCGAAATGCATTTCGTGTCCCGCTCCCTTTCTTTGGCCCATACTGGTCTTCACCGAGGAAGTCTTCCACCCTTTCCCCAATTTCACTTTAATAGCTATCTTAACTATTTTTTTCCAGCGAAATCGAAATACTGTTTTCTTAACATTATATTTTTTTCTCACTGTCGGGAAAAGTTTCCGAGCTGATTTTGCACTAGTGGATTTTTGCAACGCAATTACTTGTACTTTATAAATTGCTATTTTCCCTCACGCAAACGAGGTTACTAATTGTCCCCTTTCCGCAGGATTAATGATTTTTGCCACGGCAACCCATGCTATGAGGAGAGTCTAGGAATTTCTCTCCATCTTCCTCGCACAAGAAATACCGATGAGTCCCTGCCCAAAGCCTAGAACACTTCATGGGTTCTTTCGCCGGCGAATTATTTTGGAAGTGGGGGGTGGGATTGTTTTGGCTATTCGTCGTCGGAGGGAAAAGGTCACACGAGGTCAGCGAGTACAAAATAAACTCAGGTTGTGCTAGTCGTAGCAGTTAAATTGGTCCCCAGAAGTCATGGAACGCATATGCAATACGTTTACTCGATGTCAGCAGAACGCGGAGATGGTCGCGCTCACATTGTGGAGCGAATTTTGAAAGTGATAGTACATTAGATTGTGCAATTACGCACCCCGTGTAAAACGGGCTAAAAACGTTCCATGCATGTTGAGAGCCAATTTGACTTTTGTGACTAGTGCAACTTGACCTTTTTGAATTTGCCAAAAGAGCCTCGCATGACCTCCGACCACAAACTGCCCGTGTAACCCCCTCTCAAAATAATCCACCATGTGTGGATTTTCAGGTTCAGTCGGGGAGTGTTACGTATTTCTTACGCGAGGAAGAGAGCGAAAAATTTCCCGAGTCTCGTAATGTCGTCGTGAACCCAGTCCTTTGCAAGGAGGAAAGACAATAGTCTTCCCCTCGCGTTGTTACCTAGTCCGTAAACGTTATTCGATTGCAACAATACGCAGGTGCGAACTTTCGTTAAGTGAACTGCTACTGCATGTATTCCCCATAATTGGATTACCGATCTTTGGCTTTCCGACCCATTGTGTATACTGTTTTTACCTGTTTCTGGAGCAAAGAATTTCAAATAAATTCTTGAATAACACACATTTAAATTTGAAATACATACATGGAATTAATATTCAAAAATTTTCCGATAATACCGACTCTCGCTATTGTTTATTGATTTTTATATATTCTTCGAATATTATTTATTAAAGTCTTGTTGTTAATTCAAAATTGGTCAAATAATGAATAGGTACTTAGTAGGTTGTCGTTTATGCGATAAGTGCTTATTTCTTTACGCTCATCACCAATGAAGGTAAACTGTTCAGTACCACCGGTATCGCCCCTCTGTATTATGGAGGAATTGAGCTATTTTCAGTTGCAAAAGTTTATGTAATTTGTTCCCGACATATTTGAATAGCATAAAACACTTCACTCCTTCATTTCTACTTAATTGTATTACAGGGAACTAATCGTTGAAGAACGATAAAATAGCCCATTTACATGAGCGTAGTGAATGTCGTCTGTGTAGAAACTCAGAATTAATATGGGATATGTTATTTTCAGGCTATACTTGTAAAATCGGCACTATTGTTTCCTCCGTACACTTTATAAAACTTAATCGAATTCCTTCATTTCCATCGAGACAGGGAACCCACTCTGGGCTTGCAGTCCTTTTTACAAAGCTTTTGAGATGTTTTCTCAGAATTTTTTTCAACATAAGACCAATGAAACTTCTATTTCTTGACTCGTATTGAACCTGGCGATTATACTGGTCGGCGTGGTGCAATGAATATACCCAAAGAATCATGGGAACTCACCGGCTACGCTAAGCGCCACTTAGAGAAAGATTTTTACAGTTGCGCCTTGAAGCTTTTTTAAATAAATAGCTATAATATCTGTTCGAGTTCTCATTACTCAGCTCATCACGTGTTTCCTTCCTTTCTTGAAACCAAATTGTCTTCATCGTTTTACCCATTTCTCTTTGAATGACTGCTGCAGAAACTTCTGGCACGTACTTAATCAAACTTTTGATCCTTAATCCAGATATTTCCAGACAGACAGGTGCCGTTAAATTTTCGTAGGTCTTAGCCAATATGTGTTTAGTAAGCTTTCTCAAAAAGTATATTACATAATTTCTCATTTTTATGTGTAATTATACATTGCAATCGACGATGACCGAATGAACAGCAATTAATCATTGAGAAACTATTAAGAAATAATAGCAGTAACTCGTTTTTTGACACATATTTTTCTACTGTCACCTGAGGATTGTTCCAATAAAAAATGCTGTAATATTAATATTTCAATGCGCTTAAAAGGCTGTTATTTGATCATTTCGCGCGGAACACAATTGCCGACGACATTTTGCGACTCAACCAATTCATAGCTATCTTCCTCACGCAAGAAATAACCAACAGGCCCAGAATAAATCCGAAAGACCTCATGGGTTCTTTGGCTGGTGAATTGTTTTGGAACAGGAAGTTGGACGGGTATCTCGTGTTCGGAAGTCCCCCGAGATTTTTTGGATGAAAGCGAAAGAGTCAAGTTGAATAAGATGCGAAAATCAATTCGACTCCCAGTAGGCGCGGTACGCGTATGCAATACACGAGGTTTTGTTTCGAAAGAATACTGATTCGGCAGCGCTCACTGTGCGGACCGACTTTTTAAAGTTATAATACATGTCCACAAGTAACCATTGGGATTAAGAGGTGGATGGGGTACACGAGCAACTAGAAGAGATAATTAGAGAAGTCCCGTGCAAGAAAAAAAATGTTAGTATTGAGTGACTGGAACGCAGGGGTGAAAGAAGAGAGGAATGGATATGAAGTGAGAGGATACGGGGTAGGAACAACAAATGACCGTATTGAGAAGGGTTGAATTTTGGAGGAGAAACAAATGAGTGGTAACAAAAATGAGGTATAAAATCACCTCAGGCGTAGGTAGACTTAAAAAAACCGAGGTTCACAGGGATAACTCAAATGGATTACACCATGATAATGCAAAGGTTTAGAAACAGTGTGTAATAACTCGATAGTAGGCGAAGTAACTTTGTGGAATTACGACATTATGGAATGAAGAATCACTTGGTAATTTCCACACGTTTATTATTGTCAACTGACCGGTTTCGACGTATACTACATCATCATCAGTGGTATAACTACCTATGAGTCTACTAAGTAGTTATACCTCTGATGATGATGTAGTAAACATCGAAACTGGTCAGTTGACAATAATAAACGTGTGGAAATTACCAAGTGATTCTTCCTTCCATAACAGTGTCTAATACTGGCGAAGGTTTCAGGGAGTAGATGTGGACTCAGATTATAATTTTGTTATAATGTTGTTCTCATGAAATGTAGTGTTCGATCCAAATGGTTTTGTCAAAGTCAAAGGAGGAAGAGGTGGAACGTGGAAGTATTGAATGGGAAGGAATGGGGGGAATACCAGGAGCTAGTGGTTAAAATCAATTGGTTAAAGAATTTACAATCACGTTTACCATTGGACTAAATAACGAGGAAATATTAATGGTCATTTAACATGCCGTCCAAAGCCGCTTCATAGACTTCGAAAATGTTTCAGTAATCACAAGAGATAAATCGAAAACCGAAATGAATATGGATGTAAAGGTAGCAAAACGAAAAGAACCCATGCAGAGAAAGATTTTAAAGGTATTAACTAATGCCTATTTTATTGAATACACTAATGCTATATTAACAGGCGGAACCAAAATAAATGAAAAACTAATGGTCAATAAATATACATATCTACTTTTTATCAATATTAACTGACACTCCTAGCCTGTAGATGTGTTACGCACATCAGATTTATATAAGTTTAATCATTTGGTTGATGAAGGGTGTGTGTTATCTTGTCGTCAAATAGTAACTACTATTTCTGGTGAAATAAAATTAGCTGAATTACTAAGAAGAGATCCAACCTTATAACATCGGTCTCGTATAATGCTTCATTATACCATAAAACAAAGTCAATATATTTCTAAAAGAAGAAAGTAAGTAATAAATTACTTCCATGACTACCACTAGCCTCTATAGGAGGAAAGTAATAATCATCTATGAATTTAATCTAGCTATTAAGTTTAAGAGGCCAACCAAACGATTATAAAATTGGTAGCAATAAAATTGTTCCTTTTATGTTAACATGTAGGCATTGCAAATTACCACCGAAATGTAGTTAGCGGACCAAAATGATTTTTCTGCATCCATGTAAGTCATACTAAAATTTTAATGCTTGCGGAAATATCAAATTCAATCCTGCCGAAAAAAATGAATTATAACGATACTAAAGGAGTCAAGTTCTTTCTTTCCTAATTCTTTGATTTACGTATACAAGTCTACCCTTAGATTATATTTAAACCCTATTTAAAGTGTAATTAATGCCCTTTGCTATATGAGGCGTCGTGCCGGCGTGTGCTAGCTGCTCAAATCGAGAATTTACTGAATTAAATATGGCAAGCCCCTGGCTTGCAGTGCGGAAAGCCAGTGGTCCCCAATGGGCGGTTAAACACGTCCGGCTCCTCCTCTTCCATTTGCTATGCGCCATCATTCCATTCCATTGAGATCGGAGGAGTGGCACCGGACCAAGCCTTAGTGACGGCGAAATATACGAAAAAAATGTTATAATCATTTTCATCCCGTTTTAAATGACTTTCGAAACAGTTTGAGTGAAAGTAAGTTTTAAAAAATAGTTTTTCTCTTACTGTAACTCGATACTATGAGATAAAATTCAGGTTTTTTAGCGTTGAATAAAGTTGAATAAATTCTTTTTTCATGTAGCCGTGAAGGTTTTCAGTGGTGTGTTACAGGTGACAGATTTATGAAATGCTTTTCGTTTGGTAAATGCTGCAGCTTAACTCTTTCCCATAGGCAACGCTAGATGAATAACATTTCTTCAGTAAATGTACAAAAATTAGATTCCCTTTCATTTTTAAACATTTTCTTTGAATAATAAACGAGGAGAATCAATTTTGAGTTAATCCGGCACAAATTTCCTCAATTCTAAATCATCTTAAGTATTCGGGTCAAGTGTTCGTCTTATTTTCCTTGCAAATTTAATAACTCAGCGATTATGTTCAAATAAAAAAGTATTATTAGCTTTCCAAGTTTGCATTCTAAAACTATTATACCTACTCAATAAAATTCGATGGTAACGTTCAAGGAACTTTGACACGGGGTGATTCTGAACCCTGTGCATTAAGTGTGTGTCCTAGTTTTAGGTCGAACGCCGCACTGCATCCCTTACTATGTACGCTCGTTGAAAATCACGCCACAGGAAAGATGTGATACTAGCAAGCGTTCATTAACTTGTGCTGGAACCAGATCGAATAGAACAGGTTTTATAAACCCCCTCTTTTTTTAAGATCTAGAGAGTAAGATGAAAGGGGAGCATTTGAAAAAGTGCATAGCATGACAGGAAAGGAGGGTGATGAGAGAAATTGGGAGGAGGAGGCAAAAGTGGTCGGATAATGTACTGAGTAGACCATATGGAATGAATGTGACAACTCTCTTAGCAGACGCAGCCAAAAAAATAGCTGCTGTAAACATATTAACGGATCAGAAGGCAATATCACATCAACAGCCTGTTGCAATTTCCGATATATTGGGCAATTTGTTTGTCGATGTTAATTGTCGACTCTCGTAAGCCCCATCAATTCCACATGGGTAGTCAGGAAGATGGCATAAAAATCGTACCCAAGCGATTAGGTCCAAGTTCTGAGAGCCCAGAAATAAAGGTGAGGTGCTTATAGGCCCTGGGGTCCCAAATCACTCCATTTTATATTTTATAATACTGACTGAATTGATGAACCGGCCTGGAAATTCTGCCCGTATAAATAGCATAGAGTGAAGAATAGTCTAAAGACTGGGGTACGAGTTGGGATACCGATTTTTTAAGTTTCAGGAGCGCGCTAGATGGCGTTGATGTTTCCAGTGGAACGAGGCTTCAGTCGGAGCGTCCGTCTCTCCTTTCGGTCAAAAAGGAGTGATCCATATCTTTCATATGAAACCCTATGACCCTGAAGCTCCTCCAACACCGAGAGAGGTAAACAAGCGCAGACAAATTCACCAGGCACGCTGTATATACGCTTACGCCACGCGCTTAATATGATTCACATCCCACATATCACGCACTTTTTCACCTGCGAAATAGTCGTTGAGTCCAGTGGCTGACTGTCTAAATAAATCTTTGCCATCGTCAAATCTACCAAAATTAACAACTAACCTGCTGCTTTCCTTCCCAATTTTATTCCTTTATATACATATATTACCAAATTCTCAGCGTGCAATTGAAAATCATTTGAAACGAGGAATGGTCCGGCCTGAATCTTCTTCCAACCTATGCACATTCCGAATAGCCATTCATTACCCCTACGTTTACCGCTTCATCCCAGGGAGGTTTTATAAATAATCGCCTTAACTTTCAATGTACTTATTCCCTATTTCTGCAGTAAAATTTATTATTCTCGTCAAATGCACTTTGTCATAAGTCTTCCAGCAGTCTAAGAAGCAAATAGAGACATGGTGGCTATAATCTATAATAAATGTTAGCCTGTCCATCACCCGAAATGCGTTTCGAGTCCCGCTCCCTTTCCTTAGCCAATAATGGTTTTCACCGTGGAAGTCTTCGGCTCTTTTCCCGATTTCATTACTTTACTTTCAGTGCTATATAAATTACTAGTTTTTCTGCACACAAACGAGGCTACTATTAGTCCCCTTTGCGCAGATATAATGCACTTGGCCACAGAGACCCATGCCATCAGGAGAGTCTGGAATTTTTTCGCAATCTTCCTCGCACAAGAAATACCGATAAGTCGTAGCCCAAAGCCGATAACGCTTCACGGATTCTTCGGCCGGCGAATTCTTTGGGAGTGGGGGATACAATTTTTTTGTTGGTTGGCGTTTCCAGCGGAACGAGGCTTCGGTCGGAGTTTCCATATCTCCTTTCGGCCGACAAGAACAGATATATGTCTTTCGTATGAAACCGTACGACCAGGCATTCCATTAAATTTCCTCCAACACCGAGAGAGATAAACAAGCGCAGAAAAATTCACCAGGCACGCTGTCCTTCGCTTCAAGGGATTGTGGACCCGTTCAAACACGGACACGCACGTTCTCTCGAGGATTCGGGTTCGCAAGCTCTCCAATTGCTGAGGTCATGGGACAGTGAGGTGAAGTTTCATTATTCCACTTTTAGTACAGCGTCAAGTGGCGCATACCCGGGCTGGCGGATCTAACGATACGTCTCAAGTTCCTAAAAACCCATGACGAAGATAAACAGTCCTCAGCGGAGGTGAAGCAGGAGGAATGTAGTTCTACACTATACGCTCGTTGAGGATAGGTATGGCTCCCGATATCGCAGAATTTGCTCGCCCAGAAAATATTCATTTTGGGGTGTCAGTCGTCACTATATAAAATATATGCTATTTCAAGTAATTAATATTCAAGATGAACTTCTTTCGAGTGGACGAAACTTAAAAAATCGTCGGTTGATTTCTTGAAATATTGCTATTAACCTTTGTTTATCTAAAATTTCCATTCACAATATGCCATCTTGAAAACCATGATGAACTTTTATTATAGTGTATTTATACGTATATTTATGGTCTTCTTGGGAAATAAGAACTTAAATTATTAAAATAGAGGTATACTTACGAACAGAATTATTGGCTTGACATTAATTCATGATTATAACGAGATAGTAGATGATCATTAGGATGGGACAAAATGACAGTACTGAAAACTAAAGGTCTTGAAGTATATTTTTTTCCTTTTGATCCAAAAATTACGCATGCGAAATTTGGAGTCAATCAACCTCCCGAAACCCGTGCTTCAGGGGTGCCTAACTTGCATTTTTTAAGTCCATAAGTTGAAAGTTTTACTTATAGTTACAGGTAACTGTTATGGGGGCTACCTAGCCATACATAGCGTTCCTTCACTTGGCATTCAGCAGCATTTCGTGCAAAAAGCCTATATTTGCTATAAAACCCTCCTTCCAATAATGGATTTAGAAAAAAATTAAAAATATAGCCCCCAAATATAAATAACACAAAAATCTTGAAATAAGCAAAATTCACTGAATGAGAACGGAACACAGGAGAGTCTGCAAAATAGGGGTGTACTGCGTCCTCTTAATGCAATTCGTCACTAATTGGTCGTAAATTGAGCTGATTGCTTCTAATTTATCATTTGAATTCTTCATTCTAGTGTGCCCCTAGAAGTGTGTGTCTAGAATCCTTGTGCCCCTGTCGTCGAATCGAATATTTTGGAATAGGACTTGAAATCTATCGCGGGACATCACTGCAGTGTAAAAAGTTTCTCTAAAAAGTTCATCTTCTATGCATACATTCTTCTTACATAAGACAAAAATGTATAAAGCCGTGTCCAAACTCGTTAGGCATTAGGGAGCATGGATTTGGCTACCCAAATTTTGGCCTGCTAACAGAAAGGGAGCTTGAGTTTGGACGCCCTTAGCAAGTGTCGCCATCTGCTGAGCTCGAAGCAAACGAAGGGCAAGGGAAATACGGAATACGATAATGTTTTGAGCATATGACCCTCATATGACTTGTGCTGTTTGAATTTAAATTGCGATTATAATACATTTTCTCATTATTTTCGTAGTTTCAGAACGTTATGTGGTTAATTCTTAACATTGAGATTTGCATAGTAGGATCCGTAATTTACAGAGTACAGTATAGCACGTACTTATAGCTTTTGATCAATGTGTTTGTATCTTTTAAGTTCGTGGTTTGTGTCAATGTTTCCTTTTGGTAGATAGCGATTCGTGTTGGACTGAGCAGTTTAGTAAATTTGTGATTGTGTATATATCCGTGTCTTTCAGCTGTGTTAAAGCACGTATTTTTAGTTTTTGTTCATTGTGTTTATATTAACTTTCGCCGCTATGGCAGATAAAGATTCGTGTTAGACTGAGCAGTTAATTGCGTTTGTGATCGTATAGGTAATAGCTTCAATTCGAATTTTCTATTATCCCTGCACTTTTCTTTCCTTTTGTGTGCATTATTAATAAATCTGTTTACGGTGATACCCAGCCACCGCATGCTGACCATTAATTATTTAGTATTGGGCATCCTTTGGATGTTCATTGGATGCAGTCACATCCATATGGAGGCCACGAAATGATGTCCAATGGAAATGATGTAAAATAAATCTTAAATGATAATATTAATTACTTCTATGTACAATTTCCAAATGGTACAGGAGCTTCGTATACAGTCATAAAACTATCTTTGCTTACTATCTATAATATAAGGCTTTTGTTGTAGGTAAATGGGATTTAAAGACTAACTATCGTGGGGAAGAACTATTATAGCTTGCCCTTTTTTGAGTGTTGTAGTTACTTTTTAGTTTTGTGAGAAACTTGCAACATTGTAGACTTTATTGAGACGCGTAGGGGTAGTTTTATGTTAGTTTATATGTTTAGTTTATCCGCCTTCTCCTTTCTAGCTATAATTAACTGTTCGGTTGATTGATTCCTTACTCCCAAAAACGAACTTTCAATTTAAAAAATATTTAACATGCGCAAGACAATATAAAAAGTCTGATTTGTAAACACTCAAAATACTTCCCCGCTATGACACCTGTATATTGTCTCACTCATTGATATGAAGGTCTCTGTCTGTTTGTTGCTTCCGAAGATGAAATTTATAACATAAATCAATCTAACATTTATCATTCATTTAATATATTCATTATAACTCACGCCTTTCCATTCAAAACAAATTACCTCCCCGCCATATTTATTGCAATCCCACTCATTCCACTACTTTTCACGCTTTTACCAGTTGGAATTATGGAAAATTCAAAATGGTGGCAGATTTAGGAAGGACTTGTTGTTGCCTAAATCTGGCTACCGATTTGGCTGCCAAAATCCGTTCCCTTATGCTGCCTAACGAGTTTGGACACACTTCAAGATGGCGTCCTCCCTAAATTTCCGGATTTAGGTACCTAACTGGCGAGGTTGGACACGGCTTTAGGATTTTTCCTCTAGTATTCGCCAAGTATTTTGATTTTGAAATTAGTTTGTTTTTTAATTCTCAAGTAATCTTAATTTCGACATTAATCTATGTAAATTCACTGCGATACACTTCTTACAAAATCATTCACATCAACGCCATAACTTTAATGGGGTAGGAGTAATTAAAAAGATGTCAGATTACGTGATATACCCGGGAATCACGGTTACTGCGGTAATGGACAAATTGCCGCATAAAAAAAGATTTTTTTCCTGTGGCAATTTATCCATTATTCCATCGCCGTGTTTATTGGCAGTCATGAGTATCTACATCTACATGTTACCCTGCGAGCCACCTCTAGGGTGTTTGGCAGGGGGTGACAAGTCAACAAAATGCAGCATGCAAGCGGACCGCCACATGCACACCGCACGGTCATGAATATTAAGGATACTAACCAATTCCATCATTAACTAAAAACCATCATGCAGCATGCAAGAGAATCCCCACATGCACGCCACACATGTACGATGACACATAATATTCTACATGCTACTTAAGAGGGCAATCTGCCTATGAAGCTAGAACATGCAAAACATTCTGTTAGAAACACCATAAAACTCCGTAAACATGCTTTAAGAAATACATAAGTTAGTAAGCTACACTACCAGTCAACTAATCTATTTCTAAGTCCTTACACAGCCGTTATGGTCTCGTATCGCTCGCGGAAAAAACGACATTTAAAATCTCTGTTCTACAGTCTATCTCTCTTATTTTATTTTTATGATCTAATCTACCATAGTACGTTGGCGGTCGTAAAATATTATCAACTTCGTCGGAAAATAAACTACTCTTGAATTTACATAATAGATTTAGTCTTCTTTTCAATCTACGGTCTGACAGTGATTCCCATCCGACTTGTTCTAAGAGTTACAAGGTATAAAATTCTCCAGTGGCCGTAATAAATTGGCACCACTCCCCAAAAATACACCACAATTGCTGGTGGGGAAAAATGGGGGGAAACACGAAAAATGGGGGGAAAAATCCACGCCAGTGACCAACCACAACCTCTCGACCAGAAAAACCCCTGTGGTGGTTTACGGGAATGTTACTTCCTCGCCAGTGACAACCACAGACATACACAATCAACCCGAATAGGGATACTTCGCTGGGCTTATGAGACCCTGCTAAGGATGCCTGGGTTACACACACACACTCAACCCAAAGAGGGAATCTTTGCTGGGCTAATGAGACCCAACTAAGAATGCCTGGGTTATGAACACAAACACACTCACAAGCACTCAAGAACTCACTAACACACTCAACGGGCCCAACTTCTGGGAGAATCTAGCTCAACAGAGCGTTGTCAAGAAACGGCACAAAAACAAGAAAAGACGAGGGTGTGCGTCGGATACGCGTATTTTGGCCACAAGGTCGCCCTCTTCAGCGAACTGAAGGGAGAAATCACTTGCAACGCAAGGTTGTAAGTGGATCGGAAGGAGGACAGCCTAGAATAAATACGAAAATGAAGAAAAGGGAGAGAGGGATGAGGAACCAATGACGTTAGGTTGTGGGAGAGGTAAGAAAGGTATTGATGGGGAAGGAGTAGGGGGGAGTTGAAGTCCGCGGCCGTTGAAGCGAGTACGGGGGGAGGGGGAGAGATGGGGGAGGTGGGAAGGGAAAGGAAACAAAGTCCGTGACAGTTGAGTAAGGGGGGAGGAAGGGGGGGGGGAAGTGAAGTCCGTGACCGTTGGTGAAAGAGCGGTCAACGTTAAAATATTTTGAAATATTATAATTTCAAAAATAATGAGTATCTACTGTAAAATAGAGAAAAGTGTAAAATGAAAAGTGTAAAATAAAAAAAAGCAATTGTGGCGTATTTTTGACGAGTGGTGCCAATTTATTACGGCCATTGGAGAATTTTATACCTTGTAACTTTAAGAGGCCGTAGAGCTCACGTTCCCTAGTTTTTGTTCTAAGAGGTCAGTAACACTAACAAGACTATCGCAACGGCTTTTCACGTACCTGGCTGCTCTTCTCTGTACACGTTCTAACTCTGTTTTTAAGCCTGTTTCATGAGGATCCCAAACACTGGAAGCATATTCTAAATGGGGTCTAACGAGGGAGAAGTAGCTTATTTCTCTCACTTTGTCGTCGCACTTGCCTAGAATTCTTTTAACAAATCCCAATTTACGATTAGCTTGACCTGTTCTTTCCCGAATATGTTTATTCCACGATAGATCATTATTGAGCCTAACTCCGAGATATTTTACGGATTCTACCGTCTCTAATTGGGTATCCTGAATGGAATAGCTCTGTTGTGGGGAGTATGTTCACCGCAACTTCAGGCCATGCGCGGGAGTAGCTCAATCGCAACTTTACGGCGTGCATTGAATAAAGTTGAATTTATGAAACAAATAGTAGGCCCTAGGGTACCTTGAGGCAAAAGTGATGTGGTACATATGTGTGAAAATAAAATTTGGCGAATAGCGTAACTATGAATTTTCGGAAAAGAAGAACTATCCTCACAAGACTTATTACATACAAAGTAACGATTTGGAAATCACATAATTAGCTGGGATAGCTTTGAGCAGTTATTTTCTACATCGGACTGACTTATTGAATAGTTAGTCACCTCTCGCGGGTTGAATACAATATGGAACAGACTGCCGAAGGGACATGATGTTGAATGTATTATGGGGTAATCGAGTAAGTTCTAGTTCTATTTGAGGCAATCAATGGTA
Organism: Pyrrhosoma nymphula; assembly: GCA_963573305.1. Classification (NCBI taxonomy): domain Eukaryota; kingdom Metazoa; phylum Arthropoda; class Insecta; order Odonata; family Coenagrionidae; genus Pyrrhosoma; species Pyrrhosoma nymphula. The sequence goes on from OY754332.1 coordinate 57,633,179, forward strand.
CATACGTCGTGGAATTTACGACACTGCACACAATGAGGGATATTGTTTTTCTTTTCTTACTTGGTGATGATGAAGTGTGAAGTAAGATTCAAAAGGCTTTGTAAAGGTAGGAAGATAAGGAGATGGAACCTTGAAGCATTGAAAGGGTTGAAAAGGAGGGATGGGTACAATAGAGAGAAGATGGGAGATTATAAAAACAGGCATCGCAGGAGCGGCAGAGAAAACAATTGGAACGGTGGAAAAGAAGAGGGTTAAGAAGCAGTGGGTTATGGAAGAAATGATAAAGAAGAATAGAGGAGAGAAGGATATGGAAAAACGTCAACACCGACGTAGGGAAGAGGATGTAGATACTAGAATCCTTCTCTGTTACCTAGTTCTAACAGCACGCTGCGTATGTTTTCTACATAAGTCTCGAGTCTCTGTCCACTTGTATAGTTGCAAAATACATATATATTAACGGTCCCTCTCCATTTTTAGCATCTCTGTAGTGTAGTGCATGGTTGTGACGCTTCGCCTCGTGACAATCATTAGCGATTTATGCTAATGCATAATTATTCGTAGTTACTAGCTTTAGGGTATAGTGTAATGCATGTCGGTGACTACTCACCCCCTGCCACTCACCCCTGAGGCGGCTTGCTGGGTATTCTGTTGCAGGGTAGTAGAGATGGATGGGAGGGTATTATAGGGTTGTGTGGCACGGGGTGATTCCACAGCCACACCCCGCATGCAGCACTCGTCCCGGCACAAATCGAAACCTCACACGTTCTCTCCCGGCCGCTAGGCGCAGACCAAAAAGCAGTCAGGTGAACAGTGCGCAGCCAAACCAGAAACTGGGAGATGGCTACGTAAATGAACATGCAGTACAATTCTAAAGACACATCTAGCAGTCAACATTACTAATACTTAATTTGTGAATGCTACGAGATACTACTTCATGCAGAGAACAAAATTAAATCATGCCGGACAAATCAAGCTGTGTGAAGTATTAGTAATGGTGCTATGTTATTAAATACAAGTGAAAATTCTACTCTACCTATTGAAGATGCGAGTTTCATATGATTGATCTATCACAACTATTATGATCCCTTATTGTACGTAGAAAAAAATACATTTTAAATCTATCGGTTCTGCAGTCAATTTCCTTTATCTCATTCCTGTGATCGCTTCTGCCTTAGTACGTTGGCTTCAAGAAAATACGTCGACCGTCCGGCAAAATATTGTCTGCTTCGAATATGCGAAAAAGATTTAACCTGTATTTCTCCCTTCGATAAGTTAGATATTCCCACCCTAATTCCTTCAGGAATTCGGTAACACTGCTAAGTTTATCGTAACAACTTTTTTACAAATCTTGCTGCCCTCCCTTGTATTCGATCTATTTAAGAGATTGGTCCTACTTCGTAAGGGTCCCATATGCTAGCGGCATACTCCAAGTGAGGTCTCACGAGTGAAAAATAACATCCTTCTTTAACCTTCTCGTCGTATTTTTCTTATATTCTTTTGATAAATCCCAATTTGCGACAAGTCTGTCCGCAAATTTCCCGAACGTGTTTCCCCCAAGACAGGTCCTGAGTAAGGGTCACACCTAAGTATTTAACTGGCTCTACATTAAATAAGTTAGTTTGATTAATTATGTACGTTTCGTTAACAGCTGCCAATGATACTTTTCAAAAGGTTTGTCGATAGATAGTGTAGCTCTTAGTAGTATTAGTTTTCCTTAATACTTGTATCCTTATCTGCTACCTAGTGCTTACAGTATGCCGTGTCTGTTTTTCCTAAAACTCATCAATCTCTGTCTGTTAATGCAGTTGAAATATACAAAAATAAAAATAGTGCCTCTAACATTGGTAACATATCTACAGTGTAGTGCATGCTTGTTAGGGTTTGCCTCGTGACAAGCATTATCGATATATTCTAATGCATCATTAGTCGTAGATACACTAACTTTAGGGTATAGTGTAGTGCATGTTGGTATATCACGTAATCTGACATCTTTTGAATTACTCCTACACCATTAAAGTTATGGCGTTGGTGTGAATGATTTTGTAAGAATTGTATCGCAGTGAATTTAGATAGATTAATGTCGAAATTAAGATTACTTGAGAATTAAAAAACAAACTAATTTCAAAAGAAAAATACTTGGCAAATACTAGAGGAAAAATCCTAAGACATTTTTGTCTTATGTAATGGAAGTATATCAACAGTATACATACACACTTGAAAAATGCAAAGGCGAAAGGTTGAATGGTATAGAAAAAGTCAAATGCCTAAAATACCCACTTCCTACGGTTAGCTCGTAGGATTTATTCGAGTCTTTATCCGATGTTTGCCAACAACGTACGCCGAAAATTAATTATTTATTGTCAGGATATTAAGAATCAACTTAAGAGCAATATTCCCCGAAAACTCTCCACGACCCGATCAAACTCCTCCGCGCGTATACAAAACTGGCATAAAACATTACACCATGCCTAGAGATATGTGGTAAATGAACGTTCACACAGATCACGTAGTTCCGAAGAACTGGAGAGTAGCTAACATCACACCTATTTACAAAAGTGGTGAAAAAGAGAACCCAGAACTACCAACCAATCTCTCTCACGTCGATCTCGTATTTAGCATATAATTGTAAGTTCCATCATGGGAGATTTAGAAATGGAAGAATTGTAGACTAAGAAACATCGCGGATTTTGAAGGGGTAGTAGACCTTACAAGACTTCACTGGCTCTCTTTGCTTACGATGCTTTGATCTCGGTTGAAAATATGTTAAAGTTGACTCGATATTCCTTGATTTTAAAAAGGTATTCGACAAAGTGCCACATAGTAAATTGCTTTCACGAAAAATGGTGTCGTGTTTTTATTAAAAGGACGTAGAGAAGAACGCATGGCCATCTCTGTGTATGAGCTTTGATGAATGTCATTTTCTCTAGTCACTAAATTTTACCATATTTTAAGATTTTTCTCATGATTAATGGAAGTACTGAGTACTTTTCTACAACATTTCTTATTCTACTACGCGTTTCACTGATTTTCGGCACGTCACGAAGAGAAAGTTTGTTCAAAGCCTGCCTCTATCAAGATGTAAAGGGGTTTTAAACAAGACATGTAAAATTATCTTTCGTATGCACTGATAAGCTTGAGATTCTTACCCTCGATTTATGGTTTTTATTTTGTGTAGGTGTTAGCAAGGAACACCGGGAAGGGATGTTTAAGTGTCTCTGCACACAAGTTCTAATGTTGGTTATTCAATTGTTGCCTCCATTTTATATAGAATCTACTGATGCTTTTACCGTCGAAAAAGTTGTACTTCCTACATAGAGATGTGTAAAAGGTCGTTATGATAATTTTATAGCTTTATGGAACATCTCTTTACAAATATAAGGTGTTACGATAGGAAAAGAGTATAGCGCTTCAATGTACTCGTCTTATTTCCCGCGTATTCTTGCAATTAATTCCAATTCAAGCTAAGCTTGCCCGCACATTTACCGGACTTATTGCCCTCAAGGGAGGTCCTGAGTAATGGTTTCATCTAACTGTTGAACTCAGTATTTATTCATCAATGTTGTTTGATTAGTACTGTATCTTTTGTGGATGGATTTACTCTTTTTCAGAAAATTAGTAACCACACATTTAGTTACATTAAAATGTATCTTCCATGTATTGCATCGTTTTTTTATAACATTTATATCTCATTCGGTCATCATTAGCTTTAGATACAGGTGCACACGTGCTAATAAAAGAATTGGTGCCCAAGCCTAAATCAATATACCAGAGTTTGAGGTGCAATAACCCAGTTTCTTACCCTAAACCTGTTCTTATTAAGGTGGGGAAGAAGGAATAGCACTGACACGCACATGGCCATTCCACGTTGAAACGTTTTGAAAACGGCGCCGATTACTTACTGTCGTACGAACAACCCACTGCATCCACAGCGATAAATGCCTTATAGCTGTCCTCCATAATTTACGAATGTAAATCCCTTTAAAGGACGCGAAAAGAACGAACATTTGATACATATTTCGTAGGGCAGATGTGGAGGAGCAAGCATGGGTTGGTGGGGAGGAGCTCTTCAAGGATTTTGCGAAGGCCATGGTTGCCTTCTACCGAATTCACGAGTAATAGGAAGCAGTTATAAACTATGCTGATCCCTGCAGCGGACTAGGACAAAGCCCTTTTCAGGGCCGCTGAAAGCATCGACTTGTTTGACTTAGAACTAAGGTTCGTTCATTTAGATTCCTAGCCTAGCCCGGAAGAACGTCTAATGTCTGCTAAGAAAATTTTGCGCAATTACATTAAATTGTTCCAATTAAAATCGTTGGCATCGCCAACTTGATTGTGGACGTCAAATGTTAATGCGGCTAATTTGAGAACGAATTTTGAACCATTAGCTATTCTCGTTTGCCATAATACTTCTTTCCTGGTATGCTGATGTGTGAGACCATGTGTGCTATGCTAGGTGACACCGCTATAACTGACCTTAATTTCTTCGGAGGAATACGCAGCTTATAACCATGGGTGTATTTTATACTTGCGCAGAAGTGTGATCTTGATGGTAATCTTCAATATCAGTTTATCGTCTATAATTCCCTCAAGGTTAATTTACATTGATTTTTTAATTTACCCCATTCAGTGTAAATTACTCAAGGGGCTATAATATTAATACTGAAAATCTGTAAAACAGCTATATAAGCCAAAATTGATGGTCGATCGAAATATTATAAAAAGTAATTCCACGAAGGATGCCAATTTGATTTCTGGTCATTCTTTCTCTTTTTTGCCACGTTGCAATGAAATATAAATGTAATTAGCTATTTTTATTGGCTAATGAAATTGTTATTTGCTAAATTTTATTGGCTAATGAAAAGTCTACCTCTTTCCGGCGTTCTGAAATTTTCCATTTATCATTGCCTAAAGCAAAAGCGTGTAATTTTTGCAGTTTCACGAACGCCAATTAACTCTTTATAATAAAGTTAAAAAATTCCCGTAATCGTTTCAATTAATGAGAGCGAGACAGATGCTACACATTTTAAGCCATCTTCATTAAGTAGCTTCTAAATATGCTTGGAATTTTTTCTAGCTAGGAGAATTATTAAAAATTACTGGTGTTTATCGATTCTTTGTCAAGCTTGACATTTATGAATGCATGCCATGTGAGTTGGAGCAATATATGCATTATACGGCATCAAGACTCAAATAAGCGGGAGAGGTAGATTTTTAGTTAGATCGAGTTTGACAGAGTTTACTTTTTCTATTTACGCTTCAACGGTTGGTCCTGATTGCTCAATTCTAAGATAGAGGAGCATCCCCGTACATAAAATAATTCAAATGGTATTCATTTCACGACTTTTTTTTTCTTGACTCGGAGATTTTAGGCCAAATAGTATCTTTTTTTTCGAAAAATTTGCCATCTCTTCGGAACTTTATTAATCCATATTCAGGGTTATAAAAAAGCATACATGATAGTGAAAAATGTTTTACAATCCTTTATTGATTACAACATGGTTAATATATATTATTTGCCATCATTAAAAATAAATTATATATTTTAACCATTTTGTAATAAAAAAGGATTGTAAAACATTTTTACTATCATTTATTAAGTATTTATAGCCCTTAAGATGGATCAATAAAGGTCTAAAACGCTGGCAGATGTTTGGGAAATAAACACATTTAATTTAACCTAAAATCTCCTGATATTAGCAACAAGCAAACAATAATATTATTAAAATAATTATCAAGCTAATATTGAACAATTTATGGCACTGCATTATCTCTTGAACAACACTCCTGAGAAAGTCTACGAGTTCACCATATTCTCGATCTTGAGATTAAAATCATGAATTAGCCATGGCCATAGGACTGGGATGGCAAGGGCATTTCATACTATTTATTCGGGAAAACTGCTCTCAGACGTTGCTGATAGGGAAAGAGAAAGTAAGTCAAGTGCGATGTTGTCTATTCGTTTATTTCGAGGATCGTCCGAAACACATGAGAGCGATCATAGAAATCATATGCTCGAATCGAAAGTTCATTCCCGCCCAGAAACAGTGGTAACAAGCGGCAAACAACCCCGAATTAACCTATTTGCCATTAGTTACGGCTATGGTTCTCAAACTCGGAAGACGTCAAGGTGTTCTTGGTGAAGGGAAGTACCGATGGGACGCTTAGCGGCCACCGTGGAGCAGGTATCCGTTTCCCGGGGGTCCGCAAGCGGTGGGAAAAGTGATCCAAAGGCACAGCGGCCGACCTACGTCAGAAACTTATCTTAAGGTCACATCATGTGAAATCATTCAGGCCACGTTGCTCAGAATTTTCGATTTTCCTGATATTTTGGAATTCATTCTGCTAATATTTTTGGAGCCCCAAACGAGGTAGGAAAAATTTTAACATATTTAAAACTTTGGTGGTGGACATGTTTGAATAGCGTCACGAGATTGTTTTTTGCCAAAATAATGTTTTGGGGAAAACCTTATAAATTTCTCGTTTACGAAGACAACAAAAAATATAAAAAACGTTATATTTAACTCAAAATGGTCTATATATTTGTTATAGGTTAGGTTTCAGCTTACTATTGAAATAATTGCTTAAAATCAACATAAAAAACTGCGCGCTTCACTTCGTCAAAAAGCATATTTTTAGCATAATCACTTCTATTAATAGGAGTAATCCTTGCTTTTATAATTTTTTTCTTGCAGATCTATCCTCGGAAAAAAATAAAACCTCTTTTTCAAATAGTTCTTCGAATAATGCCATTCGGACTAAAATGCCAATATTTCATATATTAAGTCAACTACCTACAAAGGAAAGGAGGAGAAAATTCTGAAATGTTCACTGAATATTTTCCTTATAAATACAAACTTGTAGTATAAAGTTGATGACTAAGGCTTGAATCGTTGATGAATTATAGGTTCAAAGTGGCTTGAAATATTTATTTTTACGTGCAATTCAATGAAGTAGACTTTTTGTGAATCTTAAGTTTTCTTATTAATATACCTATATATAGTAGCTTCTGTAAAATCTCTATCACTGAGACTAGCACCAAGAGCAAAAAATATTTTTCATGTGAAAAGTATCAGTAAAAAAAATATCAGCCTTAGTGAGTTGTTCTTTCATTTAAGTTTGCCATTATAGAAATTGAAATTTATTGTTAAACCACTCTGCAGCTTTGCCTTAACTCATTTATTATACAGTGACGGTTTAATACTGTTTAACAACAGAATGAGTGTCAAAGTATGCAATTTTCCCAGCCTTGGTGGCGGTGGGGTAAAGCCCACTAGCAAATCTGAGGTTTCACGTTCAAGTCTCACCGGTGTGGGCTTTTCACTATTTAAGGTATGCTCCAGAGTTTTCATCCAAACAATTGTAGCGAAAATCATGAGCTCTTCAGCATCCATCTATGAATAGCCAAAAACTGCTTACACTTACAAAAATGGATAGCGTTTTTCATTGTCCATTGATAACTTTAGGTTAACATGGAAATATGAGTATGCACCTGTAATAATGGTTCAAATGAATGCAGGACCCTACATCCTTACACTATTTCCTTCTTTAACTCCATGAACTCCTGGCCTCTTTTCATCCCAACCCAGCCCTATCTCTTTCTTCCTCAACTTGCCCAGCCTTTTTCCAACTTGCCCAACCTTTTCCCATCTATCATGGTCTGCAGTGCCACCTTCAGCCTTCTTACACGGCCCATTCATCCACTTTCCTTTTTCCTCCGGTTGTCTCATCTGCTCACTCATAATTCCTAGTACTTTGTCATTTGTCCTTTTTTTCCATCATTTTTCTCTTCTCCTAGCTCAGCCTTTAACTCTTCAAATGAACTCTCCTCCACCTTCACCAGCATTATTCACAATACGTAACTTCACTCCATATTTTACTTTTCACCAATTTCTTCACATCCATCACTTAAATGACCAATTAAACTCTCACCTTTGCCATTTTAGTTCGTTTGGCAATGCTTGAAGAACAATATAAAAACGGGTTTTATACGATTCCAGAGGATATACGTGCAAGATAACTGCCTAAAAAAAATGTCATTAGGGTTTCTGTAATCGGGTCTCTCCTTAAGAGTTTATTTTTTGGACGTATTTTATTCCTTTATCTACCCTTCTTTTTCAAAAAAATAGTTCTTCGAATATGGCCATTCGGACTAAAATGCCAATATTTAAGGTCAACTACCTACAAAGGAAAAGAGGGGGAAATTATGAAATGTTCACTAAATATTTCCTTATAAATACTAACTTGTAGTATAATGTTGATGACTAAGGCTTGAATCGTTGATGAATTATTGATTCAATGTGGCTTGAAATGTCTATTTTTTTACGTGCAATTCAATGAAGTAGACTATTTGTGAATCTTAGTTTTCTTATTATTATGTATAGTAGCTTCTGTAAAATCTCTATCCTTCTCCTCGATGTGATAAAGCAAAGGCATCAAGGGGCATACGATACTACCTCTAACTAGCAAGCTGGAGTCACCATTGGCAACCCTTACTTGCACTCTCTGAAATGTATCAATTTTTTATTTGAGTATTCTACCAGTTGATTGGTAGGTTCATGGACAGTCCCCATCCTGCATCCCAATTCCTGAAACATTGTCCCCTTTTACCTCCTAAGGATGTCCGACCAATTGACCACTCTGAAATGACCACTTAAGCTCTCACCTTGTTTACTTTGTTTTAGTTTCAGTAATAACTTTTTTACAATAACTAATATCATAATAAGATAAATAAGCCAACAAAAGTTTTGCCTCACTGCATAGCATGAAAAATACATATATATTTAAGCCACTGTTAAGACTTTATAGCTTCTAAACTAGTCAACTCTCAGTCATCAACATTATACCATAATAGCCAAAACCTTTACCAAACTAAGTGTGTATTTATAAGGGAATCGTTCAATGAAAATTTAAGATATTTTTCCTCAGTCCCTTTGTAGATATGCAACTTTTAATATTGCCATTTTAGTTCGATTGGCAATGTTTGAAGGACCATATAAAAACAGGTTTTATACTATTCCAGAGGACATACCTGCAAGATAACTGCCTTCGAAAAAAATTAGAAAAGCAATGGTTACTCCCTTCAATAGAAGTTTTTATGCTAAAAATATGATTTTAGATGAAGTGATGCGCAGTTTTTTGTATTAATTTTTCAAAAATAAGCTCAAAATATTGTTTTATAACAATTTTTTAAATTCTTTGTTATCTTCGTAAACAAGAAGTTTTTCCCTAGAACATTATTTTTGCTTAAAACACTCGCGAAGCTATTTAAAAATGGCTGCCAATATAGATTCATAGAAGTTGAAAACTTTTCATATCTCGTTTGGGGTTCCCAAAATATTGTCAAAACAAATGCCAAAATATTAGAAAAATAAACAATTCGGAGTAACATTTTTTGAAACTCAGGATTATTTTCTTGGCGTTGATTCCTTAGGAAAAAATCCACCTGGACCGAGTATCAAATTTCAGACCTTTAGCTTGTTGGACATGGGAACTATATTTATTATAAAGGAAGTGAGAAGAATTCTTCACTAGAATACCAATGATAGCTGGAGAAGAATGCATGGATCCAGCGTGTCAACTTTCAGCGGTACAGTTTCTCTTTCAGTACGTCGCACTCTGCCGGATTTATTTTACCCTAATAGTTGGTCAATTTACTAAAGACTGAATGAGAGCGTAGATTCTCACCATTTACTGTGTTATTAATCGCCTGTGTAGGCTTTCCCTGAGAAGTTAGGTTCCATTTGGGAAGCCTATAGGCTATATGTTGCAAAATTTATTTCGTTATGTACCATCATGCTTTTTAACGATAACTGTTTGATTTAAGTTTGATGAGTACGTAAGATCTATTTTAGCAGATGTATAGCTAAAGTGCGCACGGAATAACAATAAGTTCAGTACTTTAAATCACTGCTAGTTAAGAAGAACCATTGCTGTTTTATCCCTGAGATTAAGGAGGCAAATATTTAGTAACAGAAAAACCTCATTGGTCATTCTGACTTCAGCAAAAAATGTCATTACTTCTAGCTTAGCAGAAGGAGTCTTTCGGACGAAGATTGCGCCATATGTGGATGCGGCAGGCGTTCGCGTCCCTGTAGTCTTCTTTTACCGGAGAACGTAAAGACAACTGGACAGGAATGAAGGAGAATATTGGCATGCGAGCTGTCACATATCTGACAGCACGTTCAACCGTGCTGTCGTGTTTCTATATCTACTCAGGATTCGGCGGAAGTGACAATGAAAATGCATCCGCCTGCGGAGTTATAATAATAAATTATAATTTGAATATGAAATTCCAGCATACTTGTTGCTAGTTATAATAATAAACTTGTATTTTAGGCGAAGTTGAGGATGCGCCCACGGTCTCACCGTACGACGAGAGGAATAATTGAAGCCTGACGGCGTTATTCAACCACGGGCACGAGGCCATGGCAATTTCATTGTGTACAGAATGGAATTGAAGTATTTTTTCATTTGAAATATAGCGATAGTGATCAGATATTCCCGGATTTTTTTGCAATGGCTAAAAAACTACTACTTTGATGCAAGCTTATCTGTAATATCGACAAAGAAATAGAACCTTTTGAGCCGCCGCAGAAGCGTGTGGCATGGGGTAGTAGGACAACATCTATGAAGAGGGAGGGAATAGGAAAAAGGTGAATTGCATGTTAACAGCGTGTCTTATAGGAAATTATGTTTTATATTCAGGCGTATTAATGGTAGGATTAAATGGCTGCTTCGGAATATTTTCTCACGAAACCCGCATTTACAACTATTCGTGCATACATATTTCGGTTTTCACACATTATTGAGATTTCCTACCATGAACTTTCTAATTTTGAAAAAGGGAACGGTACCAGGAAACCTCTCCGGTCACAATAATCCTCATTATGGCCCTTAAACTCCTTACTTAGACCCAACAAGTAGGTTTTTCGACATCTTTGGAGTGCTTTTTCCTTTAAGGGCTCAGTGATGATTAAGATGAAATTTGATGCTTTGTTGGTCATATATAGGAATGCCACCAATTATTTCTACTGCGATGAGACAGTAAGCCTCATCTCATCAAAAACTGATCATGTGCTTCAAAGAATCGCTCCTCTTAAACACATGTGAGAACGAATTACATGAAATAATACCATTTGCTCTTGATTTTTTAAGTGCTCGTTTTCCATTGATGAAAATAGCCTCTTCTATTCTATTTACCTGAGCGAATTAGTCAAAGTTCGTCTCGATTGTGGAATAATCTCACGGTTTGTTTCACAGCAGTATGCAAACAAAGAATTCCTCCAAAATTCCAGAGCGTGAAATTTCAACGAAAAAGACCAAAATAGGATACCACTGATTATCGCTGGCCAGGTATGTTTTTCAAGAAAAATAACCTAATATTTCAAGGTCATTAAAGTCTCACTAATTTGGAATCTTATTTTAATTTTATGATGCCGTGATTTAAATTCACTTTGTCCGAAAAACAAAGAAATGGACACCAAGTAAATAACTAAAAAATAAGTGCATGACGTAATTCTGTAAGGGATGGATAAAGTCAGTGAATTCAACGAAACTTATAATTTTCCAATTCATGTAACATACGCTTAACTTGAAAGAAATTTCAAATATAAAAGTAATTATGGCAAAGGTCGCAAATAGGAATGTTTTCGGTTCATTCTTCCAAATGTGTGAAAAATGTAGGAGAACTAACCCAGATTTGAAAAAAAATTAAGCATGTCTAAAGCCTGAATCACACGATCATTTTTCAGGGATAGCTCCAATGATAGCTCAAGGGATAGCTCCAATGGTAGCTCAAGGGATAGCTCCAATGGTAGCTCAAGGGATAGCTCAAATGATAGCTCATGGGATAGCTCCAATGATAGCTCAAGGGATAGCTCCAATGATAGCTCAAGGGATAGCTCCAATGATAGCTCGAGCTGTAATTTTTCCGGTCACTCGATCATTTTTCCTTTAGGTGCTCGCATCATTGCCAAGAAATTTGTCCTACCACTTTTACGTTTTCCGACCTCGTTCGACCAGAAGTCGCTTGCGGCGACACAATCGCGATTTCCTTCCCCTCGCTCTGATTGGCTGAACTTCAGATTTTTGTTTTATGCTCAGGGACGGAAAAAGGGACAGAACCAAATGGTGGAAAAAAGGATGGCAATCCCTATCATTGCCGCTATCCCTGAAAAATGATGACGTAAGAGCTGTAGGGAAAGCTATCCCTTGAGCTATCATTGGAGCTATCCGTTAAAAATGATGGAAAAAATTATTGTGAGATTCAGGCTTAAGGAAGGGTATTTTATTGGATTTGCATCAATATCTTCCTAGAACTTCCAGCACAGGTTAGTGCCGATCACAATTCACAAAGTATCAATGGCATTTGTTTTCATTAATGCCAGTATAGCACTATTTCCATCTCATTTAGGAGTTTTCGGGATACATACGTAATTTGAAGTTTAGTGACTTTAACAATCCATGCGAAAACAGTCATTATTGATAACTTACCCGCAGGAATCTTTTAAAGGATGTACCATCTGTAAATTCGGTAGGCGTTCGCGTCCTCGAGGTTTTACATTGCTGGGGAAGGCTAAAGCAAACGGAAGCGAATGAAGGGGATATGGCCGTGCGAATGGTCAGATACTTTAACACGTTCACTCCGGCTGTCGTTTTCAGATATCCCTTCAGGAGCCTGCCTGGAAGTGACAATTGGAATGCATGAGACGGTGGCATCATAACAATACGTTAAAATTTTCCTCGTATCAATCCCTACGTATTTATGACTAGTGACAAAAACGAGCGCGTACCTACGGTCACGGGTGGGTCACGCTGTCAACAATGGACGTCTGACGGCGTGGGCATAGCAATTCCATTCTGCACACAGAGTTTTTTCTCGATCGAAATACTTTATAACTGTACTATTTACGTAGAAACTGAAAAGTAACACTGTGTAAACTACTCTTAAGAACTTAAAAATGGTATTCACAAAGTTAATTATAATTTTCCCCGCGATCGATAAATACCACCAAATCAAGCCTGATATCGTTTCCACTCTACTAATCCCTGAGAGTTATATTAACCCTCGAGTACTCTTGTATTGGTCGATTAGACCCAAGCCTATTTCAAATACTTATAACTTTGTCAATTTTAATCGTTGAATCTATTAATTTCGTGTAGCTGATTTTAAAACTTTTAGTTCTCTAATGTGCAATTTTCTAAAATTTTCGGCTATAATTTCTTGGAAAATTGTAGATTAATGTACCCGTCTGGGTTTTTTAGACCCATCGCGAGTACTCGTGTTACAACTTTTTCGCACTTCTTTTTTCCATTTGTTCTCACTTTTTCAGTACAGTAAGTCCTCAATTTACGTCGGGGATACGTGCTGAAGAAGTGCAACGCATACCGAAATGACGTTAAACGAAACTAAATTTCCGTGACCACTTTAATTCAATAATTAAGCGAAGCTAAACTTAACTATGGCATACTTCCCTTGTTAGAAGTTATTAATGCTTGTATTCATGATAAAATAAAATACTTTGTACTTTTCTAAAATATTTAATTATGCTGTACAACGTGTCTCACCGATTTACGGCATCGTTTGGTACAGAATATTTACGTCGCCAATTCATGGCATCGTATTTTTTTCGCCTTTATTCGTAAACAAATAAATTTAAAAATGATATAATTATTATGGCTATAAATATAGGACAAATATACACTTAGTTTAGAAAAAATAATTAAAGTTGTGATGAAGCCCTGTGATCAGTCTTGAATTTTGGAATGCACATTCCATTCTTCTCCAATACGCTCTTTTATGATTCTAATCTGGACACCGGCAGTTGGATAGAAATGTACGTGGCATACGCATTCTATTCCATGAATGTAACTGCTCCTATTTAATTTACAAACTTTTACGAACGTCGTATTTTTTTATTTATGATTTCGCATGATTAACAGTATCCACTATGTATCAAAGAAGATCATCCATAACTGTTGATGATTTTGCGACTCCATGCTAAGCAAATGAAGTTCGACCACAATCTTGAAAGGGGGCAGCACAATACAACAAATATATATGATGGTTACCGTGGCTACAAACAAAATTTACGGTGGCAGAGCACAGTAGAACGAGAGAATCTAGAAAGTTGGAAGAGGACAGTCCTCGAAACGAGGATGACCAAAGGTTGCAGTGTTTGAAAATGGGATAAATGCGTGAATTTGAGCACTGGAGGGGACGTAGGGAGAAGGAACAGGTACTTCGTTGACGGGAATGGGGACTGTGTAGGATAAAGACTTTGCCCATTTACCCATTTCCTCAAAAGTGATGATGAAGTGTGATGATTTGGCCTATGATATTGTCTGACGACGGATAATTTTTATACATCTCCAGATCTAGCCGACTTGCTCGCTTCACACTCCACTGACTCGCAGGGAACACTGAGGAAAGGGATTCCAGCTCTCTTTAATGAGAATCAAGTAAAATAATTAAAGTTTCTTGTTTTTTGTCATAAAATAAATTTTGTTAACATTTTCAGAGCGAAAGTCGTCGTCATGCGGGTTGCCTAACTCCCATGAATGTTTGTACGTTGTTTCTTGATGTACTACGGACTAAAATTAATAGCTAACATTAACGTTGTCGGAAAAGTATAGGTATACATTTGGCATACAAACTAAATGCATTCCTCCTTAGATGTCTAACAAGGGATTACGGGAAGTAAAGTTATACCGTAATGCGGGTGGCCTAATTATCTTAAGTTAAGGGGCAACAATCAGAAATTATTGAATAAATCATTAGTTATTTGGAATAAAAAGTTAATGAAAACATTTTCGGATTTGCCTCCCTACAATGCTTCTGAATCTGAAATAAAAAATATTACTTTTTTTGACCATTTTTGTAAAAAAACCCGTCAGGGGTTAAGGGGTTAATGACTCGTATGAGCCATTGCTAAATTACTACGCACACACTTTGCTGTCAATTTTCCCCTCTGCCGTCATCTCTCTTCCTCCGCCGACTACAGCCACGTACTTCTCGAGCGATGGTTTGCCACAAAAATGCATAATGTATAAATTTCAAGTCACGATCAACAGCGAAAAGGTGGAAAGTAATATTCATTGACGATATCAATAGAGGAAATAATACTCTGCTGATGCTAGTAAAATATTTTGGCAAGAATAAATCATGATTACACAAAAGGTAAATATTTATTTGCTCTTAAACTTGTGAAATTTCATTAAGATGGGGCTTTATATCGCCATCAATTGTGCTGGGATGTGTGTCAAATCGTTGTACCAATATTTGTTCAGGGAACAAATCTGATAAAACTATGTCCGACCGAGAAATAGTCACACAGATATTCTAATTCATCTTCACGGCAAGAATATATGCTAATCTCGGCGCTCATCTGGTCGGAACCTTTCTTTTTTTGGAAAACTGATGATATCAGGCCTGACTTCGTGGATATTATAAATATCCATGATGAAAAAAACACCTTTGTTATTTCCACAACACTTTGTTACGAGCGTAATAAAGTTTTGGGGAAATAACAAAGGTGGTTTTCTCATCTTGGATCTTTTGTGGTGTTGTGAAAAAAGAAAGAAGGTTAGATTGAATGGGCTTAATTATTTTTGCGCGGTACATTTCCTTGTAGCAGACCAATGGGTCTTCAATCTGTTAGGAGCATATTATGAGTCTCCCCAAACGGAAATAATCCTCCATGAAGCACCAATGTTGTCCACGGCTTTGCTTATGTTGTGCTCTTTCCAAAATTTACGAATTAACCCATTACTAGTGGTTTTTTTACTAGTTTATCCATCACAAAAAAAACGTAATAAACATCAAGCGTTGCTATGAAATCTTGGTTCATTTGTTATACCAGCGAAGTAGGATTCGGTGGAAGGAATACCATTTCAATATTGTCCGCGCAATCATCAACATTCACTGGATGACCCGAGGCATTATCCATAATTAATAAAGCCTTATTTGTGAGACCATTTTCTTCGCAGTAATTTATCACCCAAGGTGTATTTTTTCCACAGTACCGTTTACTTTGTTTCATTGACAAACCAAAAAACCTATCCCAAAGTCATCGTAAAATGAGAAAATATATAGCATGTAAAGTTAAACAGGGCGACATTAAATGTAGGCAAAATATTACCAATTTTTTAAAGAAAATAATTACTGTAACACACTCTGAACAAGAGTTATTAATCCAAAATAATTGAAATCACATATAAACCATCGTGAATGACTAAAACAGCCTTAATCGTTTGACGGGTAAAATAGACCCAGCGCGAGTACTCTAGTTAGAAAAAAAACGTGAGTACTGCAGGGTTAAATAGAGTTATAAACACCACTTAGATGCATACTGTGGAGTGCGTTCACTCATTGTCTCAATGTGGGTAAAGTGAAAGAGTTGAGGAATACATCGAATAAAACACATTGAATGTATATGGAAGCAACAGAAATCTTTCATCGCCCAAGTGTAAGCTTTCTGCTTCTTCCAATATATGTACGGATAGTAAATAAATCTCGATTAAACAAAAGCAGGAGCCCTTATGTTTTATCTGTTCTATTTGTTTGCGCATATATATGGACATATTTAAAAATTAGGCGTTAGACTTACTCTCACGTCGTACTCTGTAACTGCTGGCAAGTTCACCGGATGACTTCACGCGTCACGTTTAAGAAGCAAGAAAATTGCAATTAATTTCATCTTATCAGTGAAAATAATTGGTGACACTAGCAAGCTTTCACTGACACTGAGTTATAATAAAAAAATAAAACTTACCAGTTTTCAATGAAATTTTGACATAAGGAATTAAAATAATCCACCATTGAAACTAGTGAATTAGTATTCCATATAATTCAGTATTAAAATAGCTCAAATAGTTTAAAAACTACACCGACAGTTTTTCATTTTTAAATTGTAGATGATCAAAGAAAAAACTGCTATATTCAAGATATTCTGCTCTCTTCCATTCTTTGAACCAGCCACCTTAAAAAGAGATTCCAGTAGCAATTAGAGAAGCAAAGTGACCGGTATAAAATGAGATATCCAGAGCAAAAGTCAGATATAACTGGACTTCGGGAACAGGATGTTGAGAGGGGGCATTTATAATACGCTGTTTATGTAGATAACATTTCGACTGTCGATAAAAATAAAGAAAAATAATTGTTAATGCATAAAGAGATACCGTGGACTCAATGGACTTAGAGAATTGGATCGTTCCATGGATGCGGATATCGGTTTGCAGATCACACCATTTTCTCTAATATCATATATCTGGTACATTGTCCTAGAGTCATATTATGTGAAACTGTTAAGGCCACGCTGCTCAGAATATTTTATTTTCCTGATATTTTAGAATTCAATTTGCTACGGTTTTGAAGCCCCAAACGAGGCATGAAAAAATTTTAAACTTTGAATCTTTGTTGGTGGCCATGTTTAAATAGCGCCGCGAGAATGGTTCTGGCCAAAATAATGTTTTCGGGTAATCCTTACAACTTTTTTGTTTACGGAGATAATCAAAATATTAAAAACCGTTGTATTTAACGCAAAGTTATCTATATATTTTTGTAGGTTATGTACCAGGTGATTATTAAAAAAATTGCTTAAAATTTATGCCAACAATTGCGCTTCACTTCGTCAAAAACTATATTTTTAGCATAATCATTTTTGTTAAGGGGAGTAATCCTTTCTTTTATAATTTTGTCTTGCTGATCTATCCTCTGGAATAAAATAAAACCTGTTTTTCAAACGGTTCTTCAAATATGACAACTGGGAAAAAATGTCAATATTTAAAGCCAAATATCTACAAAGGGAATAAAAATAAAATTCTCACATTTTCACTGAATGTTTGCCCTTTAAATACAAACTTGAGGTTTAAAGTTGATGACTGAGGCTTGAGTTGTCAAAGCTGATTAAATAATCGATTTTTCACATGCAATGCAGTTAAGTAGACGTGTGAATCTTAGTTTTCTTATAATTCAATTTAGTAGCTTTTGTCTAATATTTATCTCTGAGATTAGTACCACTGAGAGTAGAAAGAACAAAGAATATTTTACATTTGAGAAGTATTTGCGCAAAAAAATAGCCTTAGGGAAATATTCTTCCATTCAAGTTCGGTGGTATATAAATTTAAAAATATTGTTAAACCTCTCTGCAGCTTTTCCTTGATTCATTTATGGTAAAGTAGAGGTTTAATAGTGTTTAACAACAGATTGAGTGTCAAAGTATACAATGTTCCCAGTCTTGGTGGCGGTGGGGTAAGCCTCACCAGCAAATCGGATTTTTTGGCTCAAGTCCCACCGGTGTGGGATTTTCACAATTTAAGGCATGGTCCAGAGTTCTCTTCTGAACAATTGGAGCAATTATCATGAATTCTTCAGCATCCATCTATGAATGATCAAAAACTGCTTACATTTAAAACAATAAGTATAGCGTTTTTCATTGTCCATTGATAACTTAAGGTTAACATGGAAATATGAGTATACACCTGTTATAATCGTTCAAACGAATGCAGGACCCAACACCCATAAACTATTTCCTTCTGCAACTCTCTGTACTTCTAACCTCTCATCATCCCAATCCAGCCCAATCTCTTTCTTCCTCAACTTGCCCAACATTTTT
The DNA here is from genome assembly GCA_963573305.1 of Pyrrhosoma nymphula. Lineage (NCBI taxonomy): Eukaryota > Metazoa > Arthropoda > Insecta > Odonata > Coenagrionidae > Pyrrhosoma > Pyrrhosoma nymphula. The sequence goes on from OY754332.1 coordinate 57,651,793, forward strand.
CCATCTTGGCCAGCCTTTTCTCATAATGCCCAACCTATGGGGGGCAATCAGGAAATGTTACAAGAATCCGTTCCATTTTAAAACACAACAAAATACCCTGTTTATATGTCATGTTCAGAAAATATTCCGTACGCAGTGGAACGCGAAGATGTTCAATTACATGCTATACGATATCCCTGGCAATTAATTTGTGGATAATATCTCTAGAAGTCACCGGGAAAATAATGATTCGGCGAAACTTCATCCAGTAGCTAGCAGACGACTTGAGGGCAGCCACTGCGGCATTTCGATCACACAACGTTGTTGGTAATAGCCTGAAAATATCCGGAAAGAACATATCCGGACATTCCAGATTGGATATTGTAGAGAAAACAAAACTAGCAATTTTTGCAACACCTGCCAAAAGCGGGTGTATGGATCATGCACAGGGTTAGAGAAAAAGATCCTTTTCTGTTTGGTGTGCGTTGAAGCAGGTCCGATACAGATATTTTAATATTGTAAACACTATCGGACTCTTAGATGTACTTCTGCATTTAAATGATGGAAGTGTTTCCTTTTAGTAAATACATTTTAGTTTAACTTGATTCTGCAAAGTGCCCACCATTATATGAATTATATTTTTATTGACAAGAAGAAGAAAAATCAATGAGTATAATTTAAAATAATTGATGTTTAATTAACTGTACTGAAAATAGAGCTTTAATAAAATACTCCATTAGCTACCAAAATAGCCATCACCATTTTTGGAAACGATTACTAACTTCTAATGTACTCATTATCGCTAATATAATAAATAAAATTCCAAATATTAATATGTTAACGTTAGGCAACCAAGTTCTTGTGTCAAAATATTAGGAAAATTTCATTGCTGACCATAAATTTGTAAGTTTTATCCATATCAAGACACAAGAAAAAAAATACTTCAAAAATAGAGGAAAAAATACTACCGGTCTAAATGGCCAGCTCCGGGCATGGCCTTCGATGGCGGGCTTCTAGTGTTAAGCCACCGTTGAGACATTATAGCTCTTAAACTACTCAAGTCTCATTCATAGACATTATACCACACGTTTGTATTTATACATTAATGCATTCGGGGAAATTTAAGAATTTTTCCATTAGACCCTTTGTAGATATGCGACTTTAAATATTGACATTTTAGTTCGTATGGCAATGTTTGATGAACCATATAAAAACAGGTTTTATACTATTCCAGAGGACATACCAACAAGGTAACTGCCTCCGAAAAAAATTAGAAAAGCAATGGCTACTCCCTCCAATAGAAGTTTTTATGCTAAAAATATGATTTTAGATGAAGTGATGCGCAAGTTTTTGTAAACATTTTATCAATTGTCATTAAAAAGCTGAAAATATTTTGTTAAATACCTTTTTTTATTTTTTTTAATCTGCTTAACCAAAAATGTTTTCTCCAAAACATTCATTGGACAAAAATCACTCGCGAAGCTTTTTGAAAATGGCCACCGATATAGATTCAATGAAGTTGAAAATGTTTTCATAGCTCACTTGGGGCTCCCAGATATTAGTAAAACAAATTCCAAAATATCAGGACGATCAAACCATTCGGAGAATCATTAAAAAAAACTTTTTTTTTAACTCTGGATTGTTTTATTTGGGTTGACCCATTAGGAAAAAATTCACAAAAAATTAGGGACTAGGAATCACATTACAGGCCCTATAAGCTTGCTGGGCAAAGAAACTATATTTTAGGAAAGTTGGACGAATTTTTCAATAGAATACCAATGGAAGCTGGAGAAGAATGAATGAACCCAGCGCGCCAACTTTAAGTGGTACAGATTCTCTTTCTGTACGTCGTACTCTGCCGAATATATTTTACCCACACAGTTGGCCAATTTACTGAAGACAGAATGAGAGCGTCGATTCTCACCATTTACTGAGTTATTAATTGCCGGTATAGGCTTTCCCTGAGAAGTAAGTTTCCAATTATGAAGCCTATCGGCTATATATTGCAAAATTTATTTCGTTATGAAGTAATATGCTTTTCAAATGTTTTATATGATTATTGCTTGACTAAAGTTCGTTTGTTTGCGTAAAGTACATAATATTTATTTTAGGAGATATGTAGCTAATGTGAACCCGGAACAACATTAAGTTCAGTGATTAAATTTACTTCTAGTTTCGAAGAACTATTGCTGTTTTATCTCTCAGATTAAGGAGGCAAGTATTATGTAACAGAAAATCGTCATTGGTCATTCTGACGTCAGGGAAAAAAGTCGTTACTTCTAGCTAAGCAGAAGGAGTCTTTCGAACGACGGTTGCGCCATCTGTGGACGCGGCAGGCGTTCGCGTCTCTGTAGTTTTCTTTTAGCGGGGAACGTAAATGCAATCGGAGAGGAACGAAGGAGAATATTGGAATGTGAGCTGTCACATACTTTGATTCTGCAAGCTCAGACCTCTAGGACTCAGGCTGCTGGTACGGCCCTTCACAATGTCTGATAAGTCAGCCTTTCCTACCCGTGGCGCGGAATGGGTGTCGTTCGCGGCAGCTGAAGGGAATTTAACCAACAAGGATTATTCGTCCTATTCGTTATTATTATTACATATGATTTTAGATGAAGTGAAGTGCAAGTTTTTGTATACATTTTAACAATTGCTCTTTAATTAACTGAAATATTTTGTTAAATACCATTTTTGATTCTTTATTATCTACGTAACCAAAATGTTTTTCTCCAAAACATTCTTTGGACAAAAAAACAACATGCGAAGCTATTTAAAAATGGCCGCCATTACATATTTAAATAAGTTGAAAATTGTTTCATAGCTCGCTTGGGGCTCTTAAATATTAGTAAAACAAATGCCAGAATATCAAGAAACTCAAAACATTCGGAGAATCCTTAAAAAAAATAATTTATTTGAACTCTTGATTGTTTTATTTGGGTTGACCAATTAGGAAAAAATTCACCTGGACGGGAATCACATTGCAGACCTTATAAGCTTGTTGGGCAAAGAAACTATATTTTAGGGAAGTTTGACGAATTTTTCAATAGAATACCAATGGAAGCTGGAGAAGAATGAATGAACCCAGCGTGTCAACTTTAAGTGGTACAGATTCTCTTTTGGTACGTCGTACTCTGCCGAATATATTTTACCCACACAGTTGGCCAATTTACTGAAGACTGAATGAGAGCGTCGATTCTCACCATTTACTGATTTATTAATTGCCGGTATAGGCTTTCCCTGAGAAGTAAGTTTCCAATTAAGAAGCCCATCGGCTATATATTGCAAAATTTAATTCGTTATTTACTAATATGATTATTAAATGTTTTATATGATCATCGCTTGACTAAAGTTTGTTTGTTTGCGTAAAGTACATAATATCTATTTTAGGAGATATGTAGCTAATGTGAACCCGGAACAACATTAAGTTCAGTGATTTAATTTACCTCTAGATACGAAGAACCATTGTTGTTTTATCTCTCAGATTAAGGAGACAAATATTATGTAACAGAAAAACCTTGTTGGTCATTCTGACGTCAGGGAAAAAAGTCATTACTTCTAGCTTAGCAGAAGGAGTCTTTCGAACGAAGATTGCGCCTTCTGTTGATGCGGCAGGCGTTCGCGTCCCTGTAGTCTTCTTTTGGTGGGGAACGTAAATGCAACCGGACAGGAATGAAGGAGAATATTGAAATGTGAGCTGTCACATACTTTGATTCTGCAAGCTCAGACCTCTGGGACTCAGGCCGCTGGTACGGCCCTTCACCATGTCTAAGAGGTCAGCCCCGTCTCTCCGTGGTGCAGAATGGGTGCCGTTCGCGGCAGATGAAGGGGCTCTGACGAACAAGGGTGGACTGGGGCCTGGACGACCAGTCGGGATTCCGTAGTTATTTATATTTATAAGATTATTATATTTATAACATTCGATGTAGCAAACACCCTAAAGAAAAATTTTTTTTGCGTTCCATATTTTTCCCCTTAGCCTAATAATGACTCTAGGGTTGGAAGCTGCCTTTTCCAATACCCTTTTTACCTATCCTTTTATTCTTTACAACTTTCCCGCACCCTTCTTCAGATCGGGGTGTAAGCGTAAAGCTTGCAGACCTGTGAGGGAGGTGGAACCTGAGCGGAAAACCCGCATACCCGCTTACTTTGGCATCTTGCAAGCTACGACTTCTCGGACTCAGTCCGCTGGTTCGCTCCGCTACCAAGTCGGAGAAGTCCAACCTTCCTCCAAGTGGCACAAGATGGGTGCCGTTCGCGGCAGCTGACGGGGCTCTGACGAACACTGCGGCCCGGCTGGACAACGGGTGTGTAATGATCCGGAAATGGAAGAATTCCATTTCCAGAAATATGCATAAGTGTGTTGTTGTGTGACGTCTCAGAATTGTGCTATGATATGTCAAATTATACCTCGGGAGCTGCACTTTTCACTTTCGAGAACGGCTAACCTTCCTCTTCTTCTTCCCCTCATACACTTGCCGTTTTGTCGATAACATCCTAGTTTCACCTTTCCTAAATAATGGAACGGTGGAGACGCTATGGGAGAGTACATTCGAAACTCGTGTGGCAGGCAGCCAGACAGTGATTCGCTAGTCTCTCATCGGACAGTAATCGGCTATTGGTTACTCTACAACCTTTCACTAACGGTACAGTTACAATGTAGCCTTCAGTGGGAGTCGAAGCACGGACCGCATGGCCCGTACTGCCGAAGCGCTTCGCTATTCATCCTGGCCATCACCAGCAGTTCCTCTCCTTCCCGAAGCATTGGTAATATCTTCACGTTTGGCTACTCTAGACGCACAAATTCATTGCTTGATATTTTTTCATTGAATTGATAATTTTGTTTTTTTTTAAATAAAATAAACTTTGGGTAAAAAACTTTAAATGAGAGAAAGAAATTTTAAGAATAAAAAGAATTTTAATTTGCTCTAATTATAGACCACCCGATGCAGACTTAAATTCCGTTCTAGAGTTGGATAGACAGGTGAAGCGTCTCATACGTCAAAATAACGAAAATTATATAATTATATGTGGTGATTTCAAAGTTCCCTCGATTTACTGGAAGACATATAGTTTCAAATATTGCGGCAAAGATAAAGAGTTGTGCGACACTCTACTCCACACATTCACTTATAATTCCTTACATCAATTAGTCAGAACACCGACCAGAGGAAACATCGTTCTAGATCTTTTGGCGACCAACCTGAAAACATCCTTAACGTAGCAACTGTGAACGGAATTAGCGATCACAGAGCAGTAAAAGCTAGATTCCATATTAGTACTGACAAAAAGGCACCCATAAAGAGGAGGGTATATTTATTTCACAAGGCGGATTTCGAAGGCTTAAAGCAAGAACTATTGACCTCGTATAAAAAACTTAGTGATATTAGTGAAAACCGTTGTACTGACTAGACATGGAATACTTTTGCGCAAACTTGGAGCAGACAGTTTTTTGCCGGACGTTCAACATATACTGCTAGAGATAACGTACTACGGTAGAAGTGATCACAGGAATAAAATAAAGGAAATTGACTACCGAACCGATAGATTCAAAATGCCATTTTTCCTACCTACAATAAGGGATCATAATAGTTACGATAGATAAATCACATGAAACTCCCACCCTTAATAGGTAGAGTAGAATTTTATTTTGTGCTTAATAACACCACATCATTACTAACTCTTCACACCGGTCGATTAGTCCGGCATTATTTTATTTTGTTCTTTGCATGAAGTAGCCTCTCGTAGTATTTATAAAATAACAGTATCAGTAATATTAACCACTAGATGTGTCTATAGCATTTCTCTGCATGTTTGTATGTTTTTACGTATCACTCTCCCAGTTTCTGGTTGGACTGCGCACTGTTCTCCTGACTGATTTTGGTCTGCGCCTAGCGCCAGGGGGAGCGTGCGAGGTTCTGATTTGTTGAGGGATGAGTGCTGCATGCCTGGTGTGGAATCACCCCGTGCTACACACCCTAGTGGTGGCTTGCAAGGTACATCGTAGATGTAGATGAAATATTTGTGCGTGATTATTCGTCTCCCGACATCAAGGGCAAGAACCCACGTAAAATCATATGCTCTCGGATTCCCCGCCACGCGGATAGGGGCCCGGTCATAACAGGTGGTCACTCTGATTCTTCCTTACTCATAGGATGACTCGTAGCCAACGCAGAATACAAAATGGTAGTTTCGTTTTTCGGTTTAAGCCCTTTTGTCTATTCATTGCACTAGGGTCCATAGCTGCCACTCCCATACCATTTGCCCCATCCTTTTTTCCCTCCTCTTCCCGCAGCCTTCCTCGAACCTGGGGTATAGGCGCGAGCCTGCAGATCTGAGGAGGAAGTTGGTCCCTGCGTGGAGGACCCGCGTACCACATGTCACATATTTTGGCATGTTCAACCCCGCTGTCGTGTTTCTATATCTGCTCAGGAATCGGCGGAAGGGACAATTACATTGCATCCGTCTGCGGAGTAATAATATTGAGTTATAATTTGCATATGCAATTCCAACATATTTGTCACTAGTTATAATAATAAAAATGTATTTTAGGTGAAATTGAGGATGCGGTACTAATCGCTATATGGGGCTATAAACACAACTTAGATGCACACCGTTGAGTGAGCATACTCATTGTCTCAATGTGTGTAAAGTGAAAGAGTTGAGGAGTACATCGAATAAAACACATTGAATGTATATGGAAGCAACAGAAATCTTTCATCGCCCAAGTGTAAGCTTTCTGCTTCTTCCAATATATGTACGGATAGTAAATAAATCTCGATTAAACAAAAGCAGGAGCCCTTATGTTTTATCTGTTCTATTTGTTTGCGCATATTTATGGACATACTTAAAAATTAGGCGTTAGACTTACTCTTACGTCGTCCTCTGTAACTGCTGGCAAGTTCACCGGATGACTTCACGCGACTCGTTTAAGATGCAAGAAAATTGCAATTGTCATTTCTTTCAGTGAAAATAATTGGTAGCACTAACTAGCTTTCACTGACAATGAGTAATACTAAAAATATAAGAATTACCAGTTTTCAATGAAATTTTGACATAGGGAATTAAAATAATCCACCATTGAAACTCGTGAATTAGTATTCCATATAATTCAGTATTAAAATATGTATCTCAAATAGTTTAAAAACTACACAAACGACCGTTTTCTATTTTTAAATTGTATACGATCAAAGAAAAAATTGCTATGTACAAGATATTCCGCTCTCTTCCATTCTTTGAATAGCCATCTTAAAAAGAGATTGCAGTTGAAATTAGAGAAGAAAAGTGACCGGTATAAAATGAGATATCCAGAGCAAAATCAGATACAAGTGGACTACGGGAACAGGATGTTGAGAGGGGGTATTTATAATACGTTGTTTACGTAGATAACATTTCGACTGTCGATAAAAATAAAGAAAAATAATTGTTAATGCATAAAGAGATACAGTGAACTCAATGGACTTAGGGAAATGGATCGTTCAATGGATGCGGATATCGGTTTGCAGATCACACCATTTTCTCTAATATCAAATATCTGGTACATTGTCCTAGACTCATATTATGTAAAACTGTTAAGGCCACGCTGCTCAGAATATTTTATTTTCCTGATATTTTGGAATTCAATTTACTATTGTTTTGGAGCCCCAAACGAGGCATAAAAAAATATTAAACTTTGAATCTTTTTTGGTGGCCATGTTTAAATAGCGCCGCGAGAATGGCTATGGCCAAAATAATGTTTTCGGGTAATTCTTACAACTTTCTTGTTTACGGAGATAGTCAAAATATAAAAAACCGTTGTATTTAACGCATGGCTATCTATATATTTTTGTAGGTTATGTACCAGGTGATTATTAAAAAAATTGCTTAAAATTTATACCAAAAATTGCGCTTCACTTCGTCAAAAACTATATTTTTAGCATAATCATTTTTGTTAAGGGGAGTAATCCTTTCTTTTATAATTTTGTCTTGCTGATCTATCCTCTGGAATATAATAAAACATTTTTTTCAAACGGTTCTTCAAATATGACAACTGGGAAAAAAGGTCAATATTTAAAGCCAAATATCTACAAAGGGAATAAAAATGAAATTCTCACATTTTCACTGAATGTTTGCCATTTAAATACAAACTTGAGGTTTAAAGTTGATGACTGAGTTGTCAAAGCTGATTAAATAATCGATTTTTCACATGCAATGCAGTTAAGTAAACGTTGTGTGAATCTTAGTTTTCTTATAATTCAATTTAGTAGCTTTTTTCAAATATTTATCTCTGAGATAAGTACCACTGAGAGTAGAAAGAACAAAGAATATTTTTCATTTGAGAAGTATTTGCACAAAAAAATAGCCTTAGGGAAATATTCTTCCATTCAAGTTCGGTAGTATATAAATTTAAATTTATTGTTAAACCTCTCTGCAGCTTTCCCTTGATTAATTTATGGTAAAGTAGAGGTTCTATAGTGTTTAACAACATATTGAGTGTCAAAGTATATAATGCTCCCAGTCTTGGTGGCGGTGGGGTAAGCCTCACCAACAAATCGGATGTTTTACGCTGAAGTCCCACCGTTGTGGGCTTTTCACTATATAAGGCATGGTCCAGAGTTTTCATCTAAACAATTGGAGCAATTATCATGAATTCTTCAGCATCAATCTATGAATGAACAAAAACTGCTTACACTTAAAACACATTTTCATTAAGTTTTTCATTGTCCATTGATAACTAAAGGTTAACATAAAACCATTTATAGCAGTTTTGCACGAAAGGGTTATGAGCGCAATCCTTTAAAAAATGATTTGTGTTTTAACGCCCAAATAGCTTCGTGACATTCATTATGAGATTAATATCACATGATATGGTGTGAGGACGCAAAAGTATACCTACTGTACTGTTCCATCGATAGGAGTAATATACCTTTAAAAATTTACTCATCAAATATATGATAATATTTGTAATGCATTATACGTTTTAACTTAAAACAAAATGGTTTTCAAGGGCAAGTTTTGTTGACACAAGTATTTTACGCAACATAAGGATTTATAGGCACAAGGAGTGTGATTGCAACGTCCTCAATACCCTTTTACATACAAATAAATAGTTTTAAGACATGATGCAGTCCATACGTAAATTAACTTTAAATATATGGTACAGCTGAAGAAGCTCCAATATGGTTGTGTTGATGTAAGTACTTTTACTTGACATATTGTTTTACGAGGCTCAAATCTGGTAATTGAAACATTCATGCTATGTTTTTATTTAAAAAGCAGTTGTTATCATCAGAATATGGCATTAAATACATCAATTGTCAACTATTACAAATGCGATATGTACAGCAGACGAAATCCGGCGGCCATATTAGTTGTAGCGAATAGCATGGTCTGGGGTACGCTACTTCTCGCAGCGCGCGTTGGGTCATGCTGTAGCGCACCTTCGTCGCTATAGCAGACATGGATGAAGTAAACAGCGCGCTGATGACTGTTTTTGTTATAATCACCAATGGCGATTGTAAATAAGGAATGTTTGTGCTTGATACTTCTGCAGTTGTACATTTACTTTGTAACCTTTTATCAGTTCCAGAGATATACCGTGGAGTCGAAATAATATTCGTAAAAATTAAATTAAAAATCTAAAACATTTTCAGCTGTCACAACTAGCTTCCATCAATTATAACGTGATTATTGGTAACTAAAATAATGCCACGGGGGCGCAACCAACATTTGTGTTACAAATGACTTTACCATGAATATATAGGTAGTGTGTTAAAAAGTATTTGGTATTCCTAGTCGGGCAGTATTTCCGGCAAGGAAAGCTAGCCTCAACCTCTACTTTAATTTGTTGAATAGTCCGTTGTATCACAAATTGTGATCAAAACTATGAATTTACGGCAAGCTAAATCTACACGTGTGAGCTAAATTTGAAGGAAGTTTGATGAGTGCAAGTGGGTGAAAAATCGATTAGCAATTTACACCCGAACAAACAGGCACACAAAGAAACTTTAATAAACCATGTAAACAAGAGCGAAGTCCCTCAGAGGAAAAGATTCATTTACCCTGAACGGGGCTCGAACTCAGAATTTTCGAAATTGCTCCCTGTGGGATAACCATTTCGACTATCCTGTGTCCCTGAAGATGTTTGTGAGCTTTGAATTAACAAGATAAAGAATATTCAGAGTCTACAAGCATCCACAGGGGTTAAGGACGCCTCGGTAACTTAATAGACTGAAGCTCACTCGACGTGATATCGAGGGGTCCGGGTTCGAATCCCGGTCCAGGCGAATTATTTTTTTCTCTGTGGAATTTCGCACCTATATGCTCTTGCGGTTTACTATCCAAAGGTAAATACCGTGGCTATTCTCAGTGTCTTCAAAATTTGTCGTCGGAAAAAAGCTATAAATAGTATTCACACGCGCTTTTCTATTACTCCGCGCTAGGTTTCAACGGGTAACCGTCCTTTTCAAGGTAAATTTAATCACAAATGACCGGGTATGCCTCTACCAAATGAGAGAGGAGGGAGAGGGGAGGGACGAGGGAGAGTCGAGGGTAAGCAATATCCATCAGCACAAACTTCGTGAATTTGGTGTATATTCCGCGTGTAACCCGTGATTCATCTCTTCGAAAAACTGATTGTAAACGTGTCAAACTGGTGGTAATGTGGTGTATATTTGGTCTATTAGTTGATATTTCCCAAGTAAACGTATATATTGACAAGCAGCGAATGATGGGACCATGTAGTTAATGTATTTTTCCCTAATATAAGAATGTCTACCTCATGCTATCGTGACATACCTGTGAAAATATTTCACTGAGATTTTTAAAAATGTGATTCACGTGATCCTTGTACATACCTGCTATCGTGGAGCGGGTGCTATTCCCACAGGTCCACCATTTCTTAGTAAATGGTGGGCACAAAATACCTTTTTTTACCCACCTTTGGCATAGCCTGTTAAGAGTACTTTATCTGATTTCAGCTACTAATGGTGCACATTATTCTAAGTATTATTTCTACGGTTCTTATTTACACGCGAAAACTATTAAAATTTTAATATATACATTCAGACTTCAGGAAAGTTGAGGGAAATATGTATATTAGTTCGATTAGTTCATTTTATGCGAAAAATTGACGCTTGATAAATATCGAGCATGACATCAATGATTTACTGGAAAGCATATATCATCAATGTACGCAAAAATACCTACCTGATTTAAGATTATTAGGAAAATGCGATCCGTTTCATCTAAAAAAATATATTGCCGTTTATTTCTACCATAATATGCCTCGCACAACCTACAGACACATTTCTCCATATAAAGCACAATGGTACTAACATGTCCAATAGAGTATTTGTAGCATCCCACAACTAATTGTTAATGAAATGAGTACATAATTATAAGGATATGAGGTGGAAGAAGAGCAGACTAGCTGAACTATAACTTTTTTTAAATTATCCGTTTCTGAAATTTTTTTCCACACGCCTAGTTTACGAGGAGTACAAGTCTTATAATTTCGAATCAAATCTGCCCATTTAATTCATATATATTATTCTTTGTGATTTCTTATTTCATAATATTTGAAAATTTCTTGCGTGCTAATAGGAGTAAAACTTTTTCATCCCAAGAGGTAAATTGTATCATGCAAGTCAGACAGTCTTATAAAAGCGATTGAATATTTTTTATTAGACATGGGAGTCATCATTAGAATTTCCAATATTTTTTCTGGCCTTCTGAATGACGCATTCATTTTTTTCTTCTATTTTTATAATAAGAAATCAATTTAACTTGATGAGAAATTATTTGAGAACTCAAATTACTTATTTGGCTATTTGAAGAATCTACTGAAATGATATAAGCGAAAGCTGTAAATTTAACAAACACTACAGTGATAAAGGATGAAAAATTAACCAAAAATGAAAAGAAATAAATCTAAAAGAACTAACACAATACTCAGTTATTAAAAAACAAAGCCTATGCCAACATTGGAAAAGAAAATAATAAAAAGTAAAATCAAAATAGCTAAGCAGAAGGAAACTACGAAAGCATTGAACTTCATAGCGATTGCAAGCGACCTAAGTGAAGTCCCGAGGGAGAATACTAACTTTCACCGAAATATAGGTATGGTATTATCCCTTGAAAATGACATGAAAGTGCCGAACCCGGTGGGGGTTAATATCATTAAATATTTGTGTGGAATATGCAAAGTTTATTTATTTCATTATTTTACCCACACTCCCGTGCAGGAAGGAACCTGTCGCGTAAATTCTCCTCTGACTAGTCGAGGTCGGAAAAGAGCTTCTGCGCTCGGGCCACGAATTTTCAAGGAAGACGTAAGAACGTTCTTCCATGTCTAATTGAAAAAGAGATGCTAATTTACTCTGGTCGAAACGAAGTCTCATATCGAATAACCCGCGAGAAGTTTGGATCCTGAACAGAAATATTAAATTCGCGAAGCATTTGAAGTACAAAAGAAAGACGACTGCATCGTTGGAAACTGCTACAGTTAAAAGAAATTGTTATGCAGCTGATGCAAGGACTGAAGTCTCTGGAGACTCGAAGGTTACACGCTAGGGTTAGATTTCATGAAATATTAAGATCAGGTGAGTTCCAGTACGAAACGGAGGATATTATTTTGACCTCGCGCTTTTTCTCTAGGACTGATAGAAGAGACAAAATAAGAGAGATACACTGCCGAACTGAGAAGTGCAAAATTCCTTCTTTCTACAGGCCATTAGTGGTTATAACAAAAACAACGAGGCACTAACTTAAGACACATCATTAACATGCATTTCGCCTATGACCTATCCACCCTCCTCTTCTCTATTCCCTTCATTTCAATGGCTGGTATCATAAGACCCCTGCTACGCGTGGCGGCTCCCAGGATAGCAAGCAGGCGTACTTGCTTCCGTACATATCATCATTATTTTCCTTTAGTGTTTTATATATAGTATTCCGTAATGTATGATAGTTCACACATATCAACATCAATTTCCGTTGTTTCCTCTGTTCTTGTGGGAAGATATTCTTCCGGATGTGGCCTCATAGGCTTGGTAGGATTACTTTATTCCAACTCTGATGAAATGTTATCTCTCCCTTAAGTTCTTACTTTTACTTCTCTCTCCTAATTATCAGGGATTCCTAGTTGGAGAAGGAAAAGCTGATGTTAGTGCAACATTACGGCCAACAGAATGTTCCATTGGAGCCATCAGCATTTCATCATGTTGGTGACGCCAATTCGAGTTCTCCACCGGGTCACAAACTGCATTTCTGCCGAAGTTTCAATGTACGAGTCGTCCATCGTCCAACATTTCATCATTCGTATGGGGAGTCTGATCATGAGTGACGTTATTGTTTTGTTTATCATGCCTTTAATTGGTTTTGCATTGCATTTTGACTTGTCCTCAATTCGGTCGCGTAACACGTGCTGGAGGCGATGAAATTTGTTCTATATATATGAGCCACACAACGATGTGCTCCAAACAACTACGTCTATACATGTAGTAGTATACAGTATCCCATTGATTGTAGTATGTGTAGTTCAACCGCGCTTTATTGTACATACGTCCTTTTTTGAGCGCTGCAGAATTTCTTGAATCTAATGCTTCCTCAGATGGAAAATAATTTTTCGTAGTGCGCTCACTGCATTGTCGTCCAGGATGACATCAATTGATGTTCGATTACTGTGCTGCTTGTTATCGTGTTACTTCATAAAAAATTAATAGTTAAATAATTTTGCGCACGGTTATTTATTTTAGACAATAGTGATAGCAACTCGTAGTGATTTTCAAGGTTATCAGTTACTGATACAAAGGTCAGGAATTAATTAGTAGAGAGGATAATGAATATGCTATTGGTTTTATCGTCATTGCTCGGTCCCACTATAGAGGCCGGAGTGATTTTTTTCTATTGCTACCGCGCATAATTTTCCATTTTCCGCGAAATTTGGAAACTCCAGTTGAATTTGGCTAATGAATTTTTGCTATAAAAACAAATTTCTATTCAACTCTCGCCTCCGCATGTGCCCCACGTGTATTCTCGCGTTTAACAACCAGGGTTCCGAAGCTCATAAACCTTCATTCCTTCATTACCAACTTCAAAACGCTCAATCAGTCATTCACATCAACTTCCTAGCTCTCTATGCTCTCAATCCAATTGTTTAGATGGGCCTCTCCGAAGGAGTTGGGCGGAATTCCAGCATATTTTGATGCAGCTATTTATGTTTTTAATTGTAAAAAGTCTCGAAATTCGCACTGATAATTTCCCGCCCTTTTAATTTTAGGTTTTTATTATTATTATAAATAGTAATAAAAAATCAAAGTGATTGGAGCGATTTTATTACGTACAGATTTGCTTGAAACGTTTCATACGTACTTTTTAGGGACATCTACGTACTTATAGACTAAAGTAAAAAAAAATGCATTTTAACGATTTCGTTTTTTTGCAATTCAATAATATTTTATAACGCCACATAATGGCTCATTGAATGTATTTCATAATAATTCGGTTACATGCGTACATATTTTATCCCAAACGAGAAAAAATACATTTAATATTATCTTAATGGTTTCTAAGAAACATTAAGGTGTCTCACAGGGTCAAAAGTTCGTAAAAGGATATTTAAACATATTTTTCGCCTAAATTTCGAATGCTGAATTTAAGTCATAGCCTTAAAGGCATAGCATGCAAAAAAATGTGAACTATAATTCCTGTATCATTTCCATTGATTATAACGTGTATGGTTGTTATAGAGATGATTACTCAAATGAAATGTGGCCCTAGGATGTTTTTTTTTAATTTCTTGAAAAATTATTAAAATGTGCACTTCATGACCTACGATTACTGCTGCTGCCACCTTGACGTCGGTTATGTTGGCAGCGCTGATTACCATGTGCTGTATTCTCCCGCCCTTTCCTCAGCTCCTTCGCGTACCCCTCCTTGACGTCACGCTTCGTGCAAGCGGCTGCCAGGAAGTTTCGCTTCCAGTATATTTTGCTGCGACGTGTTGCGAAATATGTAGTTTGATTTCTTCTCTCGTCTCTCTTTCCCAGTACGAGCAGGGAATGGAATGGGAAGGTTCAGTTCCATAAGGCCCGTTTAAGAGGCCCGATAAGGTAAAGGTTTCTATTCCCTGGTACGAGTCTCCATCCTTCCCTTGATGCCTTCTCCTTCCACCCACCCTCACATGACCCTGAAGTTGATCGTCCATCTGCCAAAGTCGTCCCCATTTCCTTACGTATCTCAGCTGCTCTGCTAATGCGCTAAAGAGCTCCTTCGAACTCGCTCAAGCTGGATTCACGTGGACGGGAAACGACGTGGGAAGAGGAGCGCGGAAAAGGGAAAACGCGGACAACGATATTTTTTCTCTCTTTATGTGAACGTATATCCAGTGATCATCATCGGCATTTTGCGGTAATTTACTCATCATTGTATTAACCTCAACTGGAAAATTAATTACTTGACCATGAATCCTAAACTGACCGTGGATATGTCGCAGTCACCTTATTTGCATGAAAGGAATTCGGGGTGATATTAATCTTTCAGTCACCAAATCTAATGGGAAATTTTTAAAACTATCTGGAAATGGGGGATATTTGAAACCATTATATACTGATAGTTCTTCTTCTTCTTTCTCGAATCCCCTTCTGCTGTTAGGCGTCAGGGTCCCTCAGCCACTTTCCAAATTCTTTCCTGTTTTTAGCGAGATGCTTCACCTCATTCAGGCTCTTTCCGCGCCTGACTGCCAATCTCTCCACATATTCTTCCCATTCCATCCTTGGTCGTCCTCTTCCTCACCTTCCCTCTGGTCTTGCCTCCCATCACCTCTCTTGGCTTCCTTTCCTCATTCATCTTAACCACATGTCCATACCATCTTAGAGTTTTTCTTTCCATCAACTCCACTATCGGGTCTTGCTGGAATTGGGCTCTGATTGTGGTATTTCTCACTCGATCTCTTTTAGTGCGTCCTGCTGCTCGTCTTTGATACCTAATTTCACAGCTTTGGAATGTGCTACTGTGTTTATCTAATAGGGTTAAGCTCTCTGTTCCGTATACCAATACTGGCTGGAAAATGGTTTTATATACTCTCATCTTTGTCTTTTCTGATTTTATCCTCTTTTCCACAATTGATTTGCTAAGCTGATAATACACCTGGTTTGCTTTATGGATACTGTGGCTTACTTCTGAGTCTGGCCTTCCATCACTAGTAATTTGTGTCCCCAGGTATTTGAACTTGTCAACCTGTTCTAGTTCTTGCTCTTCCCACGATATGTTCAGCCTTTCCTGCACCTTATTTTTTGACACTGCCATAACCTTGCTTTTCCCCACATTCATTCTCATTCCATGGTCTCTAATTGATTAGCCCATTCTTCCACTGCTGTTTGCAAATCTCTCTTATTCTTGGCAATCAATACAATGTCATCTGCATATACCAGTGACTGAACATAAACAGGCCTTAACCTATAATTTCCTATCTTGCACCTTGGTGTTCTTCTTTTGCATTGTTTATGTATCTGGTCCATCAGAATGATGATTAGTAGAGGACTGAGGCTGTCTCCTTGTTTGACACCTTTCCTCATAGCAAACTCTGTCGACGTTTTTCCAGCTATTCTAACCGCTCCTTTCACATTTATGTATAGACCTTTAATTATTTCGGTTAGGTCTACAGATACCCCTATTTTTCCTAATGCTTCCCGTAAGCTGCATCTTGGAACAGTGTCAAAAGCTGCCTGTAAATCTAAAAAGGCTTGGCAGACTGATCCATTTCTGTTGATCTATTTGTCCATCACTTGGTGCACTGTAAACATTTGATACTGGGTTTGGGGATTTGTCCTGATGGCACATTGTTCCTCTTCAAGTTCTTCCTCAACCTCATTTCTGCGTCTTATTTCAAGAATTCTAGTATATACCTTCAAAGCGACGGAAGACAGACATATGGGCCTATAGTTGCTGCATTGAGTAGTATTTCCTTTCTTGTAGATTGGTGCTAAAATATTCACTTCCTAATCCGCTGGGATCTTTTTCACCGTCCATGCTCTTCTGCATATCTCCCACATCCAATCAACCACTGCATTTCCTCCAAACACAATCATTTCGGGCGCCAGGCCATCAGCACCTGCTGCTTTACCCAGTTTTATCTTTTCTATTGCTTCCTCCACTTCGACGCGTGTTATTTCTTCTCCGTTTCCTCCTTCTCTTCGTGGGTTTGGTTCTATTTCCGTTATTTCTACTTGCTCCTGGTGACCAAAAGTTACAGCACAGTGATTACGCCATACTGTCAGCACACTGATAGTTGTGGGATATTATTTTTGTGAATGCTTGTGATACAGGTTGCACATATCTGAAATTCCAATTTCGGAACCGGAACAATATTCCTGATTAATATTATGCTTTTTGTACTGTCAATATTGGTAAATGATTTTAAATCATTTTAAAACCAAAGTCTATCACAAGCATCGCAAGGATGTCCAAATTCATTATTAATAAATTGCTTTATAAACTCTTTATTTTCCGACAAATGTGTTGAGAATGAGTTGTACATTATTTGCTGTTGTGGTTGTGCTTGTATTAGAGGTTCGTTAATATTATTTTCGTTTGACATGTCTTTTTCATTCCGCCGTTGAACGAAATCGTGCACAACATTATCAACATTTGAATTTGACTCGCCCCGATCCTCTCCTCCATCAATCAGCATAGCCGGAATATGAAGATCTGGAGATGGTCCTCCACTTTCAGAATTAGGATAGGTAATGTCTTTCCGCGGTATAAATGGCACCTCTCTCGTAGAGGGACCTGCTATTTGCGAACAATGAATTATACGATCTCTCTTGGGAATGAATGATAGTTTTGGAGGTCCCCGCTATTTGGCAATCATTAATTTCCATAGTTTGTAGTAAACATCGGTCCCTTGTCTCTCCCTGTAATTTTTAGAACGAATTTTAGCCAGGCTATTTCTATGAAAAGCATCTTCATTTCCTACCCAATCTTTATTCTCGACATCAGCTTTTTTCTTAGCACGATAACTTCTGGCATATTTGGCTATTTTCCTCTTGTTTTCCGCTTCCTGTGCACTCTGATGAATACATTCTTTCTTTCTTGCGCGGTAATTACTGGCATATTCAGCATTTTTTTCTCTTCCGATCCAAGTTAGTTTTTTCCAATTCGGGATCAGCGTCAATTCTTGCCAATTCTTTCTTTTTAGCGTGATAATTTCGGTCATATTCGGTTTTCTTCCTCTTTCTTTCATCTCCCTGTCCTGCTGTTAAATTATTCAATTGTAAAATCTCATCCATTTCGTCTATTGTTTCATTACCCTTTTGATCTTCTTGCCGCTCTCTTCCACTTTCTGCATTTTCTGACATTGCGGATTCAACACAAGTTGCGTTGCCTTCATGACGTTTGTCCATGTTCTCGTGCCTACAAAAGAATTCCAAATTAATAAAATTTCTCGGTATATCAGATCAGGCGCCTAGGTCAAATTTCCGAAAGAAATTCTCATTAAACCCATATTTTATGAAAAACCATTTTTCCCACACAAATTTGTCGAAAAAAAAAACTTTTTGACTAGATCAGAGCAAAGTCTGAAAGAAATTGTCAAGAATTGTTCCAAAAAAAAGTTTTCAAACAGTAGCCTCCACCACTAGGATTAGATCCTTGGACTTACGGTATGTGGGACGACGCCATCTTACTCAATTAGAAAGGGAGTGTTCTCTTTACATTCGGCATGCTAAGCGGGGCCCCGTAAAATGTGTCTGGCGGTACGTGACGCGAGTTTGCTCTCTTTCCCCCATGCCAAAAGTGCCCAACGGGCCAACAGAAGTTTTACACTTCAAAAATGAGTCAAGTTAGAGACTTATGTGACTATATTTATTTAATCACTGAGGAAGTTTATAATATACATCTATTTTCGTGCCATTAGCATTATAACAAATACTTCATACTTCTTACCGACGCTGAAATTACAAATATGAATTCCGAAAATGGTCTCCAATTTGACCAGGGAAATAACTATCCTGCTCAAACTAGGTTCGTGACCATTGCAGAGGTGAGGGAAAGGGGGTTGGTAGAAAGTGGGATAGGGAAGAGGGAGGGAGGGGAGAGAGCGAGAGGGGGTGGAGGAGGAGAGACGGTGGGTGGGGAATTGTGCGCATGGGACGAGGGGCGAAAGGAATCCTTAGCATATCTGTTTACGTGAGTCTTCTACGAATCCACCCTCCCCCACCGTACCTCCCAACTCCCCCCCCCACTCGGACAAGGCAATTTTTTAAGTCAAAACGGCGCATAAACACAAGTTTGTATGTTTCCTCGACTATTTATTAAAAAATATTTTATTACTCCGCGCAGTTATTGTTACAGATCGCAAAAAAAACAGTCGTGAAGGCTCTTTTGCAGCTAGCTTGACTCACTTTTCCACGCAGTGGAAAAGTGAGTCAAGTTAGAGACTTATGTGGCTACATTTATTTAATCACTGTGAATGTTTATATAAAATATATCTATTTTCGCGCCATTAGTATTATAATGCTTACTTCATACTTCTTACGGACGCTAAAATTAAAAAAAAAATTATTATGGTCTCGATTATGACTAGAAAAATATCCCGCTCAAGCTACGTGAAGATTGCAAGGGTAAGGGAAGGGAGGGTGGGTAGAAAGTGGGAAGGGGAAGAGGGATGGAAGGAGCGAAAGGGGGAGAGTGGTTAGGGGAGGGGAGAGGCAGTGGGAAGGGATGCAGTGGACGAGGGGCGAATGAGATGGCATTTTTTCACGCGAAACTTCTCCGAAATCAAGCAGCAGGGACCTACACTCCCCCCCCCCTGCCCTTATCCCCCCCTCCCCCGCTGTCGGACGGGGCCTTTCTTGCTCATCGCGAGGTATTGGGAGCCATCTCCTTAGGCGGGAATTAAAATATCGCGCTACTTTTTTTCGGCAGTTTTTTCTGCTCGACTGATTTTTCGGACGTTTAGAACGGAGGCATTTTGTTCATGCTTACATGACCTTGTGTATTATCGACGCCATGAAACGAAATAAACTGGCGGTCTATATTTTCGAGCCACCTCTATTGTATTACAGTGTTGACAGCAGCGCATATGTTTCACTCCGTTTCACATCCCTTCAATCCGCGCTCTTTGGGGGGATTTGTTTGAAACACTCGTAACTAAGCTTATAATGTATCTAAGGAGTCACATGGTACAATAACGAACGGTTCGAGATTTTGTTGTGTTTGAATCACTCTTGAAAATCTCACGCAGCCTTCCTGATCGAGTTTCTCTCATTGGAATATTGTTGATCGTGTTAAAAAAAATCCTGATTAATGGCGCAATAAACAACTTATTTGAGCTTAACTTATGAATCCGAAAGGTTCTAAATCACCAAAATATCGAACCGTTTTATTTATTTCACAGGATTAAAAGAATTATGAGCATAGCACGAGTAGTTGCCCTTTTCGTACATAAAAATAAAAAAGCATAAGAACATCATTCATTCATTCATTACAGTAATCCACCGGTTAGAGGTAGGTTGTGATGAAAGTCAGAGAATATCCAACGAACTCTTACACGTGCCGTGCCCTTTCTACCTCTTGTATTTCTTTCTTCATCTCAGCATAAGTCCTACCTTTCTTCATCCCGTCCATAAAACCGATTCTCTTCCTTCCCCTTCCCCGCTTACCCAACATCCTTCCCTCTATCACGATCTTCAGCAAACCATCGTCCCTCATTACCCCTTCCAGCCACCTACCCTGCCTTCCCCTAATCTCATCTATAAGTTTCCTATCCTCGCCCACCATGTCAAGCACTTCCTCATTTGTCTTCCTTTTCGTCCAACGCACCTTCTCCATCCTCCTCCACACCCACATCTCAAAAGCCTTCAGCCTATTTTCGTCTTCCTTTCTCAAGGTCCACGTTTCCGCCCCATACAACGCCACACTCCATATCAAGCTCTTTACTAGCCTCTTTTTTACATCCTTACTTAAGGTCCCCGTCATCAGCTCCCTTCTATTATTGAACGCTTCCTTCGCTAGCGCTATTCTCCTCCTAATGTCTTTGCTACTATGTCCTCTTTCTTCTAGCGTACTACCCAAGTAATTAAATTGTTCTACTTGCTCCAGTTTGTGACTTACTACTCTTATCACCAGCTTCGCTTTCTTTGTCCTACCAAATCTCATTACTTTTGTTTTCCTATTATTTATCTTCATTCCGTATTTCTCACACTGCTTTTCCAGTGCATCTACTAAAGTTTGCAGTCCTTTCGATGACCGACTGACCAATGCCTGGTCGTCTGCGAATCTAACCGACTTTATCCACTGGCCTCCTACTTTCATTCCCACGTCTAGCTCATCCCATGCCTCTCTTACCATTTCCTCAGCATAGATGTTAAAAAGTAAAGGCGACAACGGGCACCCTTGCCGCACCCCGCGACCTATAACTGCCCACCCTGATTCACCGTCCGCTACCCTTACCTGAGCCCTCTGCCCAATATATAAGTTTCGGATGAGTCTCCTATCACGCCAATCTATTCCTATTTTCCCCAGTATCTGCATTAGTTTCTCCCAGTTTACTCTGTCAAACGCCTTTTCGAAATCTACAAAACAAGCGAAAACATACTGATTATGCTCTATGTTTCTATCTATAAGTGTCCTCATTACCGCAATCGCATCTCTGGTTCCCCTCCCCTTCCTAAACCCAAATTGGTCATCGCCTAAATAGCACTTTGCTCTGCTCTCCAACCTTCTATTTAGTATTCTAAGCAACACTTTTGCTGCGTGCGAAATTAAACTGATTGTTCTATACTCCTCGCATTCTGACGCTTTCTTCTTCTTCGGGATAGGTATTAATACTGTTTTCACGAAATCATCTGGCCATACTCCTTCCTCGTAGATCCTGCGAATAAGTTCGAAAAACGATTTTCTCCCCCTACTACCTACATTCTCATACAATTTGGTATCTCCCAGTGTCACTCGGCATTTTCCATGTGTACCTACGCCTGGGGTGATGTTTAAACCAAGTGTTTGTCACTACTAATTTATTTCTCCTACAAAATTTCTTCTACTTGCTCGTACACCTCTTCCACCTCTTCCTCCCTATGGTTGCTCGTAGGCATGTATACCTGGACCAGTACGAAATTCGTCGGGCGTGCTTTTATTTCTACCACTAGTATCCTGTCGTTCACCTGTTCAATGTTTACCACCCTCAGTCCCAGCTTTGTGTTCAGTACCATGCCTACCCCCCGTTGACTCTCATCTCCCCCACTATAGATCACCCTGTAGTTATCACTCCAATAGTCCCCGCTATCCTTCCATCTAACCTCGCACAATCCCAAAGCATCTATTTTTCCTTTTTCCATTTCCTGCTTAATATTTTCAAGCTTCCCGGCCCTCATCATGGTCCTTTCGTTCCAAGTTCCTATTTTTTCCTATGTTTTCCTCCTCCTCTTCCTCTTTTTCTTCTTCTTCTCCCTTCTTTCCCTTGTATCTTCTGATGATGATTCTGATTCTGTGCAAGGATTTCGTGTGATGACGACCGCGGAGGCCTTGCCTCCCCCGCTGCCGGGCACGACACCCGCCCTAGTGGGCGGCGTCCCGTAGTTGCCAGTAATCAATTCTCTTTGGATCACTTTCATGTTCTGGGAAGTGATAGTTGAGAGGTATCCCACGCGACTCAACGGTATTTTTAACGTGACACCATCACTGAACTACCTTTCGTCTGGCTCCTACCCTTCGACCTATCTGGCATGGGTGGCCCTACCAGGAGCAATGTACTTGCTCCTGCCAGTCCAGCTCTAGGGGTCATTGGAACGCACAAGCCCTTCCACCACGTCTAGGTCGTAGTTCAAGGAAGAGATAAGAACATCGTGATTTAAAAATAGTTCGTTATTGTATGCACCGCGCGATCAACAAAAGATAAAACAAAAACTAATTTAAGGTGAAATGATACGGTAACTCAAAAAATATAAGCACTAAAATACTACTTAAGCAGAGAAATAATGACAATGACGCGGGAATAAACTATACAGAACATAAAGTTAATACTATCCCTAACTTGAACTATTGACAAAATATGAAAAGCTAACCTACGAAAAATTTATGAGAAAATTGAAATTACTAATTGAAGAAACTACTGAAATAATGTAAGCACAAGTTAAAAAATAGGAAAAACTACTGCGAAAAATATGAAGCTTTAGCCTAAAATGAAAATGAATAAATTCAAAAGATTAAACACAACTCTGTACTATTCAAGAAGTAATGCTACCCTAATCATAAAAATATAAAACTAAAACGAAAAATTGAAATGGCTAAGTAGAAGGAAACGGCAAAAGCAGTGAGTTTGGCAGCGAACGCAAGCGATCTGAATGGTCACTTTCTCCCAAAACCCCCAGCGAGCGCCGTTCACGAAAATAAACTCGTCCAGGTCAAAAAATGGTTTCTGCGCACGGGCCACGAGCTTTACGTGATCGGAAATATCTCGAGAGTTCCAAACGCAATACCCTTGGTTTCCAAAGTCTTTCCCTAATCAGTAGAAACAGCGCAAGCAGCAGTCTGAGGTCGAACGGGTCGTATTGGCCACTCGGTTGTCTCTTCGCCGCGGCGATAGTCCCATTCGCCTCTCGGGTGATATACGCGCATACGACCTGCCTTCTCACAACCCCAGCTCCCCAAAACAGCTCAACCCTGCCACGTCTCCTTTTTTGTTTACCTATACTCCCCTCCCTTCCTGGAATCTCCCCCTCCTTGAATCTTCTGCCACCCCCTAAAACCCTCCCCTACCATTGAAGCTAGATATCAGAACACGTGCGACCTGGCAGCAGTTCGTCTTTCGTTTTCATGCGGACATGATATGAAGTGAACGTCGTTGTGGCTGTTCACGTAAGATATGAAGATTCGTGTATCCTGTAATATTCATCGAAGATCTGAGCTTGCTGCAGAGAATTTTAGCACAGTGTGTTCCAGTTTTACCTTGCTATTTCGAGTTAAATTTGAACAAGTGATGATTTTAGGAGAGGATACTTAACGCGAAGCATCGACTCCTTGGACGACGGCATGGTCTAACTACGCGTTTACACACCCTTCTATCTATGGGTAGGTACTATTATTTTATGGATTTTTAATTTAATGATAAAGAAATCTTTGTGTTATAGTGTTGTCCAAGAACACTATATAAGGACATTGCTCTTGGTGCGCTTTTGACCGTCTTTTGCTAAAATTTACTGTCGCAATTTAATAGGATTTCGGAACTTGCCGATAGGTGTTACTGATGCGAGGCTCGAGGCATGTTTACGGTCAGTTTTGCATTGCTGGGAATAGAGATTGGTGAGTGTTTGTGCAGTTAAACGAGGATAATTTGCTTCAAATGGGTTTGCGAAGTTGTTTTGTGCCGGGGTACTCTACAGGACACTCGAATACAAATAGGAGGAACAAGGTTCTCGGCATAAAGAACAAAAGCTTATTTTAGTGTATGCATTCCTTCATTTGCTGCAGAGATAGACTGCATCCAGTGTTTATATTTCCTTGTGCCTCCAACAATGCGTACATTAAAGTGTGCCTCCCGTCCTTTGGCATTCCCATTGTATGCACTTCTTCATTTGGTGCAGAGAGAGACCGCATTGTGTTTATATTTCCTTGTGCCTCCAACATTGCGTGCATGAAAGTGTGCCTTATTATCTGCCTGCTGCCTATCTTTACTGTTTCTGTTGCCGTGGCTACATTCATGTTGTTCAAATTGAGTGCTACTGAGGTTTTCGTCTTAGTTACCTAAAATCTTAGTTACCGAAAGGCTTCACATAGCCTTTGAATAGGACAGAGGTTCTAGATACATGTTTTCTTATTACAATGAAACTTCAAAGGTAGATTTTTCATTTTGAAGTGATAAATAGCTTTAACAGGGACCCCTGCTTCATACTTAAAATGGTAGAATTATCATTTTGAAGTGATAAATAGCTACGACAGGGACCCCTGCTTCATTATTTGAAACTAATATAGCAACTTTGTATCATATTATGTGATACAAAAATTTAACATGAACGTTTCCAGTTTCAGGGACTTTTTTGAGCTAAAGTTTTGCATTTTCATTTGAACTGCATCCTCTACAATATATTTGATTTGATATTTGATCATACATTTTTATATATATAATTATATACAATTATTTCATATTTGATTTTTTGCTTATAACGGATTCCAATTTTTTTAGACATAGATTAAGTTTCCAAGGATTCTAATGAAAGCAATCAAGTGACTGATACGGGTTTTTTCAACACCTAAAGGAGTATTTTGCTCGCTTCCCCATAGAAGTAATAGATGGACCAGGCTAATCGAGGCAAGGAATTCACAATGATTAATTGGCTTTATCAATAGTTAATTTATCAAAAGTCATGACGACTTTTGGTACAAATAACCTTGTTTTGATATCTGGCCGGCCGGCCGGCCGGAAGCATAATCTTGAGAAGGTATTCTTGGTACAACTAGATATTATGATGCCATAACATGAAAATGAACTTCATTACTCTTCTGTGTGTTTACTTGTTCTTTCTATATACATTTTAATGTTCTATTACGCCCTACAAATGGGAAGTGGTTTGGAATCATAGTGATTGTCATGGCATAAATCAGCTGATTTCGCTAGCGGCGTAATCGAAATACGTAAATTGACAAATGAACTAGCTTTCAAATTATTTGCATTAATTATTATCTTAATGCACTGTTTGTGAATGTCTTAATCATAAATTAGAAATTTTTGGGCGAATTATGGAATAAGAACCCACCGATCACATCACCTAATTCTGTAGGCCCTTGGTGTAAATGATTTCTGTTTCGCGATGTTCTGGAGAGTTTTCTATTCGATGGCTCTTTACTTTAAGTACATAAAACTACTATCAAATGTCCTGAAGTATTACTTGCAGAGTTACTCATTATACTTCCGTTCAGGAGAAGAAATTGGAAACTCAAAAATACATATAGTTAGACATGTATCCGTCTGCTGCATGCCTTACCGCCGATTGCACTGCAGCATGTAGTCCAACGTAAAACTGCAACTTTTTCGCGGCCATTGGCAATACGATCGAGACAGAAGATAGCCGTCCTTATACAGTGTTCTTGGCCTTGTCACTTATGTGCCGAATGTGGCACTTTTTTATTCTCTGGTATCGTTCTCCTGCATTAAACTTACATTTGGTCCCATCTTTTTCAGTCGCAGCACTTGTTCTTCTATGGGATGCAAGTTGGGAGCGCTGAATGGATCAAGATAATTCGTCTTACTTCCACGCGACAACTCCTGAGGCCTCAGCGTTCACCTTTGCTGTTAGACACGATATTTTTACCATTGGCGGGAGAACTCGGTGGACTCCAGTGCCGAGTTTTTTTGTTCACGGGACACCAGCGTGCTCATGAGGGGCAGGCAGACAGGGGCGTGTGGTGAAAGAGCATGATGGATTCAAAAGGTAACCATTTTGGTGTATTGAATTCTTATATTTTTTGTAAATCTCGCCAAATCCATCGGAGTAAACGTGTATTCTTTCATTTATCGCATTACTGAAATGAGTTATTCTGCTACCCAATTGTGAATGAAAACTTGAATTTGAATTTCGTCACATTTTCAGTAATAACCAGAGGACTGGCTGAGGAGACAGTCGAGAGGGCCGTCAACCTTATCTCTTCAATGGAATCCTGGTAAGGAATGGGTGCATTGATCTTCAAGAACCCTCATGCTCGCTGCCAGCGTTTCGATGGGCTACGGTCGAGTCAGCCATGTGGCGCGTCCCACAGGAAGGAAGTTCATTGCTAGTGGGGACTCTGGAGACTGGCTGCCAGCGTGAAAGTAGTGAGTACCTTCCTCTTGGTGACTTTCCACGTATATCATGCTGTTTGACGATAAATATCTCTGTGGGGTTAACTCTCATGATGCAAAATGTTCTTAGCTGTGGGGCGTGTGATAATTTTAAGCAATCGTAACTATTGTAACAGGCTGCACTTATTTCAACAATAAAATTTCTTGTTTCTCATGACGATTACCTATGGTAGAATTACCAGACGCGGTTGCTAGGATCTTGTGCTGCGGCGTATTTTACTGATCAGAATCATTAAGTCAAGTTATTAAATTGACACGACGTTAGTTTTGAATACTCTTGGGGTAAAAAAGAGGGCAAAGAGCTAGTGTTTTGTAAATTCCTTGGCTTGGTAATGAAACATAATCACGGGTATTAAAGGGAACTTCATTAAATTAATTTCTACCTTTCACTTTGCGCACTAGTTTGATATGCGACCACGGTGGACAATCAATGTCATTATTACCGATGATAGCAGGGAATGCCGAAAACATGGTCGAAAATATAGAATTGAGAAATGTGCGAAGTTAATATTAATTTTATGAAATGTAACCATTCCATGATGCGACGTTGGAAATATTAGCTTTTATTTAAGGAGACGGGAAAACAAATGTTAAATATCGGAATTATTAAACGTGTAATGACTCTCGTATCCGTAATGAATCTGAGAAATATCAAACTTGAAGCTATTCAAAGGTTTCTCGATCCGTTTGTCGAAGTGCAAATAACTGTAAATGATCCGAGACTAGCATACGTGCCTAAATTAAAAAGTTTCGAGCCAAGTCCTAAAGGATATCGTAGACCGGTGTTGCTGTTGTTTTTATCTAAATTAGTTTCAATAAATATCTACCTACCGCTCGAAACTAGACACTATATTGTGGTGAAATTTGTTTTCGCGGTAATTTGTGCTTATTCAAATTTCAGATACATATTTGTGTATAGTCTTCTCAGTGCAAAGTGCCTCAAATTAATCTTAATAATTTGATCCCTGAATCTCCGTCTAACCTTTTAAGAATAATATTGTCGATCTCATCATCTGTTTATTAGTTATTAATAACTCTTTTAGTTTTAACCTAATTTCGCGTAAACTAGTCTTGTTTTTTGAAGACTGAAACCATTAATTCATGAAAGGGACTATTTGCGTTAATTAAGAAACACATTGGGGTTATGGTTACATAAGAGTAGGTACCTCTACCGAAAAATGTCTTGTGAAACTCGTATGACGATTAGGTACTAGAGAATTTGCCATTCACTATCGTGTGCCGGAAATGTTAATCAAATGAAGTTTGTTACTCTGGGTCAGGGATGATGGCATTTGTTATAATGTTTTGCCTTGAGTACTTGAATTAGGGAAACTGGTACAGTTAATGTTACATGGATCTATTTAATGTAATTGACAGCATACGGTTTGGAGAAGTATTTTTCTGGAATTTGTTGGGTATAAGAAGGGAAAAGTCTTACATAGTTTAATCAAGATGGATGACCTACAGAAAGTGGCGATGACATGTCGTTCGCATTGGCTTTCTTCGCTCATGACTAACGCAATATCTAATTGTTAAGAGTGAATTGGCGGGTGAAATGGTTCTTTAAGCAATCGTTTATTGAAATGCTTGTAGATACAAAATGTCGGTGATAATATGCAATCTCTATTTCATAGAGCAAAAATTAAACTTTCGAAAAATCGCTAAGCGCTGGTGCTGCATGCGCAGATGGGATAGTTCAGTCTAATTTCCCGGTAAGTTAAAGAAATTCAATCTTATAGTGTAGGTATTTCACGTGCGTGGTATTTTGGACAGGATGAACAAAAAGGATGCTTAAGCGCGGAGGTTTATTTAATGCTGCGAGGATGTTGGAAGGCTGAACAAGAACATTCAAGCCAATGTCATGGGTGAATATAATGTTCGTATTTGTCTAACCATTGGCTTTTTTACTCCGGGAAGAGCAAAACGAGATGTTAATTGCATTGTAGTTTGCAGCATAAGCTTTTGAGATAAGATCGGTGCCGGTGTTGTATTACCGCCAAGCGGGATTATTTAGTTAAATGACCGGACGAATTATTTGTAACAGCTGTGGCAATTTTTTGCCTCAAGTGGGAGATATTGCAGCCGGAATTGCCATTATTAACTTAGGATAATCCACGAATTGTTTCATTTAGTGTTTATTTTATCTCTAGTGACCTCTGCCTACTTTGTATGGGAACAGGCGTACGCCATTGGAGGTATAGAGTACGGATCTATAGCTCTCGCAAAAGTCACTGGCGCTGTGGGCGATTTTGGGGCATGGTTTAAGCGGGGTTCACATGGACGGAAAACGTCGCGGAAACGCAGATTACGGTAAAGCGGATAGCAAATCACAGGTCGCCGGAATGCGATGGGGTGGGGCAGGTGGATTGGGCGGAAAATTTTTTTTGTTTTCCGCGTTCCGCGCGCGGAATGTACCGTGAAAACAAATGCATAGCTTTTTCCGCCGTGGTTGCGGGAAAACAATTCAAAATCTCAGAACCAAGAATTCTATTATATTCACTCATTGCATATGATATGCACTTTTAGTGATGTAAATTATTCTATAATTTTCATTTATAAATCCTTAACTTTAATTAAATATTACGACACAGTTCTAGTATTTTAACTTTGTCCCCGTCAAGTAATTTCTCGCCGAAGTAAATTAATTTTATAGTTCCGAAAATACGAGACCTATTGTGTTACAGAGAATGATATATATTCTTGAATGTTTTTTTTTTATTAATTTTACTCTTCATTGCTTCAGAATCAGGCGTTTTTCTTCAAGAAATGCTTGTAGATGAGAGCCATGCTTACTTTCCCTTTTTTCGCCGTTCCCTGTGCATGCACTTCGCAATTTCTCATCCTTCCTCCCCATTCCTATTCCTTCCTCCCCATTTCTTTATTCCGCTCGTCCGCTTTTCTGTCTCCGCACTCGGCTTTCCGCATTGCTTTCCGTCCTTGTTTCGATAGGGTAGTTTCCTATTTTTTATTGTTTTAATCGAAAGTTTATAACTCCTGGAGTACGTACTTCAAGCCGTTCCATTAAAAAATAACGTCGAGTATTTTCCTGATCAATTAAAAAGTGAAAATTTGCGACGGCGCGAAAACGCGACGGCTTTGCATTTGCATTCCGGGTAAACCTAAGTTTGACGTAATGTTGTGACTCCTATCCCAGCCGCTAGTTAATACTGCGAACACCGCTAACAGCTGTAAGCTGCAGACAATCACGCATTCCGTGAAAGATATGACCCTGATATGAACGAGTATCGGAGGAACGCTCTTCAAACTAAATGAATTTGATTTCGTTACGAGATGTGAGAATCTTATTTTAAATTTTATTAAACTTAATTCTGCAAGCCTTAGATTTTTTCAACGTGAAGTTGGTACTTATGGAACGAACGTAGATAAATCATTTGGCCCACATTTAATTACAATTATTTCCCGAACTTGCTATTCCATTCCGTATCATGATGAGTCGTATTTTCGCTACAGTTTTCTGCTTTGCATATGCGGAGTGTATTGAGAGCGTAAATAGTATGAAAGTTATTACACTGTATTCTACAAAACAAGCTTTGTCAAGGCGTCATTACTATAACATGAAATGAAGCGTAAAGGCTGAGGCTCTTCAACACAAAGGATGTCAAATTCTCGAAGCACATTATGTAAGAGTATTCATTAAATATGCGTAATCAACCGTCTCCGTAGATGGGCCTTAGACCCGTGATTCCCTGCGATAGCTGATTCACAGAATATGTCCCTATGACTGATGGTAGCATGTTTCCGAGCAGAAATAAAACTTATAAGTATTGCTTGATGCTGCAATTTCATACGACAACAATCATTGACTGCAAGAAAACATACATCGCGGTACCATTGAACGAAAAAAAGAGGATTTTGTAGTTTAAAGCTGCCAGGAGAGAGTACCTCTCCATCGACAGAAACGCTCGCTTCTATTGCTGCTCAGATCATTTTAAAGTTAGTGTTCACGTAAGTATTTCATTTTGTAAAATAAAACGGCTCTTGATCTAAAGAGAAGGTATTAATTTAAAGAGAAGTTAAACACGAGTAAACACAATAGTATCATAATAAATTGCCGTAAACAACATGTAATCTTAAGCCCCGGGGGTCGAGTTGGCGTGGTGGATCAAGTACTGGTTTCTGCGCGAAGGCCCCGGTTTGAAGTCCAGCGTTAACGGAGGCTCTTCAATAGAATATCTAACAAATTTGGATGCTACATGGAGAGGACCTCATGTTCAGCATTCTGTCCGTTGATGAGATGTAATTAAACCATGGTCTTCTTGGTGCCATTCGTTAAGAGAAGGCTACTGCCAACACCGGGTATCTCTCCATTCTTCCTCAATTCCCAAAATAACTCTCCATATTAACCTACCCACTTGTCCCTAAATTGTGGCAAAATGTAATCTAGAGTATCAGAGCTCTTCATTGAATACAGTTTTTCCATTGTTCAGTTCCTAACATTGCCTGAAATGTAATTGTGATACGCATTTGCACTTTTCTGCTTGCATAAGCCGCCAATAGTGTTATTATTCCATGTGAATTGTAGAAAATCCGACATAATGCGCGGAAATGTCCTCAGCTTTCCGTCGCCTCTCCTGAAAAACAAACCAAACAAACCTCTCAACTCCTTTCTCCTCAAATGATTCGGCATGCCACCGACCGGACTGTCAAACAAGAATTTATCACAAAGGCCATCTATTCTCTTGTGCAGTACAGCGGGGTGCTTCTGATCAAGTGCAACTTGCCAAATGACAACGTCGCAGAACCTTCAGGCTTAACTCTATAGCCTCCATATCACTCAAGTTGCACTTGAGTGGGCATCAATTTAACATCTACCGGTATTTATTTAAATACATGAATTAGCAACACATTCACCTGAGCCCCAGTGTCAACCTTAATCTTCACACTTCTTACCCCAATAGAAACAGCCTCATGGAATTCATTAGATTTGTTACAAGCTTGAACATTCACATAAACTGAGTTAACATGCAGCTTGATCGAATCACATGACACTGACGATACGTCAGAATCGGTGTCATACTCGTTAACTTTTCTCGCCCGCCTTTTTAGCAGACCACACTAAGCACACCTCTTTCCATACGCTGGGCACTCACGTGGGCCATGCGTCGTCGGACACCGATTGCAGCGAAATTCACTTTTCCCTTCGCATTTTCCCTCATCACTTCTGCTTTATGTAACACATTTGGTGCCTTTAACCCCAAGAAAATTTATCGCCGTTGACACCACGTCGACCCAAGCTTTCTCACTTACGGAGACGTCCGTCGAATACCTTATCTGCTTCACCTGGGGGCGGCTCTGGTCGACTGCTCTGCAGGGCGCTGCCGCCTTCGCCAGGGTCAGTTCCTCCAACCGCGGCATAGCCTCCTGGACCACCTTATCACGAATCCCAAAGACAATCCTGTCACAAAGCATGGACTCCTCCCGAGGATCAGGCCTATTAAACCCGCAATTTTTTACGAACTTACTACAATCGGCAAGGAAATGTTCAATATTTTCTCTCTCCTATTGCATTTGCAGATTTTAAAAAAGCGATTAAAGGTTTCATTTACCTTGGGTAAAACATAGCTTTCGAAGACTTTTTTCACAGCAGTTTCTCTCTGAATCAGTCAGCAAGAATGTGGAGAACATGTGCAGGGCCGTGCCTCCCAGTATATTTAAAATTAGTGCTGTTTTCACTTCTTCTAACTCACCATCTCGCTTCGTGGCCGTAAGGAAAATCTCAAACTCCCATACAAAATCCAGCCAGTCCGAATATGCACTCGGTGCCTCTTAAGTCCACTGAGGCGGGTAACTTCACATATTCGCTCGCCATTTCAAAAGTGTGCCAGACAAAATTGGAAATTGGCTTAACTTTATAGCCCCTATATTAGGAATAATTACGATTCACTTCCATTTCACACGACTGCGCCTTGTTGTAGTCTGGGTTAATCTTAATACATAATCAAACAACACAGATTTATATGCGTATGATATTACCGTATATTTAATATAACTTTCGACCACTCTCGTGTGCTACCTCATAGTTAGGACTAACTAAGATTTCAGAATCGTTTATTTTAAACGATTCGTTCATGAACAACACAGCTCTAAACCTCAGTCTTGCTTTGCCTTCTGTCGTGCGAAGATCTGCTCTCTTCTTGCCGTGTTCCTACGTGTCCTGCGTTTACATCAGCGATAATTAAGGTATGGCCGTATGGTTGTGCGAATGTTGTGGCTGTGGCAACGCTTTGCTGGCGTTCGTCCCTCCCTTACCTCGCCCATTCCAAATATTTCCCCTGCCGTGCGAGAGTAAGCGAGAGCTGACGAGAGCGGCCGAATTCTCAGCCGCCAAGTCATTTGAAATGGACTAAAGGATTTACCAAAGACCTCTTGTGATCTAACTTTAATTAGAGGGAAAGAACTTTTTTCTTGAATATATTTAATTTATTTTAACACAATCGATTCAGAATGTTCTTCTGTTATTGCCCCTAAATGATAATGTGCACACCTTTCATGTTTACTTAAGTTTTTTGCTGTTCTGTGTCCATGTGATTAAAGTTCCTCTTTTCCCCCTGTCCGTTTTCTGTCGCCACGCTCAGTCTTCCACGGAGTTTTCAGTCACTGTGAATCTTTCTTCATCCTTACGCATGGCACTTATTAAGAGAGGGTACTGGTATGTACTTCCATGGCCTCGTGAGTGTGCCTCGTGCATTTGCATTGTCGGGTAGCAGTGATTACGGAATTTCTAGCATTTTCGCGAAGCAGTTTGGTACCTATCTCCCCCCTCTCGTAGCCTACCCGCTACCTCCGTTCTCTCCTCCCCCTTCACTCTCCCCTCTCCTCATGCTCGCGTAGGTCTGCGCCAGGAACTACTGCGAGAACTCGGAAGTCTGCTTAGTCTCTTGCCGCTGTCATGGTGAATGGCAGGGAGTGTTAGTACACAAATAAAAAAGAATTTAGGAAAATAAGTGATTGCAGAAGTGTTTCGGTTGCGTTAATCTAGATACACCTACTACGCAGGAAGCCTCCGAAGGGAATAGTGGCAGAGGGTGTTGACAGACACAAGTAATCATTAGGATAGACGTTATTGCTCTTAATTAAACTGGCGTTATCACAGGTTTTTCGAGAAAAATTTGGGTAATTTGAGCAAGATAGTTTATTAGTCGTAAGGAGTCCATATTCGATATTTATTTTTTGACTTAAGCGTCTGTAATAAGTATGAGTTAAATATTGTAATATTTATGGTGGAGAAATGGTTATGTATGACAAATTCTCAGTAATTACGTATATAACCACATCTTTTAACTTCACTTTTTTTTCTCGCCGTACGGTGAAACCACCTTCCGAGAAGTTTTTGTTGTGATTCTGCAAAAGTTACTGCGGTGAATTGATTAATTGTTTTAATAGTTGAGAAAACATGCTAACAATACACCGCTGGTTTTTTGACAAAATGTAGGTGCTAGAAGTTTCTAATTTTTTCTCCCTCTGGAGCGCACAGCCACAATCTATCCCATGTAAAACAGCTTGTATTTTTAGGAAAATTGCTCGAAAAGTAGTTCAGGAAGGGGTTGGTATTCTGATATCATTGGAAAGGTGTTTTTCTTTAAAATGAGGCCAAATTCATCAACTTCTAGGTGAAGTGATTTTTCGCTCAAGCTACCTGAAGGAGGTGCAACCGAGACTCTGTTAGCCAAACAAATACAAACGATTCCGACATAACTATTAATTCCCACTTTTTGTTTACATTTTTCAAAAGAATTATTTTACTGCAAACATACCTTCATTGGACGGGAATGCTAGATATGCAGATTATTGAATGAATAATGAACTCTTTTTCCAGTTGTAGGACCCACTGCAGTGAAATTTCCATTGAATGAAAGCATTTTAACTTCGATTTTTGCGGTTATTTGCTACTAAATCGATAAATATATAATACACAGTTGCCTCGATTTTATTACCACGACATTCCCTCGGTTCTATTGCTTGTTTAAAACAGCTTTCCGCCAAAGTGGTGCTTATATTACATATAAAATGTTTTCCCCATGCTTCGCCCGTTTTCGTATTTAACACCCATGTAACTTCAAGTTCAATTTGCTATAAATAACGCGGAAAGTGGGATTTGTTGTCCTTATAAAAAATTGGACAAATTTTATCTAGGTGTATATGTAAATATAATGGCCGTTGTCATTTTACGGTGGCACTGCATACGTACCCATCACTCAATTACCTTTGGGCGTTAGCACGAAGAGCTTAGTTATTGAAATTAGGCTGGTATAAGTGGAATTATTTTAATAATTCCTCAATAACGCCCTGTCCTTACATATCTCTTATGCATATGTGACACATGCATACGTAATCAAACAACACAGATTTCTATGTGTATGATATTATCGGATATTTAATCGAACTTTCGACCACTCTCGTGTGCTACCTCATAGTTAGGACTTAATTTACACCGGGTGTTACATTCCAGGGGTGCCAACCTATTTAGTGACGCACTGAGTGGCCAAACTATTACATTAATATATACAACAATGTGGGTCCCATTACCCCATTATAAAACATTGTGGGTAATAAGAACCTTCCCCCTTCTCCCTAAAACGTATTACGTAAAATTTGAATGACCCCTTGCTTGCTGCATCAAAAGTTTCATACTAATTCCGAATTTTGCCTTTCAGAACTTTGCTGCTGAATTGACCCCTGGAAGATCAGACATAACTTAGCAAGCTATTTAATGCGGTCAAGGGCATGTTAAAAGTACTTATCATCTTCAAAATGGAAGAAGGATGGAATGCCTTGATATCCATGTACGTATATTGTATAAAATATTAGCCTGACGGCATGAAGATGTGAATACTGACATTGTGCTTCCCCATTTACGCGAGCTGTTTTTATTATTAATGCATGGGCATGTTAAAAGTACCTTTAATATTAAATGTGAAAAAAGAATGGAATATCTTCATTTCCATGTATGTTTTACGAAATAATGGTGAAAGGGAAAGAGAATGTGTATCCGTGCTTCACCCAAGTATCCCAACTTTTATAATTAAGGCATAGTTATGTTAAAAGTACCTATAATATTAAATGTGGAAAAAGGATGGAATATCTTCATTTCCATGTATATTTTACGAAATAATGGTGAAAGGGGAAGAGAATGTGAATCCGTGCTTCACCCAAGTATGCCAACTGTTTTATTATTAAGGCATAGTTATTTTACAAGTACCTATTATAATAAAGGTGTAAAATGGATGGAATATCTTCATTTTCATGTATATTTTACGAAATAATGGCGAAAGGGGAAGAGAATGTGTATCCGTGCTTCACCCAAGTATGCCAACTGTTTTATTATTAAGGCATAGTTATTTTAAAAGTACCTATTATAATAAAGGTGTAAAAAGGATGGAATATCTTCATTTCCATGTATATTTTACGAAATAATGGCGAAAGGGGAAGAGAATGTGTATCCGTGCTTCACCCAAGTATGCCAACTGTTTTATTATTAAGTCATAGTTATGTTAAAAGTACCTATAATATTAATTGTGTAAAAAGGATGGAATATCTTAATTTCCATGTATATTTTGCGAAATAATGGCGAAAGGGGAAGAGAATGTGTATCCGTGCTTCACCCAAGTATGCCAACTGTTTTATTATTAAGTCATAGTTATGTTAAAAGTACCTATAATATTAATTGTGTAAAAAGGATGGAATATCTTAATTTCCATGTATATTTTGCGAAATAATGGCGAAAGGGGAAGAGAATGTGTATCCGTGCTTCACTCAAGTATGCCAACTGTTTTATTATTAAGGTATAGTTATGTTAAAAGTACCTGTAATAATAAAGGTGTAAAAAGGATGGAATATCTTAATTTCCATGTATGTTTTACGAAATAATGACGAAAGGGGAAAAGAGTGTGTATCCGTGCTTCACACAATTATGCTAACTGTTTTAACATTAAGGCATGGGCATGTTAAAAGTACCTATAATATTCAAGGTGGAAAAAAGATGGAATATCTTTATTTACATTTATGTTGTACGAACTATGTTGAATGTATGTTGAACCTCTCCTGACCACGCCCAGCGCCCTCATCGACGCCTTACCCGACCAAGCCCTACATCTACATCTACATATTACCCTGCGAGCCACCTCTAGGGTGTTTGGCAGGGGGTATTACTACTACTTCTCCTAGCTTGCCCACACTTTTCCCACCTCGCCACCATCTTGCCATCCTCGCTCCACTTCTCCCACCACGACACAACTGGTCTCATCTCGACGCACACCCTTCCACCTCTTACAACCTCAACCCACATTGCCTCATCTGACACTTCACCTTACCCTTTTCCACGCCTGAGTTGGTTGACCACTTGCCACCGTCGACAAAAACACGCAGAGTCTTAGACTACGCCGTTGCCGTTTGATTATGCCAATGTTGTCCGACCACGCCAACAGTGTCGGCTCATGTCGAGAAACTACAAGGTGAGTAGAAGGAAAGATGGCCTCATTTCGTCGGCTGCTCCTAGCCGAAGACGTCACGGCCGACACGGCCGAAATTATTTCAGCAATATTTTATTAATTAATTAATACAAATAATAAGTTGAAGCCACTTTAGGTCACAGTTTTCTTTAACTTACACATTTTTCAGCTTATCCTGGCCTTCATTTTTCCCAGAAGCCCTCTACTTTTTAAAAATTTTATTCTAATAGCAACCCTATGCTTCACAAAAGTTTTTACATTCTTTTCATGAATATCATAACCTTTTTTATTTTCCTTGTGATACGCATAACAGTCCACTCGTTTGGGAAGAAAAGGACCCACTATCTCCTGAAAAAGTCTTCCCATTTTCATTACTTTCTCTTTGAATGGATCACTTGGGTATATTAACCTAATTAATATTCCGAATCCGGACTCCATATTTAGAGTCCGGATTCTACTTTCCATCTCTCTTGCATTTCATTATCCATACCTTCCTAATATTAGGATTCTTCGGAAAACTAGACAAGAAAATAATACAACAGACATGAACTATTAATGCAACATTCAGTCCATAGTAACTTTATCAACAGGGCCATTGCTAATTTAGTGTCTCGTCAAAGGAGTTGTAATTAGCTTTCACAGCACTCATTGAGTTAAACTGGAAGTTAAATACATACAACTGACTATGTTAATCTGTGCATCGTCATGGGATTTACATTATTTTAAGGAAAGTGTATGATATGGATGATACAACAAAACAAGGAAGACCACGATTACTTACCTATGGAATGGCATTTGTATTCCACTCTTTTTCGCTTTCTCCGAGCTGTTGGAACATGTTGACACGGTGCAACGCATCGTCAAAATCACTTGAGAAAAACAAATTGCTATTTAATCGCCTGTGAGTTAAACTATACGAGTAAATAACAGCTTCAACTCGCTTCTTACCCCTTCGTCTCAAGACTGCAATCCGCAACTGTCGGTCGTGACGTCACAGCTTTTGCTCGCCAGCGCTTGAGGCCACCTTACCTTCTAATCACCTTGGAGAACCAATGCAGAACTCAAAGTAAACACGGTCGCAGCACCGACTACTTGCAATGTAGCCGACTAGGGTCCATGTCTCCAACCAGGGCATTCGTCGTGCGACCTTGCCAAGCTTTGCTCGACCACGTCCGACCACGGCTCAAGTCGAGAAACAATGCCTGTGTCGCCGACCACGACAAATGTCGCCTGAAATTCATCCCACGTTATACTCACATACATATGCATACCACGTCCTAACTCCTCCATACCCCTCCTTACTTCACCGTACCCCACCTCGACCTTTCTCCCTCCACCTCGACGCACTTCCTTCTACCTCGACCCACATCCCTCAACCTTCTTCTCTCCACTTCTATATTCTTTTCAATCCGAAGTAGGTGCCCGTGAAATTTAATTAATCTTTTCTTGAACGTATATGTGATATTTTCCGTTAATTTGTATACTTTTGATGATGATCCCTTCATTCAGACCACTTCTCAGTTTATCGGTCAGCAAATTATATTTCTGATATTCTGTTCCTGCTTATCTATTTATTAATTTTTTCTAACCAATTAGCGTTGGTCTGACTGCTTCCGGAACCAGTATACGCAGTCGAAACATCACTAATTGATTGACCAATAAAAAGCAAACACATTGGAAACAGGATTTTCGAATCTTCAGGAAAAATGTCGGACCGATAATGACCTTATTCTAGAGTCTTAATTTCCCGTTTATGGATGATAATATCTTTGTCTAATGATTCCATGTCAGCTTGCATGCTTTTTGTAGTTTTCTGATTCTTTTCAGATTGGCCTCTTATGTGAATCCGTGATGGTTGGATGATTTTTCCGAGTCACTTGAAATATTGGACTTGAGCTAATTTACCCGTGCCTTGTGACTAGAGTGAGTATTTCGCTAGTTAATTAATCTCAGTATGTATTGTGTATTTTATATGAATTCATCAGGCTAGTTATTTGTACAATTTGGAATGGTTTTTCTATGTCGTGTTTGGTCTATTCTGTTGTTCGTGAGGATTGTGAGGTCATCCCCAAAAGCCAGACATTTCACGTTCTACCTGTTCCCATTTTTATTCAAATTTGGAATCCTTTGACTTATTTCTTCCATATCCTGATAAGGATGATCCTGATTTTCAAGGATGGTTTTTAGAAAATAATGGTGAGAGCTAGTCACCATGTCGCACTCCGCTTTCAATCCATCCCCCATGATACGCACAGTTAGTTTTTTTTACGGAATCTGGGTGTTGAGTTCTTAATTTTTTCAATTATCTCCCTCTGGAGCGCACAGCCGTAATATATCCCATGTAAAACAGCTTATATTTGTAGGCAAATTGATCGAAAAGTAATTCGGCAGGGGGTTAATATTTTGATATCATTGGAAAGATGCTAGTGTTTTCTTTAAAATGAGGTCAAATCCATGAAATTCTAGGTGAATTGATAATTGCTCAAATTACCTCAAGTCTAAATCTGCGTAACACCTTGCAAGCCACCTCAAGGGTGTGTGGTAGGGGGATTCATCACTACACATGCACTGCACTGAACCCTAATAAAGTACAGTCCTCGCGAAAGCTTACGGCGTTTCGCAGTAGACGATTTTGGGACTGGAAGGGTCTATTTTCTAAAAACCAGTTGCCGCGGGTGGGAGGGTAGCACCGGCGGGCTAATGTTTACGATTCTCGTTGCCAACATTGAAATTTGTAATATGCCTTCAATGAATTTGAATGCCCCCAGCTATTCGCCGCAGTGGGTTATGGAGTGGGCGGAGCGTCGTCCCTTTGTACCTGAGCACGCGCCAGGGGGTCACGGCCAGGGGATCTCAGGCCGATGACTCGGTAGTGGACTTATAGTTGCAACAAGTACTAACTTTTTTCTAAAACATTATACAAAAACATATCACATTCGTATAATTTCGATTTTCGTTTTTTTAATAAATTACGGAAATTATCCAATTTATTTTTGCATAAAGTGTATATGTTATCTCTTTCTATCTAGAATATATATTCTTATATTTCTACTCTTTTGTGTTCTCAATGTCCCATTTCCTCATCGAATATACATTTTCAAAGTGCCAATTTATTAAATTATCTCTTCAAGTACTTTTTATTTTCTTATTTCAGTTACTGACATTATAGTCTAGTGGTAATCAGAGTCCGATTCCATTCTATGCATTAGCTAAGCAAAAGAAGAATATAGAATGCACTTTTATTTCGCAATTTTATGGTCTATGTCTCAAATATGGATTACAGAATTTCACGCGGCTGAAAATTTTATCAACGTTTCTGAAAATCAACGGATTTGCACGAAGTTTGGTGTCTACTTATTCAGTGTTTCAGCGGAATCACGAATGCACATGTTATTTTTTATAAATTTTGAATAAATGTTCATGCATTTAAAGTAATTGAAATACCCAGCTGTGAGTCATCGTGTAAGACCCTCCATTCCACAGCCCCGGCCGCGGAACGGAGGTACGGCGGGGAAGGGTCGACTACCTGCTTCATGCTCCCCGACGAGTCGAATTGTCCAATACGGCTCGGAATTACATTACTACGCTGAGACACTATGTTGGCCATTCTGCCTGCCACATGCTCACTTTCCCCTCCGTTCCTTTCTCTTACCCCTCCCAAACATTGCAACCCCTCTGTTCTGCGCATCTTTAGGCCGTAAGCTTTCGCGAGAACTTGTAAATGAAGCTACTATTGGTGCATTAGCAAAACTGCAACTGCGTCAGTTCTAATTATTAAGGCTGAACGGTGGTAGCGTGGCGGATCTTAAAAACTTGAGTTTCTTTCCCGTTCACCGTCGTTTCGTAGCTTATGACCTCAGTTGATGAGTAACGAATCACATAGGCCCGCTTTAGTCTGGTTAACGTTAATCGAATGATGGCGTAGAATTTTCGTAACCTTAGCCTTTATATTTAATGAGTGTTCCCGTTTTGTTTATGAACTCACTTTCGGTTAAGGTAGATGCAAATACATTGTCTTAGGCGTGATTTGATGAAGTTTGCTTGCTTACTTTGAAATTGGTCCATGGAATCCAAGCTTTCCCACTTAATATATTTCAAAATGAGAAAAATAACTCCCAATTCAACCTAAATTGGGAACCCACTTATGTATGCGAAATTGATTCGATGCGATTTGATGCGAAGTTATTCTTTTGATTTAAAGAAAGGTTTTCTCAACTTTTTAATGATATTTGACTTTTATCTTGATGCCTCTGTCTTGGTATTCTTCCGTCTGGTGTCATGGTCGCTTCATTTTAAATTTTACTGTACAAAAACTCCCAGTGTGTGTAGTTCTCTTTGAGTATCCGATAATCTTTACCAATTGGCAGGGACGGTGATAACTTGGTGTATTTGTTATATGCGTAGTGTAATGCCTTTTGGTGGCTACTAACCCCCTGCCACACAAAGTTGAGAGGGCTTGCAGGGTATTATGTGGATGTAGATATTTTCAATACGCCAGCATGGTTAAGAGGTAAAGGCCGACCGGCTGAGGCGTGCATAGTGGACAGAAATGTAAGAAGTAAATGATTGCCGCCTCTGCAGGGCAGAAAATATTAATTCTTCGCATAGACATAAAACAAGAAAATGGCTGCATATGTCACATTCAAAGCCAATCCCATCCACCCAATTATGAGTGCTTAATTTTATAATTTTTTAAGTCCTTAGTAATTCCGTTATCGAAAATTCTCTGAATTGCCACAGCTGCGAAATTAGTGCAAATTTTGGCAACAAAATATTTTTTTAGAAATCTAAAGGTCTCTTAAATCCTTACGAAGACGCTCTCATACCTCGTTAAATGAAAATTAAAACTAACTGCATATTGTCTAAAAAATTATAAAACTTGAATGAAATTTTATGCAACCCCCAAGTGGAGTGCCGTAGTCATGCGAGTTGCCTAGTTGTAGAATTTGCTGGAATGTTGATACTTAACTTCTGATACTAATTTCTTGGCAGGCATTTTACCGCAGAAAATTATTTTCAGATGCCAATTAGTAAGGCTAACGTTAAATTTCCTACTCGAAGAGATATTTTAACTCTACTATTTACCAATTTTATTGAAGGATATTTCCGGAATCCACCTGATTATTGGGAGAATTTCAGTTCAATAGAACGAAGGCAAAGGGAATTGATATTGATATTGATGGAATTTGGCACAGTTGACCAATTCCACAATTGGAAAATTTTACGCCCTGAGGCATTTGGAAATTCGAAAAGCATAAATTAATCCACCATAGTGTAAAGCCCTCGTGAGATAAGAATGTTAAGCAGAGTAATGAATGTTTTTTTAGTATTATTCCTGGACATGTTCAATTTTTTAGATTGAAAATATTTGTTAGTTTGCTCTGATGTGAAGTTGTATTTTATTAACTAATAAATCTTCTCATTGTTTTCAGCTGCCACATGAGCTTCCATTTCTCTTTGAATTCAAAGCAATGCAGTAGCAAGGCGCGCGTTCAGCAGGAAGGCAAGCTTTTGGAGCACGAGAATCGACGGCCGTGGTTCATCGTGTGAGTGAGTACCTATTTAGTTACAACGCATCTTCAGTGTATTTTTGCTCTGACAAGAATGTTTTTTGATGGCAATTTTCCTATTGTAATTGTTCCAGCAATCAATTAGATCGAGTTAGAATTCGCATAGACTTCGGGTTGGCTTCGGAACAGAAATAAGTCTGGAGAGCTTTTTGGAAGTCGGGGAAGATCACAATA
This sequence comes from Pyrrhosoma nymphula, assembly GCA_963573305.1. Taxonomy (NCBI): domain Eukaryota; kingdom Metazoa; phylum Arthropoda; class Insecta; order Odonata; family Coenagrionidae; genus Pyrrhosoma; species Pyrrhosoma nymphula. The sequence continues at coordinate 57,694,791 of OY754332.1, forward strand.
GAACGCAACCTTGATAAAAATGTGGTATCCCTTTTTTATTACATAGCAGCGAAATGAAATAAACTTAATACTGACTAGTGCAGTACAGTTCTGCATCTTGAATTACTTAAATCACAATCTCGGGCAAAGCCCTTTAGCTTTTTGTGATGGCCACTCGGGTTATTGGACGAATTGAGAGAATTTCTTTTGAATAAATGGGTATTACTTGAGAAATGTAGATCGCAGGAATTTTGACTCGTGGTTTAGGCAAACGAAACTTTATATGCAGGCGGGTTTTATCTCTGAATTACGCTAAATTCGTTAAACCATTTTACAGCGTGTTACCAGCACCCTGTGAACTTTTAAGCGTTTTATTTTGCACCAGGTAAGATAAATATATTGAGGTCGTGGAGAGGAGAGGAAGAGAACGACTTGACTCAATGAGAAGCGGCACGGGAGTGAGTTTATTGCGCGAAGCACAAATGTAATATACAAAATAAGTGACTGTGTAGTAGCGCACTCCGGCGGTACCATCCTCTCAGATTACCAAATACTATGGTACATTTCAACAAAATAAATGTGATTTGGTTTTTTTTAAGTTGACGGAATGAAATTGCTCGGTTGTTACCCTAAAAATGTCAGTCGCAATTTTTCCACTGGCAAGAGACATAGTTGGTGGCCAACAAGGACCAGAATATAAATAGACAAATAAAGTCTAGGAGTTTGTCAGTCTAACGTGGATTATTCAATGGATGTGCTTTTATTAGCATAATTAACCATTGGAAGCTCATGCTGCCTCTTGGTATTTAGAAAAGGGAACAGTTGATAGCCGGTTCAAATTTATAAGACAAGTCTCCAACGTCTTATTTCAATTATTTAAAATACTATACAATAATTAATCGCCCAAATTTCACTGCGCTGCTGATTGAAACGATCTTGATATAACGTGATTAATCAGAAATTCCTGAAAGAGGTTGACTGGAAACTGTACGATGATGCATATCTATTTTTGATTATCTGCTTTTGTTTTCAGGACATGGGGCAGAACATACCTTGAAACCATAAATGCAATTCCTCACTAATAAAATGAAAACAATAGATGGATATACAAGAATTAAAACTTCAAAATTTGTTTAAAGGATTACGGGAACAAATATTATTTAAAAAAAGCAATGTTGTGGATAGTAAAAAGATAAAATTCACGGGTAGATAATCTAGAAATTGAAACGAGATACCTAATACGGAAATCTAAACCGATGTTAGAAAATATTGTCTGAATGTAAATGAACGTCGTTCCGAGATGAATGCAAGTGATAATGAATGGAAAATGAGCGAAAAAAGTGGCTACATATTGTAGGGCACGCGTTAATTCGCTCGTTATTAAAAATTAAAAATATGGTGTCCACTCGTAAAACGTGGCTTACTTAGTCACGCAGGGTATTAAAGTCAGTTTTTCCGTTGTTAAATATGTTGTGCATATTTTGTAATTAATGGCTGAGGGATATAGGGCGAACTAACATTCGTTCACAATTCCGAATATTACATACTCATAATAAGAAGACCACCACGTAACAAATAGAAAATGCCCCAGCGGGAGATGATTAAACTCAAAACAGTTTGCTCACTGTCCCTAAATATTACTTGAATATTAGGGCGTCCTCGTCACAAACTATCGATACCACCTCCAAAGTCATATATGTACGCAACATAGTTTATGATAAACTCATATTAAGAAAAAAATAAAAGCCAAAACCCTTGGGTAAAATAAACATTGTACGGTATTTCTTTGGTTCATTTCATCTTTGAAATTGATATGTTATTAAAGTGTTACGCGCAATGATTTTCTAGCCTAAAACTTGTAAAACCTAAAATCACCTCTTATTCTAGTTGGCTCAATTTAGGCGACTACAGCACCATACACCATTATCGCCTCCTAGATTAAAATACAAACTGTTGGTTGGACCATCAAACCGACGGCAAGTATATTCATCCGCAAATCTATTTTGCGTATATTTCTGAGAGGTAATGTCTTCGTTGTTGGCATAGATCTTCTCTCATTCTTTCTTAAAATATTCTTATCCGATAACAAGTCTCTTCAGAGAGAAATTTTTCAATGATAACTCTAAGATATTTAAGTATTACACAGAATGAGTTTCAAGTTTAAAAACTAGTTACATCATAATCCTCGTCATATTCTCGTTGGTCTCTGCAGCCAAATATAGAATCGTACTCCTTCAATCTCCTCCTAGCTTATAAGAAAACTGCTGTTACGGCCATCAAACCGACAACACTTAATTTCATCAGCAAATATCTCTTGCGCATATTCTTGAGTGGCAATGTCTACGTTAGATGCATTGATTTTCTCTCTATCATTCTTGAAATATTCTTATCCGATAACGTATTTTCAGAGAGAGTATTTTAAATATTATGTTCTGGATACTTAGCTATTACACAGAAAGATTTTCTAGTTAAGAATCTAGTAACATCATAATCCCCATCTTAATTTAGTTGTTTCATGTAGCCAACAATAGAATCGTACTTCTTCAATCTCCTTATCAAGCGTATAAGAGAAACTGCTGTTAAGGCCATCAAACAGACTGCACATAATATCATCCCCAAGTATCTCGTGGAAACATTCTGGAGTGGCAATGTCTTCTTTGTTAGCATGGATTCTCTCTCATTCTTTCTTGAAACACTCATATCCGATAATAATTCTCATCAAAGAGAAATTATTCAATGATTACTCTTAGATAATTAAGTATACCACAGATTGAGTCTCTAGTTACAACTGTTGTTACAGCCATCAAATAGACAGTACATAATTTCATCCGCAAATATCTCTTGCACTTATAAAGTGGCAATGTCATCGTTGTTGGCATGGATCCTCTCTCATTCATTCTTGAAATAATCTTACCTGATAAAAAGTCTCTTCAAAGAGAAATTATTCAATGATAACTCCAAGATATTTAAGTATTACACCGATTGAATTTCTAGATAGGAGACTAGTAATATCATAATCCTCGTCTTATTGTAGTTGTGTCATGTAGCCAAAAATGGAATCGAACTTCTTCAACGTTCTCCTAGCTTATAAGAAAAACTGCTGTTACGGCCATCAAACGGACAGCACCTTACTTTATCCTTTAATATCTCTTGCGCATATTCTCGAGTGGCAATGTCTCCGTTAATGGCCTGGATCCTCTCTCATTCTTTTTTGAAATAATCATATACGATAATTAGTCTCTTCAAAGAGAAATTATTCAATGATTACTCTTAGATATTCAAGTATTACACAGAATGAGTCTCTTTTTAAAAAAATACTAGTTACATCATTATCCTCATCTTCTTGTAGTTGTTTTATGTATCCAACAATGGACACGTTTTCATTCACTCGCCTCATAGTTTGAGACAAAATGCTAGTATTTTCATCAAACCAACAGAACTTAATTTCATCCGCAAATATCTCTTGCACATTTAGAGTGGCAGTCTTCGTTAATGCCATGGATCCTCTCATACTCTTTCTTGAAATAATCTTATCCAATAACATGGCTATTTAAAGAGAAATTATTCAATGATAACTCTAATACATTTAAGTATTTAACAGAATAAGTATCTCATTAAAAAATAGGTAAATTATAATCCTCGTCTTAATATAGTTGGTCTATGTAGTCAACAATAGAATCGTACTCCTTCAATCTTCTCCTTGCTTATTAGAAAAACTGCTATTGCGGCCTTCAAACCGACACCACATAATTTCATCCGCAAATATCTCTTGGAAATATTCTCAAGTGGTAATGTCTTCGTTAGAGGCATTGGTTTTCTCTCTTTCTTTCTTGAAAGATTCTTATCCGATAAGAAGTCTTTTCAAAGAGAAAATATTCAATGTAAAGTCTTTGATATTAAGGTATTACTCAGACGGAGTTCCTAGTTAAAACATTTTTTGCATCATTAACCTCCTCGTATTCTATTTGGTCTGTGTAGCAAACAATAGAATAGTAAAACCTCAATCTTCTCCTAGCTTATAAGAAAAACTGCTTTTTGGCCATCATACCGACAGCACATTATATCTCTTGCGCATATTCTCGAGTGGCAATGTCTTCGTTGATGGCATGGATCCTCTGTCATTCTTTCTTGAAATAATCTTATCCAATAATAAGTCTCTTCAAAGAGAAATTACCCAATGATTACTCTTAGATATTTAAGTATTACACAGAATGAGTCTCTAGTTAAAAAAAAGTTACATCATTATCCTCGTCTTCTTGTAGTGGTTTTATGTATCCAACAATGGACTCGTTTACATTTACTAGCCTCATAGTTTATAAGACTAACTGCTGGTACTTCCATCAAACCAACAGAACTTAATTTCATCCGCAAATATCTCTTTCGTATTTATTTAAGTACCAATGTCTTCGTTAATGGCATTTGTAACATTTGCTTATGCAGTTTGACTGCTGGCGCCAGGTTCTAGCACTCGTTTTCGTTGCTGTTTTTTTGTTTTTGCCGTGTCGGCAGCGCGGTTGCGTTGGAGTTGAGTAAGGTATTTAATCTTCGGCTCCTCGAGAGGAATAGAATTTGTCGGTTTGGAGGTCGTGGTATTTGGAGCCGTTGCCTATGGGAGGTCGCGGAGTTCGCGGCGTTTTTCTTTGGACTCCAGATTCCTTTAAGTTGTTGGTGTTTCTTTCCGTCGCTTGTGGGTTCCTTTTCCTTTTTATCCATCTCCTTAACTTCCCTCTTTCCCGCCTTTCCCTTTTCTGTGATTCTCGATGATGAGACGTGACTCGCGACACTTGGTATGAGTGTAAGTCGCTGAGAGAATTACGAAAAGGAAATTCCTGCTCTTTTTGTCCTATCCTTCCTCGTCCGAGTACAGGCGGGCGTTTCCCTTTTCTCTACCTGTGCTGGCGCACACCCCTTTTCCTTTGTTTTACCCGATCTATTTCGTACTTTGTCCCCCACTACACCGGACCCCGCCCAGAGCTATTTGGGAGCCCGAGGCGCCGTTGCATCTGTCACCCAGCGTGGGGCCGTATACGAGTTGTCTTCTTCTGCCACGTTAGGAGAGGGGGAGAGACAGCCGAGGTGGTGAGTGTTTTTTAGCTTAGCTGTCGTTGTTTTTCTCAATTCCCTTGTTTTCCTAACCCATGGTCCAACCATTTCCCTAGTAGTTCAATCCCCGGTGGACCTCGGGGAAAGAAGATTGTAGACACCCCTGTTTTCCTTCCGTTTTTGTTTCGTGTTCTCGTTAGTTAGGATGGCAGATGGAGACATCCCTTAAGGCACGTCTTGGGTTAACAACCTGCCTAAGTCGGAAGCGCAGAAGTACTGTGAGCGATTTGGGTTAAGCACGGAAGGTACACTAGTCCAAATTCGTGCCAGAATGCGGATTTATTGTCGAGGGTTAGAAAGTGAATCGGAAGGGAGAACCCATTCCTCCGAAAGAATGGAATCTTTATTGGAAAAGTTGGTTAAGGCGATGACGACAAAAGAAAATCCCGGAGTTAATTTATGAGATTTTTCCAAGCGTGCGAGCCCTAAAGGGTTGGTATTCTCCGGAAACGTTGGAGATGGATGCGTAACCGCATTTTTAGAAGAGTGTTCCGCTTTTCAGTGTACGAAAGGTGTTTCTGATGAGTTGATGTGGCGTTTACTTCCGATTTACTTGACGGAAGCGCGTTAAAATGGTTTCGAGTAAATAATGTTCATTTCTATCGCTCTCAGATTTTGAAGCTGCTCTACGTGCCTACGTGAACCCGAATTGGTTAAGTTGGCGTATTTAACTTAATTCCCGTTTACCGTAAATATATACTTTCATGCATTTTTTCTAATTTGAACGAACTTATACTGGGAGGCAGAGCAGTGGAAGAAACGCTGGCGACATGCGACTTGTATCAACCCTCCCTCCGAACACTATACACTCCGAAATGGTCGATCCGGAGTTCGGCGTTGGGGGGGTAGCTCAGCAAGGACTCGAATTTCGTCATGACCGTGGCGAGAACGACGGTATTGGAAAGCTCTGGGGTATTACTTAAGTGTTGGAATTGTGGGGCATTAGAACATTATTATCGTCGTTGCAAGAAGGCGCTTAGGAAATTTTGCCGCCGTTGCGGCAAAGCGGGGGAAACAGTGGCAACCTGTCGATGCTTGGCAAATGGGAACTAGGCGTCTTAAGATCGGGCGTAAGACCCCTCACATTCAAACGAAGACCGCCCGGATTAGATAACCGCTGGAGTGACTGGCTGAATAGAGTGAGGACTTTCATGAGTAAGAAAGACGACCTCCCGGGACGCGAACGGGACGGGCGGATGTTCATAGAGTTGGAAATTTTTGACAAAAAATGGCCCGCTTTGTTAGACTCGAGCCCTACTCAATTCTTAGTGAATTCTACCGTGGAATCATGGTTGAGAGGTCTTGACGTACCCAAAGGCACCAAGGTAACTCGACAGAATTGGCGGATGGGAGTCGGTCAAATATTACTAATTTTGCGGACATACATGTAAATTTTGCTGGCAGAGTAACCGAATTCCGTTTCGATATTCTGCCAACTATGACTTATTGTATAATTTTGGGAGCGGATTTTCTACGGAAAATAGGGGCATGTTTAGATTTTGCAGATAGACAAAAATAACAGTCAATTTAATGAAAGGTAGGCAAGGCCCGGCCAAAATTTACAGTTCATAGGCATTGCTCAGGTAGACATAGAAATATGCCGTTGTTGAAATCGGAGAAAAATTGGTAGTTTAGGAGTGGAAAAGATAATTTTCGAGCTAAAATAAAGCGTGAAAAATATAATCAAAAGCAAGAATTAAATTCTTAGTTCTTTCAGCCATCTGATAGTGAAAATCCGGAGCTTTTCTTATGGGTGTAAATAACAGGGGCCCGTTCAGGAGCCCTTGGGGCCCTGAGGAAATTTAATATAGCCTATGACCGCGTCCCAATGCACTCAATTACCCACATGCAAAACCCCACAAGCAATTTAATTTACCGAAAAATACAATTGACTTAATTGATCTAAACTTACGCATTTATTTTTTAATTAATGGAAAAGAATAATCAACCTCTAAAATCTGTATGGGCGAAATTGTTTTCATGGTAACAGCTGAATGCCTCTCGCAAAATATTTGCGTTACCATAGCTCGGAAACAAAGGAGTTGCGACCCCTTTCTTATTGAACGATAATACTTGAAATCACCTCCTCTATTATGTTCAGCGGATATGCAGTTTCCTATTAAAACAGCCTGTACATGTACGAGACGCGAGTTTGCTCTTTTATCCCCATCACAAAAGTGCCCAACGGGCCTAAAGAAGTTTTCACTTCAAAAATGTGAATACAGTAGTACATAATTCCGTCATAATACATGCTTACAATTATATTGAATATCCTACCTACAAGTGCAACATATTCAATATATGATTGACCATACATGTACGTACTACATTAACAAAATAAAGGTGTACACAACCATTACGTTGACTTACGTTGACTTACGTTGACGAACTTCGTAACTTCCACAGTTATCTACATATTACCTGAAGATGGCGTAACTGCCAAAACCGGTTGAACATTCTGAAATAAACTGTCGAAGTTAAATAGTTTGTTTCTCTATCAGTTGTAATTTTAAAGGGTAAGAAATGTTTTTTTTTTCTTAATAATCGGATTCAAATAGTACATTTCGGTAGTTTTTCCCTGTGAAAGGTATATCCTACTATAATGCACATTTCCGAAACGCTAAATCATCAGTAAACTGCCGTTATTATTACCTGTGGTTACTTTAAAAATTGTTGGCCCCTGGTGTTTAGCATAAGCAGGACACGTTTCCGTGTTCGTTAACTTTTGCAGTTATTTTTCTTAACTTACACATTATCCATCGGGTTTACCATCTTGTTAATACGCACCATAACAGAATTGAATTGAATAATGTATTTTAACAAAATAGGTATCTTTAACACTTATAATTTTCTCCGCACAATAATTATTATGAAAAATATTGCGATTGTTAAGAGAAGAAAAAATTTATAAGTGTTGGTTACCTCCATCGTGACGGTACCCTACCAAATATTTATTCAACAAAGCACACTCCGCAACACCACCCTTGAGGTAAAAATCCGAGTGTATTGTGTCTGGTGGCACTTTTGTTCAGTCGGGGGAATATTTTGAGTAGTAATTACAATTTTATTTCATAACAATTTCGACTTTTTGATTCCGTCACTAACAGCAAATCTTTCCCATTCTTTGCACTTCTGTATGTATACTCAGGGTAGCCTTGATTCAAGAGTCTTGATAGATATAACATAAATCATTTGTATTTTCGTTATTGGGATTAAAAAAAGGCATTTCTACTGGCAGAAAAGCTTGTATTTTAGTAGGTAGGGTTGATAAGAAGTTAATGGGACGTCGATCCCTTCAAGAATTATAGTACTTCATCGATTGCTATACTGCAATTGGTAAGTGAAGAAGGAAGCGCTGTTTGCAGTGTGCGAAATTTTCAAGGAAGTTTACCTATTACCTTTTACTTTATCTTTTCAAGGAAGTTTTACCTTTTTGTACAATGCCAAAAGAGGTTTATTTTAAGATTTTTTAGATTCCCTCTTTGCTATCTGGAACTGGTTCATTAATGATTTTAGCTGAATCAATATTGCTGAAAGACAGCAATAAGCCATCTTGTGAAAGCTTTGTTCACCGATTCCACTTCATTGAACACAGATGATTCCTATTGCATATGACGGTGTCACGTATGCTTATCTAGAAGTTATCGCGGTCAAGGCGAATGATTTTTCCTCTTTGGAATATCGCACTTATTAGCACTTGCGGGTGACTCCGAAAAGGTAACTACGGTGGCTAGTCCCGGTATTCTCAAAATCGGTAGAAGTTCTCGTTTAAATGCGTATTTAATCTGCACCTGACTGCGAAATATTTAAATTTTTAGGTTCTCATGGTGCCTGCGTTGTGATAGACAGGGATTGGACGGTTGATTTTTTATATATTGCAAACCGTAAACAAATGCAATAACTTGCCCTGAAAGCTGTGTGTAGTTCATCAATGGGACCTTCCTCTGGATCATACGAACCCCTTCTCATGCTGTTTAAGATGCAATTGCCAGAAATCAATCAATAATCAAATCTATTTGAGACCGGATTTACGAATCCCGAAATTTCCTTCACTTTAAAAGGCAAAACTGAAGTAATATCTTGGTTTCTTATTTGTAAAATTGGCGTAGGTAAGTCCCTATGGAATTCGTGATTCATTATATAATGAGTGGTTATCTTTAAATATGACACTTTTAATCTTAAAATTGTTCCCTTAGGCACAGCTACGAGATGATTTCCTTGTGTTCCTGGAGCTCTGCATAATATTATTTGTAGATGTCCCCTAAAGATAAACAATATTTGGCACCAGGTGCTCTTAATGAGGCCTTTAGGGTGGAGAGTGCTTTTTACTGCTTGAAAATCTCTATATAAGGAATCTCCTGTGTCAGAGCATGAAGGGGGATGCATCCGAATATTTTTCTTGTTTATTGTATTTCATTATATACAAGCTTAGATTTCTGCATTATTAGCTGTCACAGTTCTAGACTAAACCTCAACAATAGTTTTCTCTTCTATAATATTCTCTCACTCCCTAGTCCTTGTGACATACGCTGGATTTTTGCAGTGATGTAGCGCAAACCCTCTCTCAACCACTTCCTCTTCCATCCCTCGCCTATGTATACCTTGTTACTTTCTGGATTTTTCTCTACATTAGTTCGCGACCTTTTAGCTGTAGCTAAAAATGACTTCAGTGCAGTCAGAACCCGGGTTACTAATAAAGTTCTTTTCTGCGTGTGGACTATACGAAGTATTTTCATTTTCGTTAAGAATGCAGTTCCACCAAGAAACACCTTAGGGTGCCAAGTTTATCCAATGGAATACTTGAAATTTCAGATACCCAAGATCCGTAGGAGTCTCTAGCGGCCGAGAAGACATTCACTAATCATCTATGGTATCCTGGTGACAAATGGGGTATATTAGCACTATAGTTTTTCAGTGCCAGTGGAAATAAAACACAAAAAATCGTACACTACTCACGACGGGGAAAATTCAAGCAAGGAGGCCATTAAAGGCCTTAACTTCGAGCCCGCTGATGTTTTCCAGTTATCTCAAAATAACGGGTGCTTTTTTTAGGTTTTTTTAAGTTTCTTTAAAAACTTTTTTAGGTTTCAAATACTTAGAACCCATCCCGTAAAATTTCGAATTTTTTGCCAGATAAAAAAGCCATGTTAAGATTTTTGTATTGGACATTTTTACAATTTAAAACGATAGACAAATTTTTCACGCCCTAAATGAAATCTACTCTTACTAGAGCTGAGCTAAGTGTTAGCTCTCCTATTGTAATATCTACATGTGCGAATGATGGCAGCTTTTGAGAAAGTTAAAACTTACGCAGCTAACTTGACTGACATCTTTTGGAACGTAATTGGTGAAATGTGGGCACTACTCAGTTTGCACATCGCTCTTGTCGTGGCACTAGTGGAAAATATACTGAGATACACGACGTATATTTTCAAATTATGGAAATTGAAAGTCCCTTGTGAAAATTATTCCGCACAGACTTAACTAGATGTGGCACGTCATTTGGGCAGAATATCATTTTCCCCTTGACTTCAAAGAATGGTGAACTTATGGCACACAGGCTAGAATGAGCATTTCTATTTGTACATTCCTGGTCATACACGAACGCTCTAGGCTTAAGATTTATTGAAATAAGTTCTTTGATGGTAAGATGAAGAAGCTGTGAAGCTTGAATCCCATTCAGGTCTCTCTCACTGATGAAGTATACAAATGGTAACTTCAATTTGTGGAAGGGACCTTTGACCATAAATACCTCTGTTTTCTTCGCGTTCCATGTATCTTCCGAGGTGATCTATATCTTTGAATCCTTCAATAAGATCTCAAATAGATTAATGCTGGACTTATGTATCAGAGATATTTCATCAAGTAATATTACACATTCCCCGCTCATCCGTGACATTCCATTTACATTAAGCTTCAGTTGCCGATAAAAATTTGTGTTGAACCCCAACCGAAATTTAGAGGTTCCCCATTCCATGTCCTAATTTTAGATAAAGGGTACCCGGTGGTACAAATTTATCGCTAGGAAACGGATGAGTGGATGAAGAATTAAAATAAATATAGGTAAGAGGCGACACGTTTTCATCCAGGAACTACATCTTTACTAGCATAGTGACTCTGGCATCTTGAAATTTACCAAAGGTCATCCAATTTAAAGGTCATATTATTTGTCATCTCTTTTGCCTTCTCCTTCTGTTTGGAAAAAATTAATCCTTTACTAGCTGTATTTCTTGAATGTTTCCTAGTTCGATGCACATGTTTCTTTTTTCTAGGCGTCTAGAGTGTCACTGCTTTTTTAGAATATTAGATCTAGTTGTATGCGGTGAAGTCATGACAATTATTTCCGTATTTCCCGTCTGCAAAGACAGATTTCGAGTTGTGTGAGGAGAAACGTGTGGGTCTAAGGTGTTAAAACAATCAATTGGTGTAAGCAGGCACACCAACTGGCACCTTAGAAGGATATGGACTAAACCCTCTCCTCAGGTGTTCATTTGGATGTTACATCGACAGCTGCAAAATGCTTTTCCCACATTCATTTTCAATTACATTTTTTCGACGATAATTTCATCAAATCAGAATTACCTGAAAGTGACGCATTTTAAAATTTATTACTCAGCTATTAAATTCCAGCATATATATATGTATATATATATATGTATATATATATATATATATATATATATATATATATATATATATATATATATATATATATATATATATATATATATATATATATATGTATATATATTTTTTTTACCTTAAAAAATTAGTATAGCTTTCGCAAAATTTCCTGGTGCACGCTTTCGTGGCAATGAGGGGAGGTAGATGTAGAGGGGGATGAAGGGGGATGTTGGAGAGGAAAAGGGGGGAGGCAACGAGAGTGGTAGTGAGGCAGGGGATGCAAACTAATTCGCGCAAAAGCACGAGACACACGCATGCAAGGCTAATTGGCAAGCGTTTAAATCCACCACCGCCAGGACCTGACCCGGGACCCTATCTTGCAAAGATCCTTAGCTAGGGCAATGAATAAGACCAAGCATTTGAAATATAGCACTAAACCTTGGAACCTGAGACTAAACTCTTTCGCGCCGATGAATTTTTAACGAATATATCTTTAGTATCCCTGTGCTTCATGAGAACATCAGATCAGCTCTGTCCGGAAGTATTTCGAAAGGAATATATTCTCCGGCGTAGCTTCCCCCAATCCCGTCACTTAGAAAAGAGAACGAAGCAAGCGTAGAATTGTTAGAACACGGTTTGATCAATTTTACCCAGCCAATAGTCAAAAGTAATAAATATTTCGAGGAAATAGTTTTAAATCATCCTAAAGCAAGACATTCACTAACGATGAACCTAATTGGTTGGAGCAACTTGAATGAATAGCCGTTTAATTTTCCAGCTGCTGTCATTTACGGCGATCAAATCAAAATATTCAATGGTCCTGTTTTTGGGCAAGCCATAGTGAGAAACTAAAACGTTTTTCGAAATATTCACAAGGCATTGGCTAACTTGCTACTTAATAATTTCATGTACGGATTTTTGTAATTTTATATTGATTGAAATTGAAAGTAATTGTATTAAATCTGAATTCTTGTTGCCGGCAAAAAATTTAAGTACCTACATTTATTTATCCAGCTTTCATCTAAAACCCCTTCTTTAGCACCAAATATCCAAATGTTCAAAGCTCTCTTGTAGAAAATGCAGGTCTTTAAAGGTATTCATATTAGATTACCACTGTGTTTATTCGTCGAAATATAAATTTTGCTAGCAGCACTTATTTCTAATTTTTTAATTCATTTAATATCATTCTGAAAATAGCCTCATGGTCCTATTACATCAGACACTGCTACTAAAAACAATGGGAAATCGCACACATCGATGCCCAAGAAGGTAAAAATCCTACCCGGTCGAGATTTGAACCTGCGACCCAGGGGTATGGAGGCAATGACTATACCCCACACCCATCGAATGAAATTGGACAACGTCCACTTGAGCTTTGCATTGCGGTGTTTTTAGCGATGACGTAAATTCATGTGAAAACGGTAGAGCGCGGAGAAAATGGATTTGGGAGGAGAAGCAAGAGACGCCCTTAGCTGTCAAGTCGACTGAAATGTCTCCGTAGCCACAGTAGAAGGCTAATGGAGGTGCCATTCGTACAGAGCAGTGGTTTCTAGTGGTACATAGTATTTGTATATGCCAAATGCTGACAGGTAGGAAATTTAACCCCTCGTTGTATGGATCAACTTACGTCAAGTATAATAAATTATTATTGACTTGAATGAAAGTAACTCAAAAAAGTATTACTTGCAAGGAACTACTCGAAAGCCATTCGGTAAACAATTACATCACCAAAAACTAAAAACGTAATCTAACATTAATTCTATATAGCATTCATCAAATACCGTGAAAAATTCTTGATTGAAGCTTTCGCGGCTTATAATAACCAATAAAATAATAATACGGGTGTATGCCGCGTGTTATAACGATTTGGCGCGACGTTTTGTGACCCACTGCTAGCCACTTATTCATGGGAATGAAACTTGTTGCCACTATTTGCTCTTATATATCTATCTCCCCTAAAATTCGTTCAAGTGGGAGAGTAGGAAGGGGGTTAGGACAGGTTGGGAAGTGTTAAAGGGGCAGGGAGAGAATTTTTTCGGATGCCTGGTTTCCATGTCCTGCTGATTTATAGGCCACCATCTCAATTGAAATTCTATTAATTTTTCTCTATCTCGATGACCTCACGGATGAGGCGGGGTTTGATTTCAATCTCCCCACCTCAGCGATGCCTTTTGATTTTTCAAAGCCAATCGCGAGTCCCAAGGATTCGTGCTCAACCACTGCGTACTTCGTTGTTTGCCCCAGTCGAATGGTAGTTTCCAGCGCAACGGCATCTTAGTTCGTACTCTTTCAGTCGAGTTTTGACTGAGCATCGTGTCTCCCCGATGTATTTTTTACCGCATGCTCCGCAGGGAATTTCGTTTACCCCTTCGATTTGTAGCGGTGTTCTGTTCTTCATATTTCCTATGAGGATTTACTCGCACCTGTGGTTTAAAAATTGCCTTAATGCCATATTTACGAAGGACGTTGCTTATTTTATCGGTCGTGCCTTTAATGCACGGGAGGATGGTTTCCTTCTGGCTGGTGATGTCCGTAGTTTCGGATGGGTTCCTTATGTCCTCCTTTGTCTTGTTGAGATTTCAGGACGCTCAGTCAAAAATCGACTGTAGGAGAACAAAATTCGACTGGGGCAAACAACTAAGTTTTCAGTGGTTGAGCATGAATCCTTGTGACACGCGATCTACGATTAATAATCACATACCTATTTTTTAAGGTAAAGATCGATTAGCTGTATTTATTGGACGTAATAGCACCGGTAGTGTACGAATCTATTTCAATGAGCTTTTCGCGGCACACAAATTCCTGGTCTGCACTACATACCTACTTTTAGAGAATTCACTTAAGGTTTGCATTAAATGTGGTATGCTCTGACTTGATTGTGTTATTGCATGCACTTGAAGAGATTCCATAATCTACTGCAGCGTAACAATTGGTCATATGTAAGAACTAAAATCAATGAAACTAAACAACTGACGGTTAGCACGGCGAGCTTGAAAGAAGTGTTAGAAGTACTGATCAGGAAACTTAAAAAAAGGTATTTTATGCTCCTTATGGCACTGATGTGTAACTGTGTACAACTAAGGAAATATATAAACTCAGGTATTCTCCATCATCTGAAGTTAAAGTTCTCTACTTTTAACTCAACTGTTTGATCTGAAACAATTTCCGTTTCACCTTCTTCTTTAAGGGAATGATTCACTGCGATATCATGACCAGTTTCATAAATCAGTGTATAATTATGATCGCAGACATAAAATTGACACATTCCGATCATGCCAATTACTTGTATATCCAGAATTACATTTACCACATAATTACGATCCATCCTGTAAGCTATGTCTTTGATCATTATGTCAGCAAGTTTGACAGTCATTCCATGTCATCTGTTTCCCGGATTAGATTTTAATTGTTCTTCAGGTGCCTTTCGTTGAGGCCTGTTGGAAAATTTTTTGGAAGTGAGAAAGTTTCTTTACCTACCTTGCAATTACGACCTTGTTTAAATACTTTACAGTTTCCCTAATTCTAGGTAGGCAAGCCAGTGAGAAAAGCGAATTGCTCTCATGGGAAACATAAATTCGCATATGAAATTCGCAATTCGCATGATTTACCGTTCAATCTTTTTGAGACCAACCTAGGCACAATCTGAATGACTCAAACAATTTTTATTTCCTCAAACGTAATCAATGACCGTGTGGAGAGTGGTTTGAAGGCCAACAGGCTGTAAAATAATCTGGTGATATATTTTTTTTTAATTACAACGTTGAATTAAATAATGTGTATTTATTTTCTACAAATCATTAATGACTAAATTCGATTTTTACTGAGTTAGCCACTTTATCTTCCAGCCTGAAAAATAATATAAGTATCAATTATTTTCATGGTTAGTACCTATTCTAAAAATACTCGGACCTTCCCATATCAAAATGAGGACACGGGTGTTGAATAAAATCCGTAAAGTTCTTCATCAATGGAGCACGTGAATTATGAGCGACACCTTGCTGCCAATACGGGTTGAAGTGTGTTCATTCTGATTGGGAAGTAGTGAGTGAAGACAAGATGAAGAAATAAATACCAAGAGCGAATATTCGTGTCAAACAGACAAAATGCGAGAAATTTGACTTCCGAGGCCTTACTTAGTCGAATTCCATCCCTTGTCCACGTTACTAAGAGATCAGAAATAGTTTATTTCTCATCATACGATCAAAACCTTGTTTGAATGTTTCAAGCGAGCCATCCAATGACCTAACCTTAAGGCTTTAACGAGTTCCATAATACGGCTACAATTCTTACGCTACGAGTAATTGCGAATAACTCATTCCCCGAGATTCAGATTGTTCACGCTACTTAAGAAGGTTCCGCCGTGACTGTGTGAGTCAAAACAAATGCTAAATTCCACATTTTTTTATATTTTGTCCAAAAAATCCTGCTTTCACTGATGAAATGCGTTACCTATAAAAACCCAAAAGTAAGGTACAAAATTTGCAGATTATTCCACGAATGTATTTTAAATGAGTACTTTTTTCCAGCCATAGGAGCCGACTGCAGCGCCATTTCCTACGAATTACCGCATTTTGACTTCAATTACGGCCGTAATTCCCTAATAACTAAAACACTAGGGTGGTAAGATGCCTATTTTACATTTTTATTCAATTTCTCCGGATTATTTCCTTCTTGTAAATAGTTTTTCGCAAAAATGGCATTTATATTTTATGGAAAAATACTATTTTCCCCATGTTTCTCTCATACTCCCATTAAACACCATGTAATTTCAAGTTCAATTATATAAGAAAATAGCGTGGAAAGGTATTATTTTGTTTTTCATATCAGATAGAGGACAACTTTTTCTACAAGTTGACAGAATATGAATAAAATGACATTTAAGTCATTTTACGGTGGAACCACCTTAAAGCACGCATTTGTGGTTGCGAACGTCAACACAAGGTAGGCATAAAATTCGCATTGTTGAATTTTATGATGAGCCAAAAAACTTATTTCCTCACTTTACGTTCACCATCAGTTACTGTAAGTTATATTGCAATGGTCACCATGTAATTATTGTCTTCTCCCTCAAGAATAAAGACCTCGAGACACTTCTTAGCTCTGGTTAGGTCTCATCTCATCAAACCCACAACGAGAATTTGGGACCCTGCGGAGAAAGATTTAATCGAACAAATATAATACAGATGCACACAAATTCTTTGTTTCAATCTACTAAGAGAGAATCGAGAGAGAGGGAGATAGATAGGTAGATAAACATCTTAATTGGGGCGAGATTGAGATAAAGAGAGAGAGAAATCCGAAGCATAAAGATAAGCATGCGCTAACGATGATGGGCTAACGATGATGGTTGAAACTTTTCAAATGTGGTGCGATGTGAGTCAGCTAGAAATAAATTTGAAAAATGTTTATACCTACGTCTATAAAATAGACATATGCCTAAAGCCCTGTATGGCTTGATATTCGCACAAAAACACGTAAATAGGCATATGCCTATCGTTTATGGGTTGTGCATAAACTACGTTACCGTTTAAGGTGATTTTTACCCTCCCCCCCCCTTCGTTGACAACCGTAGTACTTTCCCCTCCGACTTGTAACGTTGTCGCTACAAATGAAACTTTCAGTTCAAAAATATTTTCTCAATTAATGAGTGATTATTTTTTTAGATAGTTTGAAATACGACAAATAACGTAGCCGAATTAGATATAATAGAACTATCTAATCTCAATTGGAACAAGTAATAGTCATTTTTAAATTCTAAAAATCAACCATGACTCATGGCGAAAGGTGCAGTGCTCATCTACTCTGTTCTCTCCCCTACCCACATTTCTGACTGCTCCCATAAAATGTGTTGTAACGAGGTCGTTATTCAACCCGTGAGAACGTTAAAATGCAAGCATTTTGATGGTTTGAAGACTTGCAGTACTGTAGAGGCAATAGTTCAGTTACATTGAGTTAAATTAGAAGATTGGGGTGTAAGAAACACCCCACGTGCCCTTCCTTATATGATAAACTGTGTAGTATTATTGACGCGATGATGACGAGTAAGAAACATAGACGCATTGTAACAGCTACGTTACTTAGAGAGAATCTCCCTTCCCCTAGTTACCCGCCGTATGTTTTTAGGCCACTCCCTCCTCTCCTGAACTGGAAATGTAGTTTATGCACGACCCCTTAACTCCGATGAAAAATATAAAGTTAACAAATTAAAGTTATATCCCCGTGAAACTGTTAATATCTATTGCAGGACTCCGATAAAAAATCATGGAAGTTAACTTTTAGAAGTACAGTTCTCGCGAAAGCTTACGGCCTTTAGATGCGCAGAACAGAGGAGGTGCAATGTGTGGGATGGGTAAGAGAAAGGAACGGAGGGGAAAGTGAGCATGTGGCAGGCAGAATGGCCAACATAGTGTCTCAGCGTAGAAATGTAATTCCGATCCGTATTGGACAATTCGACTTGTCGTGAAGTGTGGAGCAGGTAGTCGACCCTTCCCCGCCGTACCTCCGTCCCGCGGCCGGGGCTGTGGAATAGATGGTCCTACGCGATGACTCATAACTGGGTATTTCAATTACTTTGAATGCATTAACATTTTTTCAACATTAATAAAAAATAACAAATAGAGTCGTGAAACGCTGAACACTGAATAAATAGACACCAAACTTCGAGCAATTCCGTTGATTTTCAGTAACGTTGCTAAAATTTTCAGCCGCGTGAAATTCTGTTATCCAGATTTAAGACATTCAACATAAAATTACTAAATAACAGTGCATTCTATATTCTTCTTTTAGTTAGCTTATGTAATGAATGGAGTCAAACTTTGAATACCACTAGACTACGATTTCAGTCACTGAAATAAGAAAATAAAAAGTACTTGAAGAGATAATTTAATAAATTGGCACTGTGCACATGTATATTCGATGAATAAATGGGACATTGAGAACAAAAAATAGTGGGAATTTAAGAATACATATACTAGATAGACAGAGAGAACATATACCTACATTTTATGCAAAAATAAATTGGATAATTTCCGTAATTTATTAAAAAAACGAAAATCGAAATTATACGAATGTGATATGTTTTTATATAATATTTTAGAAAAAAGTTAGTACTTGTTGCAACTATAAGTCCACTACCGAGTCATCGGCCTGAGATCCCCAGGCAGTGATCCCCTGGCGCGCGCTCAGGTAGAAAGGGACGACGCGACGCCCACTCCCTAACCCATTGCGGCGAATAGCTGGGGGCATTCAAATTCATTGAAGGCATATGACAATTTTCAATGTTGGCAACGAAAATCGTAAACATTAGCCCGCCGGTGCTACCCTCCCACCCGCGGCAACCGGTTTTTAGAAAATAGACCCTTCCAGTCCCAAAATCGTCTACTGCGCAACGCCATAAGCTTTCGCGAGGACTGTAATAGCCGTTTGCACTTACCCATGGCTTGCGCAGAAAGTTACGTGGTTACGTACGACAAACCCGCTTAGTTTACTAAAGCACGTAAAATGGATAATGTCAATCGTATAACTGCGATTAAAAAACCATTTTAATCAGCGTGACTAGTGACATACAAAGGTGAACATAATTTTGTGATTTATTGTTAAATTTTAGAAGTTTTAAACTATAATGTGACTGTGCAGTTGGTGCCGTAACCCACCCGCGGTGAAGGGTCGAGTCGCCTTCGACGCCGAGGCTCGGACCCCGACTTCTGGTCTGGGCGGGTCCAGCTAAATGAAGGTCGACCCCTCCACGGGGCTTCAAAAGCAGAAATCAAACTTGAGGTGGTCCCACCAAACGGACTTAGCCGGAAAAGGGGATTTCGATTAAAATGGAGCGTTGAGATTGAGGAACGAAACGACGCATTTTCATTGTCAGCCTTAAATTCGCTTCATTTGACGCGATGTTAAAAGACGGGGCGAACTCATGGAACCTAACCTCACACTATTTCAGGATTTACTGTAGTCAGCACCGGCTTTCCCTCCCTTAACATCGGGTTGGTTGGCACAGATTTTCTCCTTGAGAAAATTGGCATTGTTGCCCCTTTGTCAAGGAGCGCACGCGAACTCGCAGTGAAGGGCAAAAACTATATCGCTCGCTGCGCTTGAGATTTCGTTCCTTCAAATTCGCTACATTTCAATCTAATGGCCTCTCAGGAGCAAGGCATGTTACGTATGAAAGTTGGTAGCTACAGACGAAAACCCGGTGCAAGGATCACTATTTGGCGTGTTCGTTAAATTTTGTCTGCAACATTAACAAAAATAATTCAACGACAGCCAAAGGTAGAGCTAAATAAATATACCCTTTTCCACTATTATTATTATGAAATTTATACTCGCATGATGCAGCCACAGACTGCTATACTGTTTAAAGGTAGCACAAAGATTTTTATTTTTTTCCACGTAAAAATCATCCCTAGACCAGTGGCGGATACATATGGGGGGCGCGCGCCCCCCCCCCCCTTGCGGGATCGCCCGCGCCGGCCCCGCCAGTCAGCCCGCAGTGCCCGCACACTATTCGTTCGTGTCTTTCGTCAGTCGACTCTGAGTCGAGTTATCGAGTAGTTGTACTTTCTTATGTAGCACGCGAGCGCGTCCGCGTCATCGTATTTTATACGTTTCTGTTTGAAACATAGATAGCTAACCTACGAGAAAAGTCGCGAATATTCTACTGTTTGTATTTGTTCACACTCCTTAAAAGTCTGGAAGTGAACATTCTGGCACCGAATGTTCTCGAATCAACCGAACTACATATATAAGGGAAGCAAAGTCGCTGCCAGGCAGTCAGTTTGAAAGCTACAATCGTCGCGATAACTTGCGCCCCCCCCCTTGAGTTTTTTCTGTATCCGCCACTGCCCTAGACACGTAGAATTCATGAATTCATCATTCACGAATACGGATACGGAAAATTCACGAATATGTCACCCTCATTCAGTGGAAATCATCCCTCACCCCTCAATAAGACCCCTATATTTCCCGAGGGTACCAATTCTGCTTCAAGGTGCCACGGGACATTCAGTTTTTTTACGTAAATATCTTCCCTTAACTCTACCATTCACATATATATCATCCGCGTTAGAATTTATCAGTTTTATCTTTTTATAAAACATTTAAAGGTCAGTTATTTACTTCTTGCAGTTGAGAACACATACGAGCTCTACACCGAACTTCCATATTATGTTTTTAATAGAAAACACAGCCGAACCAAATCCCATAGAGATGGGTGAAATGTTTTTGCCAAAATTCTCATTCTTGGCAAGAGTGAGAATTGATAAACGATATTGTGGAATCATTAGAAATATGAGATTAATTCAGTTACTAAGACGTCAAATTCATGTAATGTAATGCGTAGTAAATTCACACTCCAACTACCGTAACACTGGCGATGGGAAAGGATGGGACATTGAGTGGTAAACGCATTTAGAGTATATTCTGTAACACTGCTAAGTTTATCGTTACAACATTTTTCAAATGTTGCCGCTCTCCGCTGTATTCCATTTATTTCTGAGATAAGTCCTACTTCGCATGGGTCCCATATGCTAGCGGCATACTCAAAGTGAGGTCCTACGAGTGAAAAATAACATCGCTCTTTAACCTTCTCGTCACATTTTCCTAGTGCATATTATTTGAATGAATCCTAATTTGCGACTACCCTGTCCGCAGATTTCCCGAACGTATTTCCCCCAAGACAGTTCGTGAGTAGACGTCACGCCTAAGTATGTAACTGACTCGACATTTGATAATTTGGTTTTATTAATTGCGTACGTTTCGTTGACCGGGTTATTCCTTTTCCAAAAATTCACAACAACGCACTTTTTAAAAATTCAATTCTAACTGTCAAGTTTTGTACCATTCATTTATAGCATCTAGGTCTTTTTTTAATGCAATCCTGTCAGACTCATTGCTTAGATCCCTGTAGATATTAATAGACTGCGTCGTCTGCGAAGAGGCGAATTTTGCTCGTAACAACGGTAGTGATGTCATTGATATACAATAATGTCATTTTACGTGACCATGCGCGTTTTAATTCACCTCTATGATGGGATGCAAGACTCTTCTGCATCATTTTCTTGTGTTTCCCTGCCTTAACCGGTAGCAATAACTCTTAATTATTTACAGCGTTGCCGCGTCAATTATTATAATTTCCAATACCTTGCACGAGATAGACGTAAGAGAAGTCGGTCTTTCGTTACTGGGTTCTTCCTTATCATCGCTCTTTAGTATTGGTGTAACGTTCTTGATTTTCCAATGGATAGAAACAAGATGTTGTGTTCGGGATTTTTCAAATATTATTTTCAAGCACGGTTCTATTTCTGATGCTCATTCTATATAAACTCGGGTGGGAATTTTATCGGGATCGGGTGCTTTCTTGGAGTTAATGGAATGCAGATTAATTTCAATTCCACGACTAGTGACATTGATAGATTGAATGGGGTGCTTAGAGAGCCTAGATATTTTAGCGGTGTTTTTTGGAGAGCTTTTTGTATAGACGCTTTGAAAAAAAGGAGATGAGAATATTTGCTTTTTCTTATTTCTTGTTCGCTCTTTCTCCTAGATAGTTCTTTATATTAGTGACGTTACTGTTAGTTTGCTGCCTTAAACCTCCCTCACGTACGACCCAAATGTCTTCGCGCTGTCCTCTAAACATTCGTCCAATGCTTTACTTTTGAATTCCGTTAATGCTTTTTGAAAGGCCGCCTTAGCTGCTGTTTTCTCTTTCTTGTATTTTTTGCGGACTTCTTATACTCCTCTTCGGGGAGATCCTGATGTGCGTTCTTCATTTTAGCGTGCCAGATTCGTTGTTATCTGTGAGATATCCGGACGGCTGCATTAAACTGCTACGGGCGTACAGACAGCGTTACGCAGATGTTAAACGAATTAGGCTGGGAGCCGCTAGAGACTCGGAGGCTGCGCGCTAGGCTTAGATTGCTTGAACAATTGACAATAGATATCTTTCAGAGCGACACGGAGAGCATCATATTAGAACCCCACTATATTTCCAGGTCCGACAGAAACGATAAATTAAGAGAGATAATTTGCCGAACGGATAGGTATGGTAATTCGTTTTTCCCCGAACAATAAAGGACTATAATAAATGCAAGGCGTAATTTCATTAGAGCGTTTCCTTTTTATATGTAAACGGCTGGTGTCCTAACACCCCCCGCCACACGCCTATTGAGGCGGCTTGCGGGGTAGTATTTAGATGTAGTTCAGTGCTGACCTCTTTATGTTTACTTGGTATTGCGCTATGTATGGCTATTCGTGTGATGCTACAAAAAGTATTCCATGCATAGTCAGTATAACTATTTTGACTAATATCAATAAATGTTTTATTTGAGGATCCCGTTATAAACCTTCGAAATACGCCTTGTGAAATAAGCATCCTCTTAGTATCACATACTCTGTGATACATATCAATACTCACATTTTCACTATCAGTAATATTCTCATCACGAAAATCCCCATTTACATCCTCATCAGAATCTGATAGAATGAGCACTTCTGATCTGACGTTTTTCTCCCTCAAAAAACCATCAAAAGCCTTGCTACAGTATTTTCCACCTCCATCATTTTGTAAACATTTTAGTTTAAAACCATGCAACCTTTCCATTTCTACTTTATATTCTTTAAGTTTTTGTAAAGCCTCATCTTTTGTCTTCAAAAATTTAACGACAGCAAACCTAGAGTAATCTATATACATATATAAAAGAGGATGTCTGTTTGTCCGTCCGCTATGTGTTTCCATACGGCAGCACGGATTGCGACCAAAGTTGGTACATAGGTGCATCTCATGCTCCCAAACCCAGTAGTGCTACTTCCGGTTGCGTCCGACGCGTCCTTAGCGTCGTTTTCTCATTACCGAACTCTGCAAGTGCGCTCAGCGTCACCTAGCACCCATCCCCGCGCTCTGCTTACTCTCCCACCTTCCGATAACAACCCCATTAAATCTGCCATATGTTTGTGTGCGCTCTGTAGGCCGATTTGGCGGCTTCCATTTCCGATAAACAACACATCCACGCCATGCTCAGCCAACCTTGCCACAGAAATTAAATTTAAGTTCAAATCAGGTACAAGCAATACATTTCTCATTTCAAGCGTATTATTACCACAATTATCAGTCAAATTAAGTTTAACCGTTTCTCTACCATAAACTTAAATTATACCATTTCCAAGTGTTACACTTCCACCGCCCGGAGAGAATGTTGTAAACAATTCTCGTTTTGTAGTCATGTGTTCAGTAGATGCTGAATCTAAAAACGTGGTCTGCATCGGACCAGACGGTGGAAGTTATACTTCTTTGGCCGGTCGCACACACCCGCTCACACACATAGGCAGACAGTATATATAAATGAAATAAAAGACATTTTTTCTCTATTATTCAATATATTTCTCTTCGATATATTGTTATGAGTGATTTAATTTTTATAATATACACCTATATATTATCTCTTATATACACCTATATACTATATGTACGTTTTTGTATGGTTTATTGTACGTTCGAACTTTGAAAAGAAGTTTTGTTTAAAAAAAATCGCCCCAACCGGGAATCGAACATGGGACTCTTAGGTGAAAGTCGAGTGCGCTACCGACTCACCCATCGATGTTCTTGTTCAAAGTTCGAACGTACAAAAAACCATACAAAAACGTACAATTGTGGATTTTTCTCACCCAAAAAAGAGCGTGACGCGGTTTCTCGACCAACATCCCATCCCAAAAGTCTCCAACGGGCGCAAAGAAGTATAACTTCAAAAACCATATTTGAGCATTTTTCACTGCTGACATGGCACACTGATACAGCTGATAGTTTTACCCTTTGACTGCTTATCACCCGTTCTTCTATCATTCATATTTGCAACCTCACATACCTTATGTTTATTAGTACAATCAGCAGCCCAATGGCCCCGCTCATG
Source organism: Pyrrhosoma nymphula (assembly GCA_963573305.1). Lineage (NCBI taxonomy): Eukaryota > Metazoa > Arthropoda > Insecta > Odonata > Coenagrionidae > Pyrrhosoma > Pyrrhosoma nymphula. Next base: position 57,719,402 of record OY754332.1, read on the forward strand.
GCATGCATAACATTGAATTTCAGGGCAATATTTACTGATATGTCCTGGCTTCTTGCATCGGAAGCAACACTTAACATTCTCATCTCTCTTGGCTGCTGATGTAGTCTGATTACTTCTCGAGTTTTCCCTGGGCTGGAATTTCCTCTCTCTGGTTACGAGCGCCAGCTGATAGGTCCCCTCTGCTACATTCATTTGCAGTCTCCGTCTCTCTTCATCCAAGAGTCGTCTTTTACACCGTGTTGTAAGGCTCTGCTCTTGAAGGACTTTCTGTACAAATACGTCGTAATCCTCCAATGGAATTGTCCAACAAGTAGAAAATTTGCGATCACTTCGTCGTTGAATTCGATCCCTCCTCTCTGTACCTTCTTATTCAGCCTCTGGATTAATAGTGCATACTCTTGCATGCTCACATCATGCGTTTTTGTAACATTCACCATCTCTTTCAACACCTGCAGTGCATGGTATTTAGTCGACGCTACGTGAATTTCCTCGAGAATTTCCCATGTCTGCTTTGCGCGCGTACATTCTTCGATATTCAACAGAAAATCATCTTCCACGATTGTATACAGAACCGAAAGAGCCTTCCTATCCAATCGTTACTGGTCAAAATTAAGCTCTGTATCATCGAACCCAGGGTACACAGCATTCCAACAACTTTTATCAATTAAATGAGCTTTCACTCGCAACTTCTATGCGAATTAATTGCCGTGAGATAATTTCGAAATATGCACATAGTCACGATCATCCGCTGCCTCCGCCATCATGGGCTAACAATCTTGTCGTCGCTCAATCACAAATAAAGCTGCAATACCGCGATCTCGAATTCACAAATCAATCAATTACGTTCTGGATCCATAACCTATTGTTTTAGTTAATTAGCGCGGTGAAATAACAGTATCTGGATTCTAAAGATGAGTTAATGCAGCACACACACAACTCTCATTACAATACATGACACAGCGGCATGGTAGCGTGGGTAAACAGTGGCGCCAAAATACGGGCAATGAAACAAAATTCAGACTCACTGCTGCCAACCTCGAAATGCAAACATATATAATAAATGACATACAAGGGCCATACCCAGAAACCTGCTATAGCATTATCTCCGCTGATACGTCATCCACGGCTGCCACGGACGCATGTTGATCTTCCAACACCAATCTGTATGATCCGCTAGCGTAGTTGGTCGCGATACTAAATCACGTGATTCACCATGTGATATTTCAAATAGAATGTAACCGAATAGAACAAAGGAAAAATTAAACCAAAATAAAGGGATTAAAAACTTGGATTTTTCTTCGGGAAAACGATAAGTAAAATGCATTTATTATCAGTTCATGAATTTTTATTGCCTCTTCAATGGGTTTGTTCAAACGGCGAGTGCCGTCTCCGTATTTTGCCGTAGTAAAACATCGCCTCCTAATACGCACCATGCATACTGGACTATTTTTAATTATTAATTAAATAATATGCGTACAGAACATTCAAACATTTAAATTGTCATGAAAGTCCCGCAATAATTAAGTAAATACGCGTACTGTATATTTAATACATTAGAATTGTCAAGAAAATACCTTTATGATTAAATACAATGCGTATTTGACTTAGAATATTTTAACATTGCGTAAAAACTCGGTATAGTTAAATAAAATGCGTGCTAAACTTGGACAATGGATGCTGGACTGAGTAAAACTCGTAATACTAAAATTTTATGCATACTGGACTTATAAAATCTTAGAATTGTCGAGAAAAACTTGTTATAATTAAATAATATGCCTACTGGATATTGATGACATTAGATTTGTCAAATATATACCTGACGTAGAATATTTTACAATTGCCGAGAAAAAGACCGGTAATTAAATAAAATACGTACTGTGCATTAAATTTAATTTTACTTTGAATACGGAGGAAATCCCGTTTTTAAGTAATAATGTGCGTACTAAACATTTAAGCATGAGATTTGTAGAGAAAGTTCCGTTCTTATTAAATAAAATGCATTCTGGATTAGTCAGGAAAAGCCCGTTATGAATAAATAAGAGTACTGGGCATTTGAATATTTAGAATTGCGGTAAACACCCGTTAACGTTAAATAATATGTGTACCGGAAATTTAAAACATTAAATTGCCAATAAAAACCCATTATGAATAAACAATGAGTAGGAACTGGACTTAGAACAATTGATGTAGAAAACTCTATTTTATTGATATCGTAGTCGGGAAAAAATTTGAAAATTAATGTTTTGCCGATAGAAACCCGTTATAATTAAATAATATGCGTACTCGATATTAAATGCATAAGGGTTGTCAATAACATACTGATAACATAAGATACAATGAGAATTGGCGCTTAAAAGGCGCGGCTGTGATCAAGCGGTAATCATTTGTTTACTAGCCATCTTCGTAAACATTTCATGATTTAGATCTGGTAGGAGTTCAAAATCAGACAAGAAATTTCTCTAGTCTTTGACGCTTTTATCAAAGTGAAAAGGTATTTATTGACTTATCATTTTACATATTCATTTTTCTCATACATCATTCCGCAATGAGTAAATTTGGTGTGACATTAGATTGAGATGTGGGCAATTTCTAGGTATCATGATATTTATAGTTTTCTTTACATGAAGGTCATTGATGTCGTCCTTCAGCTGGCGTCTACTTGGGGTGCTGTACCATGTAATCTTCTGTGGCCGCTTGGCAAGTGCAGTCTGAAAGAAAACGTGAAACGTGTTATAATCTGTACATTTGTTCGTCGTTCTATTTACAAATTGTCATTAAAAACTTTACACAACTTTTTGCTTTGGATAGTAAAAAATAATAAATACTGTTTACATTGAACTCTTATTGTCATTTTTTCAATGCCCAATTTGACTCATAGAGCATACAACCAAAACAGTGTAAGTAAACCGTCCGTCGTGCTTATATAGCATTTATTTGTTTAAGGCTAATATAACATGTCATCTGCAACATTGTTGCTTATTATTTTGATTACCCCCTCACGAAGTCTGGACTTAGGGCGAAAATTTCCCCTTTGATTGCCCCCTCAAAAAGTCTGGACTTAGGGCGAAAATTTCCCCTTTGATTGCCCCCTCAAAAAGTCTGGACTTAGGGCGAAAATTTCCCCTTTGATTGCCCCCTCAAAAAGTCTGGACTTAGGGCGAAAATTTCCCCTTTGATTGCCCCCTCAAAAAGTCTGGACTTAGGGCGAAAAAGGACTCTGGCAGAAAACGTCACAATCGGTCCTGCGTGCTAAGATCTCTGTAACATGTGAAAGAAATATACACTTGATAGGATTTATCGGATTGGTGTACGCAGATTTTATGTGGTGACAAAGCAATTACTTATAAGCTATCCGAGGCATTGCTTCAGCTGGTAATTCACCATTCCATGAAACCTTTCTGCCAAACGAGAGCTGAACATTGTGGGAGCAACTTCATGTAGCAATTACGCTTGATCATATCCGAATATGCAACGAGAACGATATGTAAGCTAATAGCTGGTTTGTAACCATATTGTGAATTGAATAATTTTCTCAAATTGCTGAAGATTATATGGAGTTATAGAAATAAAACTGTATATCAAAGGGCTACTCCAAGGACATCACTTAACAATAATGGCCAAGAAATGTGTACGCAATTCCCTGTGCCTTATGTTGGCAAACCACACGCTGGAATAGAGTCGCAAAATAATGATTACGAAGGAATCTACATTGTCAGAGATCAAGGTACACAAAATGCTGTGGCAAAAGTTTAATAGTTCATCATAGCAAGAAAAAGTAATGCAGTAAAATGCATTTTTCTTACTTTTATCTATACGTCAGTCATGTCTGTCCTAATAAGCACGTATGAAGAGTTCAACGCAAACATGTACGTAAAAAAATCGCCTTAAGCGCCTTTAACTTTTTATTACTAATCATTAGTGAGGGCGGGAAATTTCGCCGAGTCCCATCCAAACAATTACATTTAAACATAGGAAGCTAGTTGATGTGAATAACGGATTGAACGTTTAGAAGTTGACAATGAAAGAAGGACGGCTTATAACTTCGAAGCCCTGGTTGTTAAACGCGGGAATACACGTGGGGCATGTGCAACGGCGAGAATGAAATACAATTGTGTTATTTCAATAGCAAACATTCACCGGCCATGTTCAACTGGAGTTTCCATATTTCTCGGAAAATGGAAATTCAAACGCTGTAAAAGTAGAAGAAATTTACTCCGGCCTCAATAGTGGAACCGAGGAAAGGTGATAAAACCAACAGCATATTCACTATCAGTGCGGATAGTTAAAAAACTTAATTTTTTTATGAAGTGCCACGAAAAACAATTTGCCCAGAATTTGTATCAATTGAAGGCATCCTGGAAAAAAATACAGTAAAGCGCACTACGAAAAATTATAAGGGCGTAAATAAAGCACATCCTTCCAAACCAAGGGTATTGTAATAGCTGACTGAGCAAACAGCAAAATTAACCATTCCCTGGCATTTGTGCACCAAAACCTAAGCACTTACATTGAGTTTTCACGTCACTCGCTTGCTACCAAGATACACCTCGCTCGACATTTTCCAAGCGTTCAACTCACGACATCCACAGACCAAGATGCTAAATTGTCGAACACACAATCAGTGAACGGACGCACGTTGGCTCGGACAGCAACAGTGTGAATGAATGAATCGGATATACAGGCTCCTATTCTTGAATCACCGAAAATGTTTCACGTATATAAAATTCTCACACTACGAACTTGCGAGAAACACTTCGCGACACGAATTCTGCAATGCTCGTCTCAATCTATAAATATTGTCTACCGCTGATCGGCTGCTTACGAACTATATAAATAGGGAAGCAAACTAAGCGTTCCCGAAAAGATGTCGACGGGTGGGATTAAACCTTTCGTAGCATGGCTCTACCATATAGAAATTTTTCCCGCTTTGGAAAGCAATGGAAATGATACCAGGGTGTAAAACGGGTAGACGGTCCACATAAAATAATAAACGCATATTTTTCCTGGCATAGTGCATAAGCTATATACTATACAGCTAAAAGCCCGATTTAATTCAGTTACTGCAGGTAAGAGCACCAGTAATGCAATTAGCATTTCACGGCACAATGCGTACTCTACAGTACTGGCTTACTTTAAGTGAATTGCCTAAAGGCTTACATTAAATATGATTCTCTCTACACAACAAAAGAACCTTAAATCGATTGCAGCGTCACGATTCTGCAAACAGAATATCCTCGTGGAGTTTGAAGTACTAAGACAGCTCGTCCGAAGTCCTAGGCTTTATCAGAACTGTTCTTACAATTGCGGGCCGCAGTCCCATCATTTCCGTGGTTTAGAGAGATCTCTATGCGCTTGTTTAGCCTGTAAGCCTTCAACTCGTCATTCAGTCCCTTTACAGCGGGTCTTATACAGGGAAATTTCCCTCCTGGTGGAATTCCGGAGGTTTTAGTGTTGAATAGAGAATATTCAGAGACATGTGGTGTTCTACAAGACACGTAAAACGTATATTATTGTACAAACTTCTTAAACATGAGCATTTTCATTTGCGGAATGAAACCATTGTCAATTTATTTATATTCTGGAAGTTTTACCAAATACGAATGGCAGTAGAAAATGAGGAACAGTTCAAGTATTAGAAAACTATTTTAAATAACATTACTAGGACTAAACTTAACCGTAAAACTAAACATAAACGGTGGTGAAAAATTAATCAATGTGCATCGATATAACCTTTCTATACTTCGTGAGTTTCGTGGACGATCCTTGCTTAAAAATTGTCGTGAGGACGCTGTATCATAAATTGTCTTTAAAATCAGAACCGACCTGGAGGATTTCTTGTACCGGCGTGGAACCGGTTTTTTCATTCATATCGTAGCGGGTATCTACTATAATTTTGAAATAGAAAATAAGCACGAATTTCAGGAAGTGTATAGATCGCACAGCGACTGTAAAAGACAGTCTGTCTTTACAGTCATGACTCGCATGGAATGACTCACTGTGATACTGCTTGAACAGCCTCGCCACCTCCGTCCCGTCACCACCCGCGAGCCTTGACTACGAAGCCCAAGTGGCCGCGAGAAAAATATACACAGTACCACGTTTCCCACTGCCTATAATTGCCGGCGCCGTGGCAACTGGGTTTTATTACCGGCCTAATTGGGACTGAATCTCCGACCTAAAGTCGGAGATTCAATCCCAACCCGAGCCAATTTCCACCTGGTTTTACTTTTTTTTATTTTTAGAGTTTCAGTGATGTGTATTAGCGAGCAATTTGTTCAGTTTTCATTTGGAATTTTACAATTTCATCATTTCCAGTAATTAAAAGAAATAAGATTTATTAACTCATCATTCATTTTATATCTACGGAATAAGGTTTACTTGCAACCAAGTAGCCACCGTGGCAATTAGGAAAAATTTTGAATCTGATTTAAGGAAAATAAATTCCCCTCTACAAGTGCTTTAGCTGATTGATTATTTCCGACACAAGAAAGTAAACGCATAATATGCGCAGATTTCGAACGTACATACGTTCAGAGGAATTTCATTTATTCCGACGGAATATTGCATTATTCTTTTAGTGAAAGATGTCGCGTTGGTAACAAACATGATGCAAAACCCGATTGTAAAATGTATCCAGGAGGTGTGTTACGGTTGTAAATTAAAAGCAGTGACTTTGTGATTCCTCATATATTTTTTGAAACGACCTAGGTTTCTACGTATCACGTCATTTTCGAAGTGGAATTACAAAGTTCCTGCTCCTCATTTACAATACTGAGCAAATTCTTTCCTGTCACGCCTAATATAATGGGGCTTACGGTAGGAGTTGCAAAAAAGTAAAATTCGCAATGCGTGTCTTACTCTTGTTTGATGCTGTACACGTAAACCATTTTCGGTGCTTTATTAAACAATACGATTTCACCAAGGAGTAGGGAGAAATCCAGAGCAAACCTGAAAAAAATTAAATCTACTCTTGAGTGAAACGATGAGGATGTCCCAAAATAGTGAGGAGAAAAGACCTTTGATCAACAATCTACGATATAGATGGAACAGACTAATGAGGAAACTCACGTCCACGCACTCGTTGCGCCGATTGGAGTCATATCTTTCGGACTCCGTAACGAGGTTTTTATTCTCTTTATGTTCACATTTCGACTGAACATTTGTGACCCCGTAGCCAAATTGGCTAATTCCAGGGACTAGGTGTAGCTCTGGAAATGTTATATTCAGATATTATACTATTTTCTCTGCTTAAAAAATGCATTCTTAATATCAACAAAATTTATACAGTGTCCATAGTACGAAGAAAAAATTATGTGAGGTAATTTATGTTTGAACAAATAGTCTCAGCTAGGTAACGACAACCAATTGATCGCTTAACGTGCCGTAATAAGACTCACATGCGCGAAAGAAATACATACACGGGTGCAAAAGAAAGGATGACTGGAATCCGAGTATCAGTACAAGATATTTTTGTAAAGATCTTGAGAGGTACGTGATGATTTCCCATAAATTTATTTCTCGTAACCGGCTGCTTAAACCGTGATTATTTCTTCAATAACTCAACATCATTCCTTCAATTTCTTGAATGAGAGATGCCAAAAGAATACTTCGAGAACCATATTTCCCGGTTTAAAGAATTTCTCCGACTATTAATATTAGCCATTCACTTCCGTCTTAACCACCAACCTAGCTACTGCTTACGCTAGTTTGATTCCAATACGAGTTACCTATTGTATCTTACATATACTTGACAACTTCTATATGCCGTGCTGGTCACGTCCCCTTACGGGAATACGATGACGTCACACACTCGACTCGTGAACAGCTGACCCCACCCACGTGAACTCATCCCATTTTTCCGCTCGTTCGTTATAAACGTTTTACCGACTTCCACGCGTCGTTTTCCGTCCACGCGAACCCAGTATGAGCGAGTTTGATGGATCTCTTTAGCACATTAGCAGAGCAGGAGTGGGCAAGAAAAGATAGGGACGAGAGGAGTCATACTACACGTCGTATCAAAATAAACTGGAAGCAAAACTTGCCTGCAGCACGAAACATGATGTCGAGGAAAGGAAGGGTACGCGAAGGAGATGAATGGCTGGTAGACAACACATGGTAGCCAATGCTGCCAACATAACAGACTGTAAGGTGGCTGGAGTAATAGTGGGTCATTAAGTGCTTTAATATTATAAGTGATTTAAAAAACTTCTGGACACATATTTCATTAGATTTCATCAGTTTACGTAGTTGCTCACCATTCACGTTACAAGCAATGGAAATGAATTATAATTTACATTTTTAAAGCATACCATCTGTGACTTAAATTTCGGCCCCACATTCAAAAATTGGGCAAAAAGTTCTGTTTCAATATGATATTTCCAACATTTGACTGTATAACACCTTGACGCTTAATGGCTATCCACTACAGCATTTCATTTATTTTTTCCCATATGCGTAACCAAAAATAGCTCCAACCACCTTCGTCAGTTGCGAATTTCGAGAATACGCCCTTATAAAAATCATAGTCGCATTAAAATAGGCCTCTCAGAAGGAGTTGCGAGGAATGCTTATCTGAACAATTGGATTAAGAGTGGAGATAGCTAGCAAGTTGATGTGAATAACAAATTGAACGTTTTCAAGTAAGAAATAAATGTGAATACACTTGGTGGACATGCAGAAGGCGAGAATGGAATGCAAGTGTGTTTTTAATAGCAAAAATTCCATATTCCATTCCACTGGAGTTACCATATTTCTCGGAAAATGAAAGCTCATACGCGGTACAACTAGAAAAAGTTACTCAGGTCACAATAGCAGAACCGAAAAGTTACATTCATATTCATTACCCACTCTGCTAATTAATTCCAGACCATTGCTTCAGTGACTGAAAACCAGTAATAAATAACCAGAACAGATTCGCCACGTGTTGCTGACTTCACGGTTTAAAATAAATACCAGAGCGGATATTACGAAACTATATTTTTCACGAATTATCACGTTAACAAGCAGCACCATGTTTGAATATCAATTGAAGCCAACCTGGTCGATACAAAACGATGCAGAAAGCGAACTAAGAAGAAATATTTGACAGCCGAGTAAGCATTAGAATAAGTTAGTCCAAAGCTCAAGAAAAGTACGTAAAGAAAGCACGGTTAAATTAAATAACATTGTTAGAGAGACACTTGCTTGAGCATATCATTTTGTAGCACATATAGCGATACACGACCGAATTGGGGGCAAGTCACAAATGGAATGCGAAACTAATAAAGGGCTGACAACAAAACACTACCGTCACTCATGATCAAACTCACCATAATCATGCTGAAATGTTGGACAATGGACGAATCGTGAATCAAAACTTAGGCAGAAATGCTGCTGAGAATCCGAATTGCCTTCACCAGCATGCTGAAATGTTGATGGCTCCGCTGGACGTAATGTTGCACTAATTTCAGCTTATTCTTCTCCAACCAGTACTTAAGGGTGAGATAGTGTTTCATCAAAGTTGAAATATAGTAATCCTACCCAGCCTATGAGGCCACACCCGAAGCAATAGGTGCCCACTAGGACAGAGTAAAACAACGGATATAAGTATAGTTGATATGCACGTGCTATCAAGTGAAGCTGCGAAAGAAAAAATATATATTACCTCTCAATATCTATTCAAATATATTTTCCCTTGAATTATAATAGCTTTCGTTTCTTCTCCCGTATTCAACACTGCGTTGCGGTTCTAAACAAGATCGCCATACGACTGAATGATTAGTAGTCCTATTGATGGCGCGCAGGTCGTTTCCGCTCAGTGTAAGCGGTGGGAGGGGTGATTCTGACCCTGGGGGCGATTCTATAACTTGCCTGACGTTCGAACGTTAGGGATCCGTTCACCTTCGGTCGAGCTCAATTTATTCGAGTGGTGACCAACGAGCGATTCTAAAAGGTCGATCGTTCAGCAGAACATCGAACGTTGCGGTATTGTCGGATTTATAGCATAGTTCGCACTTGTTTCTCTTCTGCGCATGCGCTTTCCTCGCGAGTACTATGAACGCTATATACTGACCTAAATGCGTTCTCATTGGATTAATTATTTCCTAATTACATACTTGTCATTCTATGACTTCTACGGATGTAATGTCGTCTGCTTAGATTTGCATAGACATCTGCTTGAATTGCCTCTTATATGTCAATTACACTCCAATCGACTTTACTGGATTCTGAAACACTATATATTTCAGACTGGTGATCAATATTTCCAGGCTCATCATCAGCAAAATTAAATAATGTATTTCTATGGCATCTGTCTCCTTTAGTTCGCAGCATTTTTTTAATCCACTCCAAAAACAACTCTTTCGACCATAAATGAACCTTGTCGCGGATTAAAAGACAAATAGCAGTTATCTAAATAATGAAAACAGAAATTGACATTTTCCACTGGCAGACCAGTGCATTTTTATTAGTGGAAAATTGCAATGTCTGCGTTTATTATGTTGAAATTCAACGACATCACGCCTGATACATCTCGTCATCTAAATAAACTAATGTTCTATGGTTCACTTCTAAGATAATGTTCCAAATTACACTCAGACGAATATGACACCTTGGCATATAACTTCGAACATAAATTGATTAGGATATTCAATGATACTTAAATACTATCCTCTAGCTAGTTCCCATCATTAACGTACTACTCAACCTTCAATACCATTTAAACACAACCTTCTTCCCATCAAATCGAATAGAAATACTATATAACTCACTTTTGCAAGACCGTACAACGCCTGTCAAGAGCTTTCATGCAGCATATATGATTACCTACCTTGGAATATAAAGGCAGCTTTTAATCATTGCCACTATTTCTCCAGGCACACACAGCAGCACTCAAATAAAGGAACAATACTTACAAATGACAAAACGTCGAGTAAATGAAAGATAACTTTTGAGATGGCAAAATTTACTGAACGGGTCATAATGGAACAAGATAGGTACATTGCATAAGTAGACAAAAATTATCACCCTTTTACTTGGGACGTAAATAACCACACTCGCAATGCGAGTGTGGTTACTTTTACAGGGCAGTACAAACATATGCGAGGAATTCCACCGGTTGCCAGAACGTGGGAAATTTGGGCCGAATCGATGGAGAGAGCCAAAATTTGATCATTGGGCAAAAAATACGACGAGACGTAAAAGCATATCTTAGAAACATGGGACCTTAAACGTCCTATTCTTCTCGTTTGCTTTTATCACGCGCTCTCTCTCTCGAATTTCTTAAAGATAAACTCGCCTCCGCTAGCTTAGGTCGAAAAAATTCAAACTCCAACGCGAATTCAAATTACACTGCTGTTTTCATAACTACGCCAATGGCACCTTCACGCATCAAAAAAAAATAAATATACACGCAAGAAATGGCATATATTCTGGACAAAACCGCTGTCTATTTAAAGGAGGACATCAAAAGCAAGATATAGACACGAGACCTAAAAGAGCCCTATTCCTCCGCGTTTGCTTATTTCACACTTTACCCCAATTTCTTTAAGAATATCTCCGCTCCGGTAGGATGAAAAAGTTCGTACAAATATGTCATTTCTAATTTCTATATTGAATTCAAATAAATGAATGAATGTTTAAAACTCCTCTCCTCCTGCAAGGTGCGAAGATATTTCAACCCAGATTCGAACGGAAGTAATCCGTCTACCATTGCCTACCTATACCGTCAGTTCTCTGAAATGCTTTACTGGTGTGACAGTGTATGAATAGGTAACATCACGATATTGTAATCATATCTCCAGTAAGTCCTCATTTCACCGCAATTTGACACCCTTTTAGTGAGGCTATACACTTAACATGTAGCTGGCAAAGGGGGCCACGAACTTTAAACGACCATTTACGGCATTAAAATTAGTGAAGTAATCTTGAACCAAATCAATTTCTATGACGAATACAATGAGATATTAATTAATACGTTAAAAAAAATCACGAAATCAAATCAAAATCAAAAAGTGCACGAAAAAAATAAAACAATACCATATTCAAAACATCTTAATCGCTTGCCGTATTATTTTAGTCAAATTAAGACATGCTTGCAATGTTTAACGTGAATATGCGAGAATAATTAACATTCTAACATTCTAAACTAACTATTCTAACATTTTAAACAATGATTATCTACAACTAATTGTAGAAGGATCTTTGTGGAATTGTTCCGTTAAATTGGAATTTATTAAGATGATTAAATTTTTCAAAGCAAGAAATGATCTCTTGTACAATTACCAAACAATTTAATCAAATTCCCCATTAGCTATCCATTGAACTTCCAACTCGAAATGGAGTTTAAGCAACGCATTTTTACCTTCCTTACCGAACTTGAGAATTTGTCATTCCTAAATCCCGCTGTTTCCTTCGCCCGTACCACTTCCGCCCCGACCGTTGAAGTATAAGAGCGAATATATTTCATTCCTAAACTACATTAAATTACGTTTCCGTCGACCAAATATTTGATCCGTATACATATTTGGGAATAAGAAAGTTCACGTATATAGTTCTCTTTTTTAATAATGATCGTTCCTTATTTCTACATCATATTACTCCTCCAGGCGTCGTCACAAAGGTCTCCGACATGGACGGCCAACCCTACACGACTCTCTTATTAGGCAACGGACCGGGATACGGCCGGGAGAACCTCTCTGCCATCGACACGAGCACCAAGAACGTGGTGCAGCAGTCCACGGTGCTGAGGCAGTGGGCCACCCACGACGGCGAGAACGTGCCGGTGTAACCAGAGGACTGGGTTCGACTCTCTTCCGGGTCTCTGTGGACCAGACTTACACCTCGCACGCCATCGCATACACCGCCTGCATCAGAGAGCACAAGGAACGATGCCGGCGAAAGCCCACGCCCTCACCGCCGCCTTCCCTCCTGCCTCTGGCCTTTTTTTTAAGCCTTTATTTAAATTTTAAAAGCCTATATTTATTAAAAAATTTAAAGCCTAGCATTTAATAAAATTAGTATATTGGAGTAGTTTTGTAACGGATGTTTATTTAACCCTTCAGTGGGCGCGTGAGAATGTTGCGCGTGGGCCACACCGCACCAATTCAATGCCAAAATTCAATTTTTTTACCAACTAAAATTTTCATAACTTTTGTTAAAAACTTTTATAAACAGTATATTGGGACTATTATCTAATGATTAAATATGTTTTTGGTCTCTAGGGAACACGTTTATAAATATGTCTGGAACAAATCGCAAAGTAATTGAAATTCCAAAAATTATTTCTGAGCATCGAACACCCATGATGACAAAATTTATATAAAAAAATCCAAGAAAAATATTATGACTGCATGAGGGAAAAAACTGATAAAACGTTTAATAAAAATATATATTTTTTACAAATCCCCGTTTTTTTATTAAAGTTATAAATGAAAAATAATTTGCAGATAGAAATAAAATGATCAGATTCACTACCCAAAAAAAACTTTTTATCAAATTTGGAATAAATGGATCACAGAATTCATAATGAATATTATTATTTTACATTCATATTTTTACTCAAACATTTTCAATCAAATTGAGGAAGAGATGATATGATCATAAGATAAAATACTTTCTTGAATATAGTTCACAAAAATGTCTCTTAGGTGATCTTTGCATGTCCATTTCTCGTATTTGATGCACCACCATGTCTTGTTGTCCCTATCACGACTTCTGCAACAGGAATTGCACTGTCAATAAGAACTGCGTGTTTGGATTGGAGAGGTAACGGGGTCACATATACCAAGCATAGCACGAGCCCGTGCTTTTATTTGCGATAGAAGAGTAGTATTTCTAATCCGTTTCATTATTTGCAGTTTTATCACTTCCTGAACTGCTACCAATTTGTCAATCTCTTTCCGCTGATCCCTACTTTGGACATCATCAAACCTTATTCATATGAAAATAAATCAAAATGTCATATTGCTCATGGCGTGAAAGCAAGCTTCAATACCACTTCCTTGTGAATTGTCCCATAATTGGAAGGCTTTTTGTCATGAGCTCCTGAAGACCCTTATAATGTAACTTAAACCTATTAAAGCTTTAATTTCATCAACAAGACGTGCATCCCCGTCTCTTTCAAACAGATGCTTGACTTCCTCGAAATATATATTTGTATTCGTGGAAACCAATTTCCAACTCCACTGATTCCTCATCCAACCATCTCTATGTCGTTATCCTGAACATAGTCTAGCCGTAATCTTTTAGTGGAAGACATTACTAAGAGTCACATCCAAAAGATAATTGAGCTCCAAGGACGAGAATGGAAGTATTTAGAAACCTTTTTTTAAATTTTATTTGAAGTATTCTATATAAATTCAACAAATACAAGTGAAAACCGATAATTGTCCTTGCAAAAGGGCAAATGAAGACCATTACGAATAAATTTAAAACAGAAGTGCTATAAAAAGAAAGTTTACCATGAAAAACTGTTGCACATAATTATTCCCAGAGCATTATTGAAATAAATAGAATACGGAAAACTTCCACTTCCGTTTACTATTTCGCGAGTCCGCAAAGAGAACGATTCGCACACGTATAAACGCTCCAGGCATGCGACACACACTGTCTGTAAATACCAGTACGTCAGCAGAGCAATAAAGGAACCCTCAAGAAGGGTCACTGTACCCTCGATAAAAGGTACCACTGGGGATCCTCACTCCTTGAGCGTAGGAGGGAGGCTTTTTGTTACTAAAATCGGGGAGAAGGGTTGAGCTTGATAGCTAGCACCCCCGCCCCCGTACCCTGTGTAGCAGGCAAGAAATATGAACCCTAGCTGAGGTACCAAAAAAAGTAACAAACTTTCCGAACATTGTATACTCGTCAAAGTAGACAAATATCGGACAACATTTGCTGCACAACTACAAGTGTAACTGACAGAAAAAAGTTACACAGTTAGGCGCGTCGGCCACCCTGGTGGTCCAGTCATGCCGGCACTCGTTTACGCGTTATTTAATGCTAAACCTGTACCATTGTTAAACAAACGACCATGTGAGGCTTCCGTGGACAAAATAATGTGCAGCTACTGAAAATCACGTGTATATTATGCCATCCTATGAAAAAAGGATCACAAATGAAACACTGTGGGCCACCACTGAAGGGTTAGTTGCAAAAATATTAAGGAACCTAATTGCGCGCAGACGGTTGAAGAACCTTTCTGCGATCCGAAGTCTTCCCAATTTATGTAGTTTTAGTCACAGAGGAATTTAGGCAGGCCTATGACTTAACAGGTATGATGTGATTTAGTCGTTATTGATCTGATGAAAGAAATAGTAAAAAAATGAGTTTAAGACAGTTTAAACTCTAGGTTAAATAACAGAGAATAACTTTTTTAATTCCACATTTTTACAACCGAAGTCTCGTTGTTATAACATATTCTCAGATGTAGATTCAGCTGATGTACCTATACCTTTCTACAGAGTCAGAATAATTCACTGTGGTTCGCACATAAACTGGATGGAAAGCGTTCGTATTTCAAATACCTCACTTCCACAATTTTGACGTAACCAAGCCGATCCTCCAACTCGCCCCCCCCCTCTTCCCGTCTCCGCCCTTGGGACTTTTCTCTGAAAGGCCGATTGCACACACACAAGGAATATGCTCGCGACCTTCAGGGCAGAATGTGAATGTGGCCACGTTTTCCACCGCCTAAAAGTGCGGACGTCGGTGGCAGAGGGGGTTTTTTCCCCGCTGCTAACCTGAGGTCCGAGGTTCGATCCCCACGCAAGGCAATTTTCACTACCTCGTTTTATTATTTCATTTTTTTTCAATTTTCCGCTATATCCAACGATAATTTTTCGTAGTATTTATTTTCTACTTTAGACTACGATTATGGCCTTTATTTATTTTCTGTGAGTCTACAATCATTTTATCTACATAGTGATTTTTACTTACAACTCAGTGGTAAGTAAAAATCAGTTGATTCAGAAGAAGATTCAGTTGTAAGTGAAAATATATAAAATAAATGCAGACTCACAGAACATAAAAATATGACGGCCGTGATCGTATTTTAAAATAGAAAATAAAAACTACGAAAAATTATCATATCCGTGATAATTATCAAGATTTTTGAAAAATCCTCTACAAGAGTTTACTGTGATTGATTTCTTTGAGTCATAATAGATTACACGCTACATTAGTATTTATCTACGGAACAACTTACAACTAAAGAAGCGTGATAATCAAGAAAAATCTGATTAAGTAAAGCACAATTTTCTCTACCGAGTTTTTCCGTCACAAGGATGTCAACGCTATATTCGTGCACTAGTTAGCAGGTTTCAAATATGCGTTCAAATCTTTTTCATTTAATCGGTCGGAGTGTTGCATTACTAAAAGATGTCTCGAATGTACCAAACATGACCGAATACATACCTGGCGAAAAAAACACATCGCGAAATTTTCGTTTAACGGCCTACATTGGAGACTGCAATACGAGTCCTATGGGTTTTAAAACCAGGAAATGTCGAGGTGCGTCTTCCTCATTTTGGAGTCAATATCTTTGAAACATTTTTGGTGCTTAAATAAAATATATGATTTTATTAACGAGTAGGGAAAAATCTAGAACAAAATTATATTGGATTAAAAAGATAACTTCCCCTCAGGACTAGCTAAGGATAATATTCTTTTTTAGCTGAAGACTACAATGAATTGATTTAATCGGGGATGTTACTAAATATGCCTAAAAAGGTTATAACTAACAATGTTGTCATTTCACAAAATTTTTAGGAATGCCTGTAGACGGTTAAAGAATCTTTCTGCAAACCGTAGTCCTCCCAGTTTTTCTATTTCAATCGCCTCTCTTATGAGCCGTGGAAAGTAACTGCTTTCTTTGTGTAGTACTCCTGCCGTCTCGATGTCAATGGCGTGACCTTCTTCTATCGTAGTGTGCTCAGCGTGATTACAACTTACAACTATGTATACTATATTACTATACAACTTTAGATATTACAACCAGATTATCTTCAACAACTATACAAGAAGTCGTGATAATTAGGAAAAATTTTAAATCTTGTGAAAGAAAGCACATTTTTCTCTATAGAGTTTGAGCTGATTGACTTTTTTTCGTCATATCGAATAATATGATAAATTAGTTCAATGATTAGCAGGTTTCAAATGTATATACACAGATGTTTCATTTTTCCGACGGAGTATTGCATTACTAATAGATGTCTCGTCAGTACTAAATATGAAGAAGAACATACATGCTTCTAATATGAACTGAGAAGTAATTCTACAGTAAAACTGCGCTCATTAATAAAATAAATTGAGCATAAGGGAATATTCCCTATCCATACATAGGTCAGTATTCGAAAGCAGCCATTAGGCCACGCAAAAAATTCTTAGATAGAGACGAGAATCATACAATTAAAAAAGGAAGGAAACACAGATTTTTCGTTTTTGCATCCAACTTCAGCAGCAACTACAACAAAAGTTCAACCGTAGGAGTTTCAAAAACAGAATTTATCACTGTGTGTGTATTTCTCCTTTTTGAGCCAATGCAAGTGAACAATTTTTGGTGCATCAGTAAAGAATACGATTTTTTGAAAGAACAGGAAAATCTAGAACAAAAATGAATTGAAGTCCAACTAAATAAACTTCGCCTCAGTAATAACGTAAGAAACCTATTTTTTATTTGAAGACTTCGGTAAATTGATTTCATTGTGGTATTTACTAAACAGACCTAAATTTAGTTAAAACAAACAATAAGAGTCATTTCTCACAAATGGATTACAGTTGATTCATTTTGTACTATTTTAAAGAGTACGACTATGTTAACAAATTGAACAATGCCAGCGGTAACTATGTGCAATGTATCCAAAAGGGAAAATGAACAAACCTTGCGAATTTCACTTTTAATGTTTTTATGTACTATCCGCGTTTCGACAGTAGATGCTTCATACCTGAAGATGGCATAAATGTCGAAACCCGGGTCGTGAAAATTAAACCGTACAAGTGAAATTCGCAAAGTTTGTTATTTTTCCAACAAAAGGAAACTGGTTAACTTCGAAGTAACTGTATCAATGATACAAACCTATTCTTTAGCATCTTTCTATCAGTTCTTAACCCTTCATTCCAAAGTAATCTCTTTTAAATGAATAAAGCCATGAAAATTGGATGATTCCAGATCAGAGAATATTGGTAGAAATTAATAAATGGTTTTAAAGAAGAACGGAGATGATCAGATGGAGTTATTCACCGATGAGGATGTCCCAAATTAGTGAAGAGATCGTTGATTAATAATCTGCGAGTTTGATAGGACAGAATAATGAGGAAACTCACGTCCACGGACTCGTTGGGCCGATCGGAGTTTTTCTTTGGAGATCCGTCGCGAGGTTTTATCTCTCTCTCTCAAAGATTTGCACTCACCATTTGTGCCTCACTAGGAAGTGACTTTGCAACCGACTGGGTTAATTCAAAGGGCGGAAGACAACGTGTTGCTCTTAAAAGTTTCAATTTCAAATTTATCTTATATATTAAACTTGAAAATATGCATTCGTACTATCAACGCAATGTTTACAGTTGACACAAGAAAAATATATTGCTGAGGTTTTCATTCACATATCATTTTGTATAAATTACGAATAACCTATTAAAATCGAACCCATGACAGCAGTGTAAAGAGTTATGAGAAAGACCTATTAAAATTCAATGAGAATTAATTTGCTATAAATATTACCTCTTTTGACTATTGGTGACTTCACTTGAGTGCCAATCCCTTAAAAAACCGCAATCGAAAGGATGTACGCAACATAACTGATTTCAAATAATATTTTTGGTCACAGTCACGGTTTTATGCCTTGTTATTTCTGCATTTACCAAGCGTTAGTTCATGCCGAGGATGCTTTAAATATTAAAACCCTAGCATTTAATAAAATTAATATATTTTGGCGTAATTTTGTAAAGGATGCTTATTTAATTGCAAAAAGATTAAGGAGCCTTATTACGCGTAGACGGTTGAAGAACATTTCTGCATTCTTAAGTCCTCCCAATTTATGTTGTTTCAATCACAGAGGATTTTAGGCAGGCGGATGACTTAATAGGTATGACATGATTTAGTTGTTATTTATTTGTTTTCTCTAACGAAATAAATAGTAATATATAACGAGTTTAAGACGGTTTAAACTCTAGGTTAAATAACAGAGAATAATTTTTTGATTCCACATTTTAACAACCGTAGTCTCGTTGTGACTACATAATAATCAGCTGATGTACCTATTCCTTTCTACAGAGTCCGAATAATTCACTGTGGTTCGCACACAAACTGGATGGAAAGCGTTCGTATTTCAAACACCTCACTTCCACCTTTTTGACGTAACCAATCCGACACGACAACTCGCCCCCCCCTTTTTCCCGTCCCGCTCGCGGGGCTTCCACGAAGCCCAATTGCACACACACAAGAAATATGCTCGCGGCCTTCAGGGCAGAATGAGAACCTGGCCACGTTTCACACAATGACTAAAATTGCGGACGTCGGTGAAATCATTTCCACTAGTCATAGACAGGAGCCCCCACAATTCTGACGCCCGTTAGTTGCCATTCCTTCGTCATAATTACTTTCAACTGTTCAATAGGGATTAGGATGGTTGGACGTGCCGGCCATGGCTTAACCACTCTCTCCCCGTTTTTTGTAGAAAAAGAAATATCAACAACAGTGAATGTGTGCACGGGGCAGTTTTCATGGATGAAAGTCACCTCTCCTCCTTGAATGACCTCTCTGGCGTACAAATTCACATCCTTTTCTAAAATTCCGACATTCTCGTGCGAATATTCTTAGTGCGGTTCGAAGTAAAGTTACTGGGCCAGCAGCAGTCATTCACCCCTGAAAGCTCAAGAATATGCGTCCAGATCGACCGTTCCTCTAGATGTATCCTAAGTCATTTCTAATAAAAGTGAACCCATCACTGCTATGTACTGAGATATGAGAAAGAGTTATTAATATTCAATGAGATTTAATATGTTATAATATTACCTCTTTTGACCCTTGATGTCTTCATTTGATTGCCAATCCCTTTTCAATTCCGCAATCGAAAGGATGTACGCAACATAACTGATTTCAATTAATATTTTTGGTAACAGTGTCGGTTTTATGCCTTGTTATTTATGCATTTACCAAGCGTTAGTACATGCCGACGAGGCTTTAATTATATAAACCTCATTATTTAATAAAATGACGGAAAAATTTTGGCGTAGTTTTGTAAAGGATGCTAATTTAATTGCGAAAAAATCAAGGAGCCTAATTTCGCGCAGACGGTTGAAGAACCTTTCTGCGATCCGAAGTCTTCCCAATTTATGTTGTTTCAATCAGAGAGGATTTTGGGCAGGCAGATGACTTAATAGGTATGCAATGATTTAGTCGTTATTGATTTGTTTTCTCTAACGAAAGAAATAGTAATACATAACGAGTTTAAGAAAGTTAAAACTCTAGGTTAAGTAACTGAAAATAATTTAATTTCCACATTTTTACAACCAAAGTCTCGTTGCGATTATATATGAATCAGCTGATGTACCTATTCCTTCCCACAGAGTCCGAATAATTCACTGTGGTTCGCACACAAACTGGATGGAAAGCGTTCGTATTTCAAATACCTCACTTCCACAATTTTGACGTAACCAAGCCGATCCTCCAACTCCCCCCCCCCTCTTCCCGTCTCCGCCCGTGGGACTTTTCTACGAAGCCCATTGCACACACACAAGGAATATGCTCGCGGACTTCAGGGTAGAATGAGAATCTGACCACGTTTTCCACCAAATAAAAGTGCGGACGTCGGTGGCAGAGGGGGTTTTTTCCCCGCTGCTAACCTGAGGTCCGAGGTTCGATCCCCACCCAAGGCAATTTTCACTACCTCGTTTTATTATTTCATTTTTTTTCAATTTTCCGCTATATCCAACGATAATTTTTCGTAGTATTTATTTTCTACTTTAGACTACGATTATGGCCTTTATTTATTTTCTGTGAGTCTACAATCATTTTATCTACATAGTGATTTTTACTTACAACTCAGTGGTAAGTAAAAATCAGTTGATTCAGAAAAAGATTCAGTTCTAAGTAAAAATGAATGCAGACCCACAGAACATAAAAAATAACGGCCATGATCGTATTTAAAAATAGAAAATAAAAACTACGAAAAATTATCCGTGATAATTAGCAAACATTAAAAAAAAATCCTCTACAAGAGTTTAATGTGATTGATTTCTTTGAGCCCTGAGAAATTAAAAGCTAAATTAGTATTTATCTACGGAACAATTTCAACTTACAACTATAGAAGCGTGATAATCAGGAAAAATTTAATTAAGTAAAGCACAATTTTCTCTACTGAGTTTTTCCTTCACAAGGATGTCAACGCTATATTCGTGGACTAGTTTGCAGGTTTCAAATATGCTTTCAAATCTTTTTCATTTAATCGGACGGAGTGTCGCATTACTAAAAGATGTCTCGAATGTACCAAACATGACCGAAAAACATGCTTCAAATCTAGAACAAAACTAATTTAAAATAAAAAAAACATGCTAAGGATAATATTTTGTTTTAGTTGACGACTACATTGAATTGATTTAAACGGGGATCATACTAAACATGTCTTAATAAAGTTAAAAGTAACAATATTTTAATTTATCCGAAATGGAATGGGTTCTTTAATACAACTTTTTAGGGTTGCCTGCAGACGTTTTAAGTATCTTACTGCAAACCGTAGTCCTCCCAGTTTATGTTATTTCGATAACAATGGATTTTAGGCAGGCCGATGACATTACAGGTTGATAGGATTGAGTAACTATTGATTTTTTTCTCTAATGAGAGAAATAGTAATTTATCACCAGGAAAAGACAATGTATGGTGTAATTTATATAATCCACAATAAATTTGTGATTTAAAATTCATCTCCAAATATTTAAGTTTCATTGTTATTTCGCATGAATCAACTGATGTCACTATGTATTTCCACGTAGTTCATACAATTCACCGTGGTCCGAAAACCCCCAGAATGTGAAGCGTTCCTACTTAAAACACCTCACTTCCAATAATTTAAATAAGCATTCGAACTGGCAGTGGTTTAATCTTTGTAACGTTGCAGGCAATTACAAGCATATATCAGTTTAGTTAACTACTTATAGTATTTATATTTCTCTTTAAATTACCAAATGCATTCCTAGTTGCGAATATTTTGATAAACCCTGAGTTTAAAAAAATGATTGTAATTCAACTCATAGTCTTAATCTTCAAACTTCTAGCACTACGTTAAGTAAAGAAGTTATAACTGAGGTGATTGAAAAACGAACGTTTTCTTTCTAGTGGGTATACGAACCACATTATATTATATGGACCAGATGAAAATAAATAGGTATATCATCTTTCTTACTCTAGAGTTTACTAAATATTTTTAATATTACTACATATATATTAGAATCCGAAATCGACCTTAAATCAGGATCAAGCGTAATTTTGATGTGATATTTTTCTCCTTGGCTGTAAAGGGTGCTTAAAAAGTGAAACCATACTAATATCTTTCCGTTTTTGTATTTCGTAGCGTCTTTTACCATTACCGTTACCGTTACCGCATATGTGCGCGGCCGTCGAAGAAATCATTTCCACTAGTCATAGAAAGGAGCCCCTAATATTGTGACGCCCGTAAGTTGCCATTCCTACTTCATAATTACTTTCAAGTAGTCAATAGGGATTAGGATGGTTGGACGCGCCGGCAATGGTTTAACCACTCTCTCCCGGTTTTTTGAAGAAAGAGAAATATCAAAAACAGCGGCTGAGTGAACGGGGCAGTTATCATGGATGAAAGTCACCTCTCCTACTCGAATAACCTCTCTGGCGTACAAATTCACATTCTTTTCTAAAATTCCGACATTCTTGAACGGGTATTCTTAGTGCGGTTCGAAGTATAGTTACTGGACCAGCAGCAGCCATTCACCCCTGAATGTTGAAGAATATGCGTCCAGATCGACAGTCCCTCTGGATGTATCGTTATTCATTTTTAATAAAAGAGAACCGATTACAGCTATGTAAAGAGATATGAGAAAGAGCTATTAATATTCAATGAGATTTAATATGTTATAAATATTACCTCATTTGACCATTGATGACTTCATTTGAGTGACAATCCCTTTTAAATACCCCAATCGCAAGGATGTACGCAATATAACTTGATTTCAAATAATATTTTTGGTAACAATGACGGTATCATGCCTTGTTATTTCTGCATTTGCCAAGCGTTAGAACATGCCGAGGAAGCTTTAAACCCTAACAATTAATAAAATTAATATTTTTGGCGTTATTTTGTAACTGATGCTTATTAAATTGCAAAAATCTTAAGGAGCCAAATTGTGCGTGCGCGCGGTTGAGGAACCTTTTTGCGATCCGAAGTCTTCCCAGTTAATGTTGTTTCCATCAGAGCGTATTTTGGGCAGACCGATGACTTAATAGGTAAGATATGATTAAGTCGTTATTGTTCTGTATTCTCTTATGATAGAAATAGTAATATAAAACGAATTTAAGACAGTTTAAAGTCTCGGTTAAATTACAGAGAATAATATTTTGGTTCCTCATTTTTAAAGCCGAAGTCTCGTTGTGACTACATAATAATCAGCTGTTGTACCTATTTCTTTCCACAGAGTCCGAATAATTCACTGTGGTTCGCACACAAACTGGATGGAAAGCGTTCGTATTTCAAATAGCTCACTTCCACAATGTTGAGGAACCAAGGCGACCCGCCAACTCGCCCCCCCCCCCCTCTTCCCGTCTCCTTTTCTACGAAGCCCAATTGCACACACACTAGGACTATGCTTGCGGCCTTCAGGGCAGAATGTGAAGCTGGCCACGTTTTCCACCACCAAATATTGCGGACGTCGGTGGCAGAGGGGTTTTTTTCCCCGCTGCTAACCTGAGGTCCGGGGTTCGATCCCCACGCAAGGCAAATTTCTTCATTTTTCCGAGATGATAATTTTTTGTGGTTTTGATTTTCCATTTTTAAATAAGATCATAGCCGTTATTTTGATTTTGATCAACTGATTTTTACTTACAACTCAGTTCTGAAGCTCAGCGATTTTTACTTACAATTCAGTTGATTCAGAAAAAGATTCAGTTTTAGGCAAAAATAGATAAAATGAATGTAGACTAACAGAACATAAAAAAATTAAAGACTCACAGAACATAAAAAAATAACGGCCGTGATCGTATTAAAAATAGAAAATAAAAACTACAAAAAATTATCATAGCCGTGATAATTTGCAAAGATTTTAACATAATCGTCTACGAGAGTTTTAGTTGATTGATTTATTTCTTTGAGTAACAAGACATTACACGATAAAGTAGTTTTTTTTTCTTTATCTACGGAACAATTTCAATTTACAACTTAATAAGCATGATAATCAGGAAAAATCTGAATAAATAAAGCACAATTATCTCTAGTGTGTTTTTTCCGTCACTAGGATGTCGATGCTATATTCGTGAACTGGTTTGCAGGTTTCAAATTTTTTACATTTAATCGGACGGAGTGTTGCATTACTTAAAGATGTCTCGAATGTACCAAACATGACTTAAGAACATACCTGGAGAACATACTAATATGAAGTGACAGTAATGTTACAGTAGGATGGCGCGGATTTATAAAATTTTGAGGAGAAGATGAGAACATTTCCTTTCTATGTATAGTTAAGATTTCAAATGCAGCCATTGGGACATGCACGAAATTCATAGATGGAGACAAGCATGATACAATTAGTAAATATATAAAAAAAATATCGCGAAATTTACGTTTAACCGCCTTCAGCGGTGACTGCAATAAGAGTCCTAAGGTTTTAAAACCAGAATATTTCGAGGTTTGTGTTTCTCATTTTGAAGTAAATATCATTGAAACCATTTTAGTGCTTCATTAAATTATAGGATTTTATTAAAGAGTAGGGAAAAATCTAGAGCAAAACAATTTTTGAATAAAAAAATAACATCCCCTCAGGACTAGCTCAGGATAATGTTTTTCTTAGTTGAGGACTACATTGAATTGATTTAATCTGGGATTTTACTTAACTTGCTTTAATAAGGTTAAAAGTAACAATATTGTCTTTTCTCAAAAATGGTATGGATTCATTTAAATGTCTTTTTAGGAATGCCTGTAGACGGTTAAAGAATCTTTCTGCAAACCGAAGTCCTCCTAGTTTATGTTGTTTCGATACCAATGGATTTTAGGCAGGCCGATGACATTACAGGTCTGATAGGATTGCGTAACTATTGATTTTTTTCTCTAATGAGAGATAAAGTAATTTATCACGAAGAAAAGACAATGTATGGTGTAAATTATTCAATCCACAATAAATTGGTGAGTCCAAATTTAGCTCCACATATTTTAGTTTCATTGTTATTTCGGAGGAATCAGCTGATGTACCTATGTAATTCCACCTAGTCCTTTTATTTCACCGTGGTCCGAAAACCCTTAGGATGGAAAGCGTTCCTACTTACAACACCTCACTTCCAAATATTTACGTAACCAGGGCGGCCCGCCAGCTAGCTGAACCGATGCCATCTCGCCCCTCCGCAACCAGTGTCTGCCCGCAGGCCTAGACTACAATTTAGTTTTCAACTTAAAACTACATTGAATTGATTTCATCGGGGTTCTTACTAAACAGGCCTGAATTATGTTTAATCAAACAATGTTGTAATTTTTGAAGTTATACTTCTTTGCGCCCGTTGGAGACTTTTGGGATGGGATGTTGGTCGAGAAACCGCGTCACGCTCTTTTCCGCGTCATGCTCTTTTTTGGGTAAGAAAAATCCACAATTGTACTCATTGATACGAATTCCTGGGTATTTTTAATCGAGCTAAAAGGATAAATTTTTCAGGGAAGGGTTCAAATTTGGTGTCGAGTCAGGAAAAAATCGAAAATCTCAATATTTTTTATTGGTTTTGAGTCCAGATAGGATTTTGTTTTTTAATGGGTTTAAATGGGAAAAACGAATAATTTACGTGTAGAGTAATTTTCATTCAATCATTAAAATATGAAATAATTTAGAAACAAGTTTCATTCTTTGACTGAAATGAGGCCAAAAGATCAATGCATTTAATTTTTGCAACCGATGTTTCTCTATCGATCGATAAATTGAAATATTTGAAGTTTAAACGCAAAATTAATGCAAATTTCGATCTTTTTTCATTTTCGTTGCTAAGCAATTTTTTCATTGTTCCCGAGACTTCCAGTACCTTATACGCGTGCTATAAAGATTAAACTTAAAGGAATATAACATTCTCCGAGCGTATTTCAATCGCTTTTAACGATATTATGCATTAGAAATATACTTTTTACAGTGTTTTAAATTATATACATAAACCTTTTCGTAGCTTTGACACTCCTCCATTTTCTCATGCCTAAAAAATCCGTTGGGATCGCTCCAGATTCCTCGATTTTGCTTCTGAAATACTCTTTACACCTTATTCCGAGTTTCCCTCTCTCTGTTTTTCCAGGAAACATTAATCCTTGCACCTACTTTCTGAAATGTACCTCGAAACTCCATTCTACAAGTCAAAACCATGTAAAATGATAATGTTCTATGATGCATTATCTCTTGGATTTTTAAATTATGAATTCAAGTACTACGCCATGTGTTTAATATGTAAATTATAATAATTGAGATCAGCAAAAATAAAATGAAATGTGAAAATCCATAGCATTTACTTAGCTCATATTGATTGAATTTCATACTGCCAAATAACAGTAATCATGTTTAATTACAAATATTTACTTCAAAATTGCTCAATGGCATGAAAATAAGGGAAAAATTTAGCAATTACTAAGAAGAACAAAGTACATATGTCATTGGACCAATCGTTTTATGCTCTTATCTCATTATTATATTCTTAGGTCAAAAATTGACCCAGCTAAAATAATTTCCAAAAGAAGTAAGACCATATTGCATTCGTTTTTAATGATTTACAATGTACTATCATACACTTTTCCCCTTTTGCTTGCAAACTGCAAGCACCCATTTACTCGTTTTGTACGTTCGAACTTTAAAAAGAAGTTTTGTTTAAAAAAACAATATATCGAAGAGAAATATATTGAATAATAGAGAAAAAATGTCTTTTATTTCATGTATATATCCTGTCTGCCTGTGTGTGTGAGCGGGTGTGTGCGACCGGCCAAAGAAGTATAACTTCCACCGTCTGGTCCGACGCAGACCACGTTTTTTTTAAAGATGAAACTATCTCATTTATAACATTTATATCTCATTTTAGGAATGCGCGCAACCGGTTGTTCCGCACCGCCAGAGTCAATTTGCATTGCCTCGGTGTAATTTTTGCATTTTTTTTCTGTTATCCCTAATTGCTATTTTTCAGTACTTTCATTGCGGTTATTAATTATTTTCTTTACGTTCGGCGAGTCTACATTCATTTAATAAACGAAGCGGTTTCAACTTACAACTATGTACACTATAACACTATTCAACTATATATATTACAACGAGGTTATCTTCAACAACTACACAACAAGTCGTGATAATTAGGAAAAATTTTAAATCTTGTGAAAGAAAGTACATTTTTTTCTATAGAGTTTTAATTGATTGACTTTTTTTCGTCATATAAATTAAATGCTAAATACGTGCAATAATTAGCAAGTTTCAAATGTACGTACACAGATGTTTCATTTTTTCCGACGGAGTATTGCATTATTAATAGATGTCTCGTCAGAAATAAATATGAAGAAGAACATACATGCTTCGAATATGAACTGAGAAGTAATGCCACAGTAAAATTGAGCTCTTTTATAAAATATTGAGAAGCTGAGAATATTCCCTATCCATACATAGGCCAGCATTCGAAAACAGCCATTAGGCCACGCAAACAATTCTTAGATAGAGACGAGCATTATACAATTAAAAGAGGAAGGTAACCCACAGATTTTTCATTTTTCCATGCACCTTCAGCGACGACTACAACAGAGGTTCTACGGTAGGAGTTTCAAAAACAGAATTTATCGCTGTGTGTGCATTTCTCTTTTTGAGCCAATAAACGTGAACAATTTTTGGTGCATCATAAATAGAATTTTATGAAAGAATAGGAAAATCTAGAACAAAAATGAATTGAAATCCAACTAAATTAACTTCGCCTCAGTATTAACTAAAGAAACCTTTTTTTTATTTGAAGACTTCCGCAAATTTATTTCATTGTACTACTTACTAAACAGAACTAAATGTAGATAAAAGTAACAATAAGTCATTTCTCAAAAAAATAACTCGAATGACTAATGATTCATTTTGTACTATTTTAAAGAATACGACTCTGTTAACATTAGAACAATACCAGCGGTAACTATGAGAAATGTATCCACAAGGGAAAATGAACAAACCATACGAATTTCACTTTTAATTTTTTTATGCACTATCCTAGTTTCGACAGTTGATTCTTCATACCTGAAGATGGCATATTTTTCGAAACCCGAGTGGTTAATATAAAACCGTAGAAAGTGAAATTCGCAAAGTTTTTTTATTTTTCCAACAAAAGGAATCTGGTTAACTTCGAAGTAACTGTATCACTGATATAAACCTATTCCTCAGCATCTTTCTATCTGTTATTAATAGATCCCTTCATTCAAAAGTATCTCATTTAAATAAATCAATGAAAGTTGGATGATTCCAGATCAAAGAATATTGGAAGCAATGAATAAATGGTTTTAAAGAAGAACGGAGATGATCAGTTGGAGTTATTCACCGATGAGGATGTCCCAAATTAGTGAAAAGATCGGTGATTAATAATCTGCGAGATAGATAGGAAAGAATAATAAGGAAACTCACGTCCACGGACTCGTGGGGCGATCGGAGTTTTTCTTTGGCGATCCGTCGCGAAGATTTTGATCTCTCTCTGAAAGATTTGGACTCACCATTTGTGCCTCACTAGGAAGTAATTTGTCTCGTCAGAACTAAATATGAAGAAGAACATACATGCTTCGAATATGAACTGAAAAGTAATTCTACAGTAAAAATGAGCTCTTTTATAAAATATTAAAAGCTGAGAATATTCCCTATCTATACAAAGGCAAGCATTCGAAAGCAGCCATTAGGCCACGCAAAAAAATCTTAGATAGAGACGAGCATTAAACAATTAAAAAAGGAAGGTAACCCACAGATTTTTCGTTTTTCCATCCACCTTTAGCGGCGACTACAGCAAAAGTTCTACGGTAGGAGTTTCGAAAACAGAGTTTATCGCTGTGTGTATTTCTACTTTTGAGCTAATACACGTGAACAATTTTTGGTGCATTATTAATAAATGGGATTTTATGAAAGAATAGGAAAATTTAGAACAAAAATGAAATGAAATCCAACTAAATTAACTTCGCCTCAGTAATAACTTAAGAAACCTTTTTTTTATTTGAAGACTTCGGTAAATTGATTTCATTGTGCTACTAACTAAACAGACATAAATATAGCTAAAACTAACAATAACAGTCATTTCTCAAAAACGGATGACTGTTGATTCATTTTGTACTATTTTAAAGAGTACGACTATGTTAACAAATTGAACAATGCCAGCGATAACTATGTGAAATGTATCCATAAGCGAAAATGAACAAACCTTGTGAATTTCCTTTTATTTTTTTTATACACTATCCGCGTTTCCACAGTTGATGCTCATACCTGAAGATGGCACAAATGTCGAAACCCGGGTCGTGAATATTAAACCGTACAGGTGAAATTCGCAAAGTTTGTTATTTTTCCAACAAAAGGAAACTGGTTAACTTCGAAGTAACTGTATCACCGATATAAACCTATTCCTCAACATCTTTCTATATGTTCTTAATAGATCCCTTCATTCAAAAGTAACTCATTTAAATGAATAAAGCCATGAAAATTGGATGATTCCAAATCAGAGAAAAGTGGAAGCAATGAATAAATGGTTTTAAAGAAGAACGGAGATGATCAGTTGGAGTTATTCACCGATGAGGATGTCCATAGATAGTGAAGAGAATATATCTTTGATTAATAATCTGCGAGTTAGATAAGACAAAATAATGAGGAAACTCACGTCCACGGACTCGTTGGGCCGATCGGAGTTTTTCGTTGGCGCTCCGTCGCGAAGATTTTGCTCTCTCTCTGAAATATTTGGACTCACCATTTGTGCCTCACTAGGAAGTGACTTCGCAACCGAATGGGTTAATTCAAAGGGGGGGAGACTACGCGTGGCTCTTAAAAGTTTCATTTCCTAATATATCCTTTATACTAAACTTGATAATATGCATTCTTACTATCAACGTAATGTTTACAGTTGACACAAGAAAAATATATTGCTGAGGTTTTCATTCACATATCATTTTGTATAAATTACGACCAACTAAGTTACCACTTTTACTTCATAACTCATTTCATTCACAGAGTAAATAAGCATCCGAACTGGCCGTGGTTTCATCTTTGTAACGTTGCAGGGAATTACAAGCATATATATCAGTTAAGTTAATAACTACTTATAGTATCTATATTTCTCTCTACATTACCAAATGCATTCCTAGTTGCGAATATTTTGATAAAGCCTGAGTTTTCAAAAATGATTGTAATTCAATTCATAATCCTAATCTTCAAACATCTAGCACTACGATAATTAATGAAGTTATAAGTGATGTTTTAAAGTACGAACGCTTTCCTTCTAGTGGGTATACGAACCACATTAAATTATATGGACCAGATGAAAATAAATAGATATATCATCTCTTTTACTCTAAATTTTCTGAATATTATTAATAATAATACATATATATTAGAATCAGAAATCAACCTTAAATCAGGGTCAATCGTAATTTTGATGTAATTTTTTAACACCACTCCTGGGGTGTAAAGGGTGCTTAAAAAGTGAAACCATAATAATATCTTTCCGTTTTTGTATTTCGTAGCGTCTTTACCTGACTAGAAAACTTTCTGCAGGCCAAAAGATATTGATAAGACCACATTATCGCATATGTGCGGCCGTCGATGATATCACTTCCACTAGTCATAGACAGGAGTCCCCACAATTCTGACGCCCGTAAGTTGCCATTCCTACGTCATAATTACTTTCAAGTGTTCAATAGGGATTAGGATGGTTGGATGTGCCGGCCATGGTTTAACTACTCCCTCCCTCATTTTTGTTGAAAAAGAAATATCAACAATAGCGGGCTGTGTGCACGGGGCAGTTATCATGGATGAAAGTCACCTCTCCTACTCGAATAACCTCTCTGGCGTACAAATTCACATTCTTTTCTAAAATTCCGACATTCTCGAGCGGGTATTCGTAGTGCGGTTCGAAGTAAAGTTACTGGACCGGCAGCAGTACTTCGCCCCTGAATGTTGAAGAATATGCGTCCAGATCGAAAGTCCCTCTTGATGTATCATTATTCATTTCTAATAAAAGAGAACCCATTTCAGCTATGTAAAGAGAAATGAGAAAGAGCTATTTCTCAAAAGAGATTTAATGTGTTATAAATATTACCTCATTTGACCATTGATGACTTCATTTGAGTGCCAATCCCTTTTGAATATCGCAATCGAAATGATGTACGCAACATAACTTATTTCAGATAGAATTTTTGCAAACAGTGACGGTATCATGCCTTGTTTTTTCTGCATTTACCAAGCGTTAGTACATGCCGAGGAAGCTTTAAACCCTAACAATTAATAAAATTAATATTTTTGGCGTTATTTTGTAACTGATGCTTATTAAATTGCAAAAATATTAAGGAGCCCAATTGCGCGCAGACGGTTGAACAATCTTTCTGCGATCCTAAGTCTCCCCAATTTATGTTGTTTCAATCACAGAGGATTTCGGGCAGGCCCATGACTTAATAGGTATGTTATGATTTAGTCGTTATTGATCTGTTTTTTCTAATGAAAAATAGTAATATATAATGAGTTTAAGACAGATTAAGCTCTAGGTTAAATAACAGTGAATATTTTTTTGGTTCCCCATTTTTACAGCCGAAGTCTCGTTCTAATTACATATAAATCAGCTGATGTACCTATTCCTTCCCACAAAGTCCGAATAATTCACTGTGGTTCGCACACAAACTGGATGGAAAGCGTTCGTATTTCAAATACCTCACTTCCACAATTTTGACGTAACCAAGCCAACCCGCCAACTCCCCCTACCCCTCGTCTACGCCCGCGGGGCTTTTCCACGAAGCCCTATTGCACACACACAAGGAATATGCTCGCGGCCTTCAGGGCAGAATGAGAATTTGGCCACGTTTTCCACCGCCTATAATTGCGGACGTCGGTGGCAGAGGGGGTTTTTTCCCCGCTGCTAACCTGAGGTCCGGGGTTCGATCCTCACCCAAGGCAATTTTCACCACCTGATATTAATATTTCTTTTTTCAATTTTTCGTGATGATAACTTTTCGTGGTTTTTATTTTCTATTTTAAAATAAGATCATGACCGTTATTTTTTATGTTCTGTGAGCCTGCATTCATTTTATCTGCATAGTGAATTTTACTTACAACTCAGTTTTAAGTAAAATTCATTGGATTCAGAAAAAGATTCAGTTGTAAGTAAAAATGAATGCAGACTCACAGAACATAAGAAAATAACGGCTATGATCGTATTTTAAAATAGAAGATAAAAACTACGAAAAATTATCATATCCGTGATAATTAGCAAAGATTAGAAAAAAATCCACTACAAGAGTTTACTGTGATTGATTTCTTTGAGTCATAAGAAATCAAACGCTAAATTAGTATTTATCTACGGAACATTTTCAACTTACAACTAAAGAAGCGTGATAATCAGGAAAAATCTGAATAAGTTAAGCACAATTTTCTCTACAAAGTTTTTCCGTCACAAAGGATGTCAACGTTATGTTCGTGCACTAGTTTGCAGGTTTCAAATATGCGTTCAATTTTTTTTCATTTAATCGGACGGAGTGTTGCATTACTAAAAGATGTCTTGAATGTACCAAACATGACCGAAAAACATACCTGGATGTAATGATCTTAGGAGGAATGTTACAGTACGCTGGCGTACATTTTATTATATTTTGAGGAGAACATTCCCATTCTATATATAGTTAAGATTTCGAATGCAGCCATTGGGCCATACACGAAATTAATGGATTGAGACGAGTATGCTACAATTAAAAAAGATAAAAAACACATCGCGAAATTTTCGTTTAACGAAGACTGCAATACGAGTCCTCTAGGTTTTAAAACCAGGAAATTTCGAGGTGTGTTTCTCATTTTGGAGTCACTATCTTTGAAACATTATTGGAGCTTCATTCAAATAAAGGAATTTATTAAAGAGTAGAGAAAAATCTAGAACAAAACTAATTTGAAATAAAAAAATAACATCCCCTCAGGAGTAGCTAGGGATAATATTTTTTTTAGCTGAAGACTACATTGAATTGATTTAATCGGGGATCTTAAAAAACATATCCCAAATAAAATTAAAAGTAACAATGTTTTCATTTCTCCAAAACGGAATGGGTTCATTAATGCATCTCTTTAGGAATGCCTGCAGACGGTTTCTGCAAACCGTAGTCCTCCCAGTTTATGTTGTTTCGATAGCAATGGATTTAAGGCAGGTCGATGAAATTACAGGTTGATAGGATTACGTAACTATTTATTTTTTTCTCCAATAAGAGAAATAGTAATTTATCACGAGAAAAAGACAATGTATGGTGTAAATTATATAATCCACAATAAATTTGTGATTCCAAATCCATATATTTATGTTTCATTGTTATTTTGTATGAATCAGCTGATGTGCCTATGTATTTCCACGTAGTCCTTACAATTCACCGTGGTCCGAAAACGCCCAGGATGGAAAGCGTTCCTACTTAAATTACCTCACTTCCAAATATTTACGTAGTCAGGGCGACCAGCCAGCTAGCCGAGCCAATACCACCTCGCCCCTCCGCCACTAGTTTCTGCCCGTAGGTCTCGACTACAATTTATATTTCAGTTTTAAAACTACATTGAATTAATTTCATCGGGGTTATTACTAAGCAGGCCTTAATAAGGTTTAAACTAACAATATTGTAATCTTTTAAAAATTAAATTATGGATTCATTTATATCTACTTTTCGGAATGCGCGCAGAAGGTTGTTGCGCACCGCCAGAGTCAATTTACATGGCCTCGATATACATTTTACATTTTTTTTCTATTATCCCTGATGGCTATTTTCCTCTGTTTTTACTTGCTATTTTTCAGTACTATCATTGTGGTTATTTATTATTTCCCTTATGTTCGGCGAGTCTGCATTATTTTATAAACAAAGTGGTTACAACTATGTATACTATAATATTATGCAACTTTAGATATTACAACGAGATTATCTTCAACAACTATACAACAAGTCGTGGTAATTAGGAAAAATTTTAAATCTTGTGAAAGAAAGCACATTTTTCTCCATAGAATTTTAGTTCATTGAATTTTTTTTGTCATATGAAATTAAATGCTAAATTCGTGCAATAATTAACAGGTTTCAAATGTACGTACATGGATGTTTCATTTTTTCGGACGGAGTATTGCATTATTAATTGAATTTAAAGAAGAACATACATGCTTCTAATATGAACTGAGAAGTAATGCTAACAGTAAAACTGCGCTCATTTATCAAATATTAAGAATCTTAGAATATTCCCTATCCATTCATAGGCCAGAATTCGAAAACAGTTATTAGGCCACGTAAAATATTCTTAGATAGAGACGAGCATCATACAATTAAAAAAGGAAGGTAACCGACAGATTTTTCATTTTTCCATCCACCTTCAGCGGCGACTACAACAAAAGTTCTACGGTAGGAGTTTCGAAAACAGAATTAATCGCTGTGTGTGTATTTCTACTTTTGAGCTAATACACGTGAACAATTTTTGGTGCATCAATAATAAATAGGATTTTATTAAAGAATAGGAAAATCTAGAACTATAATGAATTGGAATCAAACTAAATTAACTTCGCCCCAGTAATAACTTAAAAAACGTTTTTTTTATTTAAGACTTCGGTAAATTGATTTCATTGTGGTTTTTACTAAACAGACATAAATGTAGCTAAAACTAACAATAAAAGGCATTTCTCAAAATTGGATTACTGTTGATTCATTTTGTACTATTTGAAAGAATACGACTCTGTTAACAAACTGAACAATGCCAGCGGTAACTATGTGAAATGTATTCACAAGGGAAAATGAACAAACCATACGAATTTCACGTTTAATTTTTTATGCACTATCCTAGTTTCGACAGTTGATGCTTCATACCTGAAGATGGCATATTTCGAAACCCGGGTGGTGAATATAAAACCGTACAAGTGAAATTCGCAAAATTTGTTATTTTTCCAACAAAAGGAATCTGGTGAAATTCTAAGTAACTATATCGTTGATATAAACCTATTCCTCGACATCTTTCTATCAGTTCTTAATTGGTCCCTTCATTCAAAAGTAAATTCATTTAAATAAATAAAGCCATGAAAATTGGATGATTCCAGATCAGAGAATATTGGTAGAAATTAATAAATGGTTTTAAAGAAGAACGGAGATGATCAGTAGGAGTTATTCACCGATGAGGATGTCCCAAATTAGTGAAGAGATCGTTGATTAATAATCTGCGAGATTGATAGGACAGAATAATGAGGAAACTCACGTCCACGGACTCGTTGGGCCGATCGGAGTTTTTCTTTGGCGATCCGTCGCGAGGTTTTTGCTCTCTCTCTCTCTGAAAGATTTAGACTTACCATTTGTGCCTCACTAGGAAGTGACTTCGCACCGAATGGGTTAATTCAAAGGGCGGGAGACTGCGTGTGGCTCTTAAAAGTTTCAATTACAAAATATCCTTTATATTTATCTTTAAAATATGCATTCTTACTATCAACGCAATGTGTACAGTTGACACAAGAAAAATACATTGCTGAGAATTTCATTCACATATCAATTTGTATAAATTACGAACATTCATTACATTATACCCTAGACTTAGTATAACTACGACTTATTATGCATTAGCATAAATCGCTAATGCTCGTCATGAGGCGAAGCCTCACAAGCATATCCCTTTGTGACGTTGCAGTGAATTACAAGCATATCTGTTTCGTTAATGACTACTTATAGTATCTATAATTCTCTCTAAATTACCAAATGCATTCCTAGTTGCGAATATTTTGATAAACCCTGAGTTTTTAAAAATGATTGTAATTCAATTCATAATCATAATCTTAAAACATCTACAACTACGTTAAGTAAAAAAGTTATAAGTGAGGTGTTTTTAAGTAAGAACCCATTCCTTCTAGTGGGTATACGAACCACAATAAATTATATGCACCAGATGAAAATAAATAGGTGTGTCATCTCTTTTACCCTAAATTTTCTGAATATTATTAATATTAATACATACATATTAGAATCCGAAATCGACCTTAAATCAGGCTCAATCATAATTTTGATGTGATTTATTTCTCCTGGGGTGTAAAGGGTGCTTAAAAAAGTGGAACCATACTAATTTCTTTCCGTTTTTGTATTTCGTAGCGCCTACACGTGACTAGAAAACTTTCTGCAAGCCATAAGACATTTATAAAACCACATAATCGCATATGTGCGGCCGTCGATGAAATTATTTCCACAAGACATAGACAGGAGCCCCCACAATTGTGACGCCGTAAGTTTGCATTCCTTCGTCATAATTACTTTCAAGTGTTCAATAGGGATTAGGATGGTTGGACGTGCCGGCCATGGTTTAACCACTCTCTCCCCGTTTTTTGTAGAAAAAGAAATATCAACAACAGCGAA
This sequence comes from Pyrrhosoma nymphula, assembly GCA_963573305.1. NCBI lineage: Eukaryota > Metazoa > Arthropoda > Insecta > Odonata > Coenagrionidae > Pyrrhosoma > Pyrrhosoma nymphula. Next base: position 57,756,145 of record OY754332.1, read on the forward strand.
TGTGTTCACGGGGCAGTTATCATGGATGAAAGTCACCTCTCCTTCTTGAATGACGTCTCTGGCGTACAAATTCTCATCCTATTCTAAAATTCCGACATTCCATTTTTACAGCCAAAGTCTCGTTCTAATTACATATAAATCAGCTGATGTACCTATTCCTTCCCACAAAGTCCGAATAATTCACTGTGGTTCGCACAGAAACTGGATGGAAAGCGTTCGTATTTCAAATACCTAGCTTCCACAATTTTGACGTAACCAAGCCGACCCGCCAACTCCCCCTACCCCTCGTCTACGCCCGCGGGGCTTTTCCACGAAGCCCTATTGCACACACACAAGGAATATGCTCGCGGCCTTCAGGGCAGAATGAGAATTTGGCCACGTTTTCCACCGCCTATAATTGCGGACGTCGGTGGCAGAGGGGGTTTTTTCCCCGCTGCTAACCTGAGGTCCGGGGTTCGATCCCCACCCGAGGCAATTTTAACGACCTCATATTACTATTTTTTTTCAATTTTCCGTGATGATAATTTTTCGTGGTTTTTATTTTCTATTTTAAAATAAGATCATGGCCATTATTTTTTTATGTTCTGCGAGTCTACATTCATTTTAACTACATAGTGAATTTTTCTTACAACTCAGTTAAAAGTAAAATGCAGTTGATTCAGTTGTAATAAAAAATAGATAAAATTAAACGCTAAAGTAGTTTTTTTTATTTATCTACGGAACAATTTCAATTTTAAACTAAATAAGCGTAATATGCAGGAAAAATCTGAATAAATAAAGAACAATTATCTCTACTGAGTTTTTTCCGTCACAAGGATGTCAACGCTATATTCGTGCACTAGTCTGCAGGTTTCAAATATGCGTTCAAATCTTTTTCATTTATTCGTACGGAGTTTTGCATTACTAAAAGATATCTCGAATTTACCGAACATGACCAAAAAACATATCTGGTTCTAATATGAACTTAGGAGTAATGTTACAGTAGGATGGCGCGCATTAATAAAACTTTAATAAGATGATGAGAACATTCCCTTTCTTTATAAAGTTAACATTTCGAATGCAGCCATTGGGCCATACACGAAATTCATAGATGGAGACGAGCATGATACAATTAAAAGATATTAAAAAAAATATCGCTAAGATTTCGTTTAACCGCCTTTCAGCGGCGACTGCAATACGAGTCCTATGGGTTTTAAAACCAGGAAATTTCGAGGTGTGTGTTTCTCATTTTGGAGTCAATATCTTTGAAACATTTTTGGTGCGTCTTTAAATTATAGGATTTTTTTAAAGAGTAGGGAAAAATCTAGAACAAAACTAATTTGAAATAAAAAAATAACATCCCCTCAGGACTAGCTAAGGATAATATTTTTTTTAGCTGAAGAATACATTGAATTGATTTAATCGGGGATCTTACAAAACATATCCTCAATAAAATTAAAGGTAACAATGTTTTCATTTCTCCAAATGGAATGGGTTCATAAATGCATCTCTTTAGGAATGCCTGCAGACGGTTAAAGAATCTAGTCCTCCCAGTTTATGTTGTTTCGATAACAATAGATTTTAGGCAGACCGATGACATTACAGCGTTGATAAGATTAAGTAACTATTGTTTTCTATCTAATGAGAGAAATAGTAATTTTTCACCAGGAAAAGACAATGTATGGTGTAATTTATATAATCCACAATAAATTTGTGATTCCAAATTTATTCCAATTCCAAGGGTTTCATTGTTATTTCGCATGAATCAGCTGATGTCCCTATGTATTTCCACCTAGTCCTTATAATTCACCGTGGTCCGTAAACCCCCAGGATGGAAAGTGTTCTTACTTAAATTACCTCACTTCCATATTTTTACGTAATCAGTGCGACCCACCATCTAGCCGAGGCAATGCCACCTCGCCCCTCCGCCACTAGTGTCTGCCCGAAGGCCTCGACTACAATTTATTTTTTCAATTTTGAAACTACATTTATTTTTTCACTTTTGAAACTACATTGAATTGATTTCATCGGGGTTCTTACTAAACAGGCCTTAATTAGGTTTAAACTCACAAAATTTTTATCTTTTAAAAATTAAACTGCGAAACTGCGCAGACTGTTGAAGCTTTCTATAAACCGCAGTCCGCCCAGTTTATGTTGTTTCGATAACAGTGGATTTTAGGCAGGCCGATGACAATAAAGGTCTGAATGGATTTAGTCACTATTGATTTTTTCTATACTGAGAGAGTTTATATTTTATCACGAAGGAAAGACAATAAATGTTGTAAATTATATAATTCACAATATACTTGATTCCCAATTCAACTCCACTAATTTACGAATAAAATTTTATTGTAACTTCTCATGAATCATATGATGTACCTGTTAATTTCCACCTAGTCTTTATAATTCACCCAGGTCCACAAACCCACTGGATAGAAAGCGTTCTTACTATAAATACCACAAAATGTTTACGTAACCAAGCATACACGTCACCTTGCCAACGCCTCCCGCCTCGTCTCCGCCTGCGGGCCTCCACTATGAAGCCCAATTGCTCACACGAAGATTAAGCTCGTAGCTCCCTGGGCAGAATGCGAATCTAACCACGTTTTTCACTAGATAATTTTGCGAACGTCGGTGGCAGCGGAGTTTTTTTCCCCGCTGCTAAGCTGAGGTCCGGCGTTCGATTACATCTCGAGTCAATTTACATCGCCTCGATATACTATTTACATTTTTTTTCTATTATCCGTGATGGCTATATGGCGGTTAAGTATTATTTTCTTTATGTTCACCAAGTTTGCATTCAATATCAAGAACAGCGGCTGTGTTCGGGGCAATTATCATGGATAAAAAACACCTCTCCTTCATGAGTGAACTCTCCGGCGTACAAATTCACATTTTTTTCTAAAATTCCGACATTCTCGTGCGGATATTCTTAGTGCGGATCGAAGTTATGTTACTTGGCCAACAGCAGTCATTCACCCCTGAAAGCTGAAGAATATGCGTGCAGATCGACAGTTCCTCAGGATGTATCCTAATTCATTTGTAATAAAATCGAACCCATTACAGCTATGCAAAGGGTTATGGGCTATTAATATTCAATGAGATTTAATATGTCATAAATATTACCTCTTTTGACAATTGATGGAGTGCCATTCCCTTTTAAATACCACAATCGAAAGGGTGTACGCATAATAACTGATTTCAAATAATATTTTTGGTAACAGTCACGGTATTATTATGCCTTGTTATTTCTGCATTTACCAAGCGTTAGTACATGCCGAGGAAGCTTTAAATATTTTAACCTCATTATATAATAAAATTTGTATATTTTGGCGTAGTTTTGTAACGGATGCTTATTTAATTGCAAAAATATTAAGGAGCCTAATTGCGCGCAGACGGTTGAAGAAGCTTTCTGCGATCCGAAGTCTTCCCAATTTATGTTTTTTCAATCTCAGAGGATTTTGGGCCGGCCGATGACTAAATAAGTAGAATATGCTTTAGTCGTTATTGATCTGTTTTCTCTAATGAACGAAATAGTAATATATAATGAGTTTAAGACAGACTAAACTCTAGGTTAAATAACAGAGAATATATTTTTTGATTCCATATTTTTACAACCGAAGTATAGTAGTGATTACATATGAATTAGCTGGTGTACCTATTTCTTTCAACAGAGTCAGAATAATTCACTGTGGCTCGCACATAAACTGGATGGAAAGCGTTCGTATATCAAATACCTCACTTCCGCAATGTTGACGTAACCAAGCCGACCCCCCAACTCGCCCCTCCGCCCGCTGGGCTTTTGTACGAAGTCCAATTGCACACACACAAGGACTATGCTCGCGGCCTTCAGGGCAGAATGTGAATGTGGCCACGTTATCCACCACATAAAAGTGCGGACGTCGGTGGCAGAGGGGGTTTTTTCCCCGCTGCTAACCTGAGGTCCGAGGTTCGATCCCCACCTAAGGCAATTTTCACCACCTCGTTTTGCAATTTCATTTTTTTTTTTAATTTTCCGTGATGATAATTTTTCGTAGTTTTTATTTTCTACTTTAAACTACGATTATGGCCGTTATTTTTTTATGTTTTGTGAGTCTGCATTCATTTTATCTACTTAGTGATTTTTACTTACAACTCAGTTGTAAGTATAAATCAATTGATTCAGAAAATGATTCAGTTGTAAGTGAAAATATGTAAAATGAATTCATACTCAAAGAACGTAAAAAATAACGGCCATGATCGTATTTTAAAATAGAAAAAAATACGAAAAATTATCATAGCCGTGATTTTAGCAAAGATTTTTAAAAAATCCTCTACAAGAGTTTTAGGTGATTGATTTCTTTGAGCCACAAGAAAATAAATATTGTTGATTCAGAGCCACAAGAAAATAAGTAAAATCAGTTGATTCAGAAAAAGATTCAGTTGTAAGTAAAAATCGATAAAATGAATGCCGAGTCTGAGAACATAAAAAAATAACGGCCATGATCGTATTTTAAACTAGAAAATAAAAACTACGAAAAAGTGTCAGTGTAGAAATTTTTAAATAATCCTCTGCAAGAGTTTTAGGTGATTGATTTCTTTGAGTCATAAGAAATTGAACGTTAAATTAGTTTTTTCTTTATCTACGGAACAATTTCAACTTACAATAAATAAGCGTGATTATCAGGAAAAATCTGATTAAAAAAGCACAATATTCTCTACTATGTTTTTTCCGTCACAAGGATGTCAACGCTTTATTCGTAAACTAGTTTGCAGATTACAAATATGCGTTCAAATTTTTTTCATATAATCGGCCGGAGTGTTGTATTACTGAAAGATGTCTCGAATGTACCAAAAACGGCTGAAGAACATACCTGGTACAAATATGAACTGAGGAGTAATGTTACAGTAGGATGGCGTGCATTTATAAAATTTTGATAAGAAGATTAGAACATTCCCTTTAATATATATAGTTAAGATTTCGAATGCAGCCATTGGGCCATACACGAAATTCATAGATGGAGACGAGCATGATACAAATAAAAAAGATAAAAAAACACAACGCGAACTTTTCGTTTAACCTCCTTCTGCGGCGACTGCAATACGAGTCCTATTGGTTTTTATACCAGGAAATTTCGTGGTTTGTGTTTCTCATTTTGGAGTCAATATCTTTGAAACAATTTTGGCGCTACAATAAAATATAGGATTTTATTAAAGAATAGGAAAAATCTAGAACAAAGTTATTTTGGAATAAAAAAATAAAATCCCCTCAGAAATACCTCAGGTTAATAAATTTTTCTAGTTGAAGACTACATTGAATTGATTTAATCTGGGATGTTACTAAACCAGCATTAATAAGGTTAAAACTAACAATATTGTCTTTCCTCAAAAATGGTATGGATTCATTAATATATCTTTTTAAGAATGCCTGTAGACCGTTAAAGAATATTTCTGCTAACCTTAGTCCTCCCAGTTTATGTTGTTTCGATAACAATATTTTTTAGGCAGGCCGAACACATTACTGGTTGATAGGATTAAGTAACTATTGATTTTTTTTCTATTATGAGAGAAATAGTAATTTATTACGAAGAAAAGACAATGTATGGTGTAAATTACTTAATCCACAGTAAATTTGTGATTTCAAATTCATCTCCACGTATTTAAGTTTCATTGTTATTTCGCATGAATCAGCTGATGTCACTATGTATTTCCACCTAGTCCTTATAATTCACCGTGGTCCGAAAACCCCCAGGATGGAAAGAGTACCTACTTAAAACACCTCACTTCCAAATATATACGTAATCAGTTCGACCCGCCAGCTAGCTGAGCCAATGCGTCCTCGCACCTCCGCCATTAGTGTCTGCCCGCAGGTCTCGACTATAATTTATTTTTTCAATTTTCAATCTACATTGAATTGATTTCATCGGAGTAATTACTAAAAAGGCCTTAATATGGTTTAAACTAACAATATTGTAATATTTTAAAAATTATACTATGGATTAATTTATATCTCCTTTTAGTTATGCGCACAGACGGTTGTTGCGCACCGCAAGAGTCAATTTACATCGCCTCGATATACTTTTTTTTATTTTTTTTCTGTTATCCCTGATGGCTATTTTCCTGTCTTTACTTGCTATTTTTCAGTACTTTCATTGCGGTTATTTATTATTTTCTTTATGTTCGGTGAGTCTGCATTCATTTTATAAACGAAGCGGTTTCAACTTAGAACTATGTATACTATAACACTATACAACTTTATATATTACAACGAGGTTATCTTCCACCACTATACAACAAGTCGTGATAATTAGGAAAAATTTAAAATCTTGTGAAAGAATCTTCTATAGAGAAAAATGTGCTTAGAATGTGCTAAATGTGTGTGAAAAATAGAGACATAGTGGCTATTATCTATTAATGAATGTCAGAATACTCATCACCAGAAATGCGTTTCGCGTCCCGCTCTCTTTCCTTAACCCATACTGGTGTTCACCGAGGAAGTCTTCCGCCCTTTACCCGATTTCATTTTAACAGCTATCTCAGCTATTTTTATTACGTGCGAAAAAAAATTCTGATCTCTTTTAACATTATCTTTATTTTTTCATTGTGGGGAAAAGTTTCCGAGCTGATTTTGCAACAGTGGATTTTGGCAACGTATTTACTATAACTTTATAAATTACTAGTTTTCCTGCATGGAAACGAGGCTACTATCGGTCCCCTTTGCGCAGGACTAATGATTCTTGCCATGACGACCCATGTCCTAAGGAGAGTACGGTAAATTATCGCCTTCTTCCTCCCACAAGAAATACTGGCCGAAAACACTTCACGGGTTCTTCGGCTGGCGAATTCTTATGGGAGTGGGGGTTGGGATTGTCTTGGCTATTCGTTGTCGGAGGAAGAAGGGCACGCGAGGTCTCTTAGCGAGTAAAAAACAAACTCAAGTTGTGCCCGTCGTAGCAATAAAATTGGCCCCCAGAAGTCATGGAACGCATATGCAATACGTGAAGCTCGATTTCAACAGAACACGGAGATAGTCACGCTCACCGTGTGGACCGACTTTTGAAAGTGATAGTAAATAGCTGTAATGGGTTCTCTTTTATTACAAATGAATTTGGATACATCCTGAGTAAATGTCGATCTGGACGCATATTCTTCAGCTTTCATGGGTAAATGACAGCTGCTGGCCCAGTAACTTTTATTCGATCCGAATTAAGAATATCCGCACGAGAATGTCGGAATTTTGGAAAAGAATGTGAATTTGTACGCCAGAGAGTTCACTCAAGAAAGAGAGGTGACTTTCATCCATGATAATTGCCCGGTTCACACAGCCGCTGTTGTTGATAAACCATGGTCGACTGGTTAAACCATGGTCGGCACGTCCAACCATCCTTATCCCTATTGACAAATTGAAAGTATATTATGACGAAGGAATGGCAAACTAAGGGCATCACAATTGTAGGGTCTCCTGTCTATGATTAGTGGAAATGATTTTTTCGACGGCCGCACATTTACCATAGTGTGGTCATATCAATATCTTTTGGCCTGCAGAAAGTTTTCTAGTCAGGTAAAGACGCTACGCAATACAAAAACGGAAAGAAATTAGTATGAGTTCACTTTTTAAGGACCCTTTACAACCCAGGAGAAACAAATGACTTCAAAATAACGATTGAGCCTAATTTACGGTGGATTTCGGGATCTAATACACATGTATTAATATCAATAATATTCTGAAAATTTAGGGTAAAAGAGATGATATACCTATTTATATTCATCTGGTCCATATAATGTAATGTGGTTCGTATACCCACTAGAAGGAAAGCCTTCGTTCTTTAAATCACCTCACTTATAACTGATTTACTTAACGTAGTGCTAGATGTTTGAAGATTAAGACTATGAGTTGAATTACAATCATTTTTTTAAACTCAGGCTTTATCAAAATATTCGCAACTAGGAATGCATTTGGTAATTTAGAGAGAATTATAGATACTATAAGTAGTTATTAACTAAACGGATATATGCTTGTAATTCACTACAACGTCACAAATATGAAACCACGGCCAGTTCGAATGCTTAACTACTCTGTGAATGAAATGAGTTTTAAACTAAAAGTGCTAACTTAGTTAGTTGTAATTTATACAAATTGATATGTGAATGAAAACCTTAGCAATATATTTTCCTTGTGTCAACTGTAAACATTTCGTTGATTGTAAGAATGCATATTTTCTAGTTTAATATAAAGGATAAATTTGAAATTGAAACATTTAAGAACCACACGTAGTCTCCCGCCCTTTTAATTACCCCATTCGGTTGCGAAGTCACTTCCTAATAAGTAACAAATGTTGAGTCCAAATATTTCATAGAGAGCAAACACCTTGCGACGGAGCGCCAAAGAAAAACTCCGATCGGCCCAACGAGTCCGTGGGCGTGAGTTTCCTCATTATACTGTCTTATCTAACTAGCAGATTATTAATCAAAGATATTTTCTCTTCACTATCTATGGACATCCTCATCGGTGAATAACTCAAACTGATCATCTCCGTTCTTCTTCAAAACCGTAAATTCATTGCTACCAATATTCTCTGATCTAGAATCATCCAATTTTCATGGCTTTATACATTTAAATGAGCTTACTTTTGAATGAAGGGATCTATTAAGAACTGATAGAACGATGTTGAGGAATAGGTTAATATCGGTGATACAGTTACTTCGAAGTTAACCAGTTTCCTTTTGTTGGAAAAATAACAAATTTTGCAAATTTCACCTGTACGGTTTAATATTCACGACCCGGGTTTCGACATTTGTGCCATCTTCAGGTATGAGCATCAACTGTGAAAACGCGGATAGTGTATAAAAAAAATAAAAGTGAAATTCGCAAGGTTTGTTCATTTTCCCTTATGATTACATTTCACATAGTTACCGCTGGCATTGTTCAATTTGTTAACAGAGTCGTATTCTTTCAAATAGTACAAAATTAATCAATAGTAATCCATTTTTGAGAAAAGACTCTTATTGTTAGTTTTAGCTAAATTTAGGTCTGTTTAGTAAGAACCACAATGAAATCAATTAACCGAAGTCTTCAAATAAAGAAAAAAATTATTAAATTATTACTGAGGCGAAGTTAATTTAGTTGGATTTCAAATCATTTTTGTTCTAGATTTTCCTATTCTTTCACAAATTCCTACTTATTAATGATGCACCAAAAATTGTTCACGGGTATTGGATCAAAAAGAGAAATACACACACAGCGATAAATTATGTTTTTGAAACTCCTACCGTAGAAATTTTGTTGTAGTCCGCGCTTAAGGTGGATGCAAAAACGAAAAATCTGTGTGTTTCCTTCATTTTTTAATTGTATAATGCTCGTCTCTATCTTAGATTTTTTTGCGTGGCCTAATGGCTGCTTTCGAATGCTGGCCTATGTATAGATAGGGAATATTCTCAGATTCTCAATATTTTATGAATGAGCGAAGTTTTACGGTAGCATTACTTCTCAGTTCATATTAGAAGCTTGTATGTTCTTCTTCATATTTAGTACGGACGAGACATCTATTAGTAATGCAATACTCCGTCGGAAAAAATGAAACATCTATGTACGTACATTTGAAACTTGCTAATTATTGCACGAATTTAGCATTTAATTTCATATGACGAAAAAAATCAACCAAAAAAAGAAAGAGAGAGAAATGAGCTCAGTTGTGAGTAAAAATCAATTGATTCAGAAAATGATTCAGTTTTAAGTTAAAATATATAAAATGAATGCAGACTCAAAGAACATAAAAAATAACGGCCATGATCGTATTTTAAAATAGAAAAAAATACGAGAAATTCTCATAGCCGTGATTTTAGCAAAGATTTTTAAAAAATCCTCTACAATAGTTTTAGGTGATTGATTTCTTTGAGCCACAAGAAAATAAATGCTTAATTAGTTATTTTTCTTTGCCTACAAAACAATTTCATCTTACAAGTATATAAGCGTGATATTCAGGAAAAATCTGATTAAATAATGCCCAATTTTCTCTGCTGAGTTTTTCCGTCACAAGGATGTCAACGCTATCTATATTCTTGCACTAGTTTGTAGGTTTCAAATATGCGTTCAAACTTTTTTCATTTATTCGCAGTGTTGCATTACTAAAATGTCTCGAATGTACCAAACATGACTGAAGAACATACCTGGTTCTAATATGAACTTAGGAGTAATGTTACAGTAGGATGACGCGTATTAATAAAATTTTGATAAGATGATGAGAACATTCCCTTTCTTTATAAAGTTAACATTTCGAATGCAGCCATTGGGCCATACACGAAATTCATAGATGGAGACGAACATGATACAATTAAAAAAGATAAAAAAACACATCGCGAAATTTTCGTTTATCCGCCTTCAGCGATGACTGCAATACGAGTCCTATTGGTTTTAAAACCAGAATATTTCGAGGCTTCTGTTTCTCATTTTGAAATAAATATCATTGAAACATTTTTGGTGCTTCAATAAAATATAGGATTGTATTAAAGAGTAGAGAAAAATCTAGAACAAAACTATTTTGGAATAAAAAAAATATCATCCCCTCAGGAATAGCTCAGGATATTTTTTTCAAGTTGAAGACTACATTGAATTGATTTAATCGGGGATCTTACTAAACGTGCCTTAATAAGGTAAAAACTAACAATGTTGTCATTTTTCAAAAATGGAATGGGTTCATTAATACATCTTTTTAGGATTGCCTGCAGACGGTTAAAAAATCTTTCTGCAAACCGTAGTCCTCCCAGTTTATGTAGTTTCCATTACAATGGATTTTAGGAAGGTCGATGACATTACAGGTTGATAGGATTAAGCAACTATTGATTTTTTTTATTTTATGAGAGAAATAATAATTTATCACGAGAAAAAGACAATGTATGGTGTAAATTATATAATCCACAATAAATTTGTGACTACAAATTAATCTCCACATTATTAAGTTTATTTTTATTTCGTATGAATCAGCTGATGTGGCTATGTATTTCTACCTAGTCCTTACAATTCACCGTGGTCCGAAAACTCACATAATGGAAAGTGTTCCTACTTAAAACACCTCACTTCCAAATATTTACGTAATCAGGGCGACCCGCCAGCTAGCAGAGCCAATGCGTCCTCGCCCCTCCGGAACTAGTGGATGCCCGCAGGCCTAGATTATAATTTATTTTTTCAATTTTATAACTTCATTGAATTGATTACATCGGCGTTCTTACTAAACAGGCCTTAATAAGGTTCAAACTAACAATATTGTAATCTTTTAAAAATTAAACTATGGATTCATTTATATCTCCTTTTAGGAATGCGCGCAGACGGTTGATTCTTTCTGCAAACCGCAGTCCGCCCAGTTTATGTTGTTTCGATAATAGTGGATTTTAGGCAGGCCGATGACAATAAAGGTCTGAATGGATTTAGTCACTATTGATTTTTTCTATACTGAGAGCATTAATAATTTATCACGAAGAAAATACTAAAAATTGTGTAAATTATATAATCCACAATATACTTGTGATTCCCAAATCAACAAAAATAAATTTATTTATTTACGAATACATTTTTATTGTAATTTCCTATGAATCAACTGACGTACATACCTATTAATTTCCACCTAGTCCTTATAATTCAACCAGGTCCGCAAACCCTGCTCTGCTCTGCATGAAGCTGCTCTATCTGAATAATATATTACTTTTTTAAGCTTTCCAAATTTTCCTTGAGTTAACTTAGCATTTCACACCCTACTAACTCTAATGGACCGAAGTAAGTTTTTGCTTTTCCCCCTACTTTCCCGATTGTTCTTCGATAAACAGAAGTCATTTAATGAAATTTTTCTTCAGAGTACTTTCTACTTCTCAATTTTTTTCTAATTACTGGTGATGTACTGATTTCGGATAAACTCAGGTAGATTTTTTCTAGCACAGCTTGACAAGGGGAATAAGGTGCACCATTGCTCTCTCCTTGTGAGTCACTGTCATTTCTGGAGCTGTTTGAAGGTAGGGATACATGAGACTCCGCAAATTGCAAACCAGAAGGCCCCGTTTGTCACAGTACTGCTTCTGCAGCCACAAGCTACTCAGAAACGTTTTCTTGATGACTGATGGGAGACCTTGGTGTGTCACCTTTCGCGACTCCCTTATTCAGAAACACTGCACTGACGACACAATTTTCTGCCCTCGACCGAAGACATCGCTCTAGTGCTTAAAATTTCGATTTGTAATTGGAAGTAATTGTATATAAATTAGCACTACGGATATTGCAAAGTAGTTTCAGTGGATTACAACAGATTTTGACGCTTTGAATAGAAATCAAGAAACGATATCTCATGGTTAAAGCACACGGTTTCCACTTTGACACCACTTCTATCCTCGATGAGCTGCAGATCTCTCGCAGAGTAATCTTCGATAAATTTAAAGACATTGTCTTGCGAACACTTTCCTCCTCTCACTGCGCCGATGGAGAACATTTTGACACACGACATTTTCATATGCAGGTGTCTATGAAATTTCCGAAATTAGTTTAAAAAACTACGTACGTGAAAAAAATAGAAGGCCGACAGCTCTCGAATAAGGAGATGCACACGCGGTTATAGACCATAACAAACAGACTTATCCGGTGAATAAACGCGGCTGTCATCAAAAAGAGGTGCCGCTAGATAGTCTTCCTTCGAGTTTTTAGGCACATACCGCAACGGGCAGATTTGGCCACCAAGAGGGTCATAAAAATACGTTTCTGAAAGGAAGTGGAAAGGTTTTAAACCCTCTTGCTCTAATCCCTAGGTGCTATAAAACATTTATTTTTAGAGAGCGCTCCGGTTACGGAAAATGTCTCAATGCACGAGAAGTCACAGCTGCAGGATCTCGACTCGAATTTAAAATGAAATGTTTTTGCATGGATAATAAATATTTTGACAATAATTTTTTTTGCAGTAAATTTGTCTATAGAGATAAAAAGGGTGAGATTGCAAAAACGAAGAAATTTTTCTGCTAGATCAAATTATACATAAATTTCCATAATTGCTATTTATTTTCATTTCATTTCGTCAAAGAATTATTCTTGAAGATTCTTAAAAAGTATTTCTATATTAATTGTCACAGATTTTTAGATCAAATGAAAGTTAATCCATTGGAAACTGGAAACTTAAGTGGGGCTCAATGGTAAATTTCTCTACAAACATCCTTTTAACAGAACAAATAACAATTGTTGTTAATGTTTATATTTTATAATATATTGTTATCTCATATAGGTCACGACATTGAGCAATTAGGAAATTTTTAGGCTTGCATCGTGTGTCTGCTGCATGTATTTCAAATGGTGGAGCCGACGGGCGCGAGAGAAAACTGTAAGTGTTTAAATATTTATGAAAAACGCATTTATAAATTTTCACTAAAATTTTTGGAACAGTTAGCTGGATATTTATAGATTACGGAAAAAAGGTTTCGGCCGATTCTGAGATGGAGTATTTGAGAAACGTTTATTAACAATTTTTTAAACATTAGTAATTAGCAACAATAGGGTATAGAAGAAAATATTTTTTTTTGATACATTTGCATTCAATAAATATTTAGCTTTAATAAGAGCTATTACTCATTTCTGTATGACAATTACAAGCGGAGATATAAGTGATAATATGATTTAAGGCTCGGATTTTTGCTAAAAATGCGAAAAAATTTAAAGATGCATAATTCGCTCAAAACTTTTTTTTCACAAAACGGTTTCAGAGTATTAATTTTGAGTTGATATTGTACCCATACACCAATTTTTGTAAAAATCGGAGACCCTAAGGGACAAACGTTAGTTGAATTGAGGTGGAAGGACCCACATGCTTTTAATACGAACTCAGGAGTAATGCTACTCTAAAACTGCGCTTATTCTGAGAATATTCCCTTTCTATGCTTAGGCCAGCATTCGAAAGCAGCCATTAGGCCACGCACAAAATTCATAGATAGAGTCGAGCATTATACAATTAAAAAAGGAAGGTAACACACAGATTTTTAGTTTTTGCAACCACCTTCAGCGGCGACTACAACAAAAGTTCTACGGTAGGAGTTTCAAAAACCGAATTTATCGCTGTGTGTGTATTTCTCTTTTTGAGCCAATACACGTGAAACATTTTTGGCGCATAATTAAAAAATACGATTTTATGAAAGAATAGGAAAATCTAGAACAAAAATGAATTAAAATTAATTAACTTCGCCTCAGTAATAACTTAAGAAACCTATTTTTTATTTGAAGACTTCGGTAAATTGAATTCATTGTGGTTCTTTCCAAACAGGCCTAAATGTAGCTAACACTAACCGTGATGGCCTTGAGTGGTTTTGTGGCCTTACCTTGCCAAGTAGCAGAATGTAAACTTTTGGGGACGTCCAAGTTTAATAAATTCTAGGCGTAATTTCATTAGAGCATTTCCTTGTTATGTGTAAACGGCTGGTGTCCTAGCACCCCCCGCCACACGCCCATTGAGGCGGCTTGCGGGGTAGTATGTAGATGTAGAATTTAGAAGTATTGCGTAAGACGGTTTATGCCTTTTTTGTCCCCCACCCCGCCCCCTATGTAAGGCAATGTAATATTTTCCCAATCCCCCCCTCCCTCTGTTTTACGTAAGACATTAAATATTTTCATCTACTCTTCGTAAATGCTTGCGTTATGACGTTTCATTTTTCCATAGAGGCCTTCGTTAAGCTCCAACTATTAAACTCTGTGTAGGTAACAAAAATAAGATTTTTAATTCTATACTTTAATTGAGGAATTATAAAATGGAATGAATAACCTCTTATGTTTTAAAAATAACTCTTTCTTAAGAATGTAAAAATGCTTAGATATTCGAATATATTTTTTGTTAATTATCTTAATGTATTCTTCTGATAATAGTTTCAATCCAACGAAGTACTCGAGATCTAATTATCACATAAGTTTCTTGAGTTTTTAACACCCTTTTGTGCATATTGGCTCCATTTAGGTTCGGTTTTTAATTAACTGGTCACAGATCTTCTTCGTGTAAAAACCAAAGTTAGAGCTTCCTCCCGCCACTAACTCTCAAGTGAATTTACCAACAGTCTAATGTTGAGCGTGGTCTCTTTTTCAACACCAATTTAACAAAATCGGTACATCATCTTGCAGTTAAAGCTCAAAAGGCAATATAAAAATATGGTACTACAGGTGCTAATACAAAAATACCACAGGTTTTATGGATGAATAACAACAGAAATAAAAATGAGCATTTAATCGTGTTCCCAGAACTAGACTGGATATGTTTATTAAACGTGCGAATGGGGAGGGTAATGTGACTGGAAATAAAGAAACGAATATGGCAGGTGATCATTTGAAATTGAAGAATATTTGAAGGGCAAGTAAATTCTGGTATTAGGAGCACAGTAACTGGTTATGTTGTTTTGTAGCTGTTTCGAAAGAAATAAACTTTGCAGCTTTCAGCACGTTTTTATTTTTCCCCGACCGGTTTCAACGAATACTCATCATTTTCAAGAGGTAAATAAACCCCGACGCGATCAGTCAATCACTTTTATACCATTGAAAAAAGGAGGGGGGAAGCAAGGAGAGAGTGGGAGGGGTTAGGAAAAGAGGGAAGGTGAATATGAGCTTCCTCCGAGGGAGAATGGTCAGTGATTCGTAACCATGACTGAGGATAGGGGGGGGGGGCTCTTACAGTGAGGAGAGGTGAGTTCATTGGAACAACATCATTTAGCTGTTTATGACTACACAATTTGTGAAATGTCCTTATTTCAAAGATTTCCAAAAATCCAACTTGGCACCTTTGTTCCCACAATGTATCACATTAAGATTAAAATTTGAAACATGATCATTTTCAATTAAATGATTTGCAAACAGTGACTTGTTATGCAGATTTTCTAAACCCCTTCCACCCTTTCCTTCCTTCCCTCCATCCTTTTGTCAATGGTATAAAAGTGAAATACTAATCGCGTCGTGGTTTATTGAAAATGACGAGTATTCACTGAAACCGGTTGGGGAAAAACAAAAACGCGGGTAAAAATAATTTAAAAAAAACGTGTGTAAACTACAAAGTTTATTTCTTTCGATACATGTAAAAGTTCCACAAAGTAATCCCGTCGACGATTAATTTTATCATTTCGTACCGCTGGAACTATTCAATACAATCCAAATTAATCGAAAGTCTGTCTTCCGTTGTGTGGATTGATAGCACTAATGATAATAATTGAGGCATATGGTAATGTGATACATAAGTATGGCAAACTTGACTTAAACTTTTATAAAATTCAAACTTAATATAAAAAATTTATATTAGTCTTGATGGATTATTTCACGAAATAATTAGCAAAAGGTAACTACGTAGCCTTTCTTTGCTAAGACCGGCGCTAAAAAGGTATGTCAAGTAACTCATTATTTATGAAATTGGTAGCAGACAAGCGTGATAAAACTGAATTTTGTGAAATAAACAATATCAGTCAACGCTTATTCCTAATTTTAGGCAACCGCACGCCAGCTTTTCCTGCAAGAGTATGCCAAGTTGGGACATTCACGTCACGTTTTACAGAAACATTCGAATTTCAATATAATTCTACGGTAATATTAATTTGGCATACATTTTTGGGTAAACAGTTTTTCGATTTTCTTTTCTGCGTACAGATCTTCAGTTAAAATTCTCAGATGTTTTAACAATGTATAATATGTAGGCCACAGCCTACTACACATGTGGAGCACTCTACCATATCAGCAAACAGAACAATGGGTAAAGCTTACTCCATTCTAAATGGGTATTTGTGAACCGCAGGTAGAAGAGGAACCACTGATAAAAATTCTAAAAATGCTCACTGTGGCTGTACACATTCGTACAGTATGTTGACATTCATTCAGTGAGTAAATTTTCTGAGTATCCTTGGAGGGAACCTAACTTACTTTCCATAAAACTCTTTAAGAGAAGGCAAGGAGATGCCACTTCAATTGATACACTGACACGCTGTATAACTACAATAAAAAATGTGATCAAAATGTGTAAATAAAATTTGGCATGATAAAATTGTCCTCGGAATTGTTCACAATACTTTCTTTGGAGCTAACACTGTCAATTGATGAAAACGGATAAAGGAGTAATTTATTGGCAAGGTAACTTGCAACCGTCTCAAATACTTTTCCCTTGAATGATGGACAGGTTTAATTTGAATATAAACAATTTATATAACCAATTATTAAATTAGTAGAAGGAAAATAATAATGAATAATGATTTTCAATTTTTTTTTAATTTTTAATACTAGCATTAAGAAATGCCAAGCACGATCACCTGCTTGGAAGTGATCACCAGTGAAGGGAAATAATGAAATCGTTCACAACACATATCCTTCAAACTTTTACCCACTCCTCCACTTCTCCCCCTTCCCTGCTGAGTCCATCGCCGAAGTCACGGCAAACGCCGCGAACAAGCTTCATTCTAGCCGCCGCCGCGAACAAGATCTACGACTTTCAATTCAAACGAAAAAAGGTTAGGCCATACACCACAGTATCACCGTTAGTACGAGGCATATCGATGTGGAAGTAGACTATAAAACCTAGAGTTTAGAAGGATAACAACTCTGTAGGCTCGTGATTGCTCATACACGATCACCGCATTTATTCTCTCAATCTAGGACGCGCAACGTCCTGACGGTGCAACAGCACGCCGTAAACAAGAAAAGAGGAACTGAAATACAACCAAATGTCAAGAAGCCTCAAAATTGCCCAGTAACATTAAAGGCGTGCAAATTTTGATCCACTCACGACCCGCGTTGCCACTGGATACCACGCATGCCACGCATTCGACTGCTAAACGAATGTCATAGACCAGAGTGGTGCGAGGCTCACTGAGCTTCTCGGGAGGGACGGGAGTGCGCGAGTCCCGTCACTCCTGACCCGATTTAGCTGGACTAAGGGCCATTTCATGAAACCTCGCTATAGCATTATCTCCGCTGAATACGTCATCAGCGCCCTGTATACGTCATCCACGGCTGTTATAGCGGGAACGGCGCGCTGCAGCATGACCCAAACGCTTGCTGCAAGAAATAGTGAACCCCAGAACATGGTACTAACAATAAGTACCATACACCAAGCAATGCGGAGAGTTGTTGCTGCGGGATTTCTAGGTACCGTGTAGCCGAGATTCTGCTATACTTTTAGCGAGGTTTCTGGATACGGGCCTTAGTAGAGCTTCCAAAAATCTTTTGGGTGTCATTGGCATCGTTTTTGCTTTACAAGCTACATCCATTCACTTTGCTGCTGATTCACTTCCTTTGTAATCGGCAAAGCAAGTTTGCAATTCCTTTGTTTGAGGTTTACAACCATGAACATAAATATTTTCATGTTTTCAACAATGCCTTATAAGAAAAAGAAGACATTCTAGTGTTAACGGTAAACTAGGTCGATAATTCACCATGAAATTGGCACGAGGTTAAACAGAGTAAACTTTTATTTAATCAAGTAATTGTTGATTATGGAACGCTTTGACAGCACTGGCAGTGAATTTTGGCACGCGCACCAAGAGACAACTCCTCACAAGCACATCCAAGGCGCAAAAATGGCGGTGCCAGCCCACATTGGGTCTCTCTTGCATTTCAGAGCATTTCGATGCGGCAGTGCCATAGGTGATACACCTCAAGGGACGAGTCCATTTCGCTCCCGGGAGTAATTATGGCCAGGCGGGGTGCCCGCGACGGGAACGAGGGGGACTGGAACGTCCTTCGCACACGTCGACAGTACAATAGGCCGTCGCGAGCCTGTCGATCCAGGCGATCCCTAGTTTTTTACCTCGGTCAATGACCCGAAGGGTAGCGGGAGACTTCACCTCACTTTAACTGAACATGCACACACTTTTAGAACATGAAAAGGAGAAAGTTGATTCTCGGCTGCAAGGTCGTCATTGAGTGACGTTATACCCAAAATCATCAGAATTCTTATTCTGGCTCGGCAAAGTCTAACTATCATTTGGAAATTGGCAATAGAAAGAAAGTAGGTACATATTTCTTTTCATACGAAAACGTTTACATTTGCAATTGTGTAAAACTATAAAATTAACCAACAGCAAGAAATTTTTACATTGGTGCATTGTAAGACTGAGCAAAGGCAGAAGTAACCTCTTTTTACCCTACAACGATTAGTAAATTCTGAGATGGGGGAATGTTCAGGAAGGTTGAAGTAGATAGAAGATGCTCTGCCTAGATTATCTCATGCAAACAAGCAAATTCTGTGCGTTCCTGCAAGCAGTGCGTCCTGTGAAATATTTTTGCCGAGCAAGAACTATAATTTCACGTAAACAAAAAAGTGAAGCTATAAAATCGACCTAAGGGTAGGAAAGCCCCATTTGGAACCTCGCAAGACGATGCAGAAGAAGCAGACGTACAGTCCTCGCGAAAGCTTATGGCGTTGCGCAGTAGACGATTTTGGGACTGGAAGGGTCTATTTTCTAAAAACCGGTTGCCGCGGGTGGGAGGGTAGCACCGGCGGGATAATGTTTACGATTTTCGTTGCCAACATTGAAAATTATCATATGCCTTCAATGAATTTGAATGCCCCCAGCTATTCACCGCAATGGGTTAGGGAGTGGGCGTCGCGTCGTCCCTTTCTACCTGAGCGCGCGCCAGGGGATCACTGCTTGGGGATCTCAGGCCGATGACTCGGTAGTGGACTTATAGTTGCAACAAGTACTAACATTTTTCTAAAACATTATACAAAAACATATCACATTCGTATAATTTCGATTTTCGTTTTTTTAATAAATTACGGAAATTATCCAATTTATTTTTGCATAAAATGTAGATATATGTTCTCTCTGTTTATCTAGTATATGTATTCTTAAATTTCCACTATTTTTTGTTCTCAATGTCCCATTTATTCATCGAATATACATGTGCACAGTGCTAATTTATTAAATTATCTCTTCAAGTACTTTTTATTTTCTTATTTCAGTGACTGAAATCGTAGTCTAGTGGTATTCAAAGTTTGACTCCATTCATTACATAAGCTAACTAAAAGAAGAATATAGAATGCACTGTTATTTAGTAATTTTATGTTGAATATCTTAAATCTGGATAATAGAATTTCACGCGGCTGAAAATTTTAGCAACGTTACTGAAAATCAACGGAATTGCTCGAAGTTTGGTGTCTATTTATTCAGTGTTCAGCGTTTCACGACTCTATTTGTTATTTTTTATTAATGTAGAAAAAATGTTAATGCATTCAAAGTAATTGAAATACCCAGTTATGAGTCATCGCGTAGGACCATCTATTCCACAGCCCCGGCCGCGGGACGGAGGTACGGAGGTACGGAGGTACGGCGGGGAAGGGTCGACTACCTGCTCCACACTTCACGACAAGTCGAATTGTCCAATACGGATCGGAATTACATTTCTACGCTGAGACACTATGTTGGCCATTCTGCCTGCCACATGCTCACTTTCCCCTCCGTTCCTTTCTCTTACCCATCCCACACATTGCACCTCCTCTGTTCTGCGCATCTAAAGGCCGTAAGCTTACGCGAGAACTGTAATACCTCTGTCTGAGTTTCCAGTTCTGAGACGAACGAATGGTTAAAACGCCAAAGGTGGTTGGAGCGGTTATCGTCTATTTACAGATTTGCGTGAAATTTTGCATGCGTGTGAAACTTTACATAAGTGATATTACGTAAAAGTGTAAAAACTGAATTATGCCCATTTGGTGTTTTGGCGATACAATGCTATTATAACAGGTTGCCTAATGGCCCGTGGGATATATTTCCTTAATAATTCGATTACGTACGCACATATTTTCCTCTAACCGCGAAATCATACATTTCATATTATTATGATGATTTCTAACTAATACCAATGTGTCACGCCACCACAAAGATTCGGAAAACACATATCTGAATAAATTTTGCCAACATTTTGAATTCCGCACCGATAACTCAAATCATAACATGCTTGATGAAAGGATAAAAATGTAAAATATAATTATTGCATAATTTACATTATTGTCTGTATGGTGAGTTTTACCGCATTTATAACAACTTAAGTAAAATTTAATCCTAGAATGTTTTTCGACTTTAGTTGAAAAATTATATTTAAACTATGAGCAAGGTGTACAACCATGAATTGTATATAACACAAAACCGACAAAAACGTGATTTTGAAATTAAGTTTTGTCGGTGTCTTAACTGAATTCATTTTATCTACGTAGTAATTTCTAATTAAAACTAAATACCAATCGTGAGCATTAGGAAATCTGATTTTTGGATAATTTCCTCTCTACAAGTGTTTTAGGTGATTGACTTTTTCTTAAACAAGAAAGTACACGCAAAATACGCGCTCGGATTCGCAGGTTTCAAATGTATGTGCATATCATATCAAACATTTAAACACGAAGGAATACATGCTCGTAATATCAACTGAGAAGTGATTTTACTGAATGATAGCGCTTATTTGTCAAAGTTTGATAACAAGGTGAGAACATTCTATTTACTTACATATTTATATAGTTCGGAGGCAGCCATTCAGTGAATTATATAAGGCGCGATTTAAAGCGGATGTACCCTCGTACCTTTAAATAATATTTAATGATACGAGGATATCTCGTCAAAATGAAATAATGCGAGGAATATTTTTTAATTGTCGCGGAAAATCTACTAGATTTGAAACATACTCGGAAAATTTCCAAATTGTCAAGAAAAAACTCACAGGACAAAGATATTTGCGAAATGTTCAATTTTGTCGACGAAAATTCGTCAGAAATTAATAACACGAGGAATATATGTAAAAATTGTCGCGTAATATCCATTGGAAATTAAAAACACTCGGAATGTTCATAAATTGTCAAGGAAAACTTCTCATAATTAAAAAATATTGGCTTATGTTTACCCCTCAAAAGTTATCTTTGCTTATACTGTTTCACCCCCCTCCTGCTATATTATGTCCGTCATGCATAGCTGATTTTAATTTCGTGACTGAGGGTTGCTAATCTGGATACTGAGAATCAGTTACCTTTGACAAAAATTGCAAATTTGTTAATTGATGCATGGTCAAATACGCTCGTGGAGTATTAGCAACGGCACCGATACAGCGAGTCTTGTCCAGGTATATGAAACTATTTACGTATATGGTAGTGAATTTCACCTGGTATCAGATCATATACCATTCCATATAGTTGTTGGGTCTCACAACAAAGCTTGCAAAGCAATATCAAAAGAGCAACAGAAAACGACAATATGCTTTGTGAGCTAATAACTAGTTTCTGACCATGCCGTCGTTCAAGAGAGCTAAGATGTGTTGAATTAATTCAGTCTAGAAGGAGCTCATGAAGGATGTTTAGGGACTATTTATTAAGAAATGAGAAGAAAATGTTATTGCCAAGCAAAGTGTGGTGTTGCGAAAGAGACAGATACGTTGAGCAATGGGTGCGATATTGCCATGGTTATCAACTTGTAGCTATTCCAAATACACCTGAACCAATAGCAAAGAAAATTACTATTGAATCCTTGGGAATCATTTACTTGTGTTAGTGGATTCCTTGAAATTGTGATCACAGAATCTTTATCTGCGAACGTTCTCATAGAACAAGTCACGGAAGTATTTTCCGAATTGTGTAATGACCGATAAAGGGGGTACAACTTTACTTGGAAACAACGGTGTGATACATTATCACTCCACACCTTTGTGGCCACAAGCTAATGGGCACGAGGAAAGAGAAAATAGAACTATCACGGAAAGGATTACAATAGCGCAAATTACAAAAAAGAATTGGTAGGAGGAATAGACGGGATTTCTGTTAGGAAGGAAAACTAAGGGTAAGCTTCCGGATATATCTGATAACAATTTCGTACCCTCTTGATTAAGCACTAAGAGATAGGGATACATATCTGAAAGACAAAGGAAGAAAATATGCAGATGGAGCCAAAAATAGTGACTTGCAAATTGGAAATCGGGTATTAATGCGTCAGCATGACATAAATTTTCTTAATGTAAGTTATGTTCTCCTATCAGGAAAAGGTTATTTTACTGCTTCTAAAATAGTAAATTGGATTTATTGTGCTGATTTTAAAAGAGGAAGCAAATGTATGAACCAAATACGCGCGTGGCTTGCCTACCTCAACTCACACTCGCGTCGCCTTATCGTCTATTAATCGGTATTCAGGTGAACGAGAGTATAATGGATGTCCTTGCTCATATCTTCGAATTGAATAGGTTCACGCTAAATGACCAGTTAAACCCAAGAGCATGATACTATGTCGTGTATGGGCTTGAGCCGTTCCCAACCCAACCCCACTCCAGTCGCCCATCGCGGTCCTTGACTACGAAGCCCACACGAGGAATAAGCTCGCTTCTTTCGAGCACACAAAATGAAGCGGACCACGTTTTCCGATTCAGTTTGTTCGTTATTCCTCCTTTCCATTCAGGCAGTTAATGAGGAAGATCTTATGATAATACCGAACATGCATCTTCAAGACGCTTTTTGTTTGGTATACTTATCCCCAAACCACTGACGGACTGCAGCTAATTCGCCGCAAATTTTTACGTCACTCAAATTTATATTTAGTTTTTAAGCTACAACAAACAAATCATTTATATTATATAAGATAATGGTAATATTGAATGAGAAGCAGTAATTTTGTAATTCCACATGTATTTATTAGAAACGCCCTAGGTTTTGACGTAGCACGTCATCATCAGGTACAAATATCCCAGAACATTCAGAATATATATTCACAAAGGGGGGAAGAGGGGGAGAGGAGGGGGAGGGGCGAGAAGGTGAGATGGAGGGTGACGTAGATTGGGGAGGATGAGTTGTTGGTAGTTTGGTGTGGGAGAGGTAATGTCCTTCCTGGGGGGGGGGGGGGGGGGGGGGGGGGGTTCGGGTGAGAAAAGACAGTTTGGGTTAATCAGTGCACTCGTGACTCACTGACCTGGGATTGGGGGGCGGGAAAGGGAGTTTAAGGACGGTGGTACTATGGGGGGGGAAAAGTTTCCCAACAAACGGAGCGTCACCACTATCGCTCTCGGGGGAAAATCGCCTTCCTTTCTGATGGCATATTAATATTCTTAGGTCTCGGCCACGAGGAGGGAAATTCAAACACAGTAAGGTGATGGACTAATCGTCCGAATCGGTGATGGCTTCCCGGCTGCTCGCATGACCCGAGTGGGTTTCACGCTGGCCCCAAAAACGGAAGTTCATTAGATAACCTTGAATGCATTTGAAACGTTTCTTTGAATTCTCTCGTACGGCGCAACTAAAACCAGGTAGTGATAAAGATAAGACCACAGGAAGCTTATCGCTAAAAGACGAATGGCAGTTGATCGGTAGGTTATGTGGAATGTGGATTTGAAAGCATTTGCTTTTGAAGACACTATTTCTCCGTGATAACTTCCAGGGATATTCAAAACATTCCATTAAGTCCAGGAGAGAGGGGATAAATCGATGAGACAGTTGAGGTAGTCTCAACTTCGCTCAAATATCGAGGGCAATGGATTGGAATAGAAAGACAGTATATTGCTGGCTAAAATGCTAGAGGGAGGGGATGAGATGATGACAATACGACAAAGAAGCGAAGACCAAGATGTACGTCTCGAGATGATGATGGCAGCATTCGTTAGAATCCTGCTGACAACTCTCATACTATTGGCGGGGTGGCCGTGATAAAGAGGACATTAAACTTAAAAGCACCTGTATGATTAGAAACCGCCTCCATGAAGCCGGTATGAGAAGTTCCAGTCCAGTAAGAAAGCCAGACATTAGCGAAACTAATTAAACGGCGAGGCTAGAATTAGGTCATTCGTAACGGGATCGTATTGGAATATCGTAACTTTCATCAATTATTAAACATTATAAGTGTTGATTATGGACATATTTAGAACATGCAATTGTTGAGAAATATAACTTTATTAATTGATAGTACTTTTTAGAACATTTACTTATTTAGAAAAAAGCTATATTTCTCCTGTTTGTCACGTATCACCCAAAAAACAACTAGGAAAAATACATCTGGGCATAAATGTCTGCGTTTTTGGAGAGCTATTTCTGCAGTCGGGCCGGGATTGCTGTTGAGAACACCACCTAGAGTGACGTCTAAGGATTACCTACGCCCGAATCTTTCGTATTTTCATCACTTTCTTACATAAATGGCGTAGTACCATAATGCGAAGAAATAATTTATGTTCAGGACACCTATCTCATCCACAGTGCGCGAAACTCGGGAGATTTTTCGAGCAGCATTCACAAGGTACAGCGTAACCCTTCCCTCCAAACTCACAGTACCTGAATCCAATACAAAATATTTGCGACTTAATGGTCATGGAATGGCAGAATTGCAAAGGGAAGAGCCAAGAGACACTGAAAGGTCACGTCTGGGAGGTATGGGCATCTTTGGGTCAATTTCATAGGGTCAATGAGTCAAAGACTTCAAGGAGTCATTGATTGTGATGGGGTGAAATTAAATACTGTTTCATAGTAAAGTATGAGTTAAACCGTTTGTCAGGACTCCTGCTATGTATCTCCATTTCGAGTGGCCGGAAAATTTGTTTCCTTTGCATTTCTTTATGAAGTTGACAGATAATTTGACCAACAGTGCATCTACCAAGAGTTTATTAATTCTCTTTGCGTTTATTTAAAATGAGTTACTTTAAAATACTGTAAAAATATTAATTTACGAATACTATGGTATTAAAAAAGTAACTTTCATCTTGAATAAATGGCTTAAATATTTTTTTGGTATGCTGCGATTTAATATGATAACTCCAGTTACATAATCTAAAGTGGTTTCGTACTCCATCTAGAAGCTTAAATAGTTCAACATTTCAAAAAGGCAATCAATCATAAGCAAAATGTAATATCTATCTTACTTACTGTTTTTTTTCTTTTAATCTACATCTGCATACTACCCTGCAAGCCGCCTCAATAGGTGTGTGGCGGGGGGTGTTAGGACACCAGCCGTTTACATATAAAAAGGATACGCTCTAATGAAATTACGCCTAGCATTTATTAAAGTCCCTTATTGTTCGGGGGAAAAACGAATTCCCATACCTATCCGTTCGGCAAAATATCTCTCTTAATTTATCGTTTCTGTCGGACCTGGAAATATAGTGGGGTTCTAATATGATGCTCTCCGTGTCGCTCTTAAAAATATCTATTCTTAATTGCTCAAGTAATCTAAGCCTAGCGCGCAGCCTCGGAGTCTCTCAGAGTCTCCGAGTCTAGTTTATTTGTGTATTTATTAATTCATTAATACATATTTTCGCATAAAAAGCTTATTTATTTCCCTATTCATTGACAATCTACCGCCATGCTTGAAATGCGCATTGAACATACGTTTGTATTCACGATTAAAAGAAGAAACTCTTATTCAATGCGGTGTTCTTTAAATATCGTAGGTTGTAAGGATAGTAGACAGCGGGTGAATCCCAGGACCTTGCTATAGTGCGAGAATTGGAGCGAAGCCAAGAAGAAAAGGAGAGGAAAGGTAAAGTATGCAGAGGAAGCTATGGTGATAACAAGAGCGTTCAATGGGTTCAATGATACGTTTGAAATGCATACGTGGCTGTCTCATGCGCCTCCAATTGGAAGCCAGCGCGAATAACACTCGGGGAAGGCAAGCGGCCAGAAATCCGTCACTGGCTTCGACGATGAGTCCATCACATTACTGTGTTCGAATTTCCCTCGTCGTTGCCTTGGAATATTATGCCATAAGAGAGAAGGCCTATTTTTCTCCAGAGCGCTAGTGGCGACGCTCCGTTTGTTGGGAAACTTTTTTCCCCCATAGTACATTCCATGTGTGCATGACTACCTAGAAGGATGGCTGGTGGTGGGTTAAAAAGGAGTTGTTAAGGTGAGGCTGGGAGGAAGGTCCAAAAGGGGGGAATGGCAAGAGAACAAAAATTCATTAACAATTTTTTCTTTGCGCTTAACACTTTTTAAAATTTCCGATTGCTCTAATGTATCCAGTCTTTGTCCTTCCTTTTCCCGGTGTAGTATTTCTGGTTTGAAATCACTTGTGGTTTTTTTCGATGACGTGTTTCGCAAATAGCGACGTTAAGTCCTTGTTTTTGGTGCACGTTTCATGTTCCTTAATTCTCTCTTTAAATTTTCGTCCTGTTTGGCCAACATAATGGTAATAATATATGATAACGGTGCCCCTGAAAAATTTGCTAGTGAAGATCTTGGTTGTATACCTAAATCGAAATTTAGCATATGACCAATAAGATAGCTCAAAACGTTTTCCGATTACTTATTTGCTACGATCCTTAGGTACTTACAATTAGACTATTTTTGTTAATTGTCAGTGTAAATGCTTATTGAATAAATGCTTACAGCAAAAAGGTTATTAATAGTTAATATATATTATTTTATTTAGTATGGTCAGATTCAATGTGAAAGTGAGGCAAAAATCTCTGGATTCAATGAAACTTTGGTTGGAATATTTTTTCTCTCTTAAAAAGGGAGTGAAAATTATAAACCTGTCGCCAGCCTCCACATAAATCCTAAAATCTTGGTGTTTCCATTATTAAAAATATGTATTCCTTCTTTCTGATAACAACATTAGAAAGCATATCTACTGAAACTAAATTAAACCAAGAGTTTTTCTCCTCGCAATCAGGTTGTATCAAACTTCATTTCAGTATAATGAAGTATATTGTCAACTAGCCATAATACCCGGATTCGCGTGGGAAGCTGCGAATTAATTGCACTAATTCATAAAGAAATCAGGCTAAAGCGGAGCATTTCATATTTTCTCGGCTACATAAAAATTTCTACATGACATGAAATTTGAGATCTTATTTACAGAATATTTTAAATAGCACATTCCAAAGATATTCCAGAAGAATATATACAGGGTGTTTCGTAATGACTCTGTAATATTTTAGGACATGATTAATCAGATCAAAATAAGAAAAAAAAATCAATTGAACATTTGTCCGAAAACCGTTATTCAGCTGTATGTTGCACCGTTATTCAGCTGTCTGTTGATATACTTTTTTCACGGAAACAGCGGTAAATAAAAAACTATATAAGATAAAGACGATGTTTGGTAGAGCTGTTAATTACAATGTTTAAAACTAGCATACGATGTTTAATTATTTTCTAATACACCTTTTTAATATGGTGGACAATAAAACTTTTCAATCCTTAATATCTTTGCACACAATAAATCGTATTAAAAAAGTGCAAGAATGAAAAAGTTGTGCCTTTTATTTGAACATAAAATGGTATCAATAACATTTTTATACCTACTAAAACAATGAAGTGGTCAATAGATTTTCAAACCAATGCCAAAGAGTTTAATGCTCTTGGCAATTATCTAGATACAATTTGTTATAAATAAATGTTGTGTGTAATGGAATTTAAATATTGTACAATGCCGAGAAAAACCCGTTGGATTCAATCCTATGCGTATTGTAATTGAAGCACTTTAAATTTGACGACAGAAACCCGGTACAATTAAATAATACGCGAAATGGATTTTAAATCTTTAAAAATTACCGAGAAAAACCCGTTACAATTGAATGATATGTGTAATGGAATTGATATACTAGAAAATTTCCAAGAAATACCCGTTACAATTATATGTTATGCGTAATGGAATCGGAACATTTACAAAATGCCAAGTAAAACATGTTGGATCTAATACTATTTGTATTGTAGGATTTAAGTCTTTCCCGGCGAATGCTTAGGATGAATAGTTCTCGGGTTTCCAGCCGGGTTAACCCTGAAGACGATGGCAGACTACGCCATTGAAATGTCGGTGTAACACCATTATCCGTTTGGAAACTCGAGAACTATTCGTCCTATATGTATTGTCTTTGAAACATGAAATTGCCGGCAAAAACCCATTATGATATGAGAAGTGGAATTGGAAAACTAGAAAATTATTAAGAAACACCCGTTAACATTAATAGGATTGGAATACTTGAATGCTGCCGATAAAAATCCATTATGGGTAAAATTCATATGGGTATACAAATGGTATATAATAAAATTTCATAGAAAATAACGTTAGATTTTTAGACAAAATCATATGCGTAATAAAAAGAGAATATTGTAAAATTTCCGGGAAAATCTCTTTACAATTAAATGGTATGCGTCATGGAAAGGTAATATTTGGAAAATAACAAAAACGGAACAATAGAATGATATGCGTAATGGAATTTAAACACTTTAAAATAAACAAAAAAACTGTTTCAGTTGAATGATTAGCGTAATGGAAATAGAATGCTTGAAAATAAGACAGAAAAATACGAAAATATAAAATAATATGCGTAATGAAATTGGAATATTGTACAATTTTAAAGAAAAACTCGTTGGAATAAATAATATGCGTAATGGAATGCGTAATGCGTAAACATCGTAATTTTGCCAAGAAAAGCCTTTTCATTGATTGATATGCGTAATGTTTATTGCAGAGAACAACGCGTAACAATTAAATGATATGCGTAATGGAATTGGAATACTTGAAAATTGACGAAAAAACCCTAATTGTATGAAATCCTATGTGTAATGGAATCGAAACATTTTAAAAATAACCGGGAAAACCCCTTACAATTCAATTTTATGCGTTATAAAATTGGAAAACTCATAAGTTGCGGATAAAACCTGTAATAATTGATTGATTGCAATAGGAATAGTGAAAAATTGGATGAGACAAAAGTGTTACAATAACATTAAATGCATTATTGAATTTTAAACTTAAAAAATTTAACTAGGAAAACCCGTTACAATAAAATAATACGCGTATTGGAATTGGAAAATTTTAAAATGGTTGAGAAAAAACCTGTAATAATCAACTAATGTGTGTATTAGAACTTCAATTCTGTATTCAAAGAAAAAAGGACTCTCGGCTACATTCACTCACGAAGAAGGTATTACGCGATATTCTTCTCCACAGTAGTAACGCAGCTGAAGACGCTGGTGGCTTGCCTACCTCACCTCACACTCGCATTTCCTTATCGTCGATTAATCGGTATTCAGGTGAACGAGAGGACAATGGACGTTCTTGCTCAAATCTTCGAATTGAATAGGTTCACGCTAAACGAGCTGTTCAACTGAAGAGCATGATGCTCTGGTGTGATACGCCTAGAGCCGTTCCCGCTGTCTCCGCCTGCGGGCTCTGACTACTAAGCCCACATGAGGAATAAGCTCGCTTCTATGAAACAATATGAAACGGACCACGTCATCATTGCTGTGAGTGATTGACTAATTTAATTTTTAGGGTTTTTTAACTATGAATTAATTTTTTCTACGAGCAATATCTAATTACAAATAAATAGCTACTAATTAGCACGCTCCATTCCAGAAGTAGATAAATACCAAATGGTACAAATTCCGAACTATTTGACAAGGTCATGTGATCCTGGGTTCATAAATCATGCTAATAAGGGCAAGATGAGAGATGCCCTATGAATTACATCGAGTGAAAAAAATATGCAAATCGTTACATATATATATCTTTAATAGAATCAATGTGACATGCTGAATGCAGATACTTTGTGGTAGCCAGTGGTAGCTGCTCCAGCCACACAAGGACGGCCTGACCCCAATTGAAACCTCACTAACATTTACTTATACAGCTAAATGCTACCCTGCAAGCCGCTGTTTGGGCGAGTGGCAGGGGGGGGCATATATTGGTCATATGTTGCTATGGGAATAGCTATTGTTGAAATCTGAGAAAATTTCATAATTTTGGAACTGAAGGGAGGAAATTTTCCATTCAAGTTGTAAGTGCGCGCACATCGGAACACATTAGCGCACGTCGGATCACATCAGCGCACATCAGCGCTCATCAGCACACACGAACTCCGTTGGATGGAACGATGTGCGCTGGTGAAATGTTTGGTAACCTACTGGTAGGTAGCATTCAGTGTTTGAACAGCAGTCACGGCCAAATTTATTGTGTAAACATGTTGAATTCGTTGAGAGTAGGTAATTAAAAATTTTAGCTTTTTGTCACTGAGTAATTATAAACTTTACAATATGCATGTTCGCAGCATTTACTGAAAATTAACAAACTTGGCAACACTCACGGATGCCATTATCGACGCTCTTTTATTGTTTAGTACACATCAACTTTGCTCCCGATCTGATTTGAAGTGCGCATCCTCTTGCATAGGGTCTGTTAAACGAATGGAAGGCTGGTGCGCTGTTGCGTTACAAAGTGATTCGCTTTGGAGCGAAGGAACCCGAAAACGTAAGTTTTAGTACAAGGCGAAGCTTAGAACATAATCAATTGCAAGATTTAAGTACTTCATTTTTTTAGTCAAAAACTAGTGAAAGTTTCAACCCAGTGTAGCGTCTGAACTGTACCTGATTATTTGTTTTTAATTTGTTTAATATTTGAAGTGAAAACTTCTCTTGGGAGGGTCTACTCTACGCCTGCTCTCGGCTTGATTTCCATGGGAGTAAACGCAAAAGCGTGAAACTCGAAGCGTTCAATTTTAAGCGTTCCGTTCCCACTATCTATAGCACATACGAATATAGTACAGTCCTCGCGAAAGTTTACGGCGTTGCGTAGTAGACGATTTTGGGACTGGAAGGGTCCATTTTCTAAAAACCGGTAGCCGCGGGTGGGAGGGTAGCACCAGCGGGCTAATGTTTACGATTCTCGTTGCCAACATTGAAATTTGTAATATGCCTTCAATGAATTTGAATGCCCCCAGCTATTCGCCGCAGTGGGTTATGGAGTGGGCGGAGCGTCGTCCCTTTGTACCTGAGCACGCGCCAGGGGGTCACGGCCAGGGGATCTCAGGCCGATGACTCGCAAGTGGACTTTAAGTTGCAAAAAGTACTAACTTTTTTCCAAAAAATTATACAAGAACAAATATCACATTCGTATTATTTGCGATTTTCGTTAAAAAAATAAATTACGGAAATTATCCAATTTATTGTTGCATAAAGTGTATATTTTCTCTCTTTCTATCTAGAATATATATTCATATATTTCTACTCTTTTGTGTTCTCAATGTCCCATTTACTCATCGAATATACATTTTCAAAGTGCCAATTTATTAAATTATCTCTTCAAGTACTTACTTCAAGTACAAGTATTTTCTTATTTCAGTTACTGACATTATAGTCTAGTGGTAATCAAAGTCGGATTCCATTCTATGCATTAGCTAAGCAAAAGAAGAATATAGAATGCACTTTTATTTCGTAATTTTATGGTCTATGTCTCAAATATGGATTACAGAATTTCACGCGGCTGAAAATTTCATCAACGTTTCTGAAAATCAACGGATTTGCACGAAGTTTGGTGTCTACTTATTCAGTGTTTCCGCGGAATCACGAATACACATGTTATTTTTTATAAATGTTGAATAAATGTTAATGCATTTAAAGTAATTGAAATACCCAGTTGTGAGTCATCGCGTAAGACCCTCCATTCCACAGCCCCGGCCGCGGAACGGAAGTACGGCGGGGAAGGGTCGACTACCTGCTTCATGCACCCGACGAGTCGAATTGTCCAATACGGCTCGGAATTACAATACTACGCTGAGATACTATGTTGGCCATTCTGCCTGCCACGCGCTCACTTTCCCCTTCGTTCCTTTCTCTTACCCCTCCCACACATTGCACCCCCTCTGTTCTGCGCATCTAAAGGCCGTAAGCTTTCGCGAGAACTGTACGGCGAAGAGAAGAGAAAGAGAATTCGTATGTACTATATATATAGTACATACGAATACGTTAGGCTTAGTAGAGTGTGTGCTATAGATATTGCCGCGAAGCAAGAACAATAGAACAACAATTGCTGAATTTTGTGTACAGCGAATCTCATTTCACAATATTATTTTAATTGTCAAAGTTTGGGAATCCACGCCAGTGATTTAAAAGATTCAGTTTTCAAGAATAGCACATTATTACTATCGGAAACAAATGCTATTAATGAAAATAACGTCAATATTGATAACTTCACTTGTATATCTCAATTTAAGCGAATATATATAGGATCTGGTGGAGTTTCGATCAACCACAATAATAGTGACATCGTCAACGCCGTCACTCCAAATATAACACTTAATACCAGACTGAGTGTCAATGAAATTGCCGCTAGCAATCTTGTAGGAGATTTATGTTCTGTAAAATGTAAAATAAATAAGATACTGTAATTATAATCTGCGTTTACATTTCGCAAAATAATGCTGTATAAAATGTAATAAAATTCTTACATTTCCAATTATTACCGTATACAAAAATTGGTTCGCGGATTCTTGGCGAAGACTATGATAAAATACCATTAATAATAAGCGGAGAGTTTAATGTTGATTTTGCAAAATAATATATTGATAATGCCCAGCCATTGCTAGATTCCTTTGAAAATGAATTAGGTTTGACAATGAATAACAATAGAAACGACACAACAACAAAAGGTGGAACAACAATAGATGCTGTATTTTCTAGATATATACATAATACTAAATGAAAATATTTTTGTATCACATTATAGTTATCATAAGCCAATAATTACTTTAATTAAAGATTGTAAAAATGATGTAAATAATTTGTCAATTGAGGAACATTAAAAATATAAAAATGAATAAAAAATGAAAAATAACAAATTTTATGCAAAATTAATTATGCTTTTTCATCTTAAATAAACCTGCCATATTTTACTTTAATATACACCAATCAAAATTTATTAGTTGAAGTTTTCACTTTATCTATCGTCCCGAGACGGTAACAATTTTTTTTTTGTTTAGATTTTGTTTAAATGTTTTAATTTATTTTATTGTACTCATGTTTGATTGCTAAAATGTTTTGGTTACGAGGTTTTTTTGTTTTGGAGGGGAGATGGGTTGTTAAGGGAGTATGAGAGCGGTCTGGAAGCGGCTCAGCAGGAATAAAGAGAAGTTTGGAATAAAGAAAACAGAAAAAAGGTGTTTCTTATTTGTGCACATCGTCTGACGCTACAGACGAGGACGCGAGCCCAAATTTTCCGGTGGCAGCGGTGGGATAGTTGTTACGGGAGCAGCCCGCGAATAGTGAGAAGATTCGCGAGTCAAGGATTGACCGTTGAACGGATTTGGAGATCAGCATCCTTTCGGGGACGGATCATTTGTCTCAACGGTTGCCGAGACGGGGAAGGAGACACAAAGCTGTATGTGCTGGACGAGGTGTTGCGGGAAAGAGTGACATCACGTGGAAGCCATAATCGAGGAACTCCAGGCAATGACATAATGGATTCTTCTATCGGCAACTGGTGAAAAGGATTTGCGATCGGACACGTTGATGTGATGCTGTGCTGTCGAATAGTTGAGTACCGATTGCCGAATGGTTAGTGCATATTTGGGTACTTGTCTTGACTTCCACGTGTATGATCGCAGTGTTCTCGTAATTTGTGGAAAGAAGAAAGATTTCATAACGGCATATTTGGCTAGAGCCACTAAGGACATTTTGAGGAAGATCGCGTATGAAGTCGGCGCTGATGTGGGAGAGAATGCTAGAGCCGTGGTGTATATGAAAGCGATACTAGATAGTTAACATTATGATGAGGAATTTGTTAAAGAAATGTTGAAGTTTTTAACGGAGGAAAAATAATTGGAACGAGAAGCGGAAGCGGAGGAGAAAAGATTGGAACGAGAAGCGGAGGAGAAAAGATTGACAGAAGAGAGAAGGTTTCAATTAGAAATTGAAAGGCTCAAGATTTCTCAGATCAACGTAAACCCCGAATCGGAAGGATCAGAAGTGGAAACTACCCAAAGGGTAACGCCGAAGATTGATTTGACGAGGTATATGGATAAATTAGACCCTAGAAGTTAAAATATTTGTTTGTATCTCGAACGGTGTGAAAGACATGCTGATAGGGCCGGTATTCCAGAACATCAACTGATATTTTATTTGACTGGGTTACTACCAAACGAGATTAACGATATAATTTCTAGGGAGCCCCGTAAAAGAGCTGATATTTATGTAGTTGTCAAGGATTTACTACTCAAGAAATATAAATTCAGCGCAGAAGTCTTCTGACAGTAGTTTTACAAGCAGTCTAAAGTGGCATGGCATGGAGTGATGTAGTACATGAACTGACCAATTATTTCCTAGGGTGGATTGAGGCTATGCATGTGAATTCTTTTGAAGAGTTCAAGAAACTGATAGTGACTGATCAAATGAAAAGAAAGGTGCCCATAGAGTTGCGAGATCACTTGATAGATGAATGGCCAAACTTCATGGATCCGTACGTGTTGGCTGAGAAACTGGATAGTTTTGACGCTATTAGAGAAAGCATGGGACGGAAAACAACTGACCATTATATCAGCGATCAACAAAATAAAAAAATGCAGTCCACCAAGCCTTTTAGCAAGCCTAAATATTGCTTGCTTGGCTTCAACAAAGGCTGTCATTTATTGAAAGAAGCAGAGAGTAAGAGGAAGAAAGATTGCCTAAAATTTCGAAGGAAAATGAAGAGCAGGAGAATACAATCTAAGAACAAGAAGATAAAATAAAAGCACTGGAAGAAAGGTATTGAGAGCTTCAAGCTGAGACTTCAGACAGGAAAACATCTGATATAGATGCTGGACTTAGAGACAGGGAAGACATGAAGCTTGATGAGAAGGATATAGCAGTATAGGAGTATTTAGGCAATTTTATGTAGAATTATCAATATCTCAGAATAACAGTGTATTTCCATAGTTGAATGTTTCATTGAGGAAAAAGTGAAATAACTTAAAAACAACAATATTATAAGTTCTCAATTTGGACCACAACCCACTGAGATCAATTAAATATCAAAATGTTATGATCACAGAGTCTTGTGGTCCAAATTGAAAGTCTGGAAAATATTTTGAAGTGTAAATGGCTTAAGATGAAGGGCTTGGGTATAATGTACCATTGTTTAATGGGACTAATTATTGTAATTCTCATCGTGCGAAGAGTATCAAATACTCACTTGGAATACATAAAAGATAAGGTCACAGCATTCCAAGCATGGGAAGCACTGCAAACTACATTTGAAAGGAAAAGTTTTACAAGTCAAATACAGCTCATGGAAAGATTGCTCTGCATTAAGTTTAATCCCTCTCTTGAAAAACTGGAAGCTCATCTCTTCAGGTTGGATCGAGCTATTAGACAGTTGAAAGCTGCCGGGAAAACAATTGAAGAGAATAATATCATCAGTCACGTACTGTTAACCATGCCTCAGGAATATGAAGCAGTACTCATAGCAGTTAAGATCATACGTTCTGATAAATTAACATTTGTTTTTTGTAAAAGGTCATCTGTTAGATGAGGAAATAAAATGAGGAACAAGAACGCAGAAACCCAGATCTGATGACAAGCCAGTTTCAGTATTTGCTATGCAGTCAAAGGGAATTTTAAAAGTGGAAATAATTTAAAATATCCAAATAATTTTCAAAAAAATCAGTAAGGACAAGAGTTTAAAAAGAGAAATCATTTTCGACAGTCGGGTAATGAATCACCAACCTTCCCTTTTACCTTTAAATTGTGGAACTATAAGTCACACAATAGCTCAATGCAAAAAAAAGCCTCAACAGCCGTACAGACATTTTAGTGGTGGAGTTAACCTTGCTGAGACTTATCAAAAGAGAGAAAGAAATGTGAAGTCAACTGAAGAGAAAGAAATCTACAGTTTTACAACTTGCAAAGTTGAGGAAGAAAAACCAACAGTAAAAGTGAGTACTAAGTATTTAGCAGTGCATGATGCAGACATGAGAAATATATGGTTTATTGACTTTGGAGTGTCGGAGCATCTTACCTACTTGAGAAATGAAGTCAATAATTTCCGCATGCTGTCAGTGCTAATCAAAATAAAAATAGCTAAGAGAAATATCTACTTCCTCGTTGAAATAAAAGGAGATCTAAATTTGAAGGCCAATGTGGAAGGAAATTGGAAAAATATAACACTGCATGATGTTCTCATAGTGCCTGATATGGACATTAACTTAATCTCAGTTGCTCCGTTAGACATGAATGATCATGAGATTGTATTTAAGGATGGAACAGGGAAAATCTACCAACAAGGTAATCTACTTAGAATTGTATATAGAAGGAAAAAGCTCTATGAAATAGAGTTAATATTACAGAGAAATGAAGGCAGTGAAAAAGCCCTTATCGGCACAGCAACTTCAAATGCTTCACTTTGGCACAGAAGATTGGGTCATATTAGCTATGAAAATATGAAACAAATGGAAAAGCTAATTGATGGTTTGACCTTTGACGAAAAGGAAAAGGATATTTGTAGAGTGCGCCTGGAAGGAAGACAAAAAAAATTACCACAAAATGCTCCAAGAATCAAGACGAAACGTACATTGGAAATTGCCCATAGTGTTGGGACCCATAAGTTCCATATCCTATGGTAGCGAACAGTTTATTCTAACATTTGTAGATGATTTTACTCATCTCACAGTAATGTATTTATTAGAATCGAAAGATCTAGTATTTAAATATTTTCATATCTTTGTAGCTATGGCAACAGCTCACTTCAATTAGCCATCCGCTGTGATAATGGAGGAGAGTGTCTCAACTCAGATGAAATAAATTTTTGCTGAAAGAGGAATACAGGTAGAAAACACTATCAGACAAACCATCTCAAAATGGCGTTCCCGAAATGATGAACTGAAACATAATGAAAAAGCCAAGATGCATGTTGTCAGATTCAGGATGCAAAAGTTTTCTGGTCGGAAGCAGTATTGAGTGCAGTTATACCATAAACAATGTCCCACATCAGATTTGAAAAATGCTGTTCCAGCAGGGATGTGGTACAGATGGAAACAAAATGTTGGGAAACTTAAAAGTCTTTGGATGCTTTGCTCACCTTCATGTTCCTAAAGAATTGAGAAAAGGGAAACTGGACAGTCGCTCTGAAGTATGCATAATGCTTGGATACTGTACAAAAGGTTTTAGGCTTTGGGATGTCAAAGATAATAAGTTGTATGAGCGGAAGGGACATAGTATTTGATAAAAGAAGAACAATTAGGTCATCAAAGAAGGATGGAGAATTTAATTCAAGTCTTGATCATTAAGAAGAAGAAAAGAATAAAAATTCAGAAATACAGTTATACTACTTTAGATGAATTACAAAGAATAGGAATAGAGCTGCCTGCGGAAACAGAAATTATTCAAGAGCAAAATTACCAATGAAGATGCCAACACGATGACGCAGAGGAACTGGGAAGAGGAAAAAGACAGCCCCAAGATATTTGGATTACTATGTAGAAGATCTAGATGATGAACTTGTAGCATATGTTCAAAGTGCTGAAGAATATGTTAGTGATGTACCAGCATCCTTTGAAGAAGTGGAACAGAGGGAAGATGCAGAACTATGGAAGGAAGCCAACAAGGAAGAATTATTTTCTCTAGAAGGAAACAACTTGGACATTATCTGATTTGCCTAAAGGAAGGAATACCAGAAATGAAAAATGGGTTTTCAGAGTGATGAAAAATGAAAATGGAAGAACTTCAAAATACAAAGCAAGACTTAGTAGTTGTCAGAAGCTGTGCTCAAAGACCACTCTACTTTGCAGACACATATGTCCCTGTAGTCTGAATGTCCACAGTTATTGTAGGTATGTCATTAACCATAAATGTTTAGTTGCATGTCAAATTGATGTGAAGAATGCCTTTCTGCAAGGTAACTTAAATGATGAAATATTTATGCAAACCCCTCCAGGAGTTTCTGTTGAAGGAAGCTTGATGTGTAAGCTCCATAAACCACTGTATGGACTAAAGCAAGCCCCCAAAGAATGGAATCGTTATTTTGATGAGCATAGGTATACAAGGTCTTGGTTTTGTTCAGTCAAAGTATGACAAGTGTTTGTATGTATACTGTAAGGGAATATGATGGTTTATGTACTTCTATATGTTTATGATTTACATATTGACTGTAATAGCGATGTTGTCTTAAGGCGTGAGAAAGGGAAATTAATGCAAAAATTGAAAATGACTGATCTTGGAAATTGAAAGTTCTACTTAGGGAGATTGACATTATTGACAGATTAGGGAAGTATTTGGTTGCACTGTATCATGAAGTACAAGAAAACTATCTAATGTATCATTATCCTCTACAGAGGCAGAACTTATTGCCTTGTGTGAGGGTGATGTGAGACCCATCGGAGAAATAGCATTCTAAAGGACTTGTGCATTTAATTACAAAACCAGTTACTTTGTTTGAGGACAATCAGTCACATCACTTATTGTCTAAACATAAATATGGTAGAATGAAAAATACTGAAGTTAAGTATTATTTTCTGTGTAATTTTTCATTAAGGAAAAAGGGAAATACCTGAAATACTGCAATTTTATAAGTTCTCAATTTGGACCAAAACCCAATGATATCAATTAAATGTCAACGCACATAAGAGGTCCCACGTAACGGTCCTAATGCAATTGAGTTTAAATTTTTAAGAATTATTTTCTTCGATAAGCTTCTAAAACAATAAATATCAGTGCCTGAGATGGACACTGAATGCACGGAGATGATTTTCGCTTAACATTTTTGTTGCCGCTTGATTGTTTACTTTATTTTGTTCACTAAAAGTACTCCATTCGGGTTTCAGTCGTTTATTATTGTTTTCAAAACCTTTAAAAATAATTACGTAAGCTTATACCGATGAAATTAATCTTTTTAGGTAATTGAATAGTTGTTCCATGCATAATAGCCGTTGATCAACGGCTTCATATAATGTTACTTGTTAAGATACTATATATCCGCTGAAAATTAAAATATGAAAATTAATTTACTGTTTAGAAATTAATAATTTTAATTTCCTAACTTTTAGTTTTTTCATGCCTCTAAAAAAATAAAATGCTAAAAAAATTTATTTTTTATGCAGAAAAATATTTGCGATTTCAATTACTATTTTGGAAATTTGCAAGCATAAAGGGTAAATATTGACAGAAAAAGAAATATACTGTGGATGTATGCAATACCCATGTTGTGTGTGTTTCTGTTGTGATGGACAAAAGAAGAACTAATATAGGATTTCTCTCGCATTCTCCATTTTGCTTTTTTTCGCTAAAAAAAGCTGTAATTGCAGAAACGTTGTATGTGAGTTTTTGAATACAGGAACTATTTCATCAGGTTGAATTTGTATTGATTTATATCCATCAATGACCTTAAAACAGTTTAAGAGCCTAGCACAACACTGAGAAGAAAATCTAAGTTAAACTTGATAAGTGAAATTTAAGGAGTGCAATTTAGTGTTAAAGTACGTGTCCGTCAGCATGGAAGAAGATAGGTGTAAAACTCCACTTTTCAACTGAACGGAATACGAAGAGTGGAAGTTTAGGATAGGTATTTATTTGAACGAGAAAGAGGTGCTGGAATATGATAATGTATCATTTGAGGAACTGATGGAATCTCAAAAGCAAGGCAGGATATAGTGCTGAGGCTCGGGCAATTAAGAAAACCGCTGCAGCAGAATTGAAGAAACTAGAAAAAAGGTTTAAAGAGGATATATTGTTCAGAGCTTGAGAAATTCTCAGTTCCCACCGGTGCAAAGTAAAGAAACTGCAAATGAAAGTCGGACTTGTTTAGAAACGAAGTTTGAAAAAAAAAATTCCACGATAAGAATGATGTTGAAAAAGTAATTGAGCAACCTTAAGTTTCGGCCATCATCAGAAACATTTGACGATTATTGGGTGAAGCATGACACACTTAATGTGGATTTGAAGAGAGTTAGAGAAATGATAGATGATGCGGGGAACGTCTTAATGACCATGGCTGAGGAGTATTATGCTGTAGTATCAGGGCGGGAGACCTTGGCATCGGAGTGAGTTCTGTGCCATGGAGTCCTGTCCTATTCGTGTTGGTTAGGAGGAGGTGATAAGGAAAGAAGGAAGAATACGACCGGATGTGGCAGCTCCTACAGCATTTTCCAGTTCAAGGTGTCAAGAGGCAGAGTGGTCAAGCGTGCCCGAGTACAAAGATAGAAGCCAGAAGAATTTCGGCATGCCCCACCTTTTTTTGCCACAATTGCAAGCTTCGTGGCCATAAGGTGACTGAGTTTTGGAGACTGGGTGGGAGGATGTAAAAAGGTGGACATGTTGGAGAAATTAGCAGGTCAGGTAATGCTCATTGTAAAATACAGAACTCCTTTGAGGAGGATGTACTGCAAGCCTATAGTTTTTAACTTTTGGAATAGAAATGATAAGGCAAATACTGCATGGATTCTAGACATAGGTGCTCTAGGCCACCTGGTTACGACAATTTTCCGATCGTGAAGAGAAGAAAATAAAGAATCAATTAAGATTGGTGCAGCTAAAGCAAGTACTTATTTATTTTGAAAAGAAATCGGTGAGGTTCATGTAGTGACCGATGTTGATGGGAAATCAAGGAAAATAGAACTCAAAAATGTATTGCTTGATGAAATTTTGAAGTGTAACCTGATATCTATTTCTAAGTTAGAACAAAAAGGATTTAAAATTTTAATTGAAAAAGGAGCATGTATTACTAAAACTCAAATTTTTGTAGCTATGGGGTGGATAGATGGAAACGAAGAAGTCACAGCTCAAAGACTTCCATGATGTAAAAGCATGTATTGGACTAAGTTATGGGATTTTTGGCACTGGAAGGAGGGTCACATATGAGTTGATGGGTTTAGGCAGCTCAGTAGAGCAGTAGATAGACTATTTGAGTTAAAGAATGTTAAATATGAAATGTGTGATGTTTGTGTGCAAGGGAAACAAACGTTTCTTCCACGCAATCGGAGCAGAAAAAGTATTCGGAGACCCCTTGAGAGAGTTCACAGTGATGTCCGAGGACCTATATCACCTACGGCTTACTATGGCGTTAAATTTGATTGATGACTTCTCTCAGATTACTGTTGTGTTTGGTTTGATACGGAAAAGGGAAGTAAGTGATAGATTACCTAAGAATCTATGAGGCTATGGCAAATAGTAGATTCTCTTCCATGATATGTCAGATTAGATGTGATCATGGGACAGTAGTTTAATGAGAATCTTAAGATTTTTTTCCAGGAGAAAGGGATTCAGTTTGAGTTTAGCATCCCTCACAAACCTCAACTGAACGGAGTTGCATAGAAGATAAATAGAACCATCCTATGCAAAGCCAGGTGTATGCTGTTGCGGTTCAGTTTAAGGGGAACCTTTCGGATGGAGGCTGCAATGACTGCAGTTTATGTGATTAACAGGAGACCAAATTGAGTATTGAATATTGGCAGATGTGCTAGCATACTATTGGTATGGTTTCCGACCAGAAGTAATTAATTTGCGAGTATTTGTATGTGGATAATTTGCACGCAAGTATAAATCTGAATTAGATTGCAAATAATTTGACGCAAGAGAAAAGAAATGTACTTTGCTTGTTTTTTTTCTAATGGCTATAAATTGTGGAGCCTAACAGACAGAGAAGTGAAAGACTGCCTGTGATGTTGTATTTGATGAAAGCAGGAGTATATTCTCAGGTGAATTCTGGGACGATGACGTGTGGGAGGATGAACCACTTCAGGTTGAACATACATAAGAGATTTTAGAAAATTCAGGGAAGAGAAGGATCAAGGTGATGACATTCTGATGTGGGAGATTCTCAGAAAGTGGGTCAAGATGAGGCAAACCTAGATATACGGAGGAGTTTAGAGTTTTAGGAGGAGAAGTTTAGAAGAAGCTCATGAAACACGTTTAAGAACTATTTATTAAGAAAAGGTTATTGCCTAGCAAAGTGTGGTGTTGCGAAAAGGAAAGATACGTTGAGCAATGGGTGCGATATTGCCATGGTTGTCAACTTGTAGCTATTCCGCATACACCTGTACCAAAGGATCATCTAGAGCCACTTCATTTAATGGTTAAAGTGCATTACTATAGCATATTCTTAGTAATTGGGTTCACTCTTTTTCTCCAGACGTTCTCAAGTTGCGGAAGTATTTGCTAGATGTGGCCTTCCATGGCCGAAAATGGGGGCAGATTTTTTGACGATTACTTTTAAACTTTCCTTGGAAACACTTGTGTTAAACATTATCACTCCACACCTTTGCGGCCGCAAACCAATGGTCAAGTACAAAGAGAGAATAAGACTACGATGAAAAGGCTTAGAATTGCGCAACATACATAAAAGAATTGGAAGGAGGAATTGACGATATTTCTGTTAGGTCATCAGACGACACTGCACTCCAATACATGGGTTCCTTAAGGAGAATTAATTATGGGAAGGAAAATGAAGGGTAAGCTTCCAGATATGTAACTAATACAAATTCGTATCATCTTGAGAGATAGGCATACATATCTAAAAGACAAGTAATAATGAATGCGTCAGCATAGGGAAAACAAATTGTCCACTTCGTTTAATCCTGTTCCAATGCAGGTGGTAAATGAAACAGTAAACTCTGATGTTGCAATCCCTGAGTGGACAAATATTTCCTATAAAATCGACTCAATTGAAAGAGAAGTGTAACTGGTGATCAAATAGCTAGTCCAAGGATATCATTTTCGAATGAGGTTTACAACTTAAGAAACACAAAGTAATTCATGGCCAAAAAAATGTGTACGCAATCTCTTGTGACACGAAGAGTATATTATGGGGAAGTAAGAAGTGATTTATATTTTGTCAAATGTTAATGCATAAATTTTTTAAATGTAAGTTATGTTCTCCTATCAGAAAATGTTTATTTCACTGCAATCAAAAATAATAAGTTTGATTTATTGTGATGATTAAAAAAAGGAAGCAAATGTTGGGTCCTATGTTGGCAGCCCTGTAATGGCTCATGTTTGGAAACCAAATAATGAGAGAGAGTCGCAATACAGATGGTGGATGCGCTATGTTTCAAAGAAAATGTGTGTAGTACTCATTGAAGTAGATATCACAACAACTACTACATGCCGCTGAAGTGTATGGATATAGGATTTGCTCTTCCATCCTCCTCCAGTCTAAAATCACTGTATCAGCCATGTCATGTATTATTTCTGCCATCACTATTATTTTAAAATTATTTCCTCATTTCAATATCTGGCAAAAAATTAAAACTACAATTTGTCAGCGTTAATAACAAAATGAGATTCAATTTTTCTGTAGAAGTAAAACATTAAAAATACTAGCTGGATTTAAATTAAAACAGCGTATTTAAACTAGTTACGAAGTAATCTAGTGAGCACACCTGAGGAGATATACCAAAGAAATCATTCTGTGGAGGACCCTTTCCTTCATATTTAATCTGCGTTAGTCAACAGGACAATTAAGAATAGGAACATGAAAAAATGAATAACAAAAAAAATGCTTAAGTGAGTATCGTTTGAAAATTGAATGACACATGCTCCTGAAGATTATCAAGTAAACCGCAGGTGCTGAATTACAACGAACGCCAAGAGACGATGAGCTAGTTAATCATGGGCGGCCGCGACGACG
The DNA here is from genome assembly GCA_963573305.1 of Pyrrhosoma nymphula. Lineage (NCBI taxonomy): Eukaryota > Metazoa > Arthropoda > Insecta > Odonata > Coenagrionidae > Pyrrhosoma > Pyrrhosoma nymphula. The sequence goes on from OY754332.1 coordinate 57,800,389, forward strand.
AAGAGAAGTTGTGACGTAAGTCCTCTTCCAGCATGTCGCGCTCTACCCTCCTTTTCAAACGCCACTGATTTTTTGGTCAACTATATTGAAATAAATATCCTTGATTCAGATAGACTGAAGGAATTTTCACGTAAGGTTTACAGCAATGTCAGATATCAAGGTATATAAAATGCTGTGGCAAAAGTTTGATAGTTCATCATTGCAAGAAAAACTAATACAGTAAAATGCATTTTTTTTACTTTTATCTATACGTAGATGTCAGTCCTAATAAGCATAAAATTTGCGTATGAAAAGTTTCACGCAAATCTGTACGTAAAAAAATCGCGTCAACCACCTTTAACTTTTTATTAATATTAATAATTATTAGTGAGGGCGGGAAATTGTCAGCAGCGGACTTTTAGACTAGGTACGTTTACGATCATATACATAGATGCATCAATATATGCTTATATTCCTCGCAAACTCTTCGGAGAGGCCCGTCTAAACAATTAGATTAAAAGCATGGAAAGCTAGTTTATGTGAATAACAGATTGAACGTTTTGAAGTTGGCAATGAAAGAATGAAGGTTTATAACTTCTAAACCCTGGTTGTTAAACGCGGGAATACACGTGGGGCATGGAATGCAATTGTGTTATTTCAATAGCAAACATTCACCGGCCATATTCAACTGGAGTTTCCATTCTTCTCGGGAAATGGAAATTCAAACTCTGAAAAAGTAGAAGAAATTTACTCCGGCCTCAATAGTGGAACCGAGGAATGACGATAAAACCAATAGCATATTCACTATCCACTCTAATAATTATTTCCTGACAATTGCATCAGTAAGTGAATTCCTACCTTGACAATAACTATGAGTTGCTGACACCATTGCCTAAAATAAATTCCAGTGCGGATAGTTAAAAAACTTAATTTTTTTATGAAGTGCCAAGGAAACAATTTGCCCAGAATTTGTATCTCAATTGAAGGCATCCTGGAAAAATTGCAGTAAAGCGCACTACGAAAAATTATTTGCCAGCTGAGGAAGCATTATTTTCAACAAATTAGGCAGAGCTCAAATAAAGGGCGTAAATAAAGCACGGTTGAACTACATATTTTACGATCAATGGGACACTGTATGCTACTACATGCATAGAGGTAGTTTTCTGGAGCGCATCGTTGAGTGGCTCATAGAGAATAAATTTCATCACCTCAAACAGACGTCAACAGAAATGCAATACGAAACCATTAAAACCCTGATTAACGAAACACTACCATCACTCATTATCAAACTCACCATAAGCATGCTGCAATGTTAGATGACTGGTACATTGAAACTTCCGCAGAAATGCTGAGTGTGACCCGGTGGAGAACCCGAATTGACTTCACCACCATGATGAAACGTTGATGGCTCCAATGGAACATCTCGCTGGCCGTAATGTTGCACTAATTTCAGCTTTCCCTCCAACTACACTCCCTTAGAATTAAGAAAGAAATATAAATGAGACCTTAAGAGTGAAATTATATTTCATCAGTTGAAATAAAGTAATCCTACCCAGCCTATGAAACCACATCCGAAACAATATCTTCCCTCAGGACAGAGAAAACAACCGACATTGTTGATATGTACGAGCTATCACAAGTAGATCCGAAAAAAACTAAGGTACACCATTTCTTAAACTCTGCACGAATATATTTTTCTTCAAATATAATAGTATTACCTTTCGTTTGCTGCCCCATATCTCTCACCGCGTTGTGCTTACACAAGAAACAGCAACACAACTGAATGATTAGTTAGAAGTCCCATTGGTGGCGCGCCGGACGTGTCCACATAATGTAAGCGGTGGGAGGGGTAAAAAGTCTGCCACACCGAATTCTGGTCAGTAGTCCAATGGGATAAACAGTCATTTAACTTGGCCTTTGAATGAAACCAGCCCGGCACGGGTTCCCAACCTTTTTTCTAAATTCCCCCATTTACCAGTTCAGAATACTGGTCCCTTCTCCTTCCCAATATAAATTTTAGGGGACAATTTTACCTCCGGAGTATTTGGAGGGATACTGAAAGGAATGCCATGATGTCACCTTTGTGAATGCAATGCTAAATTATCTAGGGAGAATAATGCGGTGATTTCGTAAATATGGCCACCTCTGGCGGTATTCAAATCAGGTCCCTCGTGATGGGAAGTCCAAATATAAATTATTTCCCAATTATTTAATTCCGCAAATGAAAATTCGCATGTTTAAGAACCGGTGTAAATCTGTGGCTTTCCATAAACTTTATTGAACACCAAAGAGTAAATCAAAACAAACTACTATATTTTAGGTTTTACATTATCTATAGAACATTACATTTCGCTGAATAGTGGTCCCAAATTCATCAAACACTCCGGGATTTCTACCAGGAGAGAAAATTCCCTCATATTAAAAAAAATCAAATTTATATATCTAATCCTATTCAAATACCATAATATTGAAATAAAAATGTTAGTGGCTCTTTAAAAACTGGGAAATTTTGTAAATTGTAACTTTTGGCTCTTCCGTCTCAAACGGTTGCCGACCCCTGGGTTAGAGTCGTCGCCCCACGTACCGAAGGTCCCAAAATCAATTCCTAGCTTATTTTGAGATTTTTTTGAGAACAATTCATGACAATTTCTTTCAGATTTTGTTCTGATCTTGCCAAAAAGTTTTTTTCCGAAAAATTTGTGGGGGAAAAATGGTTTTTCATAAAAAATGGGTGTTTTATGAGAACTTCTTTCGGAAATTTTACCTTCGCGCCTGATCTGCTATATCGAGAAATGTTATTAATTTGGAATTATTTTTTAGGCCCGTTTACATGGACAAACGTCATGAAGGCAACGCAACTTGTGTTGAAGCCACAATGTTATAAAATGCAGAAATTGGAAGAGAGTGGCAAGAAGATCAAAAGGGTAATGAAACAATAGACAAAATGGGTGGGATTTTACAATTGTATAATTTAGTGGAAGGACAGGGAGATGAAGGAAAGAAGAAAAAAACCGAATATGACCGAAATTATCGCGCTAAAAAGAAAGAATTGGGGATAATTGACGCTGATACCGAATTGGACAAACTTGAACACGGAGGGGCCTCTTGTGATGTGCTGCTCTCAGGGTAGGGAGAGCACCTGGATCGAACCACCGCACTCTGACGACCAGTTCAAAGAAATGGAAGGAATCTTGCATAGGCATGGGTTTCCCGGTGAATAAATACTATTACTGACAATAAACTTTGCTGACGACCAAATAGTGCTGGCTCAGGATGCATTTGACTTGAAGTTTATGATAAGTGATTGTACTCTGAAAATGAAAAATGGGGATTAAGGGTAAACTTGTAGTAAGGGTAAACTTGTAAAAAATGCAGTAAAGCGCACTAAGAAAAATTATAAGGGCGTAAATAAAGCACTTCCTTCCAAACCAAGGGTATTGTAATAGCTGACGGAGCAAACAGCAATATTAACCATTCCCTGGCATTTGTGCGCCAAAACCTTAGGACTTTCATTGAGTTTTCACGTCACTCGCTTGCTACCAAGATACACCTCGCCAGACAATTTCCAAGCGTTCAACTCACGACATCCACAGACCAAGATGCTAAATTGTCGAACACACGATCAGTGAACGGACGCACGTTGGCCCGGACAGCAACAGTGTGAATGAATGAATCGGATATACAGGCTCCTATTCTTGAATCACCGAAAATGTTTCACGTATATAAAAGTCTCACACTACGAACTTGCGAGAAACACTTCGCGACGCGAATTCTGCAATGCTCGTCTCAAACTATAAATATTGACTATCGCTGATCGGCTGTTTACGAACTATATAAATAGGGAAGCAAACTAAGCGTTCCTGATAAGATGTTGACGGGGGGGGAAGAGGGGGGAGGGAATTAAACCCTTCGTAACATGGCTCTGCCATATAGGAATTTTTCCCCGCTTTGGAATGCGATGGAAATGATACCAGGGTGTAAAACGGGTGGACGGTCTCCACATAAAATAATAAACGCATATTTTTCCTGGCATAGTGAATAAGCTATATACTATACAGCTGAAAGCCCGATTTGATGCAGTTACTGCAGGTAAGAGCACCAGTAATGCAATTAGCATTTCACGGCGCAATGCGTACTCTACAGTACTGGCTTACTTTAAGTGAATTTCATAAAGGCGAAGGCGAACGCTAAGTTGTAAGTAAAAATCAGTTGATTCAGAAGAAGATACAGTTGTAAGTGAAAATATATAAAATGAATGCAGACTAACAGAACATAAAAAAATGACGGCCGTGATCGTATATTAAAATAGAAAATAAAAACTACGAAAAATTATCATATCCGTGATAATTATCAAGATTTTTTAAAAATCCTCTACAAGAGTTTACTGTGATTGATTTCTTTGAGTCATAATAGATTACACGCTATATTAGTATTTATCTACGGAACAATTTCAACTTACAACTAAAGAAGCGTGATAATCAGGAAAAATCTAATTAAGTAAAGCACAATTTTCTCTGCAGAGTTTTTCCGTCACAAGGATGTCAACGCTATATTCGTGCACTAGTTTGCAGGTTTCAAATATACGTTCAAATCTTTTTCATTTAATCGGTCGGAGTGTTGCATTACTAAAAGATGTCTCGAATGTACCAAACATGACCGAATACATACCTGGCGAAAAGAACACATCGCGAATTTTTCGTTTAACGGCCTACATTGGAGACTGCAATACGAGTCCTATGGGTTTTAAAACCAGGAAATGTCGAGGTTCGTTTTCCTCATTTTGGAGTCAATATCTTTGAAACATTTTTGGTGCTTAAATAAAATATATGATTTTATTAACAAATAGGGAAAAATCCAGAACTAAATTACATTGGATTAAAAAAATAACTTCCCCTCAGGACTAGCTAAGGATAATATTCTTTTTTAGCTGAAGACTACATTGAATTGATTTAATCGGGGATGTTACTAAATATGCCTAAAAAGGTTAAAACTAACAATGTTGTCATTTCACAAAAATGGAATGGGTTCATTAATACATCTTTTGGGGAATGCCTGTAGACGGTTAAAGAATCTTTCTTCAAACCGTAGTCCTCCCAGTTTATGTTGTTTCGATAGCAATGGATTTTAGGCAGGTCGATGAAATTACAGGTTGATAGGATTAGGTAACTATTTATTTTTTTCTCCAATAAGAGATATAGTAATTTATCACGAGAAAAAGACAATGTATGGTGTAAATTATATAATCCACAATAAATTTGTGATTACAAATTAATCTCCACATTATTAAGTTTCATTTTTATTTCGTATGAATCAGCTGATGTGGCTATGTATTTCTACCTAGTCCTTACAATTCACCGTGGTCTGAAAACTCACATGATGGAAAGTGTTCCTACTTAAAACACCTCACTTCCAAATATTTACGTAATCAGGGCGACCCGCCAGCTAGCAGAGCCAATGCGTCCTCGCCCCTCCGGAACTAGTGGATGCCCGCAGGCCTAGATTATAATTTATTTTTTCAATTTTATAACTTCATTGAATTGATTACATCGGCGTTCTTACTAAACAGGCCTTAATAAGGTTCAAACTAACAATATTGTAATCTTTTAAAAATAAAACTATGGACTCATTTTTATCTCCTTTTAGGAATGCGCGCAGACGGTTGATGCTTTCTGCAAACCGCAGTCCGCCCAGTTTATGTTGTTTCGATAAGTGGATTTTAGGCAGGCCGATGACAATAAAGGTCTGAATGGATTTAGTCACTATTGATTTTTTCTATACTGAGAGCATTAATAATTTATCACGAAGAAAATACTAAAAATTGTGTAAATTATATAATCCACAATATACTTGTGATTCCCAAGTCAACAAAAATAAATTTATTTATGTACGAATAAATTTTTATTGTAATTTCCTATGAATCATCTGACGTACATACCTATTCATTTCCACCTAGTCCTTATAATTCAACCAGGTCCGCAAACCCTGCTCTGCTCTGCATGAAGCTGCTCTATCTGAATAATATATTACTTATTTAAGCTTTCCAAATTTTCCTTGAGTTAACTTAGCATTTCACACCCTACTAACTATAATGGACCGAAGTAAGTTTTTGCTTTTCCCCCTACTTTCCCGATTGTTCTTCGATAAACAGAAGTCATTTAATGAAATTTTTCTTCAGAGCACTTTCTACTTCTCAATTTTTTTCTAATTACTGGTGATGTACTGATTTCGGATAAACTCAGGTAGATTTTTTCTAGCACAGCTTGACAAGGGGAATAAGGTGCACCATTGATCTCTCCTTGTGAGTCACTGTCATTTCTGGAGCTGTTTGAAGGTAGGGATACATGAGACTCCGCAAATTGCAAACCAGAAGGCCCCGTTTGTCACAGTACTGCTTCTGCAGCCACAAGCTACTCAGAAACGTTTTCTTGATGACTGATGGGAGACCTTGGTGTGTCACCTTTCGCGACTCCCTTATTCAGAAACACTGAACTGACGACACAATTTTCTGCCCTCGACCGAAGACATCGCTCTAGTGCTTAAAATTTCGATTTGTAATTGGAAGTAATTGTATATAAATTAGCACTACGGATATTGCAAAGTAGTTTCAGTGGATTACAACAGATTTTGACGCTTTGAATAGAAAGCAAGAAACGATATCTCATGGTTAAAGCACACGGTTTCCACTTTGACACCACTTCTATCCTCGATGAGCTGCAGATCTCTCGCAGAGTAATCTTCGATAAATTTAAAGACATTGTCTTGCGAACACTTTCCTCCTCTCACTGCGCCGATGGAGAACATTTTGACACACGACATTTTCATATGCAGGTGTCTATGAAATTTCCGAAATTAGTTTAAAAAATACGTACGTGAAAAAAATAGAAGGCCGACAGCTCTCGAATAAGGAGATGCACACGCGGTGATAGACCATAACAAACAGACTTATCCGGTGAATAAACGCGGCTGTCATCAAAAAGAGGTGCCGCTAGATAGTCTTCCTTCGAGCTTTTAGGCACATACCGCAACGGGCAGATTTGGCCACCAAGAGGGTCATAAAAATACGTTTCTGAAAGGAAGTGGAAAGGTTTTAAACCCTCTTGCTCTAATCCCTAGGTGCTATAAAACATTTATTTTTAGAGAGCGCTCCGGTTACGGAAAATGTCTCAATGCACGAGAAGTCACAGCTGCAGGATCTCGACTCGAATTTAAAATGAAATGTTTTTGCATGGATAATAAATATTTTGACAATAATTTTTTTTGCAGTAAATTTGTCTATAGAGATAAAAAGGGTGAGATTGCAAAAACGAAGAAATTTTTCTGCTAGATCAAATTATACATAAATTTCCATAATTGCTATTTATTTTCATTTCATTTCGTCAAAGAATTATTCTTGAAGATTCTTAAAAAGTATTTATATATTAATTGTCACAGATTTTTAGATCAAATGAAAGTTAATCCATTGGAAACTGGAAACTTAAGTGGGGCTCAATGGTAAATTTCTCTACAAACATCCTTTTAACAGAACAAATAACAATTGTTGTTAATGTTTACATTTTATAATATATTGTTATCTCATATAGGTCACGACATTGAGCAATTAGGAAATTTTTAGGCTTGCATCGTGTGTCTGCTGCATGTATTTCAAATGGTGGAGCCGACGGGCGCGAGAGAAAACTGTAAGTGTTTAAATATTTATGAAAAACGCATTTATAAATTTCCACTAAAATTTTTGGAACAGTTAGCTGGATATTTATAGATTACGGAAAAAAAGTTTCGGCCGATTCTGAGATGGAGTATTTGAGAAACGTTTATTAACAATTTTTTAAACATTAGTAATTAGCAACAATAGGGTATAGAAGAAAATATTTTTTTTGATACATTTGCATTCAATAAATATTTAGCTTTAATAAGAGCTATTACTCATTTCTGTATGACAATTACAAGCGGAGATATAAGTGATAATATGATTTAAGGCTCGGATTTTTGCTAAAAATGCGAAAAAATTTAAAGATGCATAATTCGCTCAAAACTTTTTTTTCACAAAACGGTTTGAGAGTATTCAGTTTGAGTTGATATTGTACCCATACACCAATTTTTGTAAAAATCGGAGACCCTAAGGGACAAACGTTAGTTGAATTGAGGTGGAAGGACCCACATGCTTTTAATACGAACTCAGGAGTAATGCTACTCTAAAACTGCGCTTATTCTGAGAATATTCCCTTTCTATGCTTAGGCCAGCATTCGAAAGCAGCCATTAGGCCACGCACAAAATTCATAGATAGAGTCGAGCATTATACAATTAAAAAAGGAAGGTAACACACAGATTTTTAGTTTTTGCAACCACCTTCAGCGGCGACTACAACAAAAGTTCTACGGTAGGAGTTTCAAAAACCGAATTTATCGCTGTGTGTGTATTTCTCTTTTTGAGCCAATACACGTGAAACATTTTTGGCGCATAATTAAAAAATACGATTTTATGAAAGAATAGGAAAATCTAGAACAAAAATGAATTAAAATTAATTAACTTCGCCTCAGTAATAACTTAAGAAACCTATTTTTTATTTGAAGACTTGGGTAAATTGAATTCATTGTGGTTCTTTCCAAACAGGCCTAAATGTAGCTAACACTAACCGTGATGGCCTTGAGTGGTTTTGTGGCCTTACCTTGCCAAGTAGCAGAATGTAAACTTTTGGGGACGTCCAAGTTTAATAAATTCTAGGCGTAATTTCATTAGAGCATTTCCTTGTTATGTGTAAACGGCTGGTGTCCTAGCACCCCCCGCCACACGCCCATTGAGGCGGCTTGCGGGGTATTATGTAGATGTAGAATTTAGAAGTATTGCGTAAGACGGTTTATGCCTTTTTTGTCCCCCACCCCGCCCCCTATGTAAGGCAATGTAATATTTTCCCAATCCCCACCTCCCTCTGTTTTACGTAAGACATTAAATATTTTCATCTACTCTTCGTAAATGCTTGCGTTATGACGTTTCATTTTTCCATAGAGGCCTTCGTTAAGCTCCAACTATTAAACTCTGTGTAGGTAACAAAAATACGATTTTTAATTCTATACTTTAATTGAGGAATTATAAAATGGAATGAATAACCTCTATGTTTTAAAAATAACTCTTTCTTAAGAATGTAAAAATGCTTAGATATTCGAATATATTTTTTGTTAATTATCTTAATGTATTCTTCTGATAATAGTTTCAATCCAACGAAGTACTCGAGATCTAATTATCACATAAGTTTCTTGAGTTTTTAACACCCTTTTGTACATATTGGCTCCATTTAGGTTCGGTTTTTAATTAACTGGTCACAGATCTTCTTCGTGTAAAAACCAAAGTTAGAGCTTCCTCCCGCCACTAACTCTCAAGTGAATTTACCAACAGTCTAATGTTGAGCGTGGTCTCTTTTTCAACACCAATTTAACAAAATCGGTACATCATCTTGCAGTTAAAGCTCAACAGGCAATATAAAAATATGGTACTACAGGTGCTAATACAAAAATACCACAGGTTTTATGGATGAATAACAACAGAAATAAAAATGAGCATTTAATCGTGTTCCCAGAACTAGACTGGAGATGTTTATTAAACGTGCGAATGGGGAGGGTAATGTGACTGGAAATAAAGAAACGAATATGGCAGGTGATCATTTGAAATTGAAGAATATTTGAAGGGCAAGTAAATTCTGGTATTAGGAGCACAGTAACTGGTTATGTTGTTTTGTAGCTGTTTCGAAAGAAATAAACTTTGCAGCTTTCAGCACGTTTTTATTTTTCCCCGACCGGTTTCAACGAATACTCATCATTTTCAAGAGGTAAATAAACCCCGACGCGATCAGTCAATCACTTTTATACCATTGAAAAAAGGAGGGGGGAAGCAAGGAGAGAGTGGGAGGGGTTAGGAAAAGAGGGAAGGTGAATATGAGCTTACTCCGAGGGAGAATGGTCAGTGATTCGTAACCATGACTGAGGATAGGGGGGGGCTCTTACAGTGAGGAAGAGGTGAGTTCATTGGAACAACCTCATTTAGCTGTTTATGACTACACAATTTGTGAAATGTCCTTATTTCAAAGATTTCCAAAAATCCAACTTGGCACCTTTGTTCCCACAATGTAACACATTAAGATTAAAATTTGAAACATGATCATTTTCAATTAAATGATTTGCAAACAGTGACTTGTTATGCAGATTTTCTAAACCCCTTCCACCCTTTCCTTCCTTCCCTCCATCCTTTTGTCAATGGTATAAAAGTGAAATACTAATCGCGTCGTGGTTTAATGAAAATGACGAGTATTCACTGAAACCGGTTGGGGAAAAACAAAAACGCGGGTAAAAATAATTTAAAAAAAACGTGTGTAAACTAAAAAGTTTATTTCTTTCGATACATGGAAAAGTTCCACAAAGTAATCCCGTCGACGATTAATTTTATCATTTCGTACCGCTGGAACTATTCAATACAATCCAAATTAATCGAAAGTCTGTCTTCCGTTGTGTGGATTGATAGCACTAATGATAATAATTGAGGCAAATGGCAATGTCATACATAAGTATGGCAAACTTGACTTAAACTTTTATAAAATTCAAACTTAATATAAAAAAATTATATTAGTCTTGATGGATTATTTCACGAAATAATTAGCAAAAGGTAACTACGTAGCCTTTCTTTGCTAAGACCGGCGCTAAAAAGGTATGTCAAGTAACTCATTATTTATGAAATTGGTAGCAGACAAGCGTGATAAAACTGAATTTTGTGAAATAAACAAGATCAGTCAACGCTTAATCCTAATTTTACGCAACCGCACGCCAGCTTTTCCTACAAGAGTATGCCAAGTTGGGACATTCACGTCACGTTTTACAGAAACATTCGAATTTCAATATAATTCTACGGTAATATTAATTCGGCATACATTTTTGGGTAAACAGTTTTTCGATTTTTCTTTCTGCGTACAGATCTTCAGTTAAAATTCTCAGATGTTTTAATCATGTATAATATGTAGGCCACAGCCTACTACACATGTGGAGCACTCTACCATAACAGCAAACAGAACAATGGGTAAAGCTTACTCCATTCTAAATGGGTATTTGTGAACCGCAGGTAGAAGAGGAACCACTGATAAAAATTCTAAAAATGCTCACTGTGGCTGTACCCATTCGTACAGTATGTTGACATTCATTCAGTAAGTAAATTTTCTGAGTATTCTTGGAGGGTACCTAACTTACTTTCCATAAAACTCTTTAAGAGAAGGCAAGGAGATGCCACTTCAATTGATACACTGACACGCGTATATAACTACAATAAAAAATGTGATCAAAATGTGTAAATAAAATTTGGCATGATGAAATTGACCTCGAAATTGTTCACAATACTTTCTTTGGAGCTAACACTGTCAATTGATGAAAACGGATAAAGGAGTAATTTATTGGTAAGGTAACTTGCAACCGTCTCAAATACTTTTCCCTTGAATGATGGACACGTTTAATTTGAATATAAACAATTTATATAACCAATTATTAAATTAGTAGAAGGAAAATAATAATGAATAATGATTTTCAATTTTTTTAAATTTTTAATACTAGCATTAAGAAATGCCAAGCACGATCACCTGCTTGGAAGTGATCACCAGTGAAGGGAAATAATGAAATCGTTCACAACACATATCCTTCAAACTTTTACCCACTCCTCCACTTCTCCCCCTTCCCTGCTGAGTCCATCGCCGAAGTCACGGCAAACGCCGCGAACAAGCTTCATTCTAGCCGCCTCCGCGAAAAAGATCTACGACTTTCAATTCAAACGAAAAAAGGTTAGGCCATACACCACAGTATCACCGTTAGTACGAGGCATATCGATGTGGAAGTAGACTATAAAACCTAGAGTTTACCAGGATAACAACTCTGTAGGCTCGTGATTGCTCATACACGATCACCGCATTCATTCTCTCAATCTAGGACGCGCAACGTCCTGACGGTGCAACAGCACGCCGTAAAGAAGAAAAGAGGAACTGAAATACAACCAAATTTCAAGAAGCCTCAAAATTGCCCAGTAACAATAAAGGCGTGCAAATTTTGATCCACTCACGACCCGCGTTGCCACTGGATACCACGCATGCCAGGTATTCGACTGCTAAACGAATGTCATAGACCAGAGTGGTGCGAGGCTCACTGAGCTTCTCGGGAGGGACGGGAGTGCGCGAGTCCCGTCACTCCTGACCCGATTTAGGTGGACTAAGGGCCATTTCATGAAACCTCGCTATAGCATTATCTCCGCTGAATACGTCATCAGCGCCCTGTATACGTCATCCACGGCTGTTATAGCGGGGACGGCGCGCTGCAGCATGACCCAAACGCGTGCTGCAAGAAGTAGTGAACCCCAGACCATGGTACTAACAATAAGTACCATACACCAAGCAATGCGGAGAGTTGTTGCTGCGGGATTTCTAGGTACCGTGTAGCCGAGATTCTGCTATACTTTTAGCGAGGTTTCTGGATACGGGCCTTAGTAGAGCTTCCAAAATCTTTTGGGTGTCATTGGCATCGTTTTTGCTTTACAAGCTACATCCATTCACTTTGCAGCTGATTCACTTCCTTTGTAATCGGCAAAGCAAGTTTGCAATTCCTTTGTTTGAGGTTTACAACCATGAACATAAATATTTTCATGTTTTCAACAATGCCTTATAAAAAAAAGACGACATTCTAGTGTTAACGGTAAACTAGGTCGATAATTCACCATGAAATTGGCACGAGGTTAACCAAAGTAAACTTTTATTTAATCAAGTAATTGTTGATTATGGAACGCTTTGACAGCACTGGCAGTGAATTTTGGCACGCGCACCAAGAGACAACTCCTCACAAGCACATTCAAGGCGCATAAATGGCATTGCCAGCCCACATTGGGTCTCTCTTGCATTTCAGAGCATTTCGATGCGGCAGTGCCATAGGTGATACACCTCAAGGGACGAGTCCATTTCGCTCCCGGGAGTGATTATGGCCAGGCGGGGCCCCCGCGACGGGAACGAGGGGGACTGGAACGTCCTTCGCACACGTCGACAGTACAATAGGCCGTCGCGAGCCTGTCGATCCAGGCGATCCCTAGTTTTTTACCTCGGTCAATGACCCGATGGGTAGCGGGAGACTTCACCTCACTTTAACTGAACATGCACACACTTTTAGGACATGAAAAGGAGAAAGTTGATTCTCAGCTGCAAGATCGTCATTGAGTGACGTTATACCCAAAATCATCAGAATTCTTATTCTGGCTCGGCAAAGACTAACTATCATTTGAAAAATTGGCAATAGAAAGAAAGTAGGTACATATTTCTTTTCATATGAAAACGTTTACATTGGCAATTGTGTAAAACTATAAAATTAACCAACAGCAAGAAATTTTTACATTGGTGCATTGTAAGACTGAGCAAAGGCAGAAGTAACCTCTTTTTACCCTACTACGATTAGTAAATTCTGAGATGGGGGAATGTTCAGGAAGGTTGAAGTAGATAGAAGATGCTCTGCCTAGATTATCTCATGCAAACAAGCAAATTCTGTGCGTTCCTGCAAGCAATGCGTCCTGTGAAATATTTTTGCCGAGTAAGAACTATAATTTCACGTAGACAAAAAAGTGAAGCTATAAAATCGACCTAAGGGTAGGAAAGCCCCATTTGGAACCTCGCAAGACGATGCAGAAGAAGCAGACGTACAGTCCTCGCGAAAGCTTATGGCGTTGCGCAGTAGACGATTTTGGGACTGGAAGGGTCTATTTTCTAAAAACCGGTAGCCGCGGGTGGGAGGGTAGCACCGGCGGGCTAATGTTTACGATTTTCGTTGCCAACATTGAAAATTGTCATATGCCTTCAATGAATTTGAATGCCCCCAGCTATTCGCCGCAATGGGTTAGGGAGTGGGCGTCGCGTCGTCCCTTTCTACCTGAGCGCGCGCCAGGGGATCACTGCCTGGGGATCTCAGGCCGATGACTCGGTAGTGGACTTCTAGTTGCAACAAGTACTAACTTTTTTCTAAAACATTATACAAAAACATATCACATTCGTATAATTTCGATTTTCGTTTTTTTAATAAATTACGGAAATTATCCAATTTATTTTTGCATAAAATGTAGGTATATGTTCTCTCTGTCTATCTAGTATATGTATTCTTAAATTTCCACTATTTTTTGTTCTCAATGTCCCATTTATTCATCGAATATACATGTGCACAGTGCCAATTTATTAAATTATCTCTTCAAGTACTTTTTATTTTCTTATTTCAGTGACTGAAATCGTAGTCTAGTGGTATTCAAAGTTTGACTCCATTCATTACATAAGCTAACTAAAAGAAGAATATAGAATGCACTGTTATTTAGTAATTTTATGTTGAATGTCTTAAATCTGGATAACAGAATTGCACGCGGCTGAAAATTTTAGCAACGTTACTGAAAATCAACGGAATTGCTCGAAGTTTGGTGTCTATTTATTCAGTGTTCAGCGTTTCACGACTCTATTTGTTATTTTTTATTAATGTTGAAAAAATGTTAATGCATTCAAAGTAATTGAAATACCCAGTTATGAGTCATCGCGTAGGACCATCTATTCCACAGCCCCGGCCGCGGGACGGAGGTACGGCGGGGAAGGGTCGACTACCTGATCCACACTTCACGACTAGTCGAATAGAGTATTTGCACGTTTTTGGGAAGCGATCTTAAAAAAAAATTTAAGCCTCAGTTAGGCTAAATCCCGAGTCTGAGAAAAGTGAGGTACTTTTTAAGTGAGATATTAATTATTAAAGTTTGCAAAATTAATGTTGCGCTGAAACACCAGGCAGCCATATTCTCAGAGCTGTGACGTCATTTCATACTGTGTGTTTTCCATAGTGTCACATAGCGTTCAGTGAGTCCTTCTACAGCGTATACTGAGTTTGGAAAGAATTCTTAAGCCTTAAGGCATGGAATGACTGGTAGACTAGATTCAACGTATTCACATGCCATCATCTACATCTACAAAATATCCTGCAAGCTATCTCAGGGGTGTGTGGCAGGGGATCCCATCAATGCCATGCCATATTTTCGATCATTTATTTCTCGGTTACGCTGACGACAAGAACTCTCCATCGACTGCTCTCTCTTCGGTTCTCGCTTTTGTGTTCGTTTGCGGATTTATTATTCGTCAATTTTTTATTCGGGTGTTTCATTTAAGAAGAGGAAGTGAACTATCAACATCAAGATTATTATCTGCCGGACCTGTCTCCGGTTGCAGTCTCTATCCGCTGCATTGCGAGGTTCGAAGGAGGTAAGTATGGTGCTACATTGTTTTACGTTACTTAAATGTTACGGTAATGATTTATTGATGTGTAGTATGAAGTTACGTGTCTGTTGTCAAGTTGATTGACGTTACAAACCTCTTGGACCATGCTTCATGAAATAGTTGCACGTTGCGTGAAAGTTTTCTAGCCTTTATTCCAAGTAACGTGACCTCAATTTGTTTTTAATTGTCGTTTGAGGATACAATATTCTGGAGAAACTTAACGTTGCTCTTTATCTACTACCTTACGTTTCATTCTACTTTGATTATAACGTGGTCATACTTTCATCGGTTATTCATTTCCTAATAAGTGCCTGTTTTCTCTCTGTGTTTCAGTATAGTCACGGGTTTAACCTCTTCGGCATGGAGAAACAGACGAGGGAATACCAACCGAGAAGCCTTACAAATACTGCTTCGTTCCCAAGTGCACGAATACTAGCATATCAACGCCAGAGAAAACGTTCGTGAGCGTACCAAACGATCCAGTATTGAGGAGGAAATGGCTACTTGCAGCAAGGCGAGACCTGATGAAGATGACATTATTCCTATCTTCCCATTTGCGATGCTGTGAGGATCATTTCAACGTAAGTCTCAATCTGGATATAGGATATTGTAATGTTTTCCTAAATTATGTAAAACATCATGAATCACTGTCTTGGTTGTATTCATGCACTGAGATTTCATTTATGTTGTTATCGCCTGGAGTACTATGGGGTTATCACAATGTTTAGTCGTCATTAGGATCGGTTTCAAGCTGGAACTAATGGCCACAGTATACATTTCATTTTTGGGGTTGAAGTGCAAGAGACAATGAATCGAATAATGCCTAGTTAACCGTTCGTGACACTATTTTAACGATTCTTATGCTATTGGTTGCACTGTCTAAGTATTGGATATGATAGTTTGTTGGAATGAGAGGGACGTAGCTTTCATCTGGCTTTTGTCTGCTATGTATCATCAGGTAGTAGTGTCAATGTAAATGATGAAATTGTGTGTGGAAGCCCCAAAGTTTATTTGTTGAAAGTTCATCAAGCTATCCTTCTACAGAATTATTCCCAAACCATCAATGTCAGGAAATGAGTTATTTGTCACAGAAGTCTTCATTAAGATTTTCTAATGAAGGATTTCATGGCATTGTAGTAAATCATTGGGTGGGTATTCAGGTTTTGTCCAAAGTGTTTTTTTTTTCGAAAAAACACTTTGGATAAAAGTTTTGGACAAAAAAATTGCATCAAATGAAGTGGCCCCCATATCCTGAATGTGTGAAATTCACATGCCTATGAAGGGTGAGCTCTACCTATCACAACCACCCTTCAGGTTGAAGTACTGAGTGAGTGAGTGCTTTAAAATATTTTTTGCTGACCTTCTTTATAGTGAATTCTTAAATGTGTCATGCATGCCATTAGCAGTGTTATATAATGTGGACGTTACGGTTAATATTCTAAGAATTCTGTGCTCAGCTATATTTTCTTGTCTTGTATTTCATTTTTTCCTTGTTAACGAATACTAATTGCAAGGGAGTAAGTCCTATTTATCAGCTTCATTGTCTAATCTCTATCAGTGGTACAATTTCTTTTTCATAACTCCTCATAGGAAATGTTCCTACGGGAGTACTTTAGTTTTTTAACATAAACATTTTGTCGCTGCCCACTGATGCAATCTTATCTTTTATTACACTGACATTTTTATTTTAATCGGCTAATCCTGGTCCCATATCCTCTTGGGTTACTTTTAAATATATTTTCACTCTTTATTATTAATATACCAGATATCTCCTTGCTCTAGCTATTGTTTGTTATCTGCAGTTGAAGTTATTATAAAAATGGTGGTCGTGGTTTATGGTATACAATAAATAAGAGCATAATTTCCTGGTTACGATAATATGTTAACACCGCTAACTGAGCCACCTGTTTGCGATAGCCTTATTTTTAAATATCAGTGGGGAATAATCAATAGTACCTAGTGTAGATGTTGTAGAGACTGAAATATCATGAGAGTTAAAATGTGTATTGTTTGCTAATGACTTATCTCTTACTTTGCAGTTGGAAGATGATACTTAAAGTTTTATGCGGTGGAAATTGATGGATTGCAACCTTCGCATGAGGAAAGGTGTTTTGCCTCACATTTTTGCTTGTCAAGATAGGTCTTCTATCCAGCCCGTAAGCGAGAGAGATGCTGTGTAGAAGTGGAGACAGAAGGAAACAGTGGCGGCTATCGAGGAAATGGATGACACCCAGGAATCTGAGGATCTACCGGATTTCCTTCCTGTTGATCCTTCAGATCAGTGGGAAGAAAGGGAAGAGCCTCCTTGCCACCAGCCCATGGCTGCACTTAAAGTTGACCGGGACATTCATGCTCGCCTTACGAAACAGGTTGCAAACCTAAGGATACACGTTGAGCGAGTGATTGGGCGCATTAGGGACTTCACTATGTTGAAACTTTCAACAGTCATGGATCACAATCTGGTTAAGATGGCTGATTATATGATCATCATTGCATGCGCTCTAATAAATTTAGAGAGGCAAATTGTTCGCACTTGATTTAATTCCTGAAAAACGCATTTGTAAATAGCCTGCTATTTAGATTCAGCCATGAAATATTGTTATTGCATTTGTGTAATTAAATATGCTAATGGTACAAACCTGTTCTATAATGGTACATTTATTTATATTATTCTACTACGCTTTCTGGGTAATTTTTTATTATTTTTCTAATCCCATGAAAAATTGTAATTTAAATTGATTCATTACTCTTATATTTTAATAGCAATAAATTAATACATTTTACTTTAATTTGTCTTGAATTGTGCCTTTCTTAATAACCCTAGTGTTAACATGGTCTTTGCCCAGCTTTCTATCTTTAGGTATGTCTACATGTGGCAGCATCTGGAGCTGCAGCAGTAACCTTAAACTAATAATCGAAAAAGACGTAATCCATTCATGATCATTTTTACAGTAGCTTTGAACTTTGTTTCTGTGACTTTCTTCCTCTGGGTCTTCTGCAACCACACCTGTGTGATACTGAATGTTTTTAGGGGTAAGAGGGAAGGAAAGGGAGAGTTGGGGAGGGATTAGGGGGACTGGCTTAGGCAACTGGCAGATCCATCAAACAGTTAATCGAGCAAATCGGTGCTGTACTGTACGAAGTAATCTTTTCTTGAGAGGAAGCATTAATTCGAGGAAATACTAGAGAAACTATATAAACTGCGTGGAAAAGTTATTGCATTTCTCACCATCCTTGTCTTAGTGGTATTACGGCTTACACACCAATGACCTCTAGAGATGGACTGGTGAGAGTCACTTACTGGTAAGTACTCCCGGTAAGGTCACCTATACCAGATAATTTGGAAGGTAGCCAGGCAGAGGTAGTCCACATGACTGTTTGAAAACATAGTGAAACTTAGTAGATGTGGTATATCAGCAGCAAGGTAGAAAAAAGTTGGTATGGGGGACCAGAACTTGGCAGTAAGGGAAGAGAGGGATGGAAATGAAATGGGAGAGTATGGACTGTGAATGAGAAAGGACCAGGGGAAAAGGTAGAGTTTTGCAGGAGGAACAACGTAATGTGGGGACTATGTCTATCAGCCGAATATCACATGCAGTAGAAGTGGTGCTGAGGATTATAAATAGACGAAAGGAGGCGAGGGGAAACAAATCCATGTGTCATGATCAGTTTGGTTTCAGAAATGTAAAGTCAACCCATGATGAGATCACGGTAATTAGAGAATTAGTGTCTGTTAAAGAATTGAGTACCTAATTTTAATGGTAGGTACGATACAGTAAAGCGGACCTTAGTAGAGAGAAACCTAGAATACAACCAGGACATTCTCAGCTGTGTTGTTTAATTTAGAAAAATAAGCTTTTTACTGGGTGAAGCTAAGGTGAGGGTTGCTGATGGGGAATCAGGGTGGGTTGAATTGAAAAGGCATTGCAATACTTTCCAGTGCATTTCATTCATTTACAGGATGCGTTTCATGGTGTTACATTTTGAAGTTGTAACACATAGAAATTTGTCGTTAAAAGAAATAATCGGCATGGCCACTAAGGAAATGGCCAATCATTAAAGCATCCACCGTCGGGAGATTATTTTAAGAAGCCTTCACGAAACCTGATTCCATGATATGCACTTAAGGAGGTTCGGTGGTTTCACTCAAGAGAATTTCACGAAACTTGCTGGAAGTATTGCTTATGTTGTCTTAAATCTACCTGATTTTTTCAGAATTATTTACCGCAGATTACTTGAGATATTTGATCGAGAAGTGGAAAAAAAATTACATGGGTTCTTATGGGAACACAAGGTATGTACGAGTAGCTAAATGCATCAAAAAGAACCTTTTTCTAGTTATGAATAAGAAAAACAAGATAGTAAAAATAAAGTATATCAAATGATTTTCATATATTATTCTATGGATGATTTAAATTATTTTGTTTTTCTTTTTCTTAACTAGAAAACGTTCTTTTCGATGAATAAAGCTAGTCGTGCCTCGCGTTTTCATATAAACCCATGTATTTTCATGCCCACTTCCACATCAAATATCATAAGAAATCTGCGGTAAATAATTTTGAATAAATTCTGGTAGCTTTAAGAAAACATAATTAATGCTACCAGCAAGTTTCGTTGAATTCCCTTAAGTTGAGTGAAATCACCGAACGTTCTTAAACGTATTTTTTTTGTAGATTTTCGCAGCTCATATTTATGGTATTCAGGCTTTTGGTTCTGCGATTAAATTATTAAATAGCGATCATAATATTAAATAATTTAATCGTGGAACCAAAAGCTTGAATACCGTCCTTAAACGTATTTTCCTTTACTCCGATCCACCGTAATCAAAATGCATACGCAGTCACTTTGCACGCTGATGAGACAGTACGAAATGACGTCACAAACCGAGGAACCAATAGCTGAGCGTTTTCGTCTGCACAATATCGATGCGAAAACAATGCATATTAAATATTAATTATTACGCAAACTAAGCAACAATTAATGCTACTATTCGAAAGTAATGTTATTTATGGTACACTTTATCGAATCAACAGCATTTCAATCGTAATCCTCCCGGGTGCAAATACTCTATTGTCCAATACGGATCGGAATTACATTTCTACAGTCCTCGCGAGAGTTTATGGCCTTTAGATGCGCAGAACAGAGGGGGTGAAATATGTGGGAGGGGTAAAGGAAAGGAACGGAGGGGAAAGTGAGCGCGTGGCAGGCAGAATGACCAACATAGCGTATGAGCGTAAAAATGTAATTCCGAGCCGTTTTGGACAATTCGACTCGTCGCGGAGAATGGAGCAGGTAGCCGACCCTTCCCCGCCATACCTTTCGACCGTTCCGCGGCCGTGGCTGTGGAATAGATGGTCTTACGCGATGACTCACAGCTGGGCATTTCAATTACTTAAAACGCATTAACACTTTTCAACATTAACAAAAAATAACATATATAGTCGTGATTCCGCTGAAACGCTGATTGAGTAGATACCAAAGTTAGCGCATTTCCGTTGTTTTTTAGTAACGTTGCTAAAATTTTCAGCCGTGTGAAATTATGTCATCGATATTTTAGACATACAACATAGTATTACGAAATAACAGTGCATTCTAAATTATTCTTTCACTTAGCTAATGCAATGAATGAAATCGGACTTTGAATACCACTAGCTAAAGTTTCATTCACTGAAATAAGAAAATAAAAAGTACTTGAAGAGATAATGTCAAAAATTGGCACTATGTGCATGTATATTCGATGATTAAATGGGAAATTGAGAACACAAAAGAGTGGAAGTATAAGAATATATATTCTAGAGAGACAGAGAGAACATGTATATATTTCATGCAAAAATAAATTGGATAATTTCCGTAATTTATTAAAGAAAGAAAATCGCAAGAAATACGAATGTGATATTTGTTTTTGTGTAATATTGTAGAAAATAGTTAATACTTGTTGTAACTACAAGTCCAAATCCATGCCATCGGCCTGAGATCCCCAGGCCGTGACCCCCTGGCGCGCGCTCAGGTACTAAGGGACGACGCCAACTCCATAACCCACTGCGGCGAACAGCTGGGGGCATTCAAATTCTTTGAAGCCATATGACAAATTTCAAAGTTGGCAACGAAAATCGTAAACATTAGCCCACCGGTGCCACCCTTCCACCCGCGGAAACCGGTTTTTAGAACATAGACCCTTCCAGTCCCAAAATTGTCTACTGCGCAACGCCATAAGCTTTCGCGACGACTGTACGCTGAGACACTATATTGGCCATTCTGCCTGCCACATTCTCACTATCCCCTCCGTTCCTTTCTCTTACCCATCCCACATCCCATTGCACCTCCTCTGTTCTGCGCATCTAAAGGCCGTAAGCTTTCGCGAGAACTGTAATACCTCTGTCTGAGTTTCCAGTTCTGAGACGAACGAATGGTTAAAACGCCAAAGGTGGTTGGAGCGGTTATCGTCTATTTACAGATTTGCGTGAAATTTTGCATGCGTGTGAAACTTTACATTTGTGATATTACGTAAAAGTGTAAAAACCGAATTATGTCCATTTGGTGTTTTGGCGATACAATGCTATTATAACAGGTTGCCTAATGGTCCGTGGGATATATTTCCTTAATAATTCGATTACGTACGCACAGATTTTCCTCTAACCGCGAAATCATACATTTCATATTATTATGATGATTTCTAACTAATACCAATGTGTCACGCCACCACAAAGATTCGGAAAACACATATCTGAATAAATTTCGCCAAAATTTTGAATTCCGCACCGATAACTCAAATCATAACATGCTTGATGAAAGGATAAAAATGTAAAATATAATTATTGTATAATTTACATTATTGTCTGTATGGTGAGTTTTACCGCATTTATAACAACTTAAGTAAAATTTAATCCTAGAATGTTTTTCGACTTTAGTTGAAAAATTATATTTAAACTATGAGCAAGGTTTACAACCATGAATTGTATATAGCACGAAACCGACAAAAACGTGATTTTGAAATTATGTTTTGTCAGTTTCTTAACTGAATTCATTTTATCTACGTAGTAATTTCTAATTAAAACTAAATACCAATCGTGAGCATTAGGAAATCTGATTTTTGGATAATTTCCTCTCTACAAGTGTTTTAGGTGATTGACTTTTTCTTAAACAAGAATGTACACGCAAAATACGCGCTCGGATTCGCAGGTTTCAAATGTATGTGCATATCATATCAAACATTTAAACACGAAGGAATACCTTCTCGTAATATGAACTGAGAAGTAATATTACTGAATGATAGCGCTTATTTGTCAAAGTTTGATAACAAGGTGAGAACATTCTATTTACTTACATATTTATATATGTTCGGAGGCAGCCATTCAGTGAATTATATAAGGCGCGATTTAAAGCGGATGTACCCTCGTACCTTTAAATAATATTTAATGATACGAGGATATCTCGTCAGAATGAAATAATGCGAGGAATATTTTTAATTGTCGCGGAAAATCTACTCGATTTGAAACATACTCGGAAAATTTCCAAATTAACAAGAAAAAACTCACAGGACAAAGATATTTGCGAAATGTTCAATTTTGTCGACGAAAATTCGTCAGAAATTAATAACTCGAGGAATATATGCAAAAATTGTCGCGTAATATCCATTGGAAATTAAAAATAATCGGAATGTTCATAAATTGTCAAGGAAAACTTCTCATAATTAAAAAATATTCGCTTATGTTTACCCCTCAAAAGTTATCTTTGCTTATACTGTTTCACCCCCCTCCTGCTATATTATGTCCGTCATGCATAGCTGATTTTAATTTCGTGACTGAGGGTTGCTAATCTGGATACTGAGAATCAGTTACCTTTGACAAAAATTGCAAATTTGTTAATTGATGCATGGTCAAATACGCTCGTGGAGTATTAGCAACGGCACCGATACAGCGAGTCTTGTCCAGGTATATGAAACTATTTACGTATATGGTAGCGAATTTCACCTAGTATCAGATCATATACCATTCCATATAGTTGTTGGGTCTCACAACAAAGCTCGCAAAGCAATATAAAAAGAGCAACAGAAAACGACAATATGCTTTGTGAGCTAATAACTAGTTTCTGACCATGCCGTTGTTCAAGAGAGCTAAGATGTTTTGAATTAATTCAGTTTAGAAGGAGCTCATGAAGGATGTTTAGGAACTATTTATTAATAAATGAGAAGAAAATGTTATTGCCAAGCAAAGTGTGGTGTTGCGAAAGGGACAGATACGTTGAGCAATGGGTGCGATATTGCCATGGTTATCAACTTGTAGCTATTCCAAATACACCTGAACCAATAGCAAAGAAAATTACCATTTAATCCTTGGGAATCATTTACTTGTGATAGTGGATTCCTTGAAATTGTGATCACAGAATCTTTATCCGCGAACGTTCTCATAGAACAAGTCACGGAAGTATTTTCCGAAATGTGTAATGACCGATAAAGGGGGTACAACTTTACTTGGAAACAACGGTGTGATACATTATCACTCCACACCTTTGTGGCCACAAGCTAATGGGCACGAGGAAAGAGAAAATAGAACTATCACGGAAAGGATTACAATAGCGCAAATTACAAAAAAGAATTGGTAGGAGGAATAGACGGGATTTCTGTTAGGAAGGAAAACTAAGGGTAAGCTTCCGGATATATCTGATAACAATTTCGTACCCTCTTGATTAAGCACTAAGAGATAGGGATACATATCTGAAAGACAAAGGAAGAAAATATGCAGATGGAGCCAAAGTTAGTGACTTGCAAATTGGAAATCTAGTATTAATGCGTCAGCATGACATAAAGTTTCTTAATGTAAGTTATGTTCTCCTATCAAGAAAAGGTTATTTTACTGCATCTAAAATAGTAAATTGGATTTATTGTGCTGATTTTAAAAGAGGAAGCAAATGTATGAACCAAATACGCCCGTGGCTAGCCTACCTCAACTCACACTCGCGTCGCCTTATCGTCTATTAATCGGTATTCAGGTGAACGAGAGTATAATGGATGTCCTTGCTCAAATCTTCGAATTGAATAGGTTCACGCTAAATGACCAGTTAAACCCAAGAGCATGATACTATGTCGTGTATGGGCTTGAGCCGTTCCCAACCCCCCCACCCCACTCCAGTCGCCCATCGCGGTCCTTGACTACGAAGCCCACACGAGGAATAAGCTCGCTTCTTTCGAGCACACAAAATGAAGCGGACCACGTTTTCCGATTCAGTTCGTTCGTTATTCCTCCTTTCCATTCAGGCAGTTAATGAGGAAGATCTTATGATAATACCGAACATGCATCTTCAAGACGCTTTTTGTTTGGTATACTTATCCCCAAACGATTGACGGAGCTCATTCGCTCATTCGCCGCAAATTTTTACGTCACTCAAATTTATATTTAGTTTTTAAGCTACAACAAACAAATCATTTATATTATATAAGATAATGGTAATATTGAATGAGAAGCAGTAATTTTGTAATTCCACATGTATTTATTAGAAACGACCTAGGTTTTGACGTAGCCCGCCATCATCAGGTACAAATATCCCAGAACACTCAGAATATATATTCACAAAGGGGGGGATGAGGGGAGAGGAGGGGGAGGGGCGAGAGGGTGAGATGGAGGGTGACGTAGATTGGGGAGGATGAGTTGTTGGTAGTTTGGTGTGGGAGAGGTAATGTCCTTCCAGGGGGGGGGGGTACGGGTGAGAAAGGACAGTTTGGGTTAATCAGTGCACTCGTGACTCACTGACCTGGGATTGGGGGGCGGGAAAGTGAGTTTAAGGACGGTGGTACTATGGGGGGGGGGGGGGGGGGGGGAAATTTCCCAACAAACGGAGCGTCACCACTATCGCTCTCGGGGGAAAATCGCCTTCCTTTCTGATGGCATATTAAAATTCTTAGGTCTCGGCCACGAGGAGGGAAATTCAAACACAGTAAGGTGATGGACTAATCGTCCGAATCGGTGATGGCTTCCCGGCTGCTCGCATCACCCGAGTGGGTTTCACGCTGGCCCCAAAAACGGAAGTTCATTAGATAACCTTGAATGCATTTGAAACGTTTCTTTGAATTCTCTCGTACGGCACAACTAAAACCAGGTAGTGATAAAGGTAAGACCACAGGAAGCTTATCGCTAAAAGACGAATGGCAGTTGATCGGTAGGTTATGTGGAATGTGGATTTGAAAGCATTTGCTTTTGAAGACACTATTTCTCCGTGATAACTTCCAGGGATATTCAAAACATTCCATTAAGTCCAGGAGAGAGGGGATAAATCGATGAGACAGTTGAGGTAGTCTCAACTTCGCTCAAATATCGAGGGCAATGGATTGGAATAGAAAGACAGTATATTGCTGGCTAAAATGCTAGAGGGAGGGGATGAGATGATGACAATACGACAAAGAAGCGAAGACCAAGATGTACGTCTCGAGATGATGATGGCAGCATTCGTTAGAATCCTGCTGACAACTCTCATACTATTGGCGGGGTGGCCGTGATAAAGAGGACATTAAACTTAAAAGCACCTGTATGATTAGAAACCGCCTCCATGAAGCCGGTATGAGAAGTTCCAGTCCAGTAAGAAAGCCAGACATTAGCGAAACTAATTAAACGGCGAGGCTAGAATTAGGTCATTCGTAACGGGATCGTATTGGAATATCGTAACTTTCATCAATTATTAAACATTATAAGTGTTGATTATGGACATATTTAGAACATGCAATTGTTGAGAAATATAACTTTATTAATTGATAGTACTTTTTAGAACATTTACTTATTTAGAAAAAAGCTATATTTCTCCTGTTTGTCACGTATCACCCAAAAAACAACTAGGAAAAATAGATCTGGGCATAAATGTCTGCGTTTTTGGAGAGCTATTTCTGCAGTCGCGCCGGGATTGCTGTTGAGAACACCACCTAGAGTGACGTCTAAGGATTACCTACGCCCGAATCTTTCGTATTTTCATCACTTTCTTACATAAATGGCGTAGTACCATAATGAGAAGTATGTTCAGGACACCTGTCCCATCCACAGTGCGCGAAACTCAGGAGATTTTTCGAGCAGCATTCGCACAGTACAGCGTAACCCTTCCCTCCAAACTCACAGTACCTGAATCCAATACAAAATATTTGCGACTTAATGGTCATGGAATGTCAGAATTGCAAAGGGAAGAGCCAAGAGACACTGAAAGGTCACGTCTGGGAGGTATGGGCATCTTTGGGTCAATTTCATAGGGTCAATGAGTCAAAGACTTCAAGGAGTCATTGATTGTGATGGGGTGAAATTAAATACTGTTTCATAGTAAAGTATGAGTTAAACCGTTCGTCAGGACTTCTGCTATGTATCTCCATTTTGAGTGGCCGGAAAATTTGTTTCCTTTGCATTTCTTTATGAAGTTGACAGATAATTTGACCAACAGAGTATCTACCAAGAGTTTATTTATTCTCTTTGCGTTTATTTAAAATGAGTTACTTTAAAAAACTGTAAAAATATTAATTTACGAATACTATGGTATTAAAAAAGTAACTTCCATCTTGAATAAATGGCTTAAATATTTTTTTGGTATGCTGGGATTTAATATGATAACTCCAGTTACATAATCTAAAGTGGTTTCGTACTCCATCTAGAAGCATAAATAGTTCAACATTTCAAAAAGGCAATCAATCATAAGCAAAATGTAATATCTATCTTACTTACTGTTTTTTGTCTTTTAATCTACATCTGCATACTACCCTGCAAGCCGCCTCAATAGGTGTGTGGCGGGGGGTGTTAGGACACCAGCCGTTTACATATAAAAAGGATACACTCTAATGAAATTACGCCTAGCATTTATTAAAATCCCTTATTGTTCGGGGGAAAAACGAATTCCCATACCTATCCGTTCGGCAAAATATCTCTCTTAATTTATCGTTTCTGTCGGACCTGGAAATATAGTGGGGTTCTAATATGATGCTCTCCGTGTCGCTCTTAAAAATATCTATTCTTAATTGCTCAAGTAATCTAAGCCTAGCGCGCAGCCTCGGAGTCTCTCAGAGTCTCCGAGTCTAGTTTATTTGTGTATTTATTAATTCATTAATACATATTTTCGCATAAAAAGCTTATTTATTTGCCTATTTATTGAAAATCTACTGCCATGCTTGAAATGCGCATTGAACATACGTTTGTATTCACGATTAAAAGAAGAAACTCTTATTCAATGTGGTGTTCTTTAAATATCGTAGGTTGTAAGGATAGTAGACAGCGGGTGAATCCCAGGACCTTGCTATAGTGCGAGAATTGGAGCGAAGCCAAGAAGAAAAGGAGAGGAAAGGTAAAATATGCAGAGGAAGCTATGGTGATAACAAGAGCGTTCAATGGGTTCAATGATACGTTTGAAATGCAAACGTGGCTGTCTCATGCGCCTCCAATTAGAAGCCAGCGCGAATAACACTCGGGGAAGGCAAGCGGCCAGTAATCCGTCACTGGCTTCGACGATGAGTCCATCACATTACTGTGTTCGAATTTCCCTCGTCGTTGCCTTGGAATAGTATGCCATAAGAGAGAAGGCCTATTTTTCTCCAGAGCGCTAGTGGCGACGCTCCGTTTGTTGGGAAACTTTTTTCCCCCATAGTACATTCCATGTGTGCATGACTACCTAGAAGGTTGGCTGGTGGTGGGTTAAAAAGGAGTTGTTAAGGTGAGGCTGGGAGGAAGGTCCAAAAGGGGGGAATGGCAAGAGAACAAAAATTCATTAACAATTTTTTCTTTGCGCTTAACACTTTTTAAAATTACCGATTGCTCTAATGTATCCAGTCTTTGTCCTTCCTTTTCCCGGTGTAGTATTTCTGGTTTGAAATCACTCTTGTGGTTTTTTTCGATGAGGTGTTTCGCAAATAGCGACGTTAAGTCCTTGTTTTAGGCACACGTTTCATGTTCCTTAATTCTCTCTTTAAATTTTCGTCCTGTTTGGCCAACATAATGGTAATAATATATGATAACGGTGCCCCTGAAAAATTTGCTAGTGAAGATCTTGGTTGTATACCTAAATCGAAATTTAGCATATGACCAATAAGATAGCTCAAAACGATTTCCGATTACTTATTTGCTACGATCCTTAGGTACTTACAATTAGATTATTTTTGTTAATTGTCAGTGTAAAATGCTTATTGAATAAATGCTTACAGCAAAAAGGTTAATAATAGTTAATATATATTATTTTATTTAGTATCGTCAGATTCAATGTGATAGTGAGGCAAAAATCTCTGGATTCAATGAAACTTTGGTTGGAATATTTTTTCTCCCTTAAAAAGGGAGTGAAAATTATAAACCTGTCGCCAGCCTCCACATAAATCCTAACATCTTGGTGTTTCCCTTATTAAAAATCTGTATTCCTTTTTTCTGATAACATACTGACTATATGAAAGCATATCTACTGACACTAAATTAAACCAAGAGTTTTTCTCCTCACAATCAGGTTGTATCAAACTTCATTTCAGTATAATAAAGTATATTGTCAACTAGCCATAATACCCGGATTCGCGTGGGAAGCTGCGAATTAATTGCACTAATTCATAAAGAAATCAGGCTAAAGTGGAGCATTTTATATTTTCTCGGCTACATAAAAATTTCTACATGACATGAAATTTGAGATCTTATTTACAGAATATTTTAAATAGCACATTCCAAAGATATTCCAGAAGAATATATACAGGGTGTTTCGTAATGACTCTGTAATATTTTAGGATATGATTAATCAAATCAAAATAAGAAAAAAAAATCAATTGAACATTTGTCCGAAAACGCACCGTTATTCAGCTGCCTGTTGATATACTTTTTTCACGGAAACAGCGGTAAATAAAAAACTTTTTAAGATAAAGACGTGATATTTGGTAGAGCTGTTAATTACAATGTTTAAAACTAGCATACGATGTTTAATCATTTTCTAATACACCTTTTTAATATGGTGGACAATAAAACTTTTCAATCCTTAATATCTTTGCACACAATAAATCGTATTAAAAAAGTGCAAGAATGAAAAAGTTGTGCCTTTTATTTGAACATAAAATGGTATCAATAACATTTTTATACCTACTAAAACAATGAAGTGGTCAATAGATTTTCAAACCAATGCCAAAGAGTTTAATGCTCTTGGCAATTATCTAGATACAATTTGTTATAATTAAATGTTGTGTGTAATGGAATTTAAATATTGTAAAATGCCGAGAAAAACCCGTTGGATTCAATCCTATGCGTATTGTAATTGAAGCACTTTAAATTTGACGACAGAAACCCGGTACAATTAAATAATATACGAAATGGATTTTAAATCTTTAAAAATTACCGAGAAAAACCCGTTACAATTGAATGATATGTGTAATGGAATTGATATACTAGAAAATTTCCAAGAAATACCCGTTACAATTATATGTTATGCGTAATGGAATCGGAACATTTAAAAAATGCCAAGTAAAACATGTTGGATCTAATACTATTTGTATTGTAGGATTTAAGTCTTTCCCGGCGAAAGCTTAGGATGAATAGTTCTCGGGTTTCCAGCCGGGTTAACCCTGAAGACGATGGCAGACTACGCCATTGAAATGTCGGTGTAGTTTAACACCATTATCCGGTTGGAAACTCGAGAACTATTCATCCTATATGTATTGTCTTTGAAACATGAAATTGCCGGCAAAAACCCATTATGATATGAGAAGTGGAATTGGAAAACTAGAAAATTATTAAGAAACACCCGTTAACGTTAATGATATGCGTAATAGGATTGGAATACTTGAATGGTGCCGATAAAAATCCATTATGGGTAAAATTCATATGGGTATACAAATGGTATATAATAAAATTTCATAGAAAATAACGTTAGATTTTTAGACAAAATCATATGTGTAATAAAAAGAGAATATTGTAAAATTTCCGGGAAAATCTCTTTACAATTAAATGGTATGCGTCATGGAAAGGTAATATTTGGAAAATAACAAAAACGGAACAATAGAATGATATGCGTAATGGAATTTAAACACTTTAAAATAAACAAAAAAACTGTTTCGGTTGAATGATTAGCGTAATGGAAATAGAATGCTTGAAAATAAGCAAGAAAAATACGAAAATATAAAATAATATGCGTAATGAAATTGGAATATTGTACAACTTTAAAGAAAAACTCGATGGAATAAATAATATGCGTAATGGAATGCGTAATGCGTAAACATCGTAATTTTGCCAAGAAAAGCCTTTTCATTGATTGATATGCGTAATGTTTATTGCAGAGAAAAACGCGTAACAATTAAATGATATGCGTAATGGAATTGGAATACTTGAAAATTGACGAAAAAACCCTATTTGTATGAAATCCTATGTGTAATGGAATCGAAACATTTTAAAAATAACCGGGAAAACCCCTTAAAATTCAATTTTATTCGTTATAAAATTGGAAAACTCATAAGTTGCGGATAAAACCTGTAATAATTGATTGATATGCGTATTGCAATAGAAATAGTAAAAAATTGGATGAGACAAAAGTGTTACAATAACATTAAATGCATTATTAAATTTTAAGCTTAAAAAATTTAACTAGGAAAACCCGTTACAATAAAATAATACGCGTATTGTAATTGGAAAATTTTAAAATGGTTGAGAAAAAACCTGTAATAATCAACTAATGTGTGTATTAGAACTTCAATTCTGTATTCAAAGAAAAAAGGACTCTCGGCTACATTCACTCACGAAGAAGGTATTACGCGATATGCTTCTCCACAGTAGTAACGCAGCTGAAGACGCTGGTGGCTTGCCTACCTCACCTCACACTCGCATTTCCTTATCGTCGATTAATCGGTATTCAGGTGAACGAGAGGACAATGGATTTTCTTGCTCAAATCTTCGAATTGAATAGGTTCACGCTAAACGAGCTGTTCAACTGAAGAGCATGATGCTCTGGTGTGGTACGCCTTGAACCGTTCCCGCCGTCTCCGCCTGCGGGCTCTGACTACGAAGCCCACATGAGGAATAAGCTCGCTTCTATGAAACACAATATGAAACGGACCACGTCATCATTGCTGTGAGTGATTGACTAATTTAATTTTTAGGGTTTATTAACTATGAATTCATTTTTTCTACGAGCAATATCTAATTACTAATAAATAGCTATTAATTAGCGCGCTCCAATTCAGAAGTAGATAAATACCAAATGGTACAAATTCCGAACTATTTGACAAGGTCATGTGATCCTGGGTTCATAAATCATGCTAATAAGGGCAAGATGAGAGATGCCCTATGAATGACAGCGAGTGAAAAAAACATGCAAATCGTTACATAGATATCTTTAATAGAATCAATGTGACATGCTGAATGCAGATACTTTGTGGTAGCCAGTGGTAGCTGCTCCAGCCACACAAGGACGGCCTGACCCCAATTGAAACCTCACTAACATTTACTTATACAGCTAAATGCTACCCTGCAAGCCGCTGTTTGGGCGAGTGGCAGGGGGGGGGCATATATTGGTCATATGTTGCTATGGGAATAGCTATTGTTGAAATCTGAGAAAATTTCATAATTTTGGAACTGAAGGGAGGAAATTTTCCATTCAAGTTGTAAGTGCGCGCACATCGGAACACATTAGCGCACGTCGGAACACATCAGCGCACATCAGCACACACGAACTCCGTTGGATGGAACGATGTGCGCTGGTGAAATGTTTGGTAACCTACTGGTAGGTAGCATTCAGTGTTTGAACAGCAGTCACGGCCAAATTTATTGTGTAAACATGTTGAATTCGTTGAGAGTAGGTAATTAAAAATTTTAGCTTTTTGTCACTGAGTAATTATAAACTTTACAATATGCATGTTTGCCGCATTTACTGAAAATTAACAAACTTGGCAACACTCACGGATGCCATTATCGACGCTCTTTTATTGTTTAGTCCACATCAACTTTGCTCCCGATCTGATTTGAAGTGCACATCCTCTTGCATAGGGTCTGTTAAACGAATGGAAGGCTGGTGCGCTGTTGCGTTACAAAGTGATTCGCTTTGGAGCGAAGGAACCCGAAAACGTAAGTTTTAGTACAAGGCGAAGCTTAGAACATAATCAATTGCAAGATTTAAGTACTTCATTTTTTTAGTCAAAAACTAGTGAAAGTTTCAACCCAGTGTAGCGTCTGAACTGTACCTGATTATTTGTTTTTAATTTCTTTAATATTTGAAGTGAAAACTTCTCTTGGGAGGGTCTACTCTACGCCTGCTCTCGGCTTGATTTCCATGGGAGTAAACGCAAAAGCGTGACACTCGAAGCGTTAAATTTTAAGCGTTCCGTTCCCACTATCTATAGCACATACGAATATAGTACGGCGAAGAGAAGAGAAAGAGAATGCGTGCCCTATATATATAGTACATACGAATACGTGAGGCTTAGTAGAGTGTGTGCTATAGCTATTGCCGCGATGCATTAACAATAGAACAACAATTGCTGAATTTAATGTCCAACGAATCTCATTTCACAATATATTATTTTAATTGTCAAAGTTTGGGAATCCACGCCAGTGATTTATAAGATTCAGTTTTCAAGAATAGCACCTTATTATTACTATCAGAAACAAATGTTATAAATGAAAATAACGTCAATATTGATAACTTCACTTGTATATCTCAATTTAAGCGAAAATATATAAGATCTGGTGGAGTTTCGATCAACCACAATAATAGTGACATCGTCAACGCAGTCACTCCAAATATAACACTTAATACCAGACAGAGTGTCAATGAAATTGCCGCTAGCAATCTTGTAGGAGATTTATGTTCTGTAAAATGTAAAATAAATAAGATACTGTATATATAATCTGCGTTTACATTTCGCCAAATAATGCTGTATAAAATGTAATAAAATTCTTACATTTCCAATTATTACCGTATACAAAAATTGGTTCGCGGATTCTTGGCGAAGACTATGATAAAATACCATTAATAATAAGCGGAGAGTTTAATGTTGATTTTGAAAAATAATGTATTGATATTGCCCAGCCATTGCTAGATTCCTTTGAAAATGAATTAGGTTTGACAATGAATAACAATAGAAACGACACAACAACAAAAGGTGGAACAACAATAGATGCTGTATTTTCTAGATATATACATAATACTAAATGAAAATATTTTTGTATCACATTTTAGTTATCATAAGCCAATAATTACTTTCATTAAAGATTGTAATAATGATGTAAATAATTTGTCAATTGAGGAACAATAAAAATATAAAAATGAATAAAAAATGAAAAATAACAAATTTTATGCAAAATTAATTATGCTTTTTCATCTTAAATAAACCTGCCATATTTTACTTTAATATACACCATCAATCAAAATTTATTAGTTGAAGTTTTCACTTTATCTATCGTCCCAAGACGGTAACAATTTTTTTTTGTTTAGATTTTGTTTAAATGTTTTAAAATATTTTAGTGTACTCATGTTTGATTGCTAAAATGTTTTGGTTACGAGGTTTTTTTGTTTTGGAGGGGAGATGGGTTGTTAAGGGAGTATGAGAGCGGTCTGGAAGCGGCTCAGCAGGAATAAAGAGAAGTTTGGAATAAAAAAAACTGAAAAAAGGTGTTTCTTATTTGTGCGCAACGTCTGACGCAACAGACGAGGACGCGAGCCCAAATTTTCCGGTGGCAGCGGTGGGATAGTTGTTACGGGAGAAGCCCGCGAATAGTGAGAAGATTCGCGAGTCAAGGATTGACCGTTGAACGGATTTGGAGATCAGCATCCTTTCGGGGACTGATCATTTGTCTCTACGGTTGCCGAGACGGGGAAGGAGTCACAAAGCTGTATGTGCTGGACGAGGTGTTGCGGGAAAGAGTGACATCGCGTGGAAGCCATAACCGAGGAACTCCGGGCAGTGACCTATTGGATTCTTCTATCGGAAACTGGAGAAAAGGATTTGCGATCGGACACGTTGGTGTGATGCTGCGCTGTCGAATAGTTGAATACCGATTGCCGAATGGTTAGCGCATATTTGGGTACTGATCTTGACTTCCACGTGTATGATCGCAGTGTTCTCGTAATTTGTGGAAAGAAGAAAGATTTCATAACGGCATATTTGGCTAGAGCCACTAAGGACATTTTGAGGAAGATCGCGTATGAAGTCGGCGCTGATGTGGGAGAGAATACTAGAGCCGTGGTGTATATGAAAGCGATACTAGATAGTTAAAATTATGATGAGGAATTTGTTAAAGAAATGTTGAAGTTTTTAACGGAGGAAAAATAATTGGAACGAGAAGCGGAAGCGGAGGAGAAAATATTGGAACGAGAAGCGGAGGAGAAAAGATTGACAGAAG
Organism: Pyrrhosoma nymphula; assembly: GCA_963573305.1. NCBI lineage: Eukaryota > Metazoa > Arthropoda > Insecta > Odonata > Coenagrionidae > Pyrrhosoma > Pyrrhosoma nymphula. The sequence goes on from OY754332.1 coordinate 57,834,962, forward strand.
AAAGAAGGTTTCAATTAGAAATTGAAAGGCTCAAGATTTCTCAGATCAACGTAAACCCCGAATCGGAAGGATCAGAAGTGGAAACTACCCAAAGGGTAACGCCGAAGATTGATTTGACGAGGTATATGGATAAATTAGACCCTAGAAATTAAAATATTTGTTTGTATCTCGAACGGTGTGAAAGACATGCTGATAGGGCCGGTATTCCAGAACATCAACTGATATTTTATTTAACTGGGTTACTACCAAACGAGATTAACGATATAATTTCTAGGGAGCCCCGTAAAAGAGCTAATATTTATGTAGTTGTCAAGGATTTACTACTCAAGAAATATAAATTCAGCGCAGAAGTCTTCTGACAGTGGTTTTACAAGCAGTCTAAAGTGGCATGGCATGGAGTGATGTAGTACATGAACTGACCAATTATTTCCAATGGTGGATTGAGACTATGCATGTGAATTCTTTTGAAGAGTTCAAGAAACTGATAGTGACTGATCAAATGAAAAGAAAGGTGCCCATAGAGTGGCGAGATTACTTGATAGATGAATGGCCAAACTTCATGGATCCGTACGTGTTGGCTGAGAAACTGGATAGCTTTGACGCTATTAGAGAAAGCATGGGACGGAAAACAACTGACCATTATATCAGCGATCAGCAAAATAAAAAAATGCAGTCCACCAAGCCTTTTAGCAAGCCTAAATCTTGCTTTCTTGGCTTCAACAAAGGCTGTCATTTATTGAAAGAAGCAGAGAGCAAGAGGAAGAAAGATTGCCTAAAATTTCGAAGGAAAATGAAGAGCAGGAGAATACAATCTAAGAACAAGAAGATAAAATAAAAGCACTGGAAGAAAGGTATTGAGAGCTTCAAGCTGAGACTTCAGACCGAAAAACATCTGATATAGATGCTGGACTTAGAGACAGGGAAGACATGAAGCTTGATGAGAAGGATATGGCAGTATAGGAGTATTTCGGCAATGTTATGTAGAATTATCAATATCTCAGAATAACAGTGTATTTCCATAGTGGAATGTTTCATTGAGGAAAAAGTGAAATAACTTAAATACAACAATATTATAAGTTCTCAATTTGGACCACAACCCACTGAGATCAATTAAATATCAAAATGTTATGATCACAGAGTCTTGTGGTCCAAATTGAAAGTCTGGAAAATATTTTGAAGTGTAAATGGCTTAAGATTAAGGGCTTGGGTAAAATTTACCATTGTTTGATGGGACTAATTATTGTAATTCTCATTGTGCGAAGAGTATCAAATACTCACTTGGAATACATAAAAGATAAGGTCACAGAATTCCAAGCATGGAAAGCACTGCAAACTACATTTGAAAGGAAAAGTATTACAAGTCAAATGCAGCTCATGGAAAGATTGCTCTGCCTTAAGTTTAGTCCCTCTCTTGAAAAACTGGAAGCTCATCTCTTCAGGTTGGATCGAGCTATTAGACAGTTGAAAGCTGCCGGGAAAACAATTGAAGAGAATAATATCATCAGTCACGTACTGTTAACCATGCCTCAGGAATATGAAGCAGTACTCATAGCACTTAAGATCATACGTTCTGATAAATTAACATTTGTTTTTTGTAAAAGGTCATCTGTTAGATGAGGAAATAAAATGAGGAACAAGGACGCAGAAACCCAGATCTGATGACAAGCCAGTTTCAGTATTTGCTATGCAGTCAAAGGGAATTTTAAAAGTGGATATAATTTAAAATATCCAAATAATTTTCAAAAAAATCAGCAAGGACAAGAGTTAAAAAAGAGAAATCATTTTCGACAGTCGGGTAATGAATCACCAACCTTCCCTTTTACCTTTAAATTGTGGAATTGTAAGTCACACAATAGCTCAATGCAAAAAAAAGCCTCAACAGCCGTACAGACATTTTAGTGGTGGAGTTAACCTGGCTGAGACTTATCAAAAGAGAGAAAGAAATATGAAGTCAACTGAAGAGAAAATAATCTACAGTTTTACAACTTGCCAAGTTGAGGAAGAAAAACCAACAGTAAAAGTGAGTACTAAGTATTTAGCAGTGCATGATGCAGACATGAGAAATATATGGTTTATTGACTTTGGAGCGTCGGAGCATCTTACCTACTTGAGAAATGAAGTCAATAATTTCCGCATGCTAGCAGTGCCACTTAAAAATAAATAGCTAAGAGAAATATCTACTTCCTCGTTGAAATAAAAGGAGATCTAAATTTGAAGGCCAATGTGGAAGGAAATTGGAAAAATATAACACTGCATGATGTTCTCATAGTGCCTGATATGGACATTAACTTAATCTCAGTTGCTCCGTTAGACATGAATGATCATGAGATTGTATTTAAGGATGGAACAGGAAAAATCTACCAACAAGTTAATCTACTTAGAATTGGATACAGAAGGAAAAAGCTCTATGAAATAGAGTTAATATTACAGAGAAATGAAGGCAGTGAAAAAGCCCTTATCGGCACAGCAACTTCAAATGCTTCACTTTGGCACAGAAGATTGGGTCATATTAGCTATGAAAATATGAAACAAATGGAAAAGCTAATTGATGGTTTGACCTTTGATGAAAAGGAAAAGGATATTTGTAGAGTGCGCCTGGAAGGAAGACAAAAAAAATTACCACAAAATGCTCCAACAATCAAGACGAAACGTACACTGGAAATTGCCCATAGTGATATGTTGGGACCCATAAGTTCCATATCCTATGGTAGCGAACAGTTTATTCTAACATATGTAGATGATTTTACTCATCTCACAGTAATGTATTTATTAGAATCGAAAGATCTAGTATTTAAATATTTTCATATCTTTGTAGCTATGGCAACAGCTCACTTCAATTAGCCATCCGCTGCGATAATGGAGGAGAGTGTCTCAACTCAGATGAAATAAATTTTTGCTGAAAGAGGAATACAGGTAGAAAACACTATCAGACAAACCATCTCAAAAAGGCGTTCCCGAAATGATGAACTGGAACATAATGAAAAAGGCAAGATGCATGTTGTCAGATTCAGGATGCAAAAGTTTTCTGGTCGGAAGCAGTATTGCGTGCAGTTTATACCATAAACAATGTCCCACATCAGATTTGAAAAATGCTGTTCCAGCAGGGATGTGGTACAGATGGAAACAAAATGTTGGGAAACTTAAAAGTCTTTGGATGCTTTGCTCACCTTCATGTTCCTAAAGAATTGAGAAAAGGGAAACTGGACAGTCGCTCTGAAGTATGCATAATGCTTGGATACTATACAAAAGGTTTTAGGCTTTGGGATGTCAAAGATAATAAGTTGTATGAGCGGAAGGGACATAGTATTTGATAAAAGAAGAACAATTAGGTCATCAAAGAAGGATGGAGAATTTAATTCAAGTCTTGATCATTAAGAAGAAGAAAAGAATAAAAATTCAGAAATACAGTTATACTACTTTAGATGAATTACAAAGAATAGGAATAGAGCTGCCTGTGGAAACAGAAATTATTCAAGAGCTAAATTAACAATGAAGATGCCAACACGATGACGCTGAGGAACTGGGAAGAGGAAAAAGACAGCCCCAAGATATTTGGATTACTATGTAGAAGATCTAGATGATGAACTTGTAGCACATGTCCCAAGTGCTGAAGAATATGTTAGTGATGTACCAGCATCCTTTGAAGAAGTGGAACAGAGGGATGATGCAGAACTATGGAAGGAAGCCAACAAGGAAGAATTATTTTCTCTAGAAGGAAACAACTTGGACATTATCTGATTTGCCTAAAGAAAGGAATACCATAAATGCAAAATGGGTTTTCAGAGTGATGAAAAATGAAAATGGAAGAACTTCAAAATACAAAGCAAGACTAAGTAGTTGTCAGAAGCTGTGCTCAAAGACCACTCTACTTTGCAGACACATATGTCCCTGTAGTCTGAATGTCCACAGTTATTGTAGGTATGTCATTAACCATAAATGTTTAGTTGCATGTCAAATTGATGTGAAGAATGCCTTTCTGCAAGGTAACTTAAATGATGAAATATTTATGCAAACCCCTTCAGGAGTTAATGTTGAAGGAAACTTGACGTGTAAGCTCCAGAAACCACTGTATGGACTAAAGCAAGCCCCCAAAGAATGGAATCGTTATTTTGATGAGCATAGGTATACAAGGTCTTGGTTTTGTTCAGTCAAAGTATGACAAGTGTTTGTATGTATACTGTAAGGGAATATGTTGGTTTATGTACTTCAATATGTTGATGATTTACATATTGCCTGTAATAGCGATGTTGTCTTAAGGCGTGAGAAAGGGAAATTAATGCACAAATTGAAAATGACTGATCTTGGAAATTGAAAGTTCTACTTAGGAAGATTGACATTATTGACAGATTAGGGAAGTATTTGGTTGCACTGTATCATGAAGTACAAGAAAACTATCTAATGTATCATTATCCTCTACAGAGGCAGAACTTATTGCCTTGTGTGAGGGTGATGTGAGACCCATCGGAGAAATAGCATTCTAAAGGACTTGTGCATTTAATTACAAAACCAGTTACTTTGTTTGAGGACAATCAGTCACATCACTTATTGTCTAAACATAAATATGGTAGAATGAAAAATACTGAAGTTAAGTATTATTTTCTGTGTAATTTTTCATTAAGGAGAAAGGGAAATACCTGAATTACTGCAATTTTATAAGTTCTCAATTTGGACCAAAACCCAATGATATCAATTAAATGTCAACGCACATAGAGGTCCCACGTAACGGTCCTAATGCAATTGAGTATAAATTTTTAAGAATTATTTTCTTCGACAAGCTTCTAAAACAATAAATATCAGTGCTTGTGATGGACACTGAATGCATGGAGATGATTTTCGCTTAACATTTTTGTTGCCGCTTGATTGTTTACTTTATTTTGTTCACTAAAAGTACTCCATTCGGGTTTCAGTCGTTTATTATTGTTTTCAAAACCTTTTAAAATAAGTACGTAAGCTTATACCGATGAAATTAATCTTTTTCGGTAATTGAATAGTTGTTCCATGCATAATAGCCGTTGATCAACGGCTTCATATAATGTGACTTGTTAAGATACTATATATCCGCTGAAAATTAAAATATGAAAATTAATTTACTGTTTAAAAATTAATAATTTTAATTTCCTAACTTTTAGTTTTTTCATGCCTCTAAAAAAATAAAATACTAAAAAAAATTATTTTTTATGTAGAAAAATATTTGCGATTTCCATTACAATTTTGGAAATTTGCAAGCATTAAGGGTAAATATTGACAGAAAAAGAAATATACTGTGGATGTATGCAATACCCATGTTGTGTGTGTTTCTGTTGTGATGGACAAAAGAAGAACTAATATAGGATTTATCTCGCATTCTCCATTTTGCTTTTTTTCACTAAAAAAAGCTGTAATTGCAGAAACGTTGTATTGAGTTTTTGAATACAGGAACGTTTTCATCAGGTTGAATTTGTATTGATTTATATCCATCAATGACCTTAAAACAGTTTAAGAGCCTAGCACAACACTGAGAAGAAAATTTAAGTTAAACTTGATAAGTGAAATTTAGGGAGTGCAATTTAGTGTTAAAGTACGTGTCCGTCAGCATGGAAGAGGATAGGTGTAAAACTCCACTTTTCAACTGAACGGAATACGAAGAGTGGAAGTTTAGGATAGGTATTTATTTGAACGAGAAAGAGCAAAATTAGCAGGTCAGGTAATGCTCATTGTAAAATGCAGAACTCCTTTGAGGAGGATGTACTGCAAGCCTATAGTTTTTTTTTACTTTTGGAATAGAAATGATAAGGCAAATACTGCATGGATTCTAGACATAGGTGCTCTAGGCCACCTGGTTACGACAATTTTCCGATCGTGAAGAGAAGAAAATTAAAAGAATCAATTAAGATTGGTGCAGCTAAAGCAAGTACTTATTTATTTTGAAAAGAAATCGGTGATGTTCATGTAGTGACCGATGTTGATGGGAAATCAAGGAAAATAGAACTCAAAAATGTATTGCTTGATAAAAATTTGAAGTGTAACCTGATATCTATTTCTAAGTTAGAACAAAAAGGATTTAAAATTTTAATTGAAAAAGGAGCATGTATTACTAAAACTCAAATTTTTGTAGCTATGGCGTGGATAGATGGAAACTAAGTCACATCTCAAAGACTTCCATGATGTAAAATCATGTATTGGACTAAGTTATGGGATTTTTTGGCACTGGAAGGAGGGTCACTTATGAGTTGATGGATTTAGGCAGCTCAGTAGAGCAGTAGATAGACTATTTGAGTTAAAGAATGTTAAATATGAAATGTGTGATATTTGTGTGCAAGGGAAACAAACGTTTCTTCCACGCAATCAGAGCAGAAAAAGTATTCGGAGACCCCTTGAGAGAGTTCACAGTGATGTCTGAGGACCTATATCACCTACGGCTTACTATGGTGTTAAATTTGATTGATGACTTCTCTCAGATTACTGTTGTGTTTGGTTTGATACGGAAAAGGGAAGTAAGTGATAGATTACCTAAGAATTTATGAGGCTATGGCAAATAGTAGATTCTCTTCCATGATATGTCAGATTAGATGTGATCATGGGACAGTAGTTTAATGAGAATCTTAAGATTTCTTTCCAGGAGAAAGGGATTCAGTTTGAGTTTAGCATCCCTCACAAACCTCAACTGAACGGAGTTGCATAGCAGATGAATAGAACCATCCTATGCAAAGCCAGGTGTATGCTGTTGCTGTCCAGTTTAAGGGGAACATTTCGGATGGAGGCTGCTATGACTGCAGTTTATGTGATTAACAGGAGACCAAATTGAGCATTGAATATTGGCGAGGTGCTAGCATACTATTGGTATGGTTTCCGTCCAGAAGTAATTAATTTGAGAGTATTTGGATGTGGATCATTTGCACGCAAGTATAAATCTGAATTAGATTGCAATTAATTTGACGCAAGAGAAAAGAAATCTACTTTGCTTGTTTTTTTTCTAATGGCTATAAATTGTGGAGCCTATCAGACAGAAAAGTGAAAGACTGCCTGTGATGTTGTATTTGATGAAAGCAGGAGTATATTCTCAGGTGAATTCTGGGACGATGACGTGTGGGAGGATGAACCACTTCAGGTTGAACGTACATAAGAGATTCTAGAAAATTCAGGGAAGAGAAGGAGCAAGGTGATGACATTCTGATGTGGGAGATTCTCAGAAAGTGGGTCAAGATGAGGCAAACCAACATATAAGGAGGAGTTTAGAGTTTTAGGAGGAGAAGTTTAGAAGGAGCTCATGAAACACGTTTAAAAACTATTTATTAAGAAAAGGTTATTGCCTAGCAAAGTGTGGTATTGCGAAAAGGAAAGATACGTTGAGCAATGGGTGCGATATTGCCATGGTTGTCAACTTGTAGCTATTCCGCATACACCTGTACCAAAGGATCATCTAGAGCCACTTCATTTAATAGTTAAAGTGCATTACTATTGCATATTCTTAGTAATTGGGTTCACTCTTTATCTCCAGACGTTCTCAAGTATTATCAAGTATGAAGTATTTGCTAGATATGGCCTTCCATGGCCGAAAATGGGGGCAGATTTTTTGACGATTCCTTTTAAACTTTCCTTGGAAACACTTGTGTTAAACATTATCACTCCACACCTTTGCGGCCGCAAACCAATGGTCAAGTACAAAGAGAGAATAAGACTACGATGAAAAGGCTTAGAATTGCGCAACATACATAAAAGAATTGGAAGGAGGAATTGACGATATTTCTGTTAGGTCATCAGACGACACTGCACTCCACTACATGGGTTCCTTAAGGAGAATTAATTATGGGAAGGAAAATGAACGGTAAGCTTCCAGATATGTAACTAATACAAATTCGTATCATCTTGAGAGATAGGCATACATATCTAAAAGACAAGTAATAATGAATGCGTCAGCATAGGGAAAACAAATTGTCCACTTCGTTTAATCCTGTTCCAATGCAGGTGGTAAATGAAACAGTAAACTCTGATGTTGCAATCCCTGAGTGGACAAATATTTCCTAGAAAATCGACTCAAGTGAAAGAGAAGTGTAACTGGTGATCAAATAGCTAGTCCAAGGAAATCATTTGCGAATGAGGTTGACACAACTTCAGAAACACTAAGTAATTCATGGCCAAAAAGATGCGTACGCAATCTCCTGTGACACGAAGAGTATATTATGGGGAAGTAAGATATGATTTATATTTTGTCAATTGTTAAGGCATAATTTTTCTTAATGTAAGTTATGTTCTCCGATCAGGAAATGTTTATTTGACTGCAATCAAAAATAATAAGTTTGATTTATTGTGCTGATTTAAAAGAGGAAGCAAATGTAGGGTCCTATGTTGGCAGCCCTGTAGTGGCTCATGTTTGGAAACCAAAGGATGAGAGAGAGTCGCAATACAGATGGTGGATACGCTATGTTTCAAAGAAAATGTGTGTAGTACTCATTGAAGTAGATATCACAACAACTACTACATGCCGCTGAAGTGTATGGATATAGGATTTGCTCTTCCATCCTCTTCCAGTCTGAAATCACTGTATCAGACATGTCATGTATTATTTCTGACATCACTATTATTTTAAAATTATTTCCTCATTTCAATATCTGGTAAAAAATTAAAACTACAATTTGTCAGCGTTAATATCAAAATGAGATTCAATTTTTCTGTATAAGTTAAACATTAAGGATACTAGCTGGATTTAAATTAAAACAGCGTATTTAAACTAACTACGAAGTAATCTAGTGAGCACACCTGAGGAGAAAAACCGAAGAAATCATTCTGCTGAGGACCCTTTCCTTCATATTTAATCTGCGTTAGTCAACAGGACAATTAAGAATAGGGACATGAAAAAATTAATAACAAAAAAAATGCTTAAGTGAGTATCGTTTGAAAATTGAATGATACATGCTCCTGAAGATTATCAAGTAAACCGCAGGTGCTGAATTACAACGAACGCCAAGAGACGATGAGCTAGTTAATCAAGGGCGGCCGCGACGACGAAGAGAAGTTGTGACGTAAGGCCTCTTCCAGCATGTCGCGCTCTACCCTCCTTTTCAAACGCCACTGAATTTTTGGTCAACTATAGTGAAATAAATATCCTTGATTCAGATAGACTGAAGGAATTTTCACGTAAGGTTTATAGCAATGTCAGAGATCAAGGTATATAAAACGCTGTGGCAAAAGTTTGATAGTTCATCATTGCAAGAAAAACTAATACAGTAAAATGCATTTTTTTACTTTTATCTATACGTAGATGTCAGTCCTAATAAGCATAAAATTTACGTATGAAAAGTTCCACGCAAATCTGTACGTAAAAAAATCGCCACAACCACCTTAAACTTTTTATTAATATTAATAATTATTAGTGAGGGCGGGAAATTGTCAGCAGCGGACTTTTAGACTAGGTACGTTTACGATCATATACATAGATGCATCAATATATGCTTATATTCCTCGCAAACTCTTCGTAGAGGCCCGTCTAAACAATTAGATTAAAAGCATAGAAAGCTAGTTTATGTGAATAACAGATTGAACGTTTTGAAGTAGGCAATGAAAGAATGAAGGTTTATAACTTCGAAATCCTGGTTGTTAAACGCGGGAATACACGTGGGGCATGGAATGCAATTGTGTTATTTCAATAGCAAACATTCACCGGCCATATTCAACCGGAGTTTCCATACTTCTCGGGAAATGGAAATTCAAACCCTGTAAAAGTAGAAGAAATTTACTCCGGCCTCAGTAGTGGAACCGAGGAAAGGTGATAAAACCAATAGCATATTCACTATCCACTCTAATAATTATTTCCTGACAATTGCATCAGTAAGTGAATTCCTACCTTGACAATAACTATGAGTTGCTGACACCATTGCCTAAAATAAATTCCAGTGCGGATAGTTAAAAAACTTAATTTTTTTATGAAGTGCCAAGGAAACAATTTGCCCAGAATTTGTATCTCAATTGAAGGCATCCTGGAAAAATTGCAGTCAAGCGCACTACGAAAAATTATTTGCCAGCTGAGGAAGCATTATTTTCAACAAATTAGGCAGAGCTCAAATAAAGGGCGTAAATAAAGCACGGTTGAACTACATATTTTACGATCAATGGGACACTGTATGCTACTACATGCATAGAGGTAGTTTTCTGGAGCGCATCGTTGAATGGCTCAGAGTATAAATTTCATCACCTCAAACACACGTCAACAGAAATGCAATGCGAAACCATTAAAACCCTGATTAACGAAACACTACCATCACTCATTATCAAACTCACCATAAGCATGCTGCAATGTTAGATGACTGGTACATTGAAACTTCCGCAGAAATGCTGAGTGTGACCCGGTGGAGAACCCGAATTGACTTCACCACCATGATGAAATGTTGATGGCTCCAATGGAACATCCCGCTGGCCGTAATGTTGCACTAATTTCAGCTTTCCCTCCAACTACACTCCCTTACAATTAAGAAAGAAATATAAATGAGACCTTAAGAGTGAAATTATATTTCATCAGTTGAAATAAAGTAATCCTACCCAGCCTATGAAACCACATCCGGAACAATATCTTCCCTCAGGACAGAGAAAACAACGGACATTGTTGATATGTACGAGCTATCACAAGTAGATCCGAAAAAAACTAAGGTACACCATCTCTTAAACTCTGCACGAATATATTTTTCTTCAAATATAATAGTATTACCTTTCGTTTGCTGCCCCATATCTCGCACCGCGTTGTGCTTACACACGAAACAGCAACACAACTGAAAGATTAGTTAGAAGTCCCATTGGTGGCGCGCCGGACGTGCCCACATAATGTAAGCGGTGGGAGGGGTAAAAAGTCTGCCAGACCGAATTCTGGTCAGTAGTCCAATGGGATAAACAGTCATTTAACTTGGCCTTTGAATGAAACCAGCCAGGCACGGGTTCCCAACCTTTTTTCTAAATTCCCCCATTTACCAGTTCAGAATACTGGTCCCTTCTCCTTCCCAATATAAATTTTAGGGGACAATTTTACCTCCGGAGTATTTGGAGGAATACTGAAAGGAATGCCATGATGGCACCTTTGTAAATGCAGATCTATATTATCTAGGGAGACTAATGCGGTGATTTCGTAAATATGGCCACCTCTGGCGGTATTCAAATCAGGTCCCTCGTGTGGGAAGTCCAAATATAAATTATTTCCCAATTATTTAATTCCGAAAATGAAAATTCGCATGTTTAAGAACCGGTTTAAATCTGTGGCTTTCAATAAACTTTATTGAACACCAAAGAGTAAATCAAAACAAACTACAATATTTTAGGTTTTACATTATCTATAGAACATTACATTTCGTTGAATAGTGGTCCCAAATTCATCACTTAACCCTCCGGGATTTCTACCAGGAGGGAAAATTCCCTCATATTAAAAAAAATCAAATTTATATATCTAATCCTATTCAAATACCATAATATTGAAATAAAAATGTTAGTGGCTCTTTAAAAACTGGGAAATTTTGTAAATTGTAACTTTTGGCTCTTCCGTCTCAAACGGCTGCCGACCCCTGGGTTAGAGTCGTCGCCCCACGTACCGAAGGTCCCAGGATCAATTCCTAGCTTATTTGAGATTTTTTTTGGAACAATTCTTGACAATTTCTTTCAGATTTTGTTCTGATCTTGCCAAAAAGTTTTTTTCCGAAAAATTTGTGGGGGAAAAATGGTTTTTCATAAAAATGGGTGTTTTATGAGAAATTCTTTCGGAAATTTTACCTTCGCGCCTGATCTGCTATATCGAGAAATGTTATTAATTTGGAATTATTTTTTAGGCACGGTTACATGGACAAACGTCATGAAGGCAACGCAACTTGTGTTGAATCCGCAATGTTATAAAATGCATAAAGTGGAAGAGAGTGGCAAGAAGATCAAAAGGGTAATGAGACAATAGACGAAATGGGTGGGATTTTACAATTGAATAATTTAGTGGAAGGACAGGGAGATGAAGGAAAGAAGAAAAAAGCCGAATATGACCGAAATTATCGCGCTAAAAAGAAAGAATTGGGGAGAATTGACGCTGATCCCGAATTGGACAAACTTGAACACGGAGGGGCCTCTTGTGATGTGCTGCTCTCTGGGTAGGGAGAGCACCTGGATCGAACCACCGCACTCTGACGACCAGTTCAAAGAAATGGAAGGAATCTTGCATAGGCATGGGTTTCTCGGTGAATAAATACTATTACTGACAATAAACTTTGCTGACGACCAAATAGTGCTGGCTCAGGATGCATTTGACTTGAAGTTTTTGATAAGTGATTGTACTCTGAAAATGAAAAATGGGGATTAAGGGTAAACTTGAACAAGACGGGAGTATTTATATATACCAATGGTAATGAAAAAAGGTAATATTAATTAACAATGGAACGGTGGTGAAATAAGTGGATAATAAATAAATATTTTATTTATGTGCCACTAATAAATTAAAATACAATGGCGTTTGTCTGTTACTCAATCACGCAAAAACGGCCGAACCGATTACTTTGAAATTTTGCATTAGCATAATTTACTGAACTGGGGTGAACATAGGAATATTAAACAGTCATCAGGGCCCCAAAACAACTCCCTGTTACTAACCCCTTCAAAAAAAGCACTGGAATCAGTGCATACATTTATTGTTTGGCTATAATTAATTACTTGCAATCTAGAATAGGGTTGAGAAATCACGATCGAATTATTTCATGGAAATGACGACAAAGAAATCAGCGATGTGGTTTTTAACGATTCTAAAGTAATTGAGTAGGTATTGAAGTTAATAAAAAAAATTAAATCTGAAATTTTCTTTTCTTGAAATTAAAAAGGAAAAGGTTAAGAATGTGCATGGGAAATTGAGTTGGGTACTGGATTAGGTATCAGCTTTCCTGGATTCACGGATTTATAACTAATATCTGCAGTTCAAAGAACACAGAGTGATTTTTTTGTTAGATTCTCGAGGAATTATTACTATTAGCTCCGTAGCTTAATAATTAACTTACTTATTTGGTTGAATGAGTCGGGATTGGAAACATTTTGAAGGTTGGCAGACAAGGCTAGCTGCGACCTGTGCTGGAACAGCCTTATGTCTCCGAGAGCCGATGAGGTCAGAAGCGGATGCGACAGGACTGGCGAAACAATAGTCAAATATACTCCAGGAGCAAAAGCCATAACGGAAGGAAAGCAAAGGAATTTGTTGGCGGGCTATTCCCCTCCTGAGTCACGGGATCGGAACCTGCGTTTGTGTTTTTTTTATCACCTAGTTCTGGGTTTTGAAAAATTGATTTGTATATGCATAAAATACGAAAGTTAAGTAGCCTTCTGCGTTACAAGCCTATATAGTCTTTTTGAAGGAAGCAAGAAAGCTGTGATAAATATATTAGAAGAAAAGCATTTTTAAAACGGGGAGCTGTGCAAGTACCAGAAAAATATTTTGAATAATAAACTTAATGTATGGTCTCTCACTTCAAGAGAAATATCGCTGCGGAGTGGTCTTTTCTTCAGGGAGGAGGTATGCATCAGGTATGCGGATGGTGGATTACTATCATGATTCCTCATTACAATGCTAGTACTGAGATATTTTTTGAAGTTATACTTCTTTGCGCCCGTTGGAGACTTTTGGGATTGGATGTTGGTCGAGAAACCGCGTCACGCTCTTTTTTGGGTGAGAAAAATCCACAATTGTACGTTTTTGTACTTCTTTGCGCCCATTGGAGACTTTTGGGATGGGATGTTGGTCGAGAAACCGCGTCACGCTCTTTTTTGGGTGAGAAAAATCCACAATTGTACGTTTTTGTATGGTTTTTTGTACGTTCGAACTTTGAAAAGAAGTTTTGTTTAAAATAACAATATATCGAAGAGAAATATATTGAATAATAGAGAAAAATGTCTTTTATTTCATTTATATATCCTGTCTGCCTGTGTGTGTGAGCGGGTGTGTGCGACCGGCCAAAGAAGTATAACTTCCACCGTCTGGTCCGACGCAGACCACGTTTTTTTCCAAACTTCTATCCATGCACTTGATGTATATGGATAAAAGTTTTGCCCTTGCATCCTGCTCCAGTCTGAAAGCACTATCATAGCCATGTAATGTATTATGTCTGCCATCACTTAAATTTTAAAATTATTTCCTCATTTCAATATCTCAGAAAAGTATACAAATATCAACTCATCAGCGGGAATATCAAACCGAGAAGATTCACTTTATAGCTAGAAGTGAAACATCTGAGGATACTAATCTGGATTTGAATTTAAAATGTTGATAAAACATTCTACTGGACACATCTGAGGCGATATACTAAATAAATCATTCTGCTGAGGACCCTTTGATTCATATTTAACCTGTGTTAGTACAATAAGCAATAGACGCATGCAAAAAATGAAATTAATAAAAATGCTTTAGTGAGCATTTCCAAATGTTTATTGGGAAAATATTACTAAATATTATTCTCGATAGGTCAAGTTATCAAGAATTAAAAATCGGTTGGGCATTTGTAAGTATGCGCTTGGAGACTAGTAAAAGTTTACCTGAGGTTCATGGAATCGCATGTTATAGGCATTACTGTAGTGCTGTGACATGGGTCTGAAATGGCATCAAAATCTCTGGAAGGTCGGGTTGACACCTTTTACTGTCAATGGCACACTGCAATAGTAAAATAAATAGTGTTTCACAAATAAGCCACTGTAAACGAAATAGTCACATAACTGTTAATATCTTTCTACTGTACTTATGTGATAGTAATTTTGCTTATAATTGCATAATCCCGTACCGCACAGGGTTGAGATATAGGTATTCGTATTGATTTGGTCAAAATGTTGTGTGAGACTTAAACTGGTATATTACCAGCATATATGTCGGGCTCGCAGTCGCGGAGGGCCCTTGCATATATAATAATAATAAAATTAATTTATTTCCAATAAAATACACTTTCAAATATAAAAACATTACAAAAAACGTTAAAATATTTTAAGAACGGATAATGCAAAAAATGTTATGATTCAGATAGTCTGTTGTTCTTTCACCTCTTGTATTTTTTAAATATGCTGTTATTTAATAAACAATTAGTTGTTT
This sequence comes from Pyrrhosoma nymphula, assembly GCA_963573305.1. Taxonomy (NCBI): domain Eukaryota; kingdom Metazoa; phylum Arthropoda; class Insecta; order Odonata; family Coenagrionidae; genus Pyrrhosoma; species Pyrrhosoma nymphula. The sequence goes on from OY754332.1 coordinate 57,850,011, forward strand.
GGTGCTAAAAATACACTTCTGGATATGTTAGTGTCACTGTGCTATAAATTGAGAAAAGTGTTTGTACCAATTTGGAGGATACCTAGCTAGGCTAGTCCCTAGCCACGGAATTTTCTCTACTGAGGCACCCACAAGTGCACATATGTGCGATATTCCACATAGGAAAAATCATTCGCCTTCACCGGGACCAGGCGTCCACAGGGGAAAAGTACTTCCTCGGTAGCTTGAACAGAGAGGGCTTGTTTTTGTGAAAGCTCCAAAGTACGGTGTACGAACTTTTGCCTCGATCCTCGGGCCGGACCTGGATCGCCTATAAGGTGAGGGACTAGTTCCCCGACTCGTGAATACACTTCTTTTGTTCGATTTCTTTCGACAACGAATAAAAAAGGATATTCAAAAGGTTTTCCTCGCTTTCAAAAAAGTGCTTAGTGATTATTTTTCACGTTTTTCTAATGAACAAATACCACACAAAAGTAAGCAAAAGTGAAGAACATATACTTTTTACTGCCGCGGCCGTGGGAAGTGGGGTGGGAGTACGAAATTACCCTCAACTCAATGTAAACTCGACACTCGCAATACAGCAAATTGTTTGTGAAACGCATCAATACGATCGTTCTGCAGGTTGACGAAATAAACAAGCCTCCGACGCCGTTATAGGTCCACCTCTTTTAGTTGGGTTTCACCGCCGAGGATGGAGACACGATTCAGTTTGGATTCACGGGGCACACCGGTGTCGTTTAAACTAGCCAGTGAGACCATCCTCTAAGACATCATGAAAACGTTTACGGAAAAGATGCCTTTCCCGACGCTGGAGTTGCAGTAGTAACGGTCAAAATGGAACAAACATCCGGAAATCCAGTTAATGTGAAGCTTCTCTGCCTCCCCCGGTGGAAACGAGATATGAAATCATAAAAGAACTTCATTGATACGGGAAAACACACTGATGTTGGGAAAACACATGAGACAGCAGCTCAATGTTCCCATGGAAAACGGGACCTAAAGTGGCTCGAATGACAATAGAGAGAGACATTCCATATTATATACAAATAAATGGCAATCGCGCTGTTGTGATCTACAATGGCCAAAAACGCAACTGCGCGCATTGTAGCCAGGTAGGGCACGAAAGGTGGTCCTGCCCGAGGGAAAGGAAAAAAAGCTACGCGGACGTCACAAATACTAACGCGGACGCGATGGATATAGAAATAAAGGAAGGGGAGGTAACAGAGCGGGCTAAAGGACTAATAGCTCTAGAAACATCAAATGGAGTGGAAGTAGAGATATTGGAAAATGACGAGGCTGACGCCGAAAGGAATGAAAAAGGATCTTTTCAATAGTTTAGGAAGGAAAGAGACAAGACAACAGAGAAAACAATGACTCACTGGAACAGCTCAAGAGAGGAAAAACAGAAACTGAAGCACGCTCGGTGGAGGAGGCGGCCTTCGCCATCCCTAATGCGCCGACGGAAGCCAGCCCAAAGCCATTAACGGACGAGACGAAGGAACTCCCCTGCCCCAGTGTAGGGAATCCCGAGAACGGGTGCACAACTGACCGTCTGACTTCAGTGAAAATTCCCGTTTCTCATAGACACCCAGCTCCATCAGTATCACAGGCATCAGTAAAAATAGCTCTAGAACAATAATACGCATTTCCATCAGAGGAAAAGACAGCGGCGAAGGGCAATCTAAAGGGACCTGATACAACTCAGTGGGCCAACGCACAGTGGGCCAAAATCCAAAAAAGCTGGCCAAAAGTCGAAAAATGAAGTTCGCGCAAACCAACCAAAAGCAGTTGATTTACATTATTAAGCATATGCTTTTTAAGATAGGGTACTATACAGAGCATGGAATACGCCATGAAAATTTTTACAGCTGGTCAAAGTAGAGCATGTTAGGGTGATTTTGGCGACCGAAATTTTTCCGTGGAAAATAGCTAGATATAAAGCTTTATTAAAGAGTCGTCATTTATAATATTGGTTTTAAAGTATTTTTATCCCCAAAATTGATATTTATTGCATGAATGAAGATAAAGTTTGTTCCGTTACATTTGTATTTTAATATTTTTATAATTTTTCAAATATTGTGCTGATTTTTCATTAAATTTTATGTTTAACGTTAATTATCGTTTTTATCGACATCAGGCTACACAGAGTTATTTGCACTGTGTGGTAGAGAAAACCATATAGAACAATATTCAGAAGGAACTTTTTGCGATAACTTGCGATTCTAATTTTAACAACCAGTTTTATTTAAAACCACCCCGGCCCCTCGGGCCACAGTGGCGGCCACTAATGGGGTCTAAGCGAAGCAAGTTTATAATTTCCGAGCATAAATACGATGGAATACCAGTTCAATGACAGTGGTAATTTGAATAGATATTTTATGAATAACTTTACATATTGATTTTTTCACATTCTACTTAAATGGCTACATTCAATGTAAATCTTGTCACATATTGCAACTTCTCGCTACGTTGGCGACTGGCGATTCTACGATGAGGAAGTCGTTGGAACGTTTCTCAGCACTGTATGGGCTAAAATATCTTTGAAAGGATTTTCTATGAATTGCGAATTTCCCTCAGGCATCGTGGGAAGGCTGTGGTCGAGGGATTTAGGGGAAGGCTCGTGGTGCAGCGGCTTGCGCCCGCACCAGGTGGTTGAGGATTTGCGTCCCTCCGTGCTTGCTGGTCCCACAATGCTGGTTTTACAACCTTGCCAATAATGAATCTTTTCTGCTTCCCCTAATCAATTGGTAGCTATCTCAAGTTATACTTTTTACATCTTTTTTTGCCTCCTTTTGCAGAACCTTGATCCGCCAAACTTGTTCCGCCAAACGGAATGCTTATTTAGTTTCCTTAGGGGTTTTCTGGTTGTTTTCGCGTACCACATGCATCAGTTGTCCTAGAGAGCGTCGAGTGAACATCCACTGTAAGTGACTATGCTGTGCAACACTGGGTTGATATGTTCAACGTTAGAACCGTTTCAAATGAGGATATAGTTACCTACTTGTACCTGGAAACCAAAGACTCCTTGCATCCGTCTCCGTTTCGTCGTGCCTTCACTATTGTGTACGTCGCATCCGTTGAGGAACATTTTGCTTTCCAATCATACGAGAAGCAGATTGGTAAGCCAAATTTTAATTTTTAAAATGGATTCCGAGTTGGAGTCAGTAATTTGTTTTTTTGCTACCCATGAAAGAATGATAGTAATGCTGTCGATGGAAGTGATTACCTGCTATTTTTTATTTCGTTTTGTAGTGTTTTATACTAAATTTATGGGAAACCATGCGGAGTAGAGAAGTGACAGGGTTGCAGCCTCATGAAATAATTGTAGAGGAAAAAAATATTACGGCACGTGAGAAAAAATATGATAGATTATTTGAATGAAAAATTTCAATTGAATGAAGATACCGATGTGAAAGGTATTTTGACCAAGTGCCAACAAACATGCTTTTTCACTAGATATTTGAGAAATAGAACAAGACGCAGCCAAGGGAAAGCTACTTCAGAGTTAATAATAGTAAATGGCTAATAGAAAAGTGGCCTGATAATAGATGTACCAAAATCAGGATATGGCTACACAAACGACGGTAAGACAGACGCTGTTTTTCGGACCCTAAATTATCAGAAAATATTACCGGTAAGAGAAACTGACAACGATTTCAATTTAAAGAAAACATCGCTACTGAAGTTTGGTGAGATTTTTAGTTAATTCAATATTTTTCAGGGATTCAGGTTTTAAAATATTTTGAAAGTAATTTCAAGCAGTTGAACGCTCAATCACAGTGAGTTCAGAAAATACTGTCTAGCAACAGCGAAATTATACGTGAAGCAATACCCTTGGTATTATATGCCACCAACGGTGCACAAGCTTCTGATTCATTATGCAGATACATCAAAGAAAGCAATTCTGCCCATCGGGCAGCTTCCAGAAGATGCCTTGGAATCAAGGATTAAGGAAATTACGAAATTCCTGCATCACAATACGCGGAGGGTATCAAGAGAGGCGACTAATAAATATATATTTCGGAGGTTTCTGTTTACCTCTGATCCCTTGATATCTTCAATTTCATTTCAAAATAGTAAATCGAAGGAAGATTTAGATCCAGAAGTGAAAAAACTAATTAACTATGGGAATGACGAATGTGAATATGAGAGTGATAACGAGTCATCAGAGGATGAGTGACACTTTTTATCAATATTATTATTCAAAATATTTATTCAAGTATTTTATAGTAATAATTCTGAAAAATATTTGTTTAAAATTAAAATTTAAATAATAAATTATCATGGTCTCTGCCTCTGGCTTACATTAATGTAGAATCCTGATCCCAGTTGTGCGACAAAAGTATATCAAAATGAAATTGACTGGACCAATTTCAAACTAGTTTTGCAATAAAAAATGAATTAAATATTCATTCTTTTGTGAAAATGTAATATACGTAATCTATAGCTTTAACATTTTATTTATTTAACATTTTAACTTGATGCAAGCTCATTTTCATCGAGAAATATATTTTCAATTCCTTCCATTCCGTTGCAGTAGTCATAATTTGTTAAAATGTATTATGCATTAAGATTCTGCTTGGACAATTTTTTACGGATTTTATATATCTCCTAGCATTATTAATTACAGTATTTTGATAATTACCACAGGAAATTTTTAGTTTTAACTAGACCACTCAACCATCGAAATTAAGCTTTGTCAATGCATATTTAATGTTTATGCAATAATAGCGTTGTATCCGTAAGATATATTGATAAAATAATTATAAATCATGTTTATCAGCCCAAAATACCTTAGAAATGCACTTCATGTTGCATATGGAGTGGTTATTAATTTCGGCCAGCTTTTTTTCAGTTTGGCCCACTGTGCGTCGGGTTAAGAGAAGGGAGAGGGGCGGAAAAAGAAGGAGAAAAGGGAAGTAGTCGAAAAAACTTACACCGGAAGACTTTTTAAAAGCAGAAAAAAAAGAAAGGAGGAGAGAGCGTATCTATATCTACAAAATACGCTGCAAGCCACCTCAATGGTGTGTGTCAGGGGGTGAGTAACCAACATGCGTTACACTATACCCTTAAGTTAGTGTATCTATGAAAAATGATGCATTAGCATAAATCGCTAATACATGTCACGAGGTAAAGCCTCACAAGCATGCATTACACTAAAGATATGCTACCAATGGTAGAGGGACCATTAGTATTTATGTAATTAGATAAAACTGCCGTAGTTGCACTGTTCACTTATATTTAATGTAAATAATTATACTGCACGTGTTTATTAAAATTTACACTATAACTACTTACATTAAATATAAGTGGACAATACAACTACAGCAGTTTTATTTAATTACTGGAATACTGTTCCACCACATAACGCTAGATACAGTCGAATTTATTAGTATTTGTGTGTTTTGGAACTACATAAATGGTCAGAGATTCAAGTGTTATCCAGAAAATATGCTGTAAGAACTAGGTAGCAGATAAGGATACAAGTATTAGATAGAACTACTACTACTAATAGCTACACTGCCTATCGACAACCTAGTTAAAAGTCTCATTGGCAGCTATTATGGTCTCTTATCGTTCGCGGGAAAAATGACATTTAAAATCTGTCCGTTCTGCAGTCTAGTCCCCTAATATTATTCTTATTATCTGATCTAACGTAGTATGTCAGATTTCGTAAAATATTATTAGCACCGTCAGAGAATAAATTGGTTTTGAACTAACATAATAGATTAAGTCTAAATTTTAATCGACGGTCTGAAAGCGATTCCCATCCCAGTTGCTGCAAAAGGTCAGGTTCACTAACGATTTTATCATAACGGCCCTTAACGTATCTTGCCGACCTTCGCTGCACGCGCCCTAACTCAGTTTCCAAACCTACCTCATAAGGATCCCAAATACAGGCAGCATATTCCAAGTGGAGTCTAACGAGGGAGAAGTAGCTGATTTCCCTAACTTTATCGTCGCACTTGCCAAGTACTCTTTTAACAAATCCCAATTTACGATAAGCTTGGCCGGTACTTTCTCGAATGTGTTTACCCTGCGAGAGATCATTCGTCAGTTTAACTCGCCCGGCGCGGCACCAGGCGCGGACCGCGGTACCGGATCAGTCCCATGTATTTGCGAAGGGGAGTTGGGATACAGGTACGTCATCTCAACTGTATTAAAATTGAAAACGAATACTATTCGAGATGTTTACTCAGTATAGTACGTTTATACCTCCAGTAATCTGTTGGTGTTATGACATTGAATATTTCTTATTTTCAACGTAATTATGGACTATAAATCTTTTTGGACGTAGTTACTAATTTAATTTTTTGTTCTGGCGGGGGACCAGTCCTGTTCGTCCCCCCCCCCCCCGTAAATAGTAAGCCGGCCGGAAGATGGATGGCTACCAGGACCAGCTGCCCGGATGTTCACTTGCAATGACCCCGCAGAACCAATGGACAACAATCCATGCATCGGGCGATGACACCTCATCTTCCACGGAGGGTGGAAGGGAGCACCAACCGATCCGAGATCGAAAATGGTATGGTCTGCGGAGAGGTTCTCGACGAAGCAGCCTGGAATCCAAGGTGACATGAGAAGAAGACACCGTCAAAAGGATGTGAGTTGAGGTGCGGTAATAGCTCTTGGTATTTTATTGTTTTAAAAAATATTATGCGCATAGAATCGATCAAATTTGAGGGAATTTGGAGGGTCTTAAAAATTCGCATATTAAAAATTTACATCATAAATGAACGATTAGATGTAAGCCTACTACAATAAGTTAGAGAGGACCTACCGTGGGATACCACAAAAACTTTCATGCAATTGTCAACAGTGGCACAAATGATAGAGGAACCGCATTCCTCGGGCGTTAACACTTGCCAATAACAAATATAAGACGACAAGAATCAGGATGCATCACGTCCATCAAAATCCAAGGTATACATGTAACCAATATTTATGCCACATCCGGAGAAAAAGATCGGGCTCTCAGAGAAATATATTTATTCACACTAGCACAAACACTAGCTCCTTGTATTAACTTTTCTGATTTCTGATTTGTGCTAGGACTTGTGCTGCATGACTGGTTTGGAATCACCCCGTGTCACACACGCTAGTGGTGACTTAAACGGTACTTCGTTGATGTAGATGTACTTTTTAGTAGTTGTAGGGCTTTTATTTGTAAACCTAAGTAACGAAGTGACAAACTGTAAGTTGCCCATGATAAACACAACGGCGGCTGTTTTCATAATACACCGTGAGCCACATTATGAAATGTTGTTAAAAGAAATTGACTCAGGCCTTACTTTATGGAACCCTGTCATTGTAAAATAAAATAGAAAACGTAATTCAGTTCTACACTAAATTTGTTACCAACCATGTTTTCAAAGTGACTCATTTTTAAAAAATGTTCTTTACTTGAAAAAAAAACTAGCCAGAGACGGGATTCGACCAAGTGAAATGTGCGTAAAAATACAGAAACAGTAGAGGTAGAAAATACGATACGATAAATGGAAACGAGAATTAAGAGCCATGCGTCACAGAAGAAGTTATGAGAGAAAAAGAGGAGAAAAGAAAGTGGTAAAACTTCAGCACTGAACAAGAAGTAGGAGGTATAAGGAAATAAATTAGGATATACCTTTCAAGGGAAAAAATATTTTTTATTACTTATTGGTCATTTTGGAAGTTACAAAGTTCGTTTCACCATCAATATGAAGACCTTTCACCAAGTATAACTTTCACCTTTTGAACTTAAAAATTGCAAGTTAGGTACCCCTACGACACGGTTTTCGGGGGGTTGATTGATTCCAAATTTCGTACACGCTTTCTTTTTATCATAAGGAAAATAAATCACACTTCAAGACCATAAACTTCAAATTGTGACCCACCCTAATGATCATGTACTATGGGGGAAAAAAGTTTCCCAACAAACGGAGCGTCGCCACTATCGCTCTCGGGGGAAAATCGCTTTCCTTTCTAATGGCATATTATTCTTAGGTCTCGGCCACGAGGAGGGAAATTCAAACACAGTAAGGTGATGGACTAATCGTCCGAATCGGTGATGATTCCCGGCTGCTCGCATGACCCGAGTGAGTTTCGCGCTGGCCCCAAGAACGGAGGTTCATTAGATAACCTTGAATGCATTTGAAACTTTTCTTTGAATTCTCTCGTACGGCTCAACTAAAACCAGGTAGTGATAAAGGTAAGACCACAGGAAGCTTATCGCTAAAAGACGAATGGCAGTTGATCGGTAGGTTAGGTGGAATGTGGATTTGAAAGCATTTGCTTTTGAAGACACTATTTCTCCGTGATAACTTCCAGGGATATTCAAAACATTCCATTAAGTCCAGGAGAGAGGGGATAAATCGATGAGACAGTTGAGGTAGTCTCAACTTCACTCAAATATCGAGGGCAATGGATTGGAATAGAAAGACAGTATATTGCTGGCGAAAATGCTAGAGGGAGGGGATGAGATGATGACAATACGACAAAGAAGCGAAGACCAAGATGCGCGTCTCGAGATGATGATGGCAGCATTCGGTAGCATCCTGCGGACAACTCTCTTACTATTGGCGGGGTGGCCGTGATAAAGAGAACATTAAACTTAAAAGCATCTGTATGATTAGAAACCGCCTCCATGAAGCCGGTATGAGAAGTTCCAGTCCAATAAGAAAGCCAGAAATTAGCGAAACTAATTAAACGGCGAGGCTAGAATTCGGTCATTCGTAACGGGATCATATTAGAATATCGTAACTTTCATCAATTATTAAACATTAGAAGTGTTGATTATGGACATATTTAGCTATTGAGAACATGCAATTGTTGGTAGATACAACTTTAGTAATTGATAGTACTTTTTAGAACATTTACTTATTTAGAAAAAAAGTGATATTCCTCCTGTTTGTCACGTATCACCCAAAAACAACTAGGAAAAATAGATTTGGGCATAAATGTCTGCGTTTTTGGAGAGCTATTTCTGCAGTCGGGCCGGGATTGCTGTTGAGAACACCACCTAGAGTGACGTCTAAGGATTATCTCCGCCCGAATCTTTCGTATTTTCATCACTTCCTTACATAAACGACGTAGTACCATAATGCGAAGAAATAATATATGTTCAGGACACATGTCCCATCCTCAGTGCGTGAAACTCAGGAGATTTTTCGAGGAGCATTCGCACAGTACAGCGTAACCCTTCCCTCCAAACTCACAGTACCTAAATCCAATACAAAATATTTGCGACTTAATGGTCAAGGAATGGCAGAATTGCAAAGGGAAGAACCAAGAGACACTTAAAGGTCACGTCTGGGAGGTATGGGCATCTTTGGGTTGGCGCCCTACATTATTTCATAGGGTCAATGAGTCAAAGACTTCAAGGAGTCATTGATTGTGATGGGGTGAAATTAAATACTGTTTCATAGTAAAGTATGAGTTAAACCGTTCGTCAGGACTTCTGTTTTGTATCTCCATTTTGAGTGGCCAGAAAATTTGTTTCCTTTGCATTTCTTTCTGAATATAAGGGTGGGAGGGCAGAAGATAGAGCTGCTCGAGCAGTTTACGTATCTGGGTAGTATTTTGGAGGCGGATGGGTTTAGTGGTAAGGAAATCAGATGCAGAATTGCGCTCGCTAAAGAAGCATTTTCGAAGAGAAGGGAATTGATGAGGGGGGGTTTGAGAAGAGACGTAAAGAAGAGTCTGGTGAAAACTTTAATATGGAGCGTGGTGCTATATGGGTCGGAAACTTGGTCATTGCGAAGGGAGGATGTGCGTAGACTTGAGGCGTTTGAGATGTGGGTTTGGAGAAGGATGGAGAAGGTTAGCTGGATGGAGAGAAAGACGAACGAGGGGTATTGGATATGGTCGGAGAGGAGAGGAAGCTTGTGGCGGAGGTTCGGAGAAGGCAGAAGTGATGGATGGAGGAGGTTTAGAGAGGAGAGGGCATGCTGAAGAGAGTGATAGAGGAGAGAACACTGGGGAAGCGTGGGAGAGGAAGGAAGAGGATAGGAATTCTGGACGAAATAAGAGGAGGTAGAAGATATGAAGAATTGAAGAGGGATCTAATAACGGGCCATCCTTAGGATTGAAAGCGAGACAATTTCAATTAGATTGGGATACAGAATGGGGACTGTCCAAGAACCTATCAATCAGCTGGTAGAATACTTGAATGAAAAAATGCATTTCTTTATGAAGTTGACAGATAATTTGACCAACAGTGAATCTACCAAGAGTTTATTTATTCTCTTTGCGTTTATTTAAAATGAGTTACTTCAAATTACTGTAAAAATATTAATTTACGAATACTATGGTTTTAAAAAAAGTAACTTCCATCTTGAATAAATGCCTTAAATATTTTTTTGATATGCTGGAATTTAATATAACTCCAGTTACATAATCTAAAGTGGTTTCGTACTCCATCTAGAAGCTTAAATAGTTCAACATTTCAAAAAGACAATCAATCATAAGCAAAATGTAATATCTATTTTACTTACTGTTTTTTGTCTTTTTATCAACATCTACATACTACCCCGCAAGCCGCCTCAATGGGCGTGTGGCGGGGGGTGTTAGGACACCAGCCGTTTACATATAAAAAGGATGCGCTCTAATTAAATAACGCCTAGCATTTATTAAAGTCCCTTATTGTTCGGGGGAAAAACGAATTCCCGTACCTATCCGTTCGGCAAAATATCTCTCTTAATTTATCGTTTCTGTCGGACCTGGAAATATAGTGGGGTTCTAATATGATGTTCTCCGTGTCGCTCTTAAAGATATCTATTCTTAATTGCTCATGTAATCTAAGCCTAGCGAGTAGCCTCCGAGTCTAGTTTATTTGTGTATTTATTAATTCATTAAAACATATTTGCGCATAAAAAGCTTATTTATTTGCCTATTCAGTGAAAATCTATCGCCATGCTTGAAATGTGCATTGAACATGCGTTTGTATTCACGATTAAAAGAAGAAACTCTTATTCAAAGCGGGTGTTCTTTAAATATCGCAGATTGTAAGGATAGTAGACAGCGGGTGAACCCCAGGACCTTGCTATAGTGCGAGAATTGGAGTGAAGCCAAGAAGAAAAGGAGAGGAAAGGTAAAGAATGCAGAGGAAGCAATGGCGATAACGAGAGCGTTCAATGGGTTCAATGATACGTTTGAAATGCATACATGGCTGTCTAATGCGCCTCAATTTGGAAGTCAGCGCGAAAACAATCGGGGAAGGCAAGCGGCCAGTAATCCGTCACTGGCTTCGACGATGAGTCCATCACATTACTGTGTTCGAATTTCCCTCGTCGTTGCCTTGGAATAGTATGCCATAAGAGAGAAGGCCTATTTTTCTCCAGAGCGCTAGTGGCGACGCTCCGTTTGTTGGGAAACTTTTTTCCCCCATAGTACGTACTATCTCGCAACAGACGATTATTGAAGTTAGGAGGCTCATCTTCAACTTAATAATAAATAACTTGAAATTGCATATATTTTATATAGTAAAGAATCGAACCCAAAAATGTATATTTGCTGACGGAGGTAACTCTCCAATATCGGGAGTCGTACCGACCCTCAACGAGCGTAGAGTCTAAAACTCCATTCCTCCTGCTTCACCTCCGCTGAGGGCTGTTTATATTCGTCATGTGTTTTTGGGAACTTGAGACACATCGTCAAATCCACCAGCCCGGGTATGCACCATTTGACCTTGTACTAAACAAAGAATAATGAAACTTCACCTCCCTGTCCCATGACCTCAGCATTTGGTGAGCTTGCGAACCCCGATTCCTCGAGCGAATGTGCCTGTCCCCGTTTGAACGCATCCTCAAAACCTTGAGACGAACAGCGAACCTTGTGCATTTTTCTGCGCTTGTTTACCTCTCTCGGTGTTGGAGGAACTATAATAGAAGGGATGGTCGTAGGCTTTCGTATGTAAGACATATATCTGTTCTTGTCGGCCGAAAGGAGATATGGAAGCTCGGACAGAAGCCTCGTTCCGCCGGAAACACCAACAAACTAAAACATTCTATCCCCCACTCCCAAAAGAATTCGCCGACCGAAGAATCCGTAGGGTTTATCGGCTTTAGGCTCCGACTTATCGGTATTTCTTGTGCGAGGAAGACTGCGAAGAAATTCCAGACTCTCCTGATGGCATGGGCCCCTGTGGCCAAGTGCATTATATCTGCGCAAAGGGGACTAATAGTAGCCTCGTTTGCGTGCAGGAAAACTAGTAATTTATAAAATACTGAAATTAAAGTAATAAAATCGGGGAAAGGGCCGAAGACTTCCACGGTGAAAACCATTATTGGCTAAGGAAAGGGAGCGGGACTCGAAACGGATTTCGGGTGATGGGCATGCTAACATTTATTATAGATTATAGCCACCATGTCTCTATTTGCTTCTTATACTGCTGGAAGACTTATGACAAAGTGCATTTGACGAGAATAATAATTTTTCTGCAGAAATAGGGAAGTAAGTACATTGAGAGTTAAGGCGATTCATTATAAAACCTCTCTGGGATGAAGCGGTAAACGTCGGGGTAATGAATGACGATTCGGAATGTACATACAGAGGTTGGATGAAGATTCAGGCCGGACCATTCCTTGTTTCCAATGATTTTCAATTGCACGCTGTGAATTTGGTAATATATGTATATTCAGGAATAAAATTGGGAAGGAAAGCAGCAGGTTAGTAGTTAATTTTGGTAGATTTGTAGATGGCAAAGATTTATTTAGACAGTCTGCCTTGGGACTCAATGACTATTTCGCAGGTGAAAAAGTGCGTGATATGTGGGATGTGAATCATATTAAGCGCAGGTAATGAGGTTTTTAGTGTACTAATAGCCAAAAATGAAGGAAAATTCTGAGCTGGGGAAATACTATACTTTTCCGGGAAGTATTTTGAATAATAATTGGTACTGTAGCAAGGACATAAACAGTAGAATTGTACCAACAAAGAAGCATTTGCATAGAAAACTTAATAGATGTACACTAGATTATAGATAGAAATCCAAACACTAGATTATAAATTAGCAACTATATCCCCACAGCAGTACAGTTAAATTAAAACAATATTGCGCTTTAAATTAAAACAACATCGTTGAGTAAAGCTAAATTAAGAATCAGAGAATTGATAGTAAACCCTTATTTTATCTTGAGGGAAATTCGGAGTGATTAGTGAATAAATCTAAGTTCCCTATTGCAAGAGAAAGAACGGAATCCCATAAGTTACACATCCCAGGTGTTACGCATCGAGAAGGCAATAAAAATACAAAAGCTGATTATGAATGTTTATTTGTCATTTGCACTTAGAAAAATCGATGTTGTAATCCCCTCTATTTTGGTATGCATATAATTTTTTTCTATCTTCTATCCTGTAACATTTATTTGTGCATATGCCACCTAATTTTTACAGCAAGACGAAGGAATACTGGGTAAATACACAACAAAAGCACTTAACGTTATAAGTTAGTGCAGGTCCCGCAATTGCTATCCGAATAGCTTGTGCCATTTGCGGCAACAACGCCAGAGAATTTTACCAATTCGACTGTGTTTTTGTGATTACATCGGGAATTTATCAGCATCGTGAGAGATATTCACACTGTCAGTACAATTACTATCTAGCGGATTGGGCTGGACGACCAATCGCCGTTCTGGTGTTTTCTCACTTATAGAACTCACCGCAGCAAACGCTAGTGATTAAATGTTTGTTTCGCGTTCCGTGTTCTACCCCTTTGCCTATATATGACTCTGGGGCCGGAAGCTGCCCATTCCACGACCCTTCTTTCCCTATCCTTTTTCCTTCCTATTCCCCGCAGCCTTCCATTCCCCGGCCATGAGCGAAAGCTCGCATGCCGGTTGGAGGGTTGGACCCTGCGCGGAAGACCCTCTTACACACTGTCAGTACAATTACTTTAAAAACTAGAAGCCAGAGAAATATCAGCAAACGTTAATAGAGTTGTAGAAGCAACATAAATGAAGAACCTCGGAAAAATACTGGAGAGAACATATCGAAAAATCAATAACAATAAAAGAGGGGAATACAAAACAACACCAATAAACACGGGATATATATTGAAGAAATATGTGAAGTGACCACATAAACAATAGAATACTTTAGGATGGAGGATGTTTCGAAAGATCAGTGGCCCGAGGGAAAAATAAATGCTGGAAGACCTAGGTAAAGATGGATAAAATGCTTATGAGGAGAATGAGTCGGAGAAGGACAGGCTGTAAGCAGAGTGGAAGAAGAAAACTACCTCGATAATTTTATTTTTGGAATTACGTCCATGCGCACGGTGCCGCGTAGGCCAAAGACAACCAACAAGAACAACACTAATGTTGCTAATGCGATCATGCTGAGATTAGAATAAAAGATGACATACAATTGCTACTTACAATACACGGCCTCTAAAAACACTTAAGAGTTGTGGTACTTTGAGCGAAATACCTCTACACTCACACAATTCCAATGAATTTTATGAATTTAAAAAAAGGTTTCTCTCTGATGATACCAAAATATCGCAAATCACAGCTTTTTGACACAAAATGCCAAAAAGTGAAAGCCGTTTTCATGGGATTTGGTACGGCTGAGTGCTCAAAAATGATATAATTTTAAAAAATGCTACAACAATATTTCTGAAAACCAAATGACTGCCTGACATTTAAAAGTAATGACTTCCCCGTACACATGTATCATCAAAGATTTTCCCCTCGGTTTACCGATTTCCACTTTTGTAAAACTTTTCTACGATACATTACCGTGGCGTTCTGAAAAGTTCAATTCAGAAAGTAATGTTATTATACTTTCATGAAAGTATTTTGCTAGAATGATTTTTTGTGCGTGTGAAACATCGTGTAAAGCTAGCAATTTTAAGTGTTGCAAACCCCATTTTGAAGATGGGACGATTGGGAGAATATTTACCAAATAATATGTATCCATCCATATAAACTACATCGTACAAGGTAAAACGAACACGCCTTCAATTTGTATCTTCAATTACTTACTGAGAAGTTCACTCACTTAGAAATTCGGTTTTGAGTCACTATTATTACAGTATTTACTTTACGCTCCTTAAACTTCTTAAATTTTAGATTAAAATTCGAGTATGGTCTCAATTATTACTGTACTCACCAACTTAAGTTTCCTTGGAAAGAAGCAAAAGGATGTCTGACGCCTTTCTTTCGATCTTCTTTCACGATTATGCTGGCACTACAATCAATATCACTCTGGTGATTGATGTAAGATCAGTTTGAAACGACGATATTGGAAGTGAATGAGAGCCTGATCACTACCCTTGAAGATCGTGCTTAAGGATCGTTTTTTTATTTCACTGTACTGTATCACTCGTAATGCACATGGTATTCCACTCAGTCACTAAGTAACACTTACAACGCAAACCATCAACAACAGCAACGTCAGTTCTGTCTTCAAACCAAGAAAAGCCAGTCCGCGTCGTCCACTCACGAAGAAGGCATAACGTGATACGCTTAAATACCACTGTTTCAGGCTGGATATGGTGGAAGTTCTCGATATTCATAATGAATAAAGACACTTGGTAATCTTCCACAGATTTATTTCTTTGACACGACGCGTTTCACCACACTGTGGCATAATCATGCCACATTATAATCATGACACATGATTATGCCACAGTGTGGTGAAACGCGTCGTGTCAAAGAAATTCTGTGGAAGATTACCAAGTGTCTTTATTCATTGTGATACGCTTCTTCACGCTAGCAACACAGCGGAAGAGGCTCGTGGCTTGCCTACCTCACCTCACTCAGGCGTCGCCTCATAGCTGACTGGTCGGGAGTGAGGTGCATGCGAGGCAATGAGTGTTATCGCTCGTCTTCGAATTGAATAGGTTTGCGCTAAGCGATCTGTTCAACCCCTTGATTAAGATGAGCTTGAAACCTTCGATCCTCACAGCTTGGAATGAATGCGACCCTTTGCGGAGTACATCATCGTACTGAGTCCTTGTTTGGATTATATTCAGAGGTAGGGCGATGCTATAGGTTTTCGGTTGGTTGGTAACTGAAGATGGATTTTGATCGCCGATGCCATTTGTTCCGCTGGGTGCTGTTGGGACCGACGGCGACGTTTTTTGCGGCAGAGCTGGCGCGGGAAGCGGCTGGCGGTAACTTTCTCCAAGTGAACAATAAAATCGCATTCCTTCCGTAGATATGTTTCACTTGTGATTGCCTTGATCTGGCCAAGATTAGAGGACGTTTAATATTTCTAGAGATCAGCAAAGTTGTGCATATATCCACCTTCATTTCATCTGCATCTACATACTATCCTGCAAGCCACCTCAAGGGTGTGTGGCAAGGGGTGAGCTGTAAACAACATGCATTACACTATACCCTATTAAAGTCAATGTAACTACGACTATTGATTCATTACCATAAATCGCTAACGCTTGTCAGGAGGCGAATTCTCACAAGCTTGCACTGCACTATATGTATGCTACCAATGAGGGACCGTTTGCATTAACGTATTTTGCAACTACTCAAATGGACAGATATACAATATTTAAACCGTAAACATGCACGGCGTGCTGTTAGTTCTAGGTATCAGATAAGGTTACAAGTACTAGGGAGTATCTCAACTAACTGGCTACACTACCTATCAACAAATCTAGTTAGAAATCTCAGAGGCAGCAGTTACTGTCTCTTACCGTTCGCGGGAAGAAATACATTTTAAATCTGTCCGTTCTGCAGTCAAGTTCCCTAATTTTATTCTCGTGATCTGATCTCCCGTAGTATGTCGGATTTCGTAAAATATTATTAGCACCGTCAGAGAATAAATTGGTTTTGAACTAACATAATAGATTAAGTCTAAATTTTAATCGACGGTCTGAAAGCGATTCCCATCCCAGTTGCTGCAAAAGGTCAGGTTCACTAACGATTTTATCATAACGGCCTTTAACGTATCTTGCCGACCTTCGCTGCACGCGCCGTAACTCAGTTTCCAAACCTACCTCATAAGGATCCCAAATACTGACAGCGTATTCCAAGTGGGGTTTAACAAGGGAGAAGTAGCTGATTTCCCTAACTTTATCGTCGCACTTGCCAGTACTTGGCCTTTTACTATTTAATTTTGCTACTATTATTTTTTGGTACTATTTAATGCATTTTTTTTACCTATCGAAAGTGACTTTTTTTAAACTTACGCTTAAATAACTTTCAGATTTTAAATAACATGAATAGCAAAGTTCTTTTAACAAATCCCAATTTACGATAAGCTTGGCCGGTACTTTCTCGAATATGTTTACTCTGTGAGAGATCATTTGTCAGTTTAACTGTGAGGTGTTAATCCGATTTTACAGTCTCTTATTGGCTGTTGTGTATGCAATAGTTGTTAGAGCTTATAGAGCGTATTGGGGGCGGAGGGAGGGGAAGGGGATTTTTGGCACGCCCCACAAAACCCTCTCTTTACGGTTTTGATATTAGTAATCCTGAAGACAGTGGCGTATCAAGGAATTGCCTTTGAGAGGGGGGATCATACCGGGGAGTCTGGAGAAAACTTAGGGATATTGTTCCTTGAAAACTATTTTAATGCATTTTTTTACCTATCGAAAGTGACTTTTTTTAAACTTACGCTTAAATGACTTGCAGATTTTAAATAACATGAATAGCAAAGTTCTTTTGATGTTGTTAAGAGTATACTTAATACTCATAGATATGTGTCCTAACTCCTTACATAGTTTTTCTTAGTCCCGTTCACCCAGTAAAAAAGCAGCTGATATGATAAGGATAAAAGCGTGCTTTTTAACTTTTGGCAAGTAAGCCACGTAAACTAAATTTAAATTTTATGTAACAATTCTGCATTTAAAAATTTAATTTGTAAAAATATATGCACCTCATGAACAGATTTTTCAGTAAGATCTCCGATCTCTTATTATTTTTATTTTTTCTCAGTTATGATGTTAGAATATTTCATTTTGTGAGCTTATCCGAGTATATAAATTATTAAAGAATTATATTGGCCTAGGCCCTTACCACTTATACTCTTTAGAAAGAATGAAAAATTGTGACAGTACATAGAGCTACAGTACTAAGCGAAACTGAAAAATTAGGTTCTTTCAACAAAAAAACCAAACTGATAAAGTTGAAAGTTGAAATCGCCTTGATTTTTTTGTCATTTCATCAAGGATTTCTTCAGGCGAAACTAAAATATCTGTATTTACATGCAGCAAAGATAACTCATTAAACCTGGTTTCACTAGCTGTTTCTTAAATAATTCTCCAAATATCTCAGAGTGGAAAAGGATCTTTCAGTGA
The DNA here is from genome assembly GCA_963573305.1 of Pyrrhosoma nymphula. NCBI lineage: Eukaryota > Metazoa > Arthropoda > Insecta > Odonata > Coenagrionidae > Pyrrhosoma > Pyrrhosoma nymphula. The sequence goes on from OY754332.1 coordinate 57,868,252, forward strand.
TGCAAGAGATCACTGGTAAAGCTGTCATTATTTGTAGTAATTAGTAGCCAGAAGGGTATATTATTTCATCACAGTAGCTGTAAGCTTCAATAGCATTAAGTTCTCTTTTGGAGTTCTTCTGTTTCTTACACAATTCTTCTCTCTCAATCTAATGTCTTCATGGTGCCAAATTTTCAACTTCCCATTTAACTGGCAGCTGTTTATGGCATCAATCGCATTTCCATGTTCATTGTACAAAGTTTTGACTTGATAATTACTGTTTTATTTTTTCCATGCAGTCGAATCTTTAATGAAGAGAGAATTTATTTGTAAAAGAGGAACCGCTAATTTAATTGAGTAAACAACGATCTATTAACGGGGTGAAAGAAGCCCTTTTAAAATGTATCTGGAGTGTCGTGAGGTGAATTTTTCCGTTCTGTTTGGTGGTTAAAAATTCTAGGAATTTTGATCGGGTTACCTTAATTAAGACATATAGTATCAAAGATTCCAAATACTATTGCAAATTCTTCCCCAGCGTTGTTCATGATTTTTTTCTTTCATCAACAGTATTTTCAGCGTAGGTGATACAGCTGGACAAACCAATTTTCTAACTCTCTAAGTATTTTTCTTCTCTCTAAGTAGAAGGCCATCCTTGCAGGAGATTTCAATAGTATTTATAGAAAAGAGGACAGCTCCTCTAACAGAGAGAGGCTATTCTACCGTAAGAGTCCTGCATTTAGACAACTGATCGACTCTTTAACCTTAAATTATCTCGGAGTCAGTCTGTCACAAGACCCTTCAGCATTTACCAGAACAACCTCTGTCGCAAAAAACTCGTCTCGACTACATCTTTACATCAAGATAATTATGGAAAGCGGAAACTCGCTTTGAATCAAAACCAGTCTCATTCTCTGACCACTGCGCCGTTTTCGCAGATCTTAGAACACAGCTACCTAGCTCACGTAGGTCCTAAAGTAAATGCACTAAATTGCGCATGGACCTTCAAATATTAGCAAAGAGGAAATCCGTGAACGCATAAGAGAAAAAATAGAGAGCCTTATAAGCATAACATCACTCAACGATGAAATAACGATCTGGTGAGAATTAGCATTTAAAAAGAAAATACGTCAAAACATTCAAGTAGAAACCAAACAATATCAAAAACGTTTAAGTAGGACATACCGTGAAGCTTTGGAATAATTCTTGCTGACCAACAATAAACATCCTAAATTTTCTGAAAGAGCAAAACATCTAAAACTTATTATCTTAAGGTTTGAACTACAGAAATTGGCACCTGTAAACTGGCAAAGAGAAATTCATTGCGAATAAAGAGAACTCCTGTCTTTGTCGGAGCTAGGAAAAATGATTAAGTTTCAAAGGAGGGAAGACACCTGCCACTCAGCCTGCGCTAATAAAGGCGGAAGGCCGAGCGATACTCTACGGGACGAGCCAAGCATTTAAAAATTATGTTATATCATCCAAATGAATATTTGTATGCAAATACAAAATTTATTTTTCACATACTTAGGTAGAGGTATATTTGTTTTCCAATAACCTATCAAATTTCACAATTTTCTGTATAAAAATGTTAAATTCTTATTATAGGTATTGCAAGGTGTGCATTTGGGGTTTAATAATCAGAAGTTTTCTTTCCATTTCTGACAAAATCTTGACTTTAATTCACTTCTCTGATAAATACAAAGCTAATTTCAGCTTTCTTGAACTCTTCGTTGCAATTTTTTTATAATTTTCGGAACATTAGGAGCATAATAATATTTTTTTTAATGCAATCATAATACGTAATTATTAGAGAGTGGATTAAAAGTCAGCCGTTTTCCTCTGATGCAGAGTCATCTTCATGCCGCCAAAATAATTTTCAAGTAGAGTCGTCGCATTCATATCCACTATGGGATATCCATCGGCCGCCATTGTTGGGACTAAAACACACTTGTCTCTTATGGAGGAGAGGGACTTGAACTCAGTTTTTTATTTCAAATAGATCATATTTTGATTGGACTTTGAGACTCAAATCCATCATATACAGATTAGACTTTGTGGAAATATCATCATATATAGTATTTCTCAAGGGCTTTTTTTGTCGGTACGCCATAACTTCTCTAATACTTCATCAATTTTCATAAATGAGGCATCATTTTAAAGCTTTTCTTAACCGCTACACCGGAAAAATATACAAATTACTCAATTTCAGTTTTTTTTTTTTTCGAAAAATTACAATTGAAAAAAAACCGGTTTTTTTAAATCCCGCCCTCGACCTATCGATCCTCTATCGAGAATATCGAGATATATCGAAATGAAACCGATTTCGATTTCATGCATCTATTATCTCATTCCGCATTTAATTTCGACTTAAAATATTGATTTGAGGTATTCGATCTGCTGATCTATTTATATAATGAATTAAATTAATCAAAACTAGAATTTATATTTACTTCCCCAAACCGTTTGATTAGAATTTCTAAACTCATTAAGCCCTTCAGGTTTGCCACCTCATAAACTCATACAAAAAATAACGCTATTATCATGTTGATAAGAAACCTAAACGCTAAGCAGGGCTTAATTAATGGCGCCAGATTAGTTGTAACTCACTTGGGCAACTACACTATCACAGCGAAATTGACTGACTCCGGTCAAACTGTCGTCATACCACGCATTAACCTTCTGATACTACCGTGCCTTTCAAACTGACTAGGAAGCCATGACTATAAATAAGGCACAGGGACAGACGCTAACAAAGACAGGATTGTACTTGCCTGACCCTGTTTTTTCACACGGTCAGTTGTATGTGGTGTTTTCCAGGGTGCGCTCTTTCAGTGACATCTATGTCTGTGTAAAACAAACCCACCAACAAACAATAACAGATGACCATACCATCACTTCAAACATAGTGTTCAAAGAGGTCCTGTAAACATGTAAATATGCTGTAAATATGTAAATACCTTAACCTTATGTTTCAAAAAATATATAATCTAAAATTTAAACACATCTATTCCTTACTTCTACCCACACATACTTAATGACGCACTAACTACACGGTACTAACTATACGGTGTGCACTTCAATTAAGTGTGATTTGAGGAGGATACAGTGTGAATGCTTCGCACGGGTCGACTAGTCTAACATAATAATGATAAGTGGCAACATTGTGGTTCCACTTACCTTTATTAGAAACAGAGGAACACCGTAGAAAATAAAGATTGGACGCTTTAAAAGTTTTAAATTTTATGTACATCTACAGAATACCCTGCAGGCCACCTCAAGGGTGTGTGGCAGGGGGTGAGTACTCACCAAATTGCATTACACTATACACTCAAGTTAGTGTATCTACAACTAATGATGCATTAGCCTTAATCGCTAAAGTTTTTCACGAGACAGAGCCTCACAGGCATGTACTGCACTTTAGATATACTACCAATGTTAGGGAGACCGTAAGTATGTATGGTATGTAAGTATGTATGGTTAGCATGTATGTATGTAAGTAAGTATTTATGCAACTACATATACGGGCAGAGATTCAAGGGTTATATCGAAAACATCTACATCTACATTTTTTTTGTTCTCTCCATGAAGTAGCATCTCGTAGCACTCATGAATTGACAGTATTAGTAATATTAACCACTAGATGCTTGTATAGCATTTTTCTGCGTGTCTGCAAGTTCATTTCGCATCACTCTCCCAGTTTCTGGTCGGACTGCGCACTGCTCTCCTGACTGCTTTTTGGTCTGCGCCTAGCGGCCGTGGGAGCGTGCGAGGTTCAGATTTGTGCTAGGACGAGTGCTGCATGACTGCTGTGGAATCACCCCGTGCCACACACGCTAGTGGTGACTTACACGGTACTTCATTGATGTAGATGTACTTTTTAGTAGTTATAGGGCTTTTATTTGTAAACATAAGCAATGGAGTGACAAACTGTAAGTTGCCAATGATAAACACAACCGCGGCTGTTTTCAAAATACACCGTGAGCCGGATTATGAAATGTTCTTATAAGAAATTGACTCAGACCTTACTTTATGGAACCATGCCATTGTAAAATAAATTAGAAAAGATATTTCAGTTCCTCACTAAATTTATTGCAAACCATGGTTTCAAGGTGACTCATTTTTTTTAATGTTCTTTACTTGAAAATACAAAACTTGCAAGAGACGGGATTCGACCAAGTGAAATGTGAGTGAAATGCGGGATATGCTGCAAAGTAGGACTTTGTCTATTCATCTGTAAGTAACTTCACCAACTTTTCCCGAAAAATAATTCTATTTTAATCAACTAATTTTTTTCCCAGAATTACGCCGGACACACGTATTGCGAAGTACCGAGATTACTTACTTTCTTTTCTTAAATCGATCTAATTGCCTTGGCCATTAGATCTTCAAATGATGTGATTCAGGTGTTGTTGTCTGTGGAATAGAATATGGCAGAGAAACCCCGCGTCTAAATTACGCTTCACACATGATATTTAATAGAGGGAAAGGAATTGGCCCCCCTACCCTGAATGTGTGTAATTCGGACACCAGTGGCTTAGTCTGGGGTGAGCTCTACCCTCAACTATCCAAACCAACCTTCGGGTTGAATCACTGAACGATGAACGGAAGTAGGAGTCGGGATACCCCAAAGGTGTCTCTGGGACCTTCTGGATTCAAACTCAGTACCTCAGAATATGAAATATTAATTATTCCTTTGATATCCATTACGTATCATCTATAACTTTTGAACAAGGTACTTACTCAGTATGTTTCACCAATATTGCAAAACGTTTTATGGAATACATATTTGAATATTATATGTGCTTTTACATTAAGTAATTGCGTCTCGCTAATGGATGAGAGCGCTAAGTACCAAACTTCTCTTGGGTTTATATCTTATCTGCTTGGGCACATGCTACAAGGTGAAGACCAGGAAAAAGAAGAGGAAAGCAGCGGTAAAATATTGCCTTTGAATGTTTGGACAGCGATGAGGGCAGCTAAACAAGAAAATATTAAACATGTAGGAGATAAAAGGAAAAGAGATGTGATTGCGGTTTGAGAGATGAAATGGAAGAACAGTAGGGAGCATTGGACTTCTAGTAATATAGAAATTTTAGTGCGGGGACGGGTGTCACGGGAATGACTATGGTACTAGAGTCAACATTGGAGAAGAGGGTAGAAAACATTGATCAGACGAGCGACAGGATGCCAATGGTTGAAATAAATTCATACCCGGCAAATTTCATTTTGGTCCAGGTGTAAATGCCTACGAGGAACTATAGGAAGGAAAAGATAGATTTACTGTAATAAAATTAAAAGATATAATTAGAGAATTGCCGGGTTAGAGAAACTCAGAAGTGATTGGGATTGGAATTGCAATGATGGGGGAAGGGAGGGAGGGATATGAAGGATATGAAATGTGAAAGTGTAGTACGGGGATATGGAATGACTACGGTGATGAGGCATTACATTTTACGGGAGAAATAATTTTAATAACAAACACTTGCTTTTAACATTACCTCAGTTGTACTTACTCATGGAAAATTCCGGGAGAGAAAGGGACATATGTAAGTGATCATATCATGGTAAGGCAGAGGTTTAGAACGTATAAAAAATCGGTGCGGATTTAAGGGACACATATGGACTCGTATAATAATTTAGTGCTCTTTAAGTATGATGTTAGGGTCAAAAGGTTAAGTAAAAGTTGAAGAATGAAGAGGTGATTAAAATATAAGATCTGAAAGAGGTAATAAGAGGGGAATGCACGAAGCTGATGGACAGAAACATAGGTGAGTAAAAGGAAATGGATTCAATCGAAGGAAAACAGTAGCGAATAAATACAGAAATAGTAGAAGTAGAAAATACGATACGATCAACGGAAACGAGAATCAAGACGCCATGCGTCACAGAAGAAGTTATCAGAAAAAAAAGAGGAGATAATGAAGTGGTAAAACGTCAGCACTGAACTAGAAGTAGGAGGTATAAGTAAATTAATTAGGATATACCTTTCATAGAAAAAAATATTTTTTATTACTTATTAGGTAACTGTGGAAGTTACAAAGCTCGTTTCACCATCAATATGACGACCTTTCACCAAGTAAAACTTTCAACTTTTGAACTTAAAAATTGCAAGTTAGGAACCGCTACGGCACGGTTTTCGGGGGGTTGATTGATTCCAAATTTCGAATACGCTATGTTTTTATCAGATGGAAAAAAAATCACTTCCAGACCTTAAATTTCAAATTGTGACCCACCCTTGTGATCATGAACTATCTCGTATTACTCTTGAATTAATGTCAAACCAATAACTCATTTCGTAAGTTTACCTCAATTTTACTAATTTAAGTTCTTACTCACAAGAAGAGTACAAATAAGTACACTCTAATTTAATTCCCTTATGGTTTTCAAGATGGTATGTTTGTGAATGAAAGTTTTAAATTGAAAAAAACGACAGTTTAAAGGCAATATTTCAGGAACTCAACCGACGATTATCGAAGTTAGAAGGCTCATCTTCATCTTGATAATAAATAACTTGAAAGTGCATATATTTTATAAGGTAAAGAATCGAACCCAAAAATTAATGTTTGCTGGGCGAGCTAACTCACCAATATCGGGTGTCCTACCGACCCTCCACAAGCGTATAGTCTAAAACTCCATTCCTCCTACTTCACCTCCGCTTAGGCCTGTTTATATTCGTCATGTGTTTTTGGTAACTAGAGCCACATCGTTAAATCTACCAGCCCGGGTATGCACCATTTGACCCCGTACTAAACAAAGAATAATGAATCTTCACCTCGATGTCCCATGACCTCAGCAATTGGTGAGCTAGCGAACCCGAATCCTCGAACGAACGTGCGTGTCCCCGTTTGAACGGATACACAAAACCTTGAGACGAACAGCGAACCTTGTGCATTTTTCTGCGCTTGTTTACCTCCCTCGGTGTTGGAGGAACTTTAATGGAAGGCCTGGTCGTAGGGTTTCATATGAAAGACATAGATCTGTTCTTGTCGGCCGAAAGGAGATATGGAAGCTCCGACCGAAGCTTCGTCCTGCTGGAAACACCAACAAAAAAATAATTCTGTCCCCCACTCCCAAAAGAATTCGCCGGCCGAAGAATCCGTGAAGCGTTATCGGCTTTGGGCTATGCCTTATTGGTATTTCTTGTGCGAGTAAGATTGCGAAAAAATTCCAGACTCTACTGATGGCATGGGTCGCATTGGCCAAGTGCATTATTTCTACGCAAAGGGGACTAGTAGTAGCCTCGGTTGCGTGCCGGAAAACTAGTAATTTATAAAGCACTGAATTTAAAGTAATGAAATCGGGAAAAGGCCCGAAAACTTCCACGGTGAAAACCATTATTGGCTAAGGAAACGGAGCGGGACTCAAAACGCATTTCGGGTGATGAGCATGCTAACATTTATTAAAGATTATAGCCACCATGTCTCCATTTGCCTCTTAGACTGCTGGAAGACTTATGACAAAGTGCATTTTACGAGAATAATAAATTTTACTGCAGAAATAGGGAGTAAGTACATTGAAAGTTAAGGTGATTAATTATAAAACCTCTCTGGGATGAAGCGGTAAACGTAGGGGTAATGAATGACGATTCGGAATGGGCATAGGTTGGAGGAAGATTCAGGCCGGACCATTCCTTGTTTCCAATGATTTTCAATTGCACGCTGAGAATTTGGTAATATATGTATATAAAGGAATAAAATTGGGAAGGAAAGCAGCAGGTTAATTTTTAATTTTGGTAGATTTTTAGATGGCCAAGATTTATTTAGACAGTCTGCCACGGGACTCAATGACTATTTCGCAGGTGAAAAAGATCGTGATATGTGGGATGTGAATCATATTAAGCGCATGTAATGAGGTTTTTAATGTAGTAATAGCCAAAAATGAAGGAAAATTCTGAGCTGGGGAAATAGTATACTTTTCCGGGAAGTATTTTGAATGATAATTGGTACTGTAGCAAGGACATACACAGTAGAATTGTACCAACAAAGAAGCATTTGCATAGAAAAGTTAATAGATGTTAGAGACTGAACAACTACGTCATTCAGAAAAGGTTAATCTAATGTGTGGAGCTTGGCATTACAGAGGATTTTAAAGTTTTTTTTTTTAATATAAATTTCACCGTTTTCAAGTAGGTTTGAGAGAATAATAAAGGAAAAGTCGAAAGGAGACATTAGAGAGACAGCACAAATAAAACGTGGTGTTTCCTAAGGTACTATATATGGGATATGACTCAACGACGGGATTACGATTAGATTTATAGGGTGCATCGACTGCAAAGGTTATTTTGCTCAACGATGGGAAAGGGGATATTACGGCAAATATCCATATTTGTCGAAAACACTTGATGATAAATTTGCAACTATATCCCCACAGTAGCACATTTAAATTAAAACGATATTGCGCTTTAAATTAAAACAACATCGTTGAGTGAAGCTAAATTTAGAACCAGAGAATTGATAGTAAACCCTTATTATTATTACTATAGGGAAATTTGGAGTGATTAGTGAATAAATCTCAGTTCCCTGTTGCAAGAGAAAGAACGGAATCCCATAAGTTGCTCATCCCAGGCGTTTGATCATCGTCAATTTGTCCGTTTTAGGTGTTTATGAAATTCTCAACGGTTTGCGTGTAAAAGCAATATATTTTGCTTCAGTTAAATAATGGGAAATCGTATTAGTATATATTGTGTTTGCTTGAGGCTTTCCTTAACCTCTGGCATATGGGATCATTATCTTCGTTATCCGATCCGCAATAGCTTCATTCGAGATATAACGAAATTGATTTCTCGCTCTCTCAGAGAAGACATACAATTCATTAAAAAATGATTACGATGAAAAATAACACATTTATAAAAGTTTATATTTTGAAATAAGCTACATGAAAGATTTGCTCGTGTTTTATCATAGATGAGAATGGAAAAGAAGAAGTGGGTGAAAATTATAGTTGGCGTTCATTTTGCAGCTAAAATCAATGGGAATGAGTCAATATTTAATAAGTTCAGGAATAAACGTGTATTACTAAATTTGGGGTAGTTATTTTTAGGATATGGTGACATAAATCTAAAATAAAATGCAAATTCGTCAGAGAACAACTTTAACATTTTGTAATATCGCCATTATTCTCAATTACAGATCGTAATCAAGCATTGACCCAACCAAATGTTCTATTACTCGCTAAAAGAATTCCAAAAATCCCGTCTGTGGACTTCTGAGGCATCCTCGGTTCTTTCTTTGTCGTAATGCCTTTCATTCACAATGATACCTCAAACATTCTGAATCGGGGATATGTCCGGGGAGTAAGCTGGCCAGGGTAAAACTCAAAGTTGAGAATTATCCTCAAAAAATCACTTTGTGATGTTTGCTCTGTGGATCGGACACCTGCCTCGGGCAAAAATCACCTCCGTACTCTCGGGAACGATTTCATCTAGGTAAGACAGCAAATGAGCCCTTAACATATTCCGCAAAATCCATTTATCTCGGGACTCTAACCAATGGTCTTGGTCCTGCTGCAGGAATCCCCCCCCCTGAAACTCAGACAGATACGACCAGGATTTTGCGTTCTAATTATATGCCCGGGCTTTATCTATAAAAGAAATTGTCAATTTGTTACTACATTACAAAATTTGGTAATAACTTCACACGCCAAGTCACAAGAAATATTACCTTGTTTTCCTTGGACGCCAAAGTTCAACCTTCCTATCTTGGTTGCTTTAGAATGTTTTCTCATCCGAAAATAGAACAAGGTCCCAATAAGATCGGTCCATTCCAATAAACCTGCTAACAGAGTTTAGTCGGGTTTCTCGGTAAATTTCGGTAATTGAGGGTTTCTTGGTGGTCCTGTAGTGCTGAATTCCGCCCACTATACCGTAGTCAATATTGCTACTTCTCCTCAGCTCTGCAACACCACCGTAGGACAATGGATTCTGGCGAATGGCCTCTCTTATATATCCTCATCTTGTTGCCTGTTAGTGGATCTCGAACGTCCACTCTCCCATTTCGATTCTATTGACACGTCACCCTCCTGATTTCTCCTAAGCCACTTATTAACAGTTTTTCGGTCAACGTTTAGGTGTGGCGCTATTCGTGACACAGTTTTCCTGCACTCAAAAAGGAAACTATTAGTCCCCTCTGGGCTGCGCTTAAATATGCATTGCCACGCCGATCTATTTACTCGACATATCAAAAATAAACAAGCCTGCTACTTGTTAAGAGTGAAAAACACCTAACCCGGAACCTTTCCGTTTTTCATTCACCGCCAACTGTTGCGTACCACTGGGAGTCGGGGAAGTTGGTTGGGCAGCGATCGCGTGAAAATGTCATTAAGAAGATCTCCGTAGTGAGTGGAAATGAGTAAAATTGGCCGTTAGTAGTCGCTAAATGTATAGGCAATACCCGAAGGTGGCCGTGCTCACCACTTGGAACGACTTTTGAAAGTGATAGTATCATGCGGGCATAATAGCAAAGTAAGTTTATCAATTCATTCATTATTAGGTAATAAATAAATTATTAATTTGGGGCCCCAGGGCTTATGAGCGCCTCACCTTTATCTATGGGCTCTTAGACCATGGACCCTATCGCTTGAGCATGATTTTTTGCTATCGTGCTGACAACCCATGCGGCATTGATGGGGCTTACGAGAGTCGCCAATTAACATCACCAAACAAATTACCAGAGAGATTGCAAAAGGCAACAAGCTATTGATGTGAGTTTGCCTCCTGATCCGTGTATCTATTTGTAGTAGCTTTTGCATCAGCATGGAAAGAGAGGTGTCACATTCATTCCATTTAGCCCACTCAGTACATCATCCGGCCACTTTTGCCTCCTTTCCATTTCTCTCATCAGCCTCCTTTCCTCCCCTGCCATACTATTTTTCAAATTTTTCCTTTTCATCTTATTCTTTGAATCTTAAAAAAATAAGGGGTACATAAAATCTGTTCTAATCGTTCTTGTTCCAGCACTAGTTCATGAACGTATGCTAGTATGACATATTTCCTGCCGCGTGATTTTCAAAGAGCGCGCTTAATTAGGGATGCAGCGCAGCGTTCGACCTTGAACATGACCGTCGTATTCTATTTAGTGGGTAAGTAGATTAGTTTTTAAAAACTAACTTGCAAAGCTAATAATACTTTTTTATTGGAACATTATCGCGGATTTTGAATTCGCAGGAAAAATAAGAAAAATATTTTACCCGAATACTAAAGATGCCTTAAAATTGAGTAAATTTGGGCAGGGTTAACTCAAAATTAATGCCCCTCGTTGAATTTTGAACGAAATTTTTAAAAACATTTACGGAATCTAACTATTTTACATTTACCGATAAATTGTCGGTTATCTAGTGTTTTCTAGGAGAACAAGTAAAGCTGCTAGAAGCAATTACCAAAATAAAGGCATTTCTTTAATCTATCACCTATAACGCATCACTGAAAATTTTCACGGTTACACAAAAAATCCACTTTATTCAAAGTTAAAAAACACAAGTTTTGTCACAAAGTATCGAGTTTGAATAGCAGTAAAACTATTTTTTCAAACTTGCTTGCACTCAAACTCTTTCCAAAGTCATTAAAATGGGATCAATATCAATATAATATTCTTTACGTATATTTGGCCGTCACCAGGGCTTGATTCGGTGCCACTCCTATGCAAGATAAATAACAATGAATGCTATTTATTGAATTGATTTTAATCTAATGGAATGATGGCGCATAATAAATGGAAAAGGAGGAGGCGGGCATGTATAACCGCCCATTGGGGACCGGTGGCTTGCCGCACTGCGAGCCTGTGGCTTGCCCTATTCAATTCAGGGCCTGCTCGCAATGAGCAGCTAGCGCACGCGGCTACACCACCCCTTACAGCAATGCCAATCGTTCTAATTACACCCTTATTGGCTTGAAATTTAGTATATGAAAGACGTGTACATATAAAATCAATGATTTATAAAATAATAAACTTAACTCATTTCGTTTCCTTTTAATTTCTTTTTTCAGCAGGGTTGAATTTGATATTTCCGTTCGTCTTCAAAACTTTACTGTCGCCTGCACGGATGCAGAAAATTATGTCAATATGCGATCATTTGTACGTTAAAATAGAATTTGCATTTACATGTTAAAATAGAAGGAATTATTTTATTCCATCAAATTTTATAATCACTTTGTGTGACCTCTAAAAATTAATAGTTAGAATGCATAGAGTCGCTAAATATCATCGTGAATCGTGTCCCGCGCGAAAGGATGAAATAGTAGCCTTTTCTGCTCATGGAAATATTATTATTACAGCCCTTATTGGAACGATTCCCAGGTAAAAACAAAATAGATATGCCCAAAAACGAGTTATCACTATGATTTCTATATAGTTTCTCAAGGATCAATTGATATTCATTCCATTATAGTTGATTGCAATGTAAAAATGCACATTAAAATTGGAAATTATGTAATATACTATTAGAATAATCTTACTGGACAATTAGATTCGCAAAGTGCAACGAAAATTTTGCGCCACCTGTCTATCTGAAGAGACAATATTAAGGATCAGAATTTTGATTAAGCACGTGCTAGAAGTTTCTGCAGCAGTTATTCATAGAGAAATGGAGAAACCTAGGAAGAATTCCTTGGTAAAAACAAGTTTAGTTTCAGGAAAGGAAGCAAAAACGAAATTCGCTGGGTAATGATAAATCTAATAGATATTAAGGCCATTGCCAATTATTTTTTTATTTGCTTCTAAGACTCCTAGAATGCTTTTGATACTGTAGCATGAGCGAGATCGATACAAGTTACAGGATATACTATCAGGAGCTGACTTCCAACAAATAATGTCAAATATGTAATTCACAGTGGAAAATTATGGCAGTACCAGCTGGCATAATTTGGCATTGGCACTGACAAAACCAGTGACTCAAATAACAGAACCCAATAGAAGAATATCCCGGAGTATTCTCCTTTTAATTGGGACAGCATGCCATTTAATTAGGAACAAGTATGCACTCGAAAAAAATGAACGGGGAAATATAGTTTATTCACATGTGGGAAAACGATTTTGCGCATTCCCCTTCGTCTTTCTTTACTTTCATCTATCCTGTCGTGTGGACACGTAATACACCCCTTTTGAGTCACATAAATCACTCTGCAGACGATTCGGGTATCGTCGCGGCTACAAAGAGTCTCAGACAAACGTCAGTGCTCTGCATTTATGCTGTCGTTTAAATCGCGATTGGTTTTCTGAAATAATATAATAATTCCGTGTAAAGATCTTTTACTGGCTGAAAAAACTGACATACTGGTCTAAATTACAGATAATCCACATCAAATTAGTCATCGTTTTTTGGTAAGAGTAGCAGGATTACGAAGATCTGCGTTTACTTGATTGGTACAAATCACGAAAAACTAAGTGGAAAATGGGCTTTTAATGGAAAAAAAGAAATTCCAAAAACGTAAGCGACAAGGTAAAGGTTCTGTAGTTTCGACCCTACATCAATCGCTTTTCGTTATAAGTGGGTAAGGTTGATTGGGTGAGATTAAAGGTGATTTCGTTATAAGTGATAAGGTCTCATTGGTCTTATGTTGAAAAAAAAGTCTGAGGAATTATTTCAAAATCTGTGTAATAAGGACTTCAAGCCAAGAGCTGGTTCTCTGTCTCGATGAAAATGAAGAAATGAAATTAAGTTTACTGAAGTGCATGGAGAAAATAATAGTGAAGATGTTACAAGTATAGTGGCCTGAAGATAACATAGCCCATCTTACTTCTGAGTTTCTCCGCAGACGATATTCACAACACTCATGTAAATGTGCTATGTTACCGTTCTTCAGCGATAAACTCCCTTTGCTACAATTATATAGAATTGAAGGGGTGAACTGTTTTATGCTGTTCAAATAATCCGGGAACTAATTTAATAAACTATTGAATTTGGAAACAGTTCAATGCCTCCATATTTGGGAGGGTTGTTTACACAATTTACAAGTGCATCCCCATTGGTGATGAACGTAGAAAAAAGCACTGCTCGCATAAATGAAAAACTAGTAAGTAGGTACCCTATCATTATTTGGGCAATTTTAAATTAACTGCAATATTTTAATAAACAATATCCGAAAAAGATAGAACTATCAATAATAAATAGCGAGAGTTTGTATTTTTTGTAAGTTTGTATCTATTTATTTCATGCATTTCAAATTTCAATATGCATCAACCAAGCAATTATTTACAATTCTCCGCTACTGAAACGAGTATAAAAGTGTACACAAGGTATCGATAAGCAAAAGATCCGTAATCCAATTAGTGGCTATGGGGCATATATGCACTGGCAGTTATTTTAACGCATTTCTCACCAGCGAATCGTTGCAATCGATTATAGTTTACGGACTAGGCCCCAACGTAAGGAGAAGACTATTATTTTCCTCCTTTCGAAGGTCTGGGTTCACGACGACAATATGAGACTCGGGAAATGATTTGCCATCTTCCTCGCGTAATAAATACGTAACACTCCAATACTATAAGCGGCAACAACGCCAGAGAATTTTACCAATTAGACTGTGTTTTTGTGATTACATTGGGAATTTATCAGCATCGTGAGAGATATTCACATGACAGTACACTTACTTTAAAAACTAGAAGCCAGAGAGACATCAACAAACGTTAATAGAGTTCCAGAAACAACATAAATAAAGAACCTCGGAAAAATACTCGAGAGAACATATCGAAAAATCAATAACAATAAAAGAGAGAAATACAAAACAACAGCAATAAGCACGGAATATATATAGCGAAAAAATATGTGAAGTGACCACAAAAACAATAGAATACTTGATGATGGAGGATGTTTCGAAATATCAGTGCCCAGAGGGAAAAAAAATGCTGGACGACCTAGGTAAAGATGGAAAAATGCTTATGAGGAGAATGAGTCGGAGAAGGACAGGCTGCAAGCCAACAAGAAGAAGAAAACCACCTCGAAAATTTTATTTTTGGAATTACGCCCATGTGCACGGTGCCTCGTAGGCCAAAGAGAACCAACAAAAATAACACTCATTTGGCTAATGCGATCATGCTGTGATTAGAAAAAACATGGCAATTACTACTTACAATACACTATAAAAACACTACACTCATACAAAAACCAATGAATTTAATGAATTAAAAAAAGTTTTCTCCCAAAATATTGCAAATCACGTCTTTTTGACACAAAATGCCAAAAAAGTGAAAGCCGTTTTCATGGGATTTGGTACGGCTGTGAGCTCAAAAGGGATATAATTTTGAAAAATGCTATAACCAAGAATATTTCTGAAAACCAAATGACTGCCTGACATTTAAAAGTAATGACTTCCCCGTACACAGGTACCATCAAAGATCACCCTTTAAGGTTTACCGATTTCCACTTTTGTAAAACTTTTCTACGATACATTCCCTTGGCGTTCTGAGAAGTTCAACTCGGAAAGTAATATCATTATACTTTCATGAAAGTATTTTGCTAGAATGATTTTTTGTGCGTGTGAAACATCGTGTAAAGCTAGCAATTTTAAGTGTTGCAGACACCATTTTGAAGATGGGACGCTTGGGAGAATATTTACCAAATAACATTATGTATCCATCCATGTAAACTACATCGTATGAGGTAAAACAAACACGCCTTCAATTTGTATCTTCAGTTACTTACTGAGAAGTTCAGTCATTTAAAACATCAGTTTTGCCTCATTACTATTACATTATTTACTTTACACTCCTTAAACGTCTTAATTTTTAGATTAAAATTTGAGTATGGTTTCAATTATTACGGTACTCACCAACTAAAGTTTCCTTGGAAAGAAGCAAAAGGATGTCTGACGCCTTTCTTTCGATCTTCTTTCACGATTACGCTGGCACTACACTCCACATCACTCTGGTGATTGATGTAACATCACTGTTTGAAACGACGATATTGGAAGTGAATGGAGAGCCTGATCACTTACCCTCGAAGATCGGGCTTAAGGATCGTGTTTTTTTCTTTCACAGTACTGTATCACTCGTAATGCACATGGTATTCCACTCAGTCACTAAGTAACACTTACAACGCAAACCATCAACAACACCAACGTTAATTTTGTCTTCAAACCAAGAAAAGCCAGTCCGTCTCGTCCACTCACGAAAAAGGCACAACGTGATTCGCTTTTTCACGCTAGTAACACAGCGGAAGAGGCCCGTGGCTTGCCAACCTCACACTCGCGTCACCTCATAGCTGACTGGTAGGCAGTGAGGTGCACGCGATAAAATGAGTGTTCTCGCTCGTCTTCGAATTGAATAGGTTTGCGCTAAGCGACCTGTTCAATCCCTCGAGCAAGATGACCTAGAAACCATCGATCTTTACAGCTTGGAATGAATGCGACCCTTTGCGGAGAACATCCTCGTACTGAGTCCTTGTTTGAATTATACTCAGAGGCATGACGAGGCTATAGGTTTTCGGTTGGTTAGTAACTGAAGATGGATTTTGATCGCCGATGCCATTTGTGCCGATGGGTGCTGTTGGGACGGACGGCGACGTTTTTTGCGGCAGAGTTGGCGCGGTGAGTGGCTGGCGGTTACTTTCTCCGAGTGAACAATAAAATCGCATTCCTTCCATAGACATGTTTCACTTCTGATTGCCTTGATCCTGCAAGGATAAGAGGACGTTTAATATTTCTAGAGATCAGCAAAGTTGTGCATATATCCGCCTTCATTTCATCTGCATCTACATACTATCCTGCAAGCCACCTCAAGGGTGTGTGACAAGGGGTGAGCTGTAAACAACATGCATTACACTATACCCTATTAAAGTCAATGTAACTACGACTATTGATTCATTACCATAAATCGCTAACGCTTGTCAGGAGGCGAATTCTCACAAGCATGCACTGCACTATATGTATGCTATCAATGAGGGACCGTTTGCATTAATGTATTTTGAAACTGCACAAATAGACAGATATACAATATTTAAACCGTAAACATTCACGGCGTGCTGTTAGTCCTACGTATCAGATAAGGTTTCAAGTACTAGGGAGTATCTCAACTAACTGGGAATAGATTAAGATTAAGCCTAAATTTTAATCGAGGGTATGAAAGCGATTCCCATCCCAGTTGCTGAAAAAGGACAGTTACACTAACGATATTATTGTAACGGCCTTGAACTTATCTTTCCGAACTTTGCATCACGCGTAGGTACTAACTTGGTTTTTAAGCCTGCCTCATAAGGATCTCAAATACTGGCATCGTATTCCAAGTGGTGTCTAACAAGGGGGAAATAGCTGATTCCGCTTACTTTACTGTCGCACTTGCCAAATACTCCTTTAAGAAATCGCAATTTACGATTTGCATGGCCGTAATTTTCCGCATGTGATTACCCCACGAGATATCTTTAGTCAGCTCAACTCCGAGATATTTCACCGATTCTATAGTCTCTAATTGGCTGTGCTGTATGCAATAGCTGTGATGAGGAGAGTTTTTAAGGGTCATAAATATACCTACAAGATACATACCTGCGAGAAATATATGAGATATATTTCTTGCAGGAATGCTCACTTCCTCTTAAATAATTATTTGGACACTAAAATATATTTCTGCAAGATACTGGAAACTAAAATATATTTTAGTTTCCAAATCATTATTTAAGAGGAAGTATGCAATATGGATCATTAAATCCTATGGAAGTAATAGGATTATTTTTTTAGACTCTCATGATTCGGTAGTAATTCGACAGCTCATCTCCATTATTTGATTCACCAGTTTTGTTTTGTTCTAATAAGGCATTAAAATCTTGAATCTTAATTTACAAAGGTAATCATGTCATCCCTGGGTGTAGCAATTTTGGATGATTACAAAATTGGACATTTTCGATATGTTGACCGGCTTACACGGTTTTTGGTTCCAATCCAGTAAAAAATAAAGGGGGGGAATTTGGACTCGATCGTACAACGTATAAGTGTCGCGCAACGGCTGCAAATTATTGAAAATATCGATTTCCTGGGTTTAAAAAAATACATATTTGCTTAACTCACAGGGACATGGTGGTTGCGTGGGTGGGTGTTTCACACGGGAAATGGTTCCACAGTGTTCCAGCAGTGGTATGACACCAACTACGTCTTCTCCCCCCGATGCGGAAGAGTCTGAGGGGTAATAGCGACTTTTCGGTTCTCTTTGGCGTGGTTAGGGACGTGGACCGAATTAAACTATGACCGAATTGGCTGCCAACTCTGATATTCCGTCATTGTCAGTTCCACCGTGCATTATGAGTTTTCCTAGGCTGCTTAGCTTGCAGGCTACGAGTTTTCCTAGGCTACAATGCTTGATGCGTGACGCTTACTTTGAACTTGTATTTAAAAACACAAGTTAGGTGATAGAAACAGAGAGGTGCCTTAAGCCAATTGTAGAGCATACAGGGGTTTTTCCACAAGGGTTGAAAACTAGAGGTGTAACAGACCTGACAGCACAGGTAAAGTTTTGTAGCAGTTAAGTCACATTTAAATGACCCCGCGGATCCCGGTTTTTCCCACAGCGCGTCCCTTCTTCCAAAGACCCTCCATCCCCCCCCCCCCACTCACCCCGCCGAAGACGCCTACGACCCCACAAAACAAGAGGTCGTAAATCTCTCTTCTTCTTCCCTTAACCCCTCCGAAATCTGTTTTGAGCAAAGGTCTTTCCTTTTCGCCGACACCTAAGGAATCCTGTCAAACTCCTCACGGACAATCTCAATTTTTGCCGAAAATTAAAGTGGAAATTCTTCTGGGATTCCCAGCGCTCCCAACTGGCACTTCCCGATACTTCTTCTCCAAATTTACAGGTACATACAGTACATCCTGCCCTTACAAATTTCAAACCGCCCTCTTCACATGAACCCAAACCTTTGCTCTCCAATCATCCCCTAGAAGTTTTCACGAACCTCCTTCTCTCCAAAAATCACCGATCCCTCCTTCCTCACTTCCTTAAAGCCCGCACCCAACCTATCCTCGTCGAAAATCAAAGACTTAAAAGCCTTAAAAGACCTTTCTCACAATCCCAACATAGTCATCACACCTTCTGACAAAGGCTCTACTGTGGTAGTACTGAACTCTTCAGACTACATCAACGAAGCCCTCAGACAACTCTCGGACCCATCTTCTTACGCCCCCATTTCTCACGACCCAAAACCAACATTCCACGAGGAGATCATCTCTTTCCTTAAAGACAAAGACCCAAGGAAGATCTCACTAGCAATGATATTTCTCTACTTTCTCCTGCTCATCCCCGCACTCCCCACTTTTATATCCTTCCGAAGATACACAAGCCTAACAACCCAAGCCGACCAATAGTATCCTCATGCCACTCCCCTACTGAACGCATCTACGCTTTCGTCGACCATTACCTTCAGCCTTTAGTCCATGCCCTGCCTTCCTACATCAAAGATACCTACCATTTCCTGGATCGCCTCCTCTCCACCTAATGATTCCGACATCATCATGGCTACCATTGATGTTACCTCCCTCTACACCTCTATCCCCCACACCGAAGGTTTATCCGCCGTTAAGCATTATCTTGATACTCCCCCTACTCCTCATATCCCTAGCTCCGATTTCCTTATTGACTTGTCCCACTTCATCTTGACTCATAACTCCTTCTCTTTTAATGACCGCTTCTACCTTCAATCCAAAGGCTGCGCCATGGGCAGTAGATTCAGCCCTTCCTATGCCAACCTTTTCCTCGGCCGTGTCGAAGAGTCCTTCCTATCCTCACGAACCCTGAAACCCTTACTCTGGCTCCGATACATCGACGACATTTTCCTTCTCTGGCCCCATGACGTCGATTCTTTTAATTCATTTATTTCCGCTCTCAATGAATTCTCTTCGGTCTCCTTCACCTCTCATTTCTCCTCTTCCCTTGTAACCTTCCTAGATGTAGATATCACTCTCTCCAACCACCATTTCAGCACCTCAGTCCACATCAAACCCACCAATAAGCAGCAATATCTTCATTACAACAGCTGCCATCCCTCCCATACTAAAAGATCCCTCCCCTACTCTCGTTCCACACGAGGCTTTCGCATATGTAATAACCCTGATTCCCTTGATAAATTCCTTTCCTCTTAACACCAATCCCTTCTCCGACGAGGATATCCTGAGACTCTTCTAAATAAACGCATTCTCAAAAAACCCTTTTCCTCCTAAACCAACCCAAAATAAGGAGAATTACAACCTCTCCCTCTGTACTACCTACTTCCCAGGCGTCCATGCCCTCAAAAAAATCCTTAAAAACCTTTTCCCACTCCTCTCTGACAATCTCACCACCAAAAACACATTCCCCAAATGTCACTCTCTTACCTTCAGGCTCCCCCCAACCTCTCCAGCATCATAAAAACCACCAAACCGCTGACTAAACCTATTATCAGCTCCAAAACCCCACCTAACCCCTGCCAACGCGCAAGATGCAAAACGTGCCCTATCCTTATAACCGACCCCCTCCCCGCTAAATTCCTCTCCCACCCACTTCCTTCCGTCCTCTCTCGGTCGTGCACTTCCCACAACATTGCTTACATCCTCCTGTGCAACCTGTGCGATTCCTATTACATTGGACTCACTACTAACGCCCATTATTTATTATTATTCAAGTATTCTACCAGCTGATTGGTAGGTTCTTGGACAGTCCCCATTCTGCATCCCAACCTCATAGACATTGTCTCGCTTTCCCTCCTAAGAATGGCCCGTTATTAGATCCCTCTTCAATTCTTCATATCTTCTACCTCCTCTTATTTCGTCCAGAATTCCTATCCTCCTCCTTCCTCTTCCACGCTTCCCCAGTGTTCTCCCCTCTATCATTCCTTTCAACATGCCCTCTCCTCTCAAAACCTCCTCCATCCATCTATTCTGCCTTCTCCGAACCTCTGCCGCAAGCTTCCTCTCCTCTCCGACCACATCCAATACCTCCTCGTTCGTCTTTCTCTCCATCCAGCTAACCTTCTCCATCCTTCTCCAAACCCACATCTCAAACGCCTCAAGTCTACGCACATCCTCCCTTCGCAATGACCAAGTGTCCGACCCATATAGCGCCACGCTCCATATTAAAGTTTTCACCAGCCTCTTCTTTACGTCTCTTCTTAGACCCCCCTCATCAATTCCCTTCTCTTCGAAAATGCTTCTTTAGCAAGCGCAATTCTGCATCTGATGTCCTTACCACTAAACCCATTCACCTCCAAAATACTACCCAGATACGTAAACTGCTCGACCTGCTATATCTTCTGCCCTCCCACCCTTATATTCAGCCCCGCCTTCTTACTTCTAGAAAATCTCATTACTTTCGTTTTCTTGTGATTGATCTTCATCCCATACTTTTCGCACTGCACCTCTAATGCATTTACCATTGACTGTAACCCCTTGGCCGACTGACTAACCAATGCTTGATCATCTGCAAATCTCACTGATTTTATCAGCTCCCCTCCTGCCTTCATTCCTACCTCCTCCTCCCCCCATGCCTCCCTTACCATTTCTTTTGAATACACATTAAAAAGCAACGGCGATAGTGGGCACCCTTGCCGCACTCCCCGTCCTATCGTGGCCCATCCCGATTCTCCATTAGCTACCCTAACCTGCGCAGTCTGATTCATATACAAATTTCGAATAAGACGCCTGTCCCTCCAATCGGCCCCTAATTTCTTCAACACTCCCATTAATTTCGTCCATTCCACCCGATCAAACGCCTTCTCGAAATCTACGAAGCATGCAAAAACATCCTGCCCATACCCTAGGTTTCTTTCTACTAGCGTCATCATCACCGCTATAGCGTCTCGCGTTCCCGTCCCTCTCCTAAACCCGAACTGGTCGTCACCCAAGTATCTATTTGCCTTCTTCTCTAGCCTTCTATTTAGAATTCTCAGAACTACTTTGGCCGCGTGGGATATTAAGCTTATTGTCCTATAGTCTTTGCACGTTTTTGCCTTACTCTTCTTTGGTATAGGAATTAGTACAGTCCTCGCGAAGTCTTCCGGTCACACTCCATCCTCAAAAATCCAACGAATAAGCGCAAAAAGTTTTCCTCTTCCGTTCTTCCCCATGCTCTTTAAAAACTCTCCAGGTATGTCATCTATTCCCACCGCCTTATTAGTCCAGTAAATGAAGGAGCCAACCTTCAGATTATTAGTTACCATTTTTATTTTCTGGCTGAAAGTGGTATTTGGTACCTCATTAAAAATGAGACCAAGTTTGCATGAAAAGATTGTGCTAGGGGGGTGAAAATGGCCCCAAAAGACCCGAAAAATCGGTTTTCCGCGAATGTCTCCCAAAATATGGCAGTTTGTAGATTTTTTGTTCGGATAATAATTAAAGATCAGTTAATTTTCTACAAAAATGGTCCTCATGATTTTTCTCGAAAGTTTGACCGTTTTCGAGATAAACGGGCCCAAGCGCACCCAAAATATTGACCTCCTGCGCTGCGTATCGGAGAGCACGCTCCGTGCATTTACACATGAGCGGGCGTACAAATTATTCAATAACTTTGTTAAAAATGCATATTTTCTCATGAATCAAAGTTCACGTGAAAGAGAAAATCTACCGCTATCATACCCTGTGACTTGAGTCACGTTTTGACTCTTTGGCCATATTGGAAAAACGGGTCAAACTTTCTGCTCCCGCGCAATTTTGACCTCGCCAGGAATTTGTTCCTATTTTTTTGTATTGCACTAATTTGCTCCATATTTTCTTGATTATGGGTCCTCAAAAGGTCCTTTGTCATCTGTGAAATTTGTATGATCTAATTTTCTTCCATTTTGATTAAAACTTTGTTTGTTGAACCCCAATTTTTTGCTGTTTTTGGATCGCGGGGAAATTTTGTAAACAACCACCAATTAAACATTCATACATAATCGGATTGGTCTCTATGACATATCATTTGAAAACTGAGAACGTCTACTTTTTGGCTGTGCAAATATTTTTCTTCACAAAATCGGCCATTTTCCAATAAATTTGGAAAACGCGTGCTAAAGGAAAAAGCGCACTTTTTCTTTTCGTGGCTTCTTTCTCTCGGCTCTTTATTTCTGATGTTTTGACACCTTGACTACTGTAAAGGTGGAATTCTCACCTTTCCATCAATGTGTATAAAGTCATCTCATTGATACGTGGGGAAAAACCCGAGTCTCTAAATATAACGCTATAATTTCATTACTTTCGTAACTTCCGTCGTTCGTCGCGTGTGTGCTCTATGCGGCGCTCGTGTCGTCTGCTACAGTCCATGCGGCCACGCTTGGAGATGTAAATCCGTTGGTTTTCTTTCATTATTTTGATAAATATTCAAGGTCAATTATAGAAAAAAAATTTGGGTGTGCTTAAGACCACACGGGAGAAGTGTAAACGTCTATGGCGATATTCTGATATATATAATACATAAAAAATATTTCATCAATTGTAATATTGTGCATTTTATACAAAGGTGTTTGTATTAAATAATTCAGCTACGCTTTAATCACTCTTTTGTTCACTACGCCGTGCAGAAAGCTAGACTTATGTATTTTTTCTCTCTTTATGTGAACGTATATGCAGTGATCATCAACGAAATTTTGCGGTAATTTACTCACCATTGCATTAACCTCAACTGGAACATTAATTACTTGACCATAAATCCCAAACTGACCGTGGATATTTCGCTTTCGCTTTATTTGCATTAAAGGAATTCGGGGTGATATTAATCTTTCAGTCACCAAATCTAATGGGAAATTTTTCAAAAATATCTGGAAATGGGGGAAATTTGAAACCATTATACACTGATAGTTGTGGGATATTATTTTTGTGAATGCTTGTGATACAGGTTGCACATATCTGAAATTCCGATTGTTGTCGCTAGCTGGTTGTCGCTAGTTAAATTATATGGTTTACGGGGTTTCTCATTTATGGCCCCGAGGATTTTGGCAGTGGATAGAATGTGGTGGCGCCATCTACAATTGGTTTCCATAGTCCAAAACATTGAAAATAATGGATTTCCAACACCCCCCCATCTCAAATTTTGTAAAAAACTTGCATATTTCATGAGTCTCAAAATTTTGGATTTTTCAACACGATTTTTTGCAAAAAATATTAATGTTGCGAAAAAAATCACGAGGACCATTTTTGTAGAAAATTAACTGATCTTTAATTTTTATCCGAACAAAAAATCTCCAACTGCCATATTTTGGGAGACATTCGCGGAACACCGATTTTTCGGGTATTTTGGGGCCATTTTCACCCCCCTAGCACAATCTTTTCATACAAACTTGGTCTCATTTTTAATGAGGTACCAAATACCACTTTCAGCCAGAAAATAAAAATTGTACCTAAATATTTACAGGTTGGCCTCTTTTTCCTCCTTCATTTACTGGACTATATTCCTTTTCATGTCTCGTAGAGGTCTTTCGATTTCGCTATCTAGGATACTTGGTCCGATGCCATCTCTGTCGATATCGGCTTCCCTTTCTATATCTTACCTATTGGGCCTTATTTCTTTACCATACAGCTCTTCAACATACTCCTTCCACCTCTCCTGGATCTCTCTCGGTTCTACGATCACCTTTCCCGTCTTGTCCGTTATCGTTGTAGTTCCCCTTCCCTTATTACCACCTGTCAGTTCCTTTACCTTCCTATATAATGCATCTGCTCTTTCCTCTTTTTGGTATTTCTCTAACGCGTCGATCTGTTCTCTCCACCACTCTCTTGCTTTCTTTGTTGCTCTTCTAAGCCTGTTGTTAAATTCTCGGTATTTTCTCTTACCTAGTTCTGAGTTTACGCTCTTCCATTTCCTTCTCTCCTCCATCTCCCTGATCATCTCCTTCGTGATCCACGGTTTTCTAATTTTAGTTGCACTCAATACGCCTACCGTTGCTTTCGCCGCTTCTACAATTCCATTTTTCAAACTTCCCCATTCATCTTCCACTGATCTAACTCCATGATTCTCACCCATTATCTCATCCACCTTCTCTCGATACTTCTTCTTCATTGCCCCAGTTAATGCCTCCGTATTCCACTTTCATACCCTCCTTCCCATTCTTATCTTTTTCAGTTATACCCGACATTTCATGACTAATAAGTTGTGGTCTGTGTCTGCATCAGCTCCTGGATAAGTATGCGAGTTTTTAACACATTTCCTGTATCTTTGACGTACCATTATATAATCTATCTGGAACCTATCTGTGTCTCCCGGCTTCTTCCAAGTGTACCTACGTCGAGGATGATGTCTGAACCATGTATTTGTAATTAGTAGGTTATTTCTGCGGCAAAATTCCACAGCTTTCTCGCCCCGGTCGCTTCTTCTTCCTAGCCCGTAATCGCCCACCTCCCGCCCATCTCTTCCTTCACCCACCACCGCGTTCCAATCCCCCATTACTACCAGGTGCTTACTTCCTGGTATCCTACCAATTATTTCCTCTAGCTGATCGTACACCCCATCTACCTCCTCCTCTTTATGATTAGAGGTAGGCATATAAACCTGGATTATAACTAAATTCGTTGGTTCTGCTTTTAGTTCCACGACTATTATCCTATCACTAACCTGTTCTGCATACACTACTTTTCTACCGAGTTTCCTATTCATTACGAATGCAACCCCACGCTGACTTTCATTCCCTCCACTATAAATTACTCTATAGTCGCCACTCCAGTAATCCCCGTCATCCTTCCATCTTACTTCACCCAGACCCATGATGTCTACACCCACCCTCTCCATTTCTTGCTTTATATTCTCTAGCTTCCCCGCCCTCAGCATAGTCCTAACATTCCACGTGCCTATTCTGATAGTTTCGTTCCTCTTCTTTATCTTCTTTTCCTCTGCTGCCGCTACGTCTGAGCAAGGATTTCGTGTGATGATGACCGCAGGGCCCTTGCTCCCACCGCTGCCGGGCACGACACCCGGCCCTCTTGGCCGAGTCCCGTAGTTGCCAGGATTCATTATCAATTGAGAACTGTCCATAATTTCAAGGTTTTAATTGAGATAGTATTCCGTGGCCTTACTCAATAGTGTTTTTTACGTGACACCATCACTTCAGAGGCCGCCCCACTGGGGTCAGACGCCTTTTGCAGCCGCCTCACTGAGGTACAGACGCTGCGCGGACTACCATTCGTCTTTCTCCTAACCTTCGACCAATCTGGCATGGGTGACCCTACCAGGAGCAATGCTCCCGCCAGTGCCCATAGCAACCGAAATATCAGAACCTATTGTGTGAGTGTTCTTTTTTTGTGTCTATGTTTAATTCCGCCCCACTTGTGGCAAAATATATCTAGATTATCACGTGTGTGATTTTTCCACAAACTTGTATGTATATATATATATATATATATATATATATATATATATATATATATATATATATATATATATATATATATATATATTATTACGACCGGCTGTATATACAGCCCGTCGTTATTTCTCCTTTAACAAGGCCTTTTGAGATTCTGTAAAATTAAAAAAAAAATAGCATTTCTTTTGCAACTATAACGACAAATTTACATTAAGGAAGCCATTAAAACATATCAGATATTAATATATTTATCCATTGCAAGCTTTAATCGTGAAACTGAAATATACAGTTTGACAAAATGGGTGAAGCTGGTTACAATTTAGAAAACATTAATGCATCAAGGAGCCTACACAAGGTAGTTACCCAGAAACTGAAATGATAGCAATTAAATTTGGTACAGTTATGTTGAACACCAACAAACATACAATTTTTTGCACATAAAGACAAACCTGCACACTTATTTTTCTTCACAGTAACATTTACTTTCAGGAAAAGTAATTTTATGATTGACAGGCAATTGAATATAGTGAGATGATAACTGAAATTTGAATTTTGCTTATGGACATGTGTTTCACCCCTCATGACAATTCCTTTCCCATTTTGTTTCTTCGAAAAATTGAAGGCCATAGATGAATGACTTCTACCTTTATGAAGCTTTGCATTGACACAAAATTTGAAATTGTTTCCGTAAAAATCAGCCAAGACAGTGAATCCACCTATAACATTTTACATGTGAGAGTAGGGGATATTTTGAAAATAGCCCATTAATGCTCACACTATCTATAATCTATGTCCATAAGCTACATAAACTCGCCATTTGGCTGGGACTAACATTGGTATAAAAGTTGATTTGAGTGTATAAAAATAACATTACTTGTCTGCATCAAAAACAAATTCTTTTACAGAATTAGAGTTTGGATTAAACAGACACTCAAGTCAAAAACATTGAAATTGAAAAATATTATATTTCTCTAGGCGCCATGACAATAACACATATGGTAACAAACAAAGCTCATTATTATAGATTATTCCAACATTAGATGTTCAATAGATGTTAACCATCCACTGCAAGATAGGGTTTCTGGTAATATCAATCTAAAGCATTGCGATAAGTGGTTTTTAAACCACTTCTCACAATCTACCTGACCACTTATCCACCACCACCACAGTGGAGACCACTTATGATACCATGCATGAACTTATTGCATTTATGATACAAGGCACGAGCATGCCTGATCACTTATCCACCACAGTGGTGGTGGTTAAGTGGTCAGGCATGTTCGTGCCTTGTGCTTTTTTCGCTAAGTAGTTTGGTCCCCCTCCCTCACTATCTCTCATTCCTGCCTCTTTTCCCCTTAACCCCCTCCACTTATACCTCCCCTCCTTGCCACGCAGCTCTGCACAACGAACTTTAGCGGGAACTATAATGAAGGAAATATGGAAAAAATCTTAGAGGAGGTCTCAAGGACGAGAGGTAACAGATGTGAGTTCCTTTGGCAGGGGGGGGGTGGAGGAATGGATAGTGGGGAAGGGATGCACAGCATGATAGGGTTTTAAAAGGCCAATCACAAAATTGACCATACTCGGTCACTTGAGGAGGAATAGTCGGAGGAGGGAGGTGGCAGGTGTTAATAGGGGGCATTAAGAGGGGGTGGCAAGTCAGGTGAGGTGGAGGGGGGACTTGAGGGGGCCCCGAGCATCCCCCCCCACAACTCTAACCTCCCAACCGCTTCAATGAAAAGAGTCGACAACCTTGGAATCAATTAATTCCACCATAGTAACATCGCAGGCCATGGATTTGCAAAACAGGATGGAGTACCCCCCTATCAAGGAAAATCACTCAATCATGTTATAAGTTCTAAAATGGAAAAGACGATTTTCAAAGGACAAATTGGAATTTCTTGGAAACTCTACACACAAATTTGACATTATGAAAACCAATTAAGAACATCGTATATTTCTCCATTACAAGCTTAAATGAAAAACTGAAATATTCAGTATAACAAAATGTGCGAATCTGGTTAAAACACACCAAACATTAACGCATCAATTAAATTTGAAAGTTGTGTTTAGCACCTTAAATGATACATTTATTTTCATATCAAGACAAAAACTAGCACACTTATTTTTCTTCACAATAACGTTCACTTTTAGGGAAGAGTAATTTTAAGATTGACAGGCAATTGAATATTGTGAGAAGATAACTGAAATTTGAATGTTGCTTATGGACACTTGTTTTACCCATCACAATAATTCCTTCTCATGAGGTTTCTTAACACTTTAAAGCCCAAGCCCGAGTATACCTCGGGTTGCATACTTTCTGCCATGGACCCAAGCCCGAGCATAACTCGTTTTCATGTGTTTGCTTTTATACATATTTGCAGTCACATTTTACTCGGGTTTGGGCTCTTTGGTCGTCTGCCATGGCCACTGGCTGTCTGCCGCTGGACGGTGCCGCTGCTTTTAACTCATAAATGAACTGCTTGGTCATTACAATGTGAAAGTCCCAAAAAAAACCCTGGGTTTCTAGAGCCGTACCGTTACCCTGGGCTTCAAAGTGTTAAAAAAATGGAAGGCCATAGATGAATAACTTTTACCTTCATGAAGCATTGCCATAGACACAAAATTGAAATTGTTCCCATGAACATCAGCTGAGACAGTGTATCCACTTTGGAGAAGAAAGTAGGGGATACATATTTTGAAAATAGCCCATTAATGCTTACACTATCTTTAACCTATGTCCATAAGCTACAAAGACTTGCCATTTGGCTGGGACTAACATTGGTATAAAAGTCGATTTGGGTATATAAAAATAACATGACTTATCTACACCAAAACAAGTTCTTTTATATATAGGGCTTGGATTAAACACAGACATTCAAGTCAGAAACATTGAAATTGAAAAATATTTTATATATCTCTCTAACGGCTATGACAATATAACACATATAGCAACAAATAAAGCTCATTATAATCAATTATTCCGACATTTCATGTGAAATAGAAGTTAACCATGGATTGCAAGATAGGGTCCCTGGTCAAGTCATAGTGATGAGTGATTTTAACCACTTTCCTATTAGCCTTACATGTGTACCCCTTGTGCTTTTTCCCCTAATTATTATGGTTCCCCTCCCTTTCTTCCCAATAACCCCCGCCAGTTCTACCTCCCCTCCTTGCCTGGAAATTTTGAGAGAGTTAATCTGAGCTAAATGAGGAAGAGCGTGAGGGGGGTCCAGAGAAAGAGATAGCGGATGCAAGTGGGACAGTTTTGTCGGCTGGGGGGGATTGGGAATGGAAAGTGAGGAGGGGATATATAATGTGTGAGGGTTTTTAAGGCCAAGCACATTGACCATACTCCATCACTTGAGGAGGAATACTCAGGGGAGGGTGGAGGTTGGTGGTGATTGGAGGGATCAAGAGGTGGAGGCAAGTCCAGTGAGGGGACGGGGGGCACCGAGCTGATCCCTTTCCCCTCTTAGCTCCCAACCACTTCGATGAAAAACAACGATCAACCTTGGAGTCAATTAATTCCACCAGAAGAGTATTGCAGGCCTGAATGCTTTTCTGGTGCACCACAAGATGGAATACCCCCAATAGTGACAAAATCACTCAATCATGTAAAGAGAAAATACAATTATTAAATAAGAGATTTAGCATTTCTTGGTGACCATAGACACAAATTTGACATTTAGAAAACCATTAAAGAAGAATATATATTTCTCCATTGCAAGCTTTAATCGAGAAACAGAAATATACAGTTTTACAAAATGGGTGAAGCTGGTTACATTACATAAAACATTAACGCATCAAGGAGTCTACTCTAGGTTGTCTCCCAAAATATCAAATGATAGCAATTAAATTTGGAACAGTTACGTTTAACACCTTAAAACATACATTTTTGTCATATTAAGACAAACCAGCACACTTATTTTTCTTCACAATAACATTTACTTTCAGGAAAAGTAATTTTATGATTGACAGGCGATTGAATATAGTGAGAAGATAAATGAAATTTGAATGTTGCTTATGGACATTTGTTCCACCCCTTGCAGTAAATCCTTCACATTGTCTTTTAAAAAATTGGAAGGGCATAGATGTACGGCTTTCACCTTAATGAAGCTTTGTCATTGCCACAAAATTGAATTTTTATTTCAATAAAAATCAGCCAAGACAATAGCCGTGACCGAATTTCCAAGCCTGCTTGGTGTGAGCCTGCTTGAGTGTGACACATTGGTGACGTAGGGAAAGCACCCAAGCCCACTCAGCAATTATGCTGAGTCCCTTGCTATGTGCTTAGACTGACACTAAACACTTTGCACTACCGACTTTGCTTTTCAGACAGGCTTCGGCCCGTTTCAGAAAAGAGAAAGTTTGCTCAAAGTCACCCGCGCACTGCTAAAGCATACTTCTTCTCCATAAAGCAACCATTTTGGCCACGGCTAATGTATCCACCTATAGCATCTTGTGGAAGAGAGTAGGGGATATTTTGAAAATAGCCCATTAATGCTCACACTATTTATAATCTATGTCCATAAGCTACATAAACTCACCATTTGGCTGGGACTAACATTGGTATAAAAGTCGATTTGGGTATATAAAAATAACATGACTCATCTGCACCAAAACAAATTCTTTAAAAAAATTAGAGCTTGGATTAAACGCAGACACTCAAGTCAAAAAATACGGAAATTGAAAAATATTATATATCTCTAGGCGCTATGACAACATAACACACATGGCAACAAACAAAGCTCATTATCATAGCTTATTCCAACATTTGATGTTCAATAGAAGTTAACCATGCATTGCAAAACCCAGGACATTACTTTTGGCTTGATAAATTAAAGTCCCTTTGGCTACTGCATCATCTAGGAACACCTGGACGTTTGAAGTAGCAAAAGCAATACCACACTCATTCATGTATTATTTACAAATATCTATGTACAACAAAATAATAAAAATAATGCTATGCTTTCCATGTAAAGTATAAATCAATGCTTTCAAGGCCTGTTATTTTAAAAGATTTTGAGTAAAAAATTTAAAATGAGAGCTATCTGTAAACAAATCTCAATGCAGAGGGAAAACTTTTCCCTACATCTGCAAAATAAATCTTAACAGATTCTTGAAAGAAAGCAGTATAACAATGAGTACAATAAAAAACAAACATGTTTGGCATACAGATCACATTTGTACTCTTTAAATGGAATAGAAGATGATGGGTTTATGCACATAAAGTAAAACATACACTGAAATACATATACACATATTATTCCATTGTAACTATGATTCTTGAGACAGTGAATTCTATCCATTTATTTCAGTCATGATTATAACCTATTGTATCAACAATTATAAAATCAGAGCATACACCATTTTAAAATATGCACATCTGGATACACTAAACAAACATGGAATCTTCAGCACATTCATATGAGCGAATTACAGCAAATAATGAATTTGATTAAATGCATATTTTGGATTTGCAAATAGAAACATCCAAAAGCTTATATTCAAATAGGATTCCAAATTCTTATTTCAAATCATTAAAATACATAGTATAAAAGATGGACATTCGGAAACAACTTATTGGTATGACACAGAGTATTATAACATTGTGACTATTTTCTCAACACTGTTAGGCATCAGTCATAGTGGAAAGAAATATCAAGAAACATAAATATGAACATCAATAAACACAAATCTACAGAAAGACTACGAGTTAATTTTGCTTATAGCACATGTAACTTAATGTATTTGTAAAACATTTGGCAAGAGCAACATACAGCAATGTCTTAGACATACAGCTGCTCATAACTAAGGAATAAGATCATTCCTTACGCCACAACTCAGGGTGTGACTAGATCTACCATGGTATGAATTTTCAACTGGGGAAAAATGACTAAGAAACAAGGAAGTAGGTGACAACACCTAATTGACTATTGTTAAACACAAAGAGAACATGCACAACATTACTGGTGCCCCCTAAAATGTTCCCCCTAGTCTAAAACATCATCAATCTAGAATTTATCAGGGGAAAGATACACCACTTGAATCAAATAGGCCAGCAGACTGTAAGAATCACTTCATTACAGATCATACCAGCAAGTTTAGCTAAATATAGCTGCACAGTATTTTATGCGAAATCACACATTCTGTTAATGAAAGACTCAAAAATGTGTGCACAAAGTCATCTTGGCACAGAATCAAAATGCATATATCAATAACCAAAGTCTCCATCATTTGGTCATATAAGCAGTATACAACAGCACATCCACGTACACCACATTAATTTAAATGAATAAAATCTCTCAGCATTAGGAGGCTTCCTTCCTAGTCCATGAATCACAATACACTGCTCCCACTCAATGCTTACGATCTCAATGCTTCTGAGTGGGAATGGAACAATTCTTCAGAAAATACGAAGCTCTTTTAAAGTACATACAGCGTAGGAAATCTCATCATTTCCAGCCTGCGAAAGAACAGAGCTGAGCACACCCCGTTTATAAAAAAATTGTTGACCACATGTTGGTCTTTTAATGTGGAACGATAAGTCTTCTTATCTTGTATTTGCCAATCATCAGTCATCAACATTATAATTTAGGATCTGTTAATGTGAAAAATACATCTTCTCATCTTCAGTTTGTCAATAATCAGTTACCGATACAGCAACTTTGAATCTATTAACGTGAAAAATACTTCCATCTCATCGTCAGTTTGTCAATTATCCATAGTCAATATGGCAAATCCTGTACGTCTCAGTGCGAAAAATACATACATATTATCTTCAGTTTACTTGATCATTTTTTAACATGACAATTTGCCTCTAATAGGGTGAAAAATATGTCTTTTCATAGTCGGTTAGTCAATGATCAGTCTGCTTCAATACCTTGCAGCTTCAATACCTTGCAGTATTTAAGAAATTCTGTATCTATTAGTTTGAAAAATATGTCTTCACATGTTCAGTTAGTCAACAATTTCAGTTATCAATACTGCAATATTGCAACTCATTTACATATGTCTTCAAATCTTCAGGTTGCAAATGATCAAAGATGGAATGTGAACTCTGAATATCTTAGGGCCAAACATATGCAATTCTCATATTTTCATCATTATTTCACCAGGTGAATTTAACTTTTCAAGCAATGGAATCTTTGATTTTCTGGGATGGCTCCATTCCTTCCGGGGATAGGCGAGTAATTCCATTTCCACTATTGACATGCCCATTTCCATTGTTAACATAACCATTAACGTGTCCATTTATTGTGAGATATATGTCAGGGGCTAGAGTAGGGGCAGCAACTTGATTTCCCATAGTTCCGATTAAAGCTTCCATGGCACGGTAGAGGTATAAATAGTCATCCTGAAATGAAATTAGATAACCATTAGCATGACTACACTTTTTCCTCCTTGTATGATTCAATTTACCACTCCCAATATCAAACAACAAATTTCATACACACCAAATGGATTCAATTTACCACGAAAAAAATAATTTTATGCACTTGACTGAGAATCAAACCCAAGATCTCCCTATTGCACATCAGGTGTGTCAGCCAGTGGTAATCACTGTCAACTCATGATTTGTTCAAGCAGAATTTCATCCATTTGGTGTATATATTGTCGGTTCATGCGGGTGACATCACTCCCATGTCATTTTTGCATTTTGTAGTGATTTGGAAATTGATAAATTTCATATCATCCATCACCATAGGGCATTCCACATTCAGTAAAAAGTATGGGATTTAGTTGAGATTGAAAAATTATGTTCATAACAATAAAGAAACTTTTACAATCATCTTCCCACTTCTCAAAACCATCACCTTGCAAATCAATATACCTATCAGCTGCATAAAACTGTATGTATGAACCTCTATCAATTGTACGATGTGGAGAATATTCACCGATAAATGCGTTACATTTAATATTAAGTTTTGTGTGAGGACCTGTCACTGCCAAAAACACTAATTCTTTCCTCAAGGCCAATTGCATGGTACAAGTACCACATAACCCACACAAAACAAGGAGATTCAGTATTTTTTTCACCTCGACTTATTCTCCAGTTGTGCATTTTCAATAGGAGAAGGTTGAGCTCTATGTCTCTAATGTACTGAAGTAAAGAAAAAACTCCAATGGCCATATAAGTTTCAGCACCACATATCAGAAAAGGCAAAAGAAAAAAAAACCTAAAACGGTTAGCCTAGCTGTGGTGGTTTACGGGAAGGTCGATTCCTCACCAGTGACCACGGGACACATGTACTCAACCCAACAATCTTCACTGGTCTGTAGGGAGCCCTGTTTAGGACGCCAGGGTTATTACCACCATTCACACTTTCTGTGATTGTTTATGGGAGAGGGATTCCACGCCAGGGGTAATCACAGAGCAAACTCACATCACAAATACTCAGAAAAGCATTCACACACTTGGGCACAACTTTGGGTGAGAAACTCACTCAACAGACAGAGACAACAAAAAATAGACAAAACTTAAGTTAAAAGAGGGATGACACAAAGAATAAGGGAAAGACAAGGGAGTTTTTTAAGTGGATTTGTTTGGCCCGAAAATAAGATTTTGACTCATACTTGAATAGACTTATACTCGAAATTATATGGTATTTAGTGACACAATTATGGACAACTTACAGGAAAACCTTTCGGTTTAAGAATATTTACAATATGTACATTCAAAATCGATGAAAATTCCAAATTGGGGAAATGAAAATAACAATTTAAAATTCATGCCACAAATATATTTCCTGCCCTGTCTTTAACTTGCAGGTTTTAGCAAAATAATAATTGGAACACGGGAGCGTATGTTTTTACTCAGTCAACCGCTCAGCATGTAAAAATCTGGATGTTAAATAAGTTCAGCTCTCTCTTCCTTTGAAATCATTTCGCCTGGTGATGGATTGAATCCAACATTTATCAAATCATAATCTCCTTTTCTGTCCACTCTTCAATTCAAAATTTTTAATACAAATCCTGTCTACACCCAATTCTAAATTCTTGTTCCCTTTCATTCCTAATTCATATGTGAAACAAATCCTTAACCATTTTTTTATTTCCTTGATTAGCTTTAAAATAGAAATAAAACCGAAAAAAGAGAAAATTTCAATTTTACAATAATTTTATTCAAAAATGGACATGGTAATTGAGCAAAAGCTCAATAATTTTTGCTAAGAGAAATGAAGTTTTCTTATTCTGTTAGAATCATCTGTTTCAACAAATATCACAGCAGTTCTGATGGCTTTGTAAAAATACCTTTGCTCATGTCATTTCATTTGAGCATTCTACTAGACGATTGGTAGGTTTTCGGACAGTCCTTTTATCCTACATTCCAATTTTGTGAAAGATAGTCCCGCTTTCCCTCCTTATATGTCCTGCCATTAGATCCTTCTTAAATTCCCCATATCTTCTACCTTTTCTTATTTTGTGTAGAGCTCCTATCCTCTTCCTCCCTCTTCCACACTTTCCCCGAGGTGCAGACGTTGCTTGGACTACCATTTGTCTTTCTCCTAACCTTCAACCTAATCCCGCATGGGTGGCCCAACCAGAAGCATTGCTCCCACCAGTTCAGCTCTTGAGGTCATGGGAGCAAGTAAGCCCTTGCACCATGACAAGGTTATAGTGCAAGGGAAGGACAGTGCAAAAGGTGATGCTTAACTAGGCATTTCAAAATTTATCCATGTATCTCCACGAGTTAATTTGCAATCTTTTACTTCTTCGCGGCCTAAAATTGAATGTTTTTTTACGCGGTACTACAATGTGGAGAAAACGAAAGTAATGAGATTTTCTAGAAGTAAGAAGGCGGGGCTGAATATAAGGGTGGGAGGGCAGAAGATAGAGCAGGTCGAGCAGTTTACGTATCTGGGTAGTATTTTGGAGGCGAATGGGTTTAGTGGTAAGGACATCAGATGCAGAATTTCGCTAGCTAAAGAAGCATTTTCGAAGAGAAGGGAATTGATGAGGGGGGGTCTGAGAAGAGACGTAAAGAAGAGGCTGGTGAAAACTTTAATATGGAGCGTGGCGCTATATGGGTCGGAAACTTGGTCATTGCGAAGGGAGGATGTGCGTAGGCTTGAGGCGTTTGAGATGTGGGTTTGGAGAAGGATGGAGAAGGTTAGCTGGATGGCGAGAAAGACGAACGAGGAGGTATTGGATATGGTCGGAGAGGAGAGGAAGCTTGTGGCAGAGGTTCGGAGAAGGCAGAAGAGATGGATGGAGGAGGTTTTGAGAGGAGAGGGCATGTTGAAGAGAGTGATAGAGGGGAGAACACTGGGGAAGCGTGGGAGAGGAAGGAAGAGGATAGGAATTCTGGACGAAATAAGAGCAGGTAGAAGATATGAAGAGTTGAAGAGGGATCTAATAACGGGCCATCCTTAGGAGGGAATGCGAGACAATTTCTATTAGGTTGGGATACAAAATGGGGACTGTCCAAGAACCTACCAATCAGCTGGTAGAATACTTGAATGAAACTACAATGTGGCATGGGATTTAGAAACACCACCGCGTGATATATTACTGCTGCAAATCGTGACTTTATCATTGGCGATTTTCCTTGCAAACTAGGTAACACCTGATTTTTTTGGTATTGGGCAATTCCACATAGTTTACCAAACGGCATAACACTCGTGTCTTGAGCAGCTTCGATTTTCACCATTTTTGGCACAGAAATAGAGCATACTACGAATAGATATTTTTCAAACTGTTAGCTCTTAATATTTATAGGAATAGGGATTGAGTAATTCAAAACTGGTTAAATCGATTGATTTGGATTCCGGCTGTCGGGGCTTCCCACAAGTGTTCATATTGTCACACCATGTGCAAACGAAAACAAAAAAATGCAAATATCTAATACGGTTTCCACCATCAGATATCTGGTGGCAGCACTTCCGATTCAATTTTTCGAATGTTTTTAACACCTTAAAAAATAAAACTTTGGAACTTTTGCAATGGCGAAAAGTTGTGAATAATAGCAGTCAACATCAATTGAGTTCAGGCAGCAATGTCTGAAGCTTGGAATCACTTCCATATTGCTCAAATAAACAATCACTTCACCATAAGTATAGAGTAGAATCTCACAATGTGAAACCTCTAAAACGACGTCCAGCTAACTGAAACATTTTAACAGTGTAGCCATATGCAAAACGTCACCTTAAAACTGATCAAATACCTGACACCTCACCCTAAGTGCAAGGTGACTCACTCAGAGATTTTGTAGTTTATTGTCGACAACTGACGACGTAAGCCACAGTCATTTTTCTCCTGGTGCATTGGATATACCTACAACTTTGGATAACGGGGACATGATCTACGGGAACATGTAAGAGTAAGCCCTCCAAAACTTTCATCATCTAACCGACCAACTTTGAAGAATTTCAAGGAAAAAGCATTCAAATTAGTGTAATAATTTCAGAAAGGACCCCGTGTTTTATGAGCCAACATTCAGGATAATTCTGCTTTTTAAGGACAAATGGCAACTCTACCGATAAAATAGGCACAAAACACATTCTATTTTGAGGATACCGGGACTAGCCATGGTATAACGTTTTACGAAGTCACCCACTAGTGCACATTCCACAGAGGAAAAATCATTCCCCTTGACTCGACAACAAAAATGAATCCACATGGGAAGAGAATGCCTCGGTAGCTTAACACACTAAAAGCACTTGTGCGAAATTGAGGGATCCGGGTTCGTATCCCAGTCAAGGCAAATGATTTTTCCTCTGTAGAATATCACACATATCACATGTCTGTTTCCTTATCTAATGTCTGAATAATAGCACGAAGTTTGTGAACAACAATGCTTGTTGCACAACTAAAGCACTGAAAATGCACATTTGAACTTCAAGCTATTTTCAGAATTTTAGTTGAAAACTACAGGAAAAAGCAAAAAATAAACCTTTGATTATTCATGCTTCACTTTAAGCTCTTAGATTGTAGTTGTATTTCATCATATTTTAAAGATGAGGAACACGAAGTCCTATGTGACAGAAGAGTTTAGCTGGGTGCTAGCTTATGTAAGAGTGCATGATGGACTAAGTGAGTGCAATGCATTTTACCATTTTCTTGTTAAGTGCAAAGCTAATACACAAATCCATCAATTGTTTGTGAATAATTGACATGACACCTTTTTTCAAAATCCACAAATATATCATTAATTCAAGCATTCCTTTCCTTCGATTTCAGATATCAAGAATAAAAGGACCTAAATGAACTTCCCATTATCCCTTTATCGTAATTTTATTTCGACTCTGATATCAACTATTGGAAGGATGTCCTTTAAATAAGTGATGGGTGGAATTCAAAATTTCATCGAAGCTGATCCTTGAATCCAAATCTCAA
Source organism: Pyrrhosoma nymphula (assembly GCA_963573305.1). Lineage (NCBI taxonomy): Eukaryota > Metazoa > Arthropoda > Insecta > Odonata > Coenagrionidae > Pyrrhosoma > Pyrrhosoma nymphula. The sequence continues at coordinate 57,906,787 of OY754332.1, forward strand.
AAGCCAAACCTCCTATCTAATTATTAACCATTAAAAGAGAAATAAAACAACAGCAATTTCAGTTTGAACAATGCTATCAATTCTTAAATGTAGGCCAAAAATGAACACAAGCAAAAAATAGAAATTCATGAATTTTTGCTCAGGAATGGAGCACATTCAGTTAGCCAAACTTCAATGTTTCATTTATCAGCCAAAAAATGTCTGCAGTGCTTAATGCTTTTCCTGAAAATACCCAAGCTAGAAATGAAATAAGTTATTTTTTAACAAAGGTGTACCTTCTTCGGGTGATTATAGGCTTTCAAATTTCACTATTTTGTGGCAACTTTTTAAAATACAATACTTAATATAATTAATTATGCACCAAGAAATATTCTAAATGCTCACCTGAAACTAAAAAGATGTGCATGCATAGTTCCCTAGCATTAGACATAAGTGGAGTCAATTAAGGTTGATACCCAAGTGCTCACAATCTTGAAAGCGGGGGCAAGTAAGAGGATCCACTAGGATATCAATACTAAGTAATTCCACTCCTCTTTCTGCTTCTAATAGCTTTGATAATCAAATTAATGGTATAGTAGAATAGAGCAAGTAAGCTACCTTGGAAACACTTCTCTTGGTTTTATTAAGGTAGAGTCAGCAGAAGAACCGACGGAAATAAGACATAGCATAGATGCATAAAAATTAGGGGTGCATAGGATCTTGTTTTTTCCCTAAATTCCAAAAAAAAAAGAAGTTTCACTCAAATTGACAACATTTGTGGAGCATGTTGTACCAAGACATTTCTTATTTTCCTGATTCAGGTATATTATTGGATAGGTCAAAAAAATCAGAGGTAGTGAGGTACATGTTGAGATTCATGTGCGATTTGACACTAAATCACCCACATACATTTCAGTTTGACAGCAGAGCAGGCACCTGAAGCCATGGTAATGGGGTCAAGGAACAATGAGGGTAAAGTTTCAATTTTCAAGCCAAAAACACCATTTTAAGGGTAATTTCTACTCATGTTATACTTATTTACTTTGAAACAAAGATTTCAATGACTTCATCACATCCTCCAGCGTGAAATGGTACCCAATACAGAGAGGCAGGACCAGTCCCAGTAGCTCTATGTATCCTCTCTCCCCCTGTGGTCCCAAATGTCCCTGAAAATGAGCTAACGCTACCCTATGCCTGCACTAGGTGCTCTGCCTCCTCCGTAATGAGTGTATTCTACTGCACCAATTCATATTTCTTGCACCATACTTCCTTAATTCAGCGGTCTCCATTAACTTGGATTAGATAATGAAAAGGTGAATGCACCATTACTCTTGAGTTCAAAGAGATAACACACTTTTTGCAGATAGATGCTGCTTTTGATTTCATGCATTCCTTTCCATAAGTTTTGGAGGCCTCATTGGCAAAATCATTATAAGATGTCCCCCAAGAAATATATGGTACAGACCACAGTAAAATTATGAAGTGGGTGGTCACGAGTATGGGGGAGATGGGTGCTAATTGTCTTCTACCCTCAGCAATCCCCCTGCAATGTTGGTCACTCGTGTGCCAAAACAATGTCCATCCTTCAAGGGGCATCATCCAGCCTGCAGACTTGTAGGGCTCTCTGATCCGCTTTTGTCCACCAGAGACTCCTACTATCACTGTATGCCTCCATAGAAAGTGAATGGGTGTTCATAAAAAAGACATGGGCTCTGCAGAAACAGCTGTGACAAGTTAATCCTTCAAATTAACTTTTAGGCAGATCATTCCTCAGCAAGAGTAACATGTGCTTCCTCCCCACCTTCTTAAAAGGTATTAAATCTGATTCAGGTAGTTAAAAATATTCCAACTATTGGGATAGTGTTTTCAAGAGATGACTTTCAAGATAAATTTTAATCATGCCAGCTGAGACAAACAACACAGTTTGAAGCGTCCTGGTCAGAAACTTTATTTGATGGAGCATATAAAATTTTGACATCATCTCCCACATGAGTTTTGACCTATAACCAGTTCTAATAAATAAATAGATGGCTTTGTCAAAATTAATACTTCAGAGTACTTTCCTCACTTAGTTCTATGCTATGTTGATGCACCGTGCCAGATTGCTTCACTTTAATCGCTTTTCTAAGAAAACTGAGATTTTCACCAAATGTGAAATTTTCTTAGATATTGCTTTAATGTCCCTACACTCCATCACTTTCAAAACTTGGTTAGGATAAAGAGCGAGGGAAAATAATACAGTGACATAGCAACAGGGCCAGACTAGGAAGCAAAATATCGACTCTGCAGAAGAGCCAGCCCAGGTCTCTGCACTCTACATTGAGACTAGCACAGCTAGGTGCAGGACAATCCATGGCAAAACATTCAAGTGGTACGACTGAATAATACATACAATGCAAATAATAGGAACTGATGCATTTCATGGAGGTAATCAAATAGAGCCAAATTGACAATATGAAATTTCAGCCCTTTTGTTCCTATGCCCATAAGGCCCTTAGTGTGACCTCATTAGCTATCAGGCTGAAATGAGTGTTTACTCTCCACATCCATTAATTTTTTTTACCAACAAGCTTACACGGTTCTTCAAATCTAGAAAAAATGAGCACTGATCAAGAGGTACACCAATTGTGCATAAAGCTATTTTTTCATTAAAGGCAAGAAATGCAGTGTGTACTAGTGGATATTTTCTTAAGTAGTTGCAATAAACTATATGCCATAAAAAATTTTCACTGAGATAAGGAATTAAAACAATGACCTTAGGCTTTCTGAAGATCCATTTCAGTTACATGGATACACAGTAGAATCTCAATTTTACATAACCCGATTTTATGCAACATTTGATTTTACACAGTGAATGAGCTGACTCCTTGCATATTTTTACGGATTCATTATTTGATTTTACGTAAATTCAATGTAACGATTTACCTATGTAAGGCTTATTTGGTCCCCGACGGAGGTATCAAGTTGATTTTACGAAATGAAACAACGGAACTTAAAGAAACTTAAACAAAATCGAGCAGATTCTTTCCCATTTTTTTAGGAAATCTCAAATTTAATGCCATACTACTGTGAAATTCAACAGTAACGAATCAATACATGGTATTTTAAAATATAATATTATTTTATTTTTCCCATCTTTCAGCACGAACAGTTATAGGTTCAAGGTGTTTACTTGTTTATGCTCTGACTGCTGCCCCAGGATACTCAAGCAAGGCTGCTTTTTGACCTTGAGATACGAACCCCATCAGCTGTTCCGAGTGACGAGAAGAAGCTCGCTTTGGTGTCGCCTGCAAGCACGCGTGTTATGACACTGGCGCAGGTCGTTGAGCAGAATAAAGTACGGACAAACATTTGTCCTCGACCAATGCCAACAACAGGGGAAATTGGGAAGTTATGTGACATTTTAGTAAAATAGAAAACATCACAATTGATGGAATCACATGGCTCAAACTCGCTTCCATTGGCATAAATGCTTGGCAATGAATTTTTTTCCCGTAGAAACATGTTTACTCAATATCTTCCCCATGTACTGGATAAGTCTGTTTTTGTTGCATTGTCTGTATTTTCCCAATCTAAAGCATTAAGTAGAATTAAAAATGAAATAAATTGAATTGAAGAACCAAGCAATATCAAAATGATAGCGAAAATAGTGTAATTCAAGGCAAAGTAATTTTTAATAAATGATAATTACAATCGATGTTATCCTATATGCTACCAGCGCTGTTTTTACAATTTACTGCTGGAGCCTTGCAAAGAAAAATACTTCCCTTGTCATGAGTGCCGTGAGCATATCCTTTTATTCCTCTGTACAGAACTCACTCGTGGCAAGGAATCGCACTCCTCGTCTGTCTTGGATCACAAATCAGGTCCTTGATCACTGGGCAGACGTGATAATGACCCTCTTCTCAGTATCATCCCCACTCACGGCCAACTACTCGTTCACTCAGTGCATTTACTAAAAATATTTGCCGCCACAAATATTTGCCGCCACAAATATTTGCTTCTGGGCCTATATAGGCCCAGAAGTAAGTGTAATTCTAAGCTTACATTTTCCCAGCATGCTACAAATATTGTCATAGTAAATCCACTAAGTATGTAAACAAATGCTGGACCATGGACACAGTCAGTGAAGGCATCGACCACTGAGACGAAAGGCTGAAGATTACTTCCCTTCCCCCGCAGGCCACGGAAGGGTTCGGCGACCAGCGAGTTGGGGAAACGATAAAGTTGTCATTTTCAGGGTCGATCCCTCAGTTGGGTCTATATAATTTACGCATCTAAACCGGTTTTCCCCAAAACACCCCTCTCGCTCAAGGAAAATAGTTTTTCTCATCTCTTATTCCTGGGCACAATGAAATTCATCTGCCCATGACTCATTCAGCAAGAATTAGAATGGAGTAACCTGAGAAGATGCCTCTTTTTGGGGGTTCCTGCAGCCAACACTGGGTTGATGCTCAAACGAAATAAGGTGAGCCTTTATTTCGGTCCATTCATACCAGAACCTTACCCCTTAATTACCCCTTGGACTTTTTTTGCTTGCTAGCATCTCACTTAGCTGCAGAGCCGTGTTGACATGCCGTTCGATCTCTTGCGTGGAAAGATTTACATCGTTTATAAATGGCATTCTTATGCCTCCACTGAAAAATCTACGTGAGAGCACGGTTAAGTTCTTAGCGAAAGGGTGTAATACAAAATTTTACCATTCATAATGTCGCTTGGATTTATTTGTTATCAATTCTCTTGGATTAAATTTAATATGAGAATAATGAATCTTCCTCATCGAAACGGAAACCACTGCATCTCAAAGACTTTAGTCAGTGATTTTGCTGACTATTTTAATCCTTTGGAAGCACCATAGACTTCAAGTCTAAAAGAGTACATAGGGCTTGCTGATGACACCCTGAAAAGTCCTCATGGACAAAAAAATGAAGGAGATGGCTGTAGCCATGAAATGTTGAATGACAATGAAGAAGATAAAAGTGATGAGGTCATCCCTGAACACAAAAAAGAAGACATCCTCCAGGCATTAAATACCCTGCATAATTCTTATTACTTCATGAAGTTGCTGATTTCAAAGAGAATTATAGAAAAATTGAAAAAGTAATCCACTCAAAAATGGCACAATTAAAAGTGCAAATTCATCACACAATATTTTTGAAAGACTTATTTAATTCTGTAAATGAAGTTTTACTTTCAGAGGGGTTTTTCTTCATTTTCATATTGCCCAGGCAGTTTATTAGTTTGCTATGCAATGCTATTTAACTTTGATTAAGTGGTATACTTTTATATTTAATTATCTTGGATAACTTTTTTAAACTGTCTAATTTTCAAATATTATCTCACAGTACAATTCATTCTCTCCCACAGGCATGAATTTATAATTATGAACACACTTGATTTAGCCACATGTTTAAATGCTATACCTACACTTTAGCCTGAGCAGCCAAAAAGCTATGATTATGTTCTGAAATTCTATTGTATCTACATTTTGGTTTAAAATATAATTATCTCTCCAACACAATCAAAAGTTTTATTATGTACCTCGGAATATAATATATGTATAATGATCTCTTTGCAGTGAAAATAGTTTCAATATCATTGTGTTCTCATATGTTGTAAAATCTCAGCACATTTTTTCGAAATCCGCTAATATCTTTATTTAACATCATTTGATTTTACATAACATTTTTTTGGAATTTTGGCATTTTAGGTCCCAAGGTGTTACGTAAAATCAAGACTACTGTAATATCTAAGAATTATAGGTCTAAGGACGATATAAGTAATTATAGTGAAATTACTACTCATAAACCCTCGTCATTTTGAAAAAATGAGGCATAAAGGTGGGAGCTATGTTACACCAAAAGACTTTCACTGATTACCTGACTTCTCCAGATTCCGGGGCGCCTATTGTGGTACAGTTTGGCATACATATATACATCAACATGTTTCTCAAACTCCAGTTGCTTCATCAAAGTAGTCAAACAGCAGAAAGTTGCAGCCTCTGTTCCACCATAGCTGCAAATAAAATGAAAAATATCAATGAGTTGTCACAGATTGGAGGAGACATCAAAATTAGTAATACAAAACTGATTGTATTTTGTGATAAGCATTACTCACAAAAGTACATCAAAAATAGGACAGTATTACCACTATCCTGTCATAAGACTCCAGTTAGCTATGCCATCCAGCTAACTGAAGTATTATTTTCAACATCAAGATAACAGCCACATAGGATGGCATGCTTCAAATATTTGACGACATTCATACGGAATGTATGACGCAACAAAGATCTACCGACAATGGGTTGAGAGCCCTTGATGTATTTAAGGAGGCATTCTCACACAAATTTTTGTTTCACCTGCAGTGTAAAGTTGTGTCCTCAAATATTCATCAAATTCTATTAGATAAAAATGTTGCTCTTTGAAGTTTCAGCCATGCAAACTAAACCTCCAGATATTTTTACCACATTTACCTTTGTATTTTTATCATGCATAGGGTAGTGAATGCAAAAACCTTCCCGTTACCTATTGATTAGCTCTCAGTTAATTGAAATGGTGTTTATAAGCTAGAAGTAAAAATAATTAACGAGTAAATCAATTTGTAATTTTCCACACTGTATGCACAAAGTGCTTTGTTCTCTATGTCATGACTCCACAAAGTTACTTTGCCAACCATCATGTTAATAGAAGTAAAAATCTGAACTCTGCATTTTCCGGGTTATCTTCCGCGTCAGTTGGCTATGATGACAACAGTTTTGCTGGCTATCCTGCCAGTGTCTTCAGGTCGAAGGTGATTGTCGACGCTGGCAGGATAGCCAGCGAAACTGTTGTCATCATAGCCAACTGACGCGGAAGATAACCCGGAAAATGCAGAGATCAAACCACCATCATCGCGGAAACCTTCGCTCTAAAAATCTGAAATTGATCATGTTCCTAGGTGATGCCTTGCAAGACATCATCATCACCTATATCATATTCGAATCATAAGCTGAAGCTCATTGGATGATTAACCTGAGAAACAGATATGTATTATGAGACACATTGAATTTTAAGAATCATGTGTTTTTTGAGACATGCCCAATTTTTATCATGATATGTACCTTGAAAACTAGCATGTACAAAAATAAAAATACCTGGTGGCCATTTCTCTAAATGGTCTGGGATTATAATGACACTAAAAAAAAGAGGGGGTGAGGTGAATTCTCGTGGGATTCACAAATAACTCTTGAAGCTTCCTCCAGTTCTCCAATGGTTTAAATTCTCTAAACAAACTTGATTTCCAGGTTCTTGCACTCAATGCCTCATCCTGGGTAGCTTGAGCGGTCAAATTAAAAATAACAAAGGAGACAATTCAACTTACTTATCAAGCACAATCATTGGTCCATTCTGGAATCCTGCATGCCACTCTTGAACCATATTGATAGTGTCAAATACTGATACAACTGAAGAGCAATTATCAAGCCAGTTGCTGCACTGAATAAGTCGAACAGGTAACTCATAATCATCTTGCAGGGAGTGGACAGTGAAATCACGTGTCTGGTAACCGATGTGATCATTCTTTTCAATAAACTTCACTTTGAAATTGTCCGAATCAATATCACCTTCTTCGTTGGGCCAGAAACAACCATATTCCTAAAATAAGGAGCATACCAATGCACTTTTACTAAAAGTAAGAGTATGTATTAGATATAAAAGAAAGCTAAATAGGTACTTGGGTTAAAAATAATACCTTGACATGTGAAGTGAGGCCTTTGAATTAAAGTAATTATTATTAAGGAAATGAATGTTAATTATCCCATTGCATCCATTCCTGATGAGATTATAGTACTTGTAATGCTCCAACATAGCCAATTAATCATTATTATTAGGTTGCCATATGAATTATACGACTAATATTTTACAGTGTATTGTAAATATCAACTGCTGACAATTTTACAGCAATGGCAAATTTATAAAATCATTCACTAGATTGTATGTTAAGGCACAAGATGAACCAATAATAAGATACAAAAAAGCTTTACCTGCCTTTAAGTAATAATCCCTTTTAAGTTCAAAAATGTCATATTCCAATCCATAAATCCATTTAAATGTCTTTAAAAGAACTCAGAAAACCATACCGCCAAGCCTATGATATCTGTCTAATATAAATATCACTTTCTAGCATGGAGGCATAGCCACAAATACCTAGAAAATTTGTTATGGTTCTGACATGATTGCTAATAGGAAAATACATTTAAAATATCTAAAAATCCCTGCATATAAATTTTGGATATTTACTGAAATTTCACAACTAAAATCCATAATAAACTACGAAACTAAATCTACAGCAAACCACAATTTTGGCATTTATATTATCCCCATCACATGTTAATGTACCAGATAGATATGTAACTAGAGAAAAATGATATAATATAACACAGAAACTCAATTTTCAGCAATATTTGACCCCTGAGGATTTGCAAAACTTAACTCAAAAACAAATTGAAATAACATGAAAATTCAGAGACTGAGTCATTACAGCATGCAATGTAAAAGAGCAAGGATATTGCTTTTTACAAGAAAATTGTAACATAACACACCGTAGCACCAGAAAATAGTTTAAAATTCACAAAAAATACTTATTATTGCATTCTCCAAGTTGGTGCATTTAGGGCATAAAATTACCTTTTCAGTAACACACTAGATAAACATTACCTCGTCATCCAGACTAGACAGCATGACAATGGTCTGTGCATTCTGATCCCAAACCATTTGCCAAAAATCATAAACTGTAATATCAAGAGGATGCTGGGAAACGATGAACTCCTTCAATTTGTGAAACCCTGAAAAAAATCAAAGCCATCATGAATTCATTTCACACCAGATTACGATGCATTGACAAACAATTTAGGCAAGCACATGCACAAAACACAACCACACTAATGTAATACAGAGGGATGAGGAGGAAAAGTGCAGGAAACTCAAAATGAACAGACACGAGGTTGGAGAGAAAGAGTGGCAGTTGCAAGCTTAAAATGTTCCACTCGAGTCAAAGCCTCTTAGGTTGGAAGCTTGTTCCCACCCAATACGTAATGGCTCTTCAATCCTTAAATTTTGGGTGTACCTAATTCGGCACATGAGGAGTAATGTCAGCTCATTTACCAATGTCCAATGTGCCACATGGAGCAAGTGAAAAGTTTCAAATATCTGGGGAGTATTATAACAAAAGATAAGTCTTGTAGAGCTGAGATAAAAAGACAGATAGCATTAGCAAAAGAAGGATTCCAAAGGAAAAGAAAGCTACTTTGCGGGCCTTTGAAGAAAGAATTGAGGAATAAACTAGTGAAGTGCTATACATGGAGTGTGGCACTATATGGGGTGGAAAGTTAGGCAGTTAAGAAGGAAAATAAAGAAAGATTGGAAGCCCTGGAGATTTGGACATGGAGGAAGATAGACGAAGTGAGAAACAAGGAGGTACTAAGGAGAGTGGGCGAGGAGGATTTGGATTGGGCATTCCCTGAGAAAACATTGTCCGATAACAACAGGTATAGAAGGAATGGAGGAAGAAAAGTGAGGAAGGGGAAGTTATCCTTCCCCTCCCCTGCTTTTCTTCATCATTTCTCGCAGAAGCAAGTGTCAAGCAACATAAAAATAGGTGGAAGAGAAGTGGACACAAAGCGTCTGGCTGAGAGAAGAGTGGAGTAGAGGAGCCCATGAGAAAACCAGACATCTGGAGCAGAAAAACATGAATGAATGAATGAATTTGCCACATTCAGTTGAATCAAATATTAATAACAATTAAAAAAAACTTCATTACTAATGTTTTTTCTGCCACCTCCACTATTTAACGACGAGGAGGAAAACTCCATTCCTCTATCATAAAAATTTTGGTCCCAAATAGGGATGGGACGTGTAAACGTGTACACGTCTGGACGCGTGTACATATTTTCTTTTTCTTGCAAAATAATACACGTTAGCATTAGAGGTGGGTCGGTCGCAAAAGAACGTATCTAATCGAATGACTCTTTGAGGTGAATTGACGCACTGAATCGTTCATGGTAATGATCCGTCGTTCCTACGACTCGTAACAGAGTCCTCTACATGGCCACCACGACAACTATCAAGACTACTCAGCGGCGTAGATGAGAATGGGCGCACCACTCGGCAAAGATGGGAATCAACAGACGCCACGAACGAACAAGGAACGAACAAGTCCTCCCACCCTTCAACTTTGAAGTTTGAGAGAGGGAGGACCTGTGTACTCATATAGCACGAGGAATCGCTACCGATGAATCCGTGAACTCGTGACTCAGCAAAGAATCATGAAATCTCTGACTCTAGTTGAATCAAAAGTTGTCAAAGACTCATGAATCAGTGAGGAATCATATGAGTCGAAGAATCATATGAGTTGAGGAATCATATATGAGTCGAAGAATCGTAGGAGTCGAGGAATCATATATGAATCGAGGAATCATACATGAGTTGAGAAATCATATGAGTCGAGGAATCACATGAGTCTAGTGAATTGTTGGGGAATCGGTGATTCTTGACAGTTTAGTAGAGCAGACAGAGTACCAAACCCAAGAATCAATTATAATGCTCAAGGAATCGGTTATCCCAGAGGAAACCATGATTCCTGATTAATTTTCAATGAATCTTGATTCGCACAGGGATATGCGATTTTTTGCGAACTTGCAGAAAAAAATAGGTCTTTGTTCTGAAAAATTCAGAACTCCATGGTCTGTGGTGGTTATTAAGAACAAAAATATATTAATGAAACCCGAATTATTCATACGTTTTGGGGTTCGACCTATGAAATACCAAAGGAAACTGTTGTAGGCATGATTCTGCGGAAGTCATCCATTATGTAAGAATTAAAATAACTTTGTAAACTCCACTAGTATTTATTATCACGATCTGGGTTTCAACACTTGGTGTCATCTTCAGGTCACCTGAAGATGACACCAAGTGTTGAAACCCAGGTCATAATAATAAATAATTAGTGAAGTTAACTAGCTATTTTACTTCTTCCGTAATATCAAACATTAACTTTTATCGTGAGAAACATCATTGGAGAAATGATCATTACCCACTTTTGTCGTATTTCGCGATGACATACTCAAGTGAGTATGGATTTAGTTCCCGTCTATCAATCAAGACCACATGGCGCACAAGCAGACATACGGATTGCTACGAGCAACTGGCCACGTTTGAAAAAAATCTAATGTAATAACAAGAAAAAAAGGTTCATGAACTAAGTTGACTAGAGGACAATTGAACATAAGTTTTAAGTTTAAAAAAAATAAATTTCATGCATAGATGTATCTTTTTGGTTTATATAACTTTTAATTTGTTCTGTAATATTTTTTTTTCTTTTTCATGTTTCATTTTTGTCTTTATACCTAATATAAAAATTGATCATAAAAATTTGTTTTGGTCGCATTTTCGCTTTCATTCTTAAATGAATAATTACTTTAAGGGGCGTGAGAAAAAGTTAAATTTTTAGGGGTGTGGGGCACAAAAATGTTTGGGACCACTGATTACTTAGACCATGTATACTATACTATATACTTAAATGGTCTAAGACTGATTACGAAAAAAATTGAACGTGAGCTCCAAGAATTTTGCCCATCTCTAGTTAGCATCATTCGCCTTTGATCACGAATTGCTGCCCCACCTCCCCCGGTCACTTAATATGACTTGAGTCAAGGTGAATCGTTATGAATCGGCATGTACGGTACTTCCTAGAATCTGGATTGCAGTCTGTGACTAATGTCACCGCATGCAGTCACATTTTACTCCCTGTGACACAGTTTGAAATTAGCAGGCTGCCATTTTGCAAGCATCGGTGCGGGACTTGGTGATCGGTGTACACGCCTGAATAAAAAGCGTGTACATGTTTACTGCAATACATACTTTTTCCCATCCCTAGTCCCAAACAGTTTATGCGGAACATCTAGTGGAAAGGATCACTACAAATTACTCAACTGATTAATGACTATTTACACAGAGAAAAGGTCTAAAATGGAACATTCATTTCAATAAATATGTGTGCAAGATTGATGCAAAAATCCATATTATCAATGTGCCACAATAAGTATTGGAGAACATGTAATTTTGCCTTTCTGAAGATGACCTATTTGGTTAAGCAAAATTAATAACAGGTCAACAAAAACTCAGCAAATTTGATCTGTACATTATTGAAATTCAATAGACAGCAATAATGATCACATTAATTCCAGTGTGGGGGGACGAGGGTGGGCAGAGGTGGTCCACGGCAGTTTTCTGCCAGCAACATGATTTGCACTGTAGCAAAACTGCACTAAACCAACACTCACTCAATGAGATGTGACTAGTTTCAATTTTCATTGAAAACCTGCCCATTGGTAGTCTCTCTCAGTTAGCATATTCAGAATTTTTGGTCACTTCATACACATTTTAACAGGAGTCTAGAACATGCATTAGCCACTACAGGAAATGCAGCCATACAACAAATGAACAACCTTGTAGCCAAGTTGCATTAATGTAATCGCTGCCATCGACACCAGGTTTAGGAGTCAGGTGGACCCTTGCAGCTTCAACTGGAATGATATCACCACTACGGTTCTTGATGATATTGCATGTCTTCCTGGCTGACATGATGTGAAAATCTTTTGGAGCAAACATTGTCACTTGCTGAAAAACAAAAAGATTTATTCATAAATCTGTAAGAAGGCCTTCCGAAATCAACATAAGTCAGTCACGTATTGTACTTACCATATACTGACGGTCCAAAAGTTTCATTATCTCTCCCTTTTCATCTTCATACACACTTGTCATGAGGCTATGGATATAACGTGACAGATAGGCCTGGTTTACATTGGTCTCACCACTATCAATGGCTTCCAGAAGGGCATCATGGATGAATATATACTGCTCTTCAGTCTGCACCAGATAGTTGCGCTGTGTGCGAATGTGACGAAGGAATCCAAAAATATTTACCTCACCTTTGGCTCGAATTTGTTTAAGCATAGCATCCAGGACTATGTATGTTCCAGTCCTACCCACTCCAGCACTGAAATGAGATAAATGAAATATCACATGACAATTAATGTCTTGAATTAATTTTAAATACAATATATGCACTAATATGAGAAATTTTACTTAGTTTCACAACTATGTTAGGGATAATTATTTCGAAAAAGAACACGACCACCTAATTATCCTTGGGAGTCGTCGTGAAATTTGCGATACGCGATATCGCGAAATAACCGCGATACCGGTACCGCGAAATCGGTAAATAAAACGATATTGCGCCTTTCTCGCCAATTTGACAAAAATTAGCGAAATAATCGCAAATGTTGTGCGTCAAAATCGATTAATGCCTAGGCCTTCATTGTTTAACGCTGCTGAAGTTCATTCGCGCTCTCTCATTATAATGCAAAGGCCGAGAACTCGCTTTTTCGCGCACATATCGCATTGGCGTAATATACATCGCGCATTGAACTATTTTGTAATCCTCACCCTTTCCTTAGGTTTAACAAAAGAAAAATGTACTCAAATTTTAATAATTCAAGTTCCACACAAACAACACCTCACACACTAATTTTATAATCTCCCGCGATGCACTACTTTGTGAATATGTTAAAAGGTCGGTTGTGGTGAGCTCCGCTTACCGGAACGGTGCCGTCCGTATCTTAGCGCCTCCGGCGCTGCTATTCCCCCCTCGACGTGATGCTTCCGCCGGAATTCGCCGTTAAATTAACCACGGACTCTCTCTTCGATTCCCATTTATCAATCCTCAAATTCTCGCAAATATCTAGAACGACACGCTTTCTCTCCTGAAGAATTATATATTCTGAATCAATAATGTGCTGAAAGAAATAAACAAAAATAACACGCCCACGGAACAGCGGAATTATAAGCTCTCGCGCCCGGAACGCGTCGATGCTGAGCAGTTTCCGGTGACTCACCGCAATGCAGTAGACAGCGTCATTGAAAAACTTGTTGCAGGAAAACCGGCCCGTTTCACATGGACGCAGCCGATCCGCGCTCCGCACTACGCGCGCGGACTACTACAAATTAAATTACTAGACTAAAGCGGTTTAATTTTAAAAGAATATTTGTAATGCGGAGATGTCGCTCTCTTCATAAAACACAATTAAGTGCACCAATCAAATATTTCGGCCGTGAAGAGATGAAGAAGACGACCGTTTTGCCGTTCTCTTAGTTTTTCGCGTGTTTTTCTTCACTCTTTCGACCGTAGAAGCTAAACGTTTACAATTAAACACTTTTCAATTAAAGCATTTTGTAGTCAAATAAACAAGGAGGAAAACTATATATTACACTACTCTATGGAGCTTCGGCGGAATTTCATACAAATGCTTACAGTTCAGCGTTCTACCTTTTATGCACCGATAGTAAGTTTCATTGGCAGTAATAGAAGCTTTCACATGAACGCGGACAGTCCGCACGCGGTGGAGCCATCCGCGTGGCCCCTCCGCGGCGCAGTCCACCCGCACGCGTACGGGCCACAGAGACAGGTTGGTGCTTACACATGAACGTGGACGGCTTGTGCGGACGAAGCAGGTTGTAGTTTGTTGTGAAAGCTCGGTGAAAGGCCACTGCGAGTTGCGCTATGGATGGTGAAATAGACACTGTCTATTGCTCCCTGTCTAAGATCTCTGTGCCACTATAGGGTGCACCCAAAACCGCCTATGGCGGGCATTTTTCTTCCGTTCTTTCATAGCATGGAATATACCAAATCCTTCGATTACACTACCTATTACGTTGCATGACGTCCTTCCAGCTTGGCAACCTTAACAACTGGGATTTCGTCCTACGTGGACTCGCGGACATATGTCGTCCGCGCCAATGTGAAAGGACGAGGCGCTCCGCGCGCGTACCGCGGAGCGCGCGTCGTCCGCGTCCATGTGAAACGGGCCTACCTAGCGCCGTTAACGGAAGCGCTAGTAGTTGGGGGAGGGGGGGAAGGAACAGAAAGAATAGGAGGAGAGGGGTTGCTACTTATTAGCGGACGGATCGTCGGATATTCGGCGCTCCACTGTACTTCAATGCAAAAAAAATCATTTCCACACGCCCCCAGTTCAAGTTTCGTTGTTTCCGATTGTGTTTAGTTTGCGTGCTTCTTTCACTGCCTTTTTTGATCGATTGCGATTGGCAACAGCTGTAATCAATACTAAACGATTTTGTTGCATCTACTTGCTACCTACCTTCCCTGGGCACCTTTTGTTGTTCATTCTATAATATTAACACAACTTGAACCATTTCCTTCATTTGGTTTCATCAGAAATTTAGTACAATCAAAATTTTATTAAATATGTTATGTAAAATGCTTAAAGTATATCCATTCACAGAACGTGTACCAAACAGTAATAAAACACCTAGAAATGAGCAAAAAATTGTTAAATTATAATAACACCGCCAAGATATTATATAACACCAAAGTCACATAGTTTTAAAACGAGATTTAGAAAAAAATAAAACCACTTTCACGGATCTCAAGCTATGGGTCATAAGCAGGTTTGGTGAGCGGTGAAATTCCCTCGCCTATACATTTTTTTCACTTCCATGGAATTAATTTTCCAAGCACATTTTCCCACACATTCCTACTAAATACATTGGCCGAGGTAGGAGTTACTAACAATAGGAGTTGATTTTAAGGGTGGGCGAGGACCTTCTGGAGCCCTACTGGCATTGACCTCTTGGTCCATTGGGCCATCCCACATTTAACCTCCCTGCCACTTGCAGGCAGGGGACAAGAGCACCATGGTAGAGGTATGAAGGAGAGACCACCCCAACCTTCCCGGTACAGGTATGGAGGGAACCAACCTCCCACCAACCTTCCCGGTCTGAGTATATCTCCCTCCGGCCTCACGGTATCGGTCTGGAGGGAGTGCCACCTCTCCATCCACCCCGGTAGAGGTATGGAGGAGGGCCACCCATCCAACCCCAGTCCAGGGCCAAGGTTGCTTAATTTCAGTGATCTGACAGAAACTGTTGTTTCAATGTGGCTCAATGTGGCCCTAGCCCAACAATAGCCCAATACTCATATTCGAAAATTCACAACCTGGGATATGTACTTATATTTCCCACTAATAATTCAAGCTAAAAAACTTTCCAATGAAGTGTACCAGTTCTGCCAAATGATTTTAGGTTTTTTACAGGGCAGGGAAGATTAGAGATCAGAGTATTTCTTTGCATACAAAAATGTATACATTGAACAGAGATTACAGAAGAGAATAGATGTAACAATTAGGTACGATAGCACAAAACCTTGTGTGAACTAAAAAAAAATAAACATAAAAGGTGTCCAATCTCTGTTCTGAAGTAAAATCAATATCAGGGTGCTATTTTTCCATTACATTTTGATCTTTCTTGAAAAAAGGTAAAAAATAGCCATAGGCAATACAGCATTTCAGGGAATCATTATCCTGCCTTCTGCAAAGTTTGGTCCATGTTTGGAAACCACATAAATTTGAATCCACGTTGTGGGAAGTTCAGCAAAGTTTCTCACTAAATTCAATGACAAAATTTTCGTATGTAGATGAGTGCTTTTGAAAATAGGTGAGGTAAGAAGAGACAAGAGGTAGGAGGGGAGACAGGAGCAGTAAACAAAAGCACACAGGAGGGATATGGTTTTTTGCCATATTCTCAGAGTTGAACGGAAATGCACCCTTCCAAATGCTCCACACTTTTTACCTGAGATAAAAATCCTTAGGTGGTCGGTGGTCAAGTGGGAGACAGGATCCGCTGCTTTGGAATTGCAGCTAGCACAAATCGCTGAGTTGTGATGTAGGAAGAAATGGAGAAAAGAAAGGGGTGGGTTTCTATTGTGTTGTCTATAAACCATCCCCTGTATAGAAATGAATCCACTACAGTAAAACTTCGATTTTACGTGCCTTGATTTTACGTTACTCTCAATTTTGCATTACAGTATGCTTGCATTAAGGAACGGCCAGGAAGCTTAGGGTATTACAATGGCACACTCTTGATTTTACGTAGCATTCTCCTTCACACATTTACATGGTCGGTGTCCTAACACACTCTGACACACGCCCAAGGGGCAACTCGCAGGGTAGTATGCAGATGTAGATGTACATAGTTTCTTGATTTTATTCATTACTTCGTTTTGACGCAGTCATACCTTGGTCAAATTTTTCTCATTCTCACCAGGTTTTGCAATAATTTTTACTAACTGCAAGCAAAGCTATTGAATGCAACAACCAAACCCAACATGTTAATATTCATATCTAACTATCTATCCCATTTTTCTGCAACATGCACAGAAAATATGGCACTGAATGCTCAGTCTTCTGAAATACATAACATTAAATCAGCAGTTATAACGAGTGTCATAATCCGGGTCGGAATATTACGCCTAACATTTAACGACTGTTTTGTTAGTTATTTCTGGTTTTACCATAGTTGGGGGCATGGTATCATGAAGTCTTTTATGGTGATAATATGACATTGGATATATTGCTCTTCAATGTCACAGAAGCAATCAACACAATATAATGTATACGTCCGAATATGCCCCTCATTATTTGCCAAATATCGGTAGTAAAAAAAGGGGAGGAAAACTTTGAGAGCATGAAAAGAGAAAACCAATGAGAAGTTCTGTGACTAGTGGTCCAAAATAACGAGGAAAAAGGGTAGTAATACGCTAATATAACTCATTTCAGAAAAAAAGAATTATATATATTTGAAATAATTGACCAAAAGATTTTTTTGTTTCATTCATCTTTCTTCAGGTTGATGCTGTATTGGTGTTTCAGCAGTATGGCAACTCCATACTTACATTATGCAACCCGCAATTCATCCATGACGTAAATTTTTTCCGCTATCACAGAGGTACCTGTCCAAAATAGACCAGCAACTTTGCTCATTTATTCAAAGATAATTCTACGAATTTACGAACTATTTTTATATTCTGATAAATTTTCCATCATGGCGATGTTTCTATCAGTCTACAACGGCGCGGAAAAGTCAATTTATGCAACCCGCGATACAATTGTGTCAAAAACGATTAACGTTATTTTTTATTTGAAGGAGATAGATACGAAGGAAATTCGTGGTACAAGAGGAAACATGGGTAGACATTAGGTAATCATTTCCACAAATAAGAGATGAAAAGTTAGGGGGGTGAGCTATATTCGGACAAATACGTTTTATATCGACCCTAGAACTGTTCTTAACAACAATACTGGTAATGAATAATAATACTTAGGGATGAGCTGGGTAGTACAGACCATATGGGGTAAAATTTGTCCTCAGTAGAGAGCATCAGGGAAGACTTAAGCCTGTGTGTGGAGTCGCCTTCACATATAAGACCTAGGGGTGATTTCCAAGTGATTATTGTGGGGAAAAAGGTGTGTCTTATATTCGGTGAAATACGTTAATTCAAATCAAATTCACTAATCAAAAACAAATTTATATGACATATGGCTTGATTATACATACAATGAAGAGACCTGAAAAATGTTAGCACATCATGCATTTTTTTCAACCTTTGATTTTGCACACTGCCTCTTTTCTGGTCCCTCCAATCAAGGTTATACGTTATACCTTGGTACAATGCATGGGAGTTGTGGCAGAGTGTCCCTCAATATCCCATTAAGGTCACAATACTAATCGCAATAATGGACATGCATGTACACCAATATTCAAGCCTAATTATGATCTGAAATTTGCATATAAAACTCACCACTTCAAAATATTCTTACAATGACCCTAACCCCAACACACCATTTTTACGTTAGAGGACCAGTTTCTTTCCTTGTGCCATCTGCAATTCTCCAATAAGTTCTGCTACTCAAGATTGTGCACAATTTTGTCATAGCTCAGGTTGCTCAAGAGGCATCACCGAGATTTGAACCAGAGAATTATTTTAACAGTAGCTTGATACTCAACCTGCTGGTACTGTTATGCCACCAGTTACTCATAAACATACATGTAAATCATTACAGGCACCTTAATTAATCTGCAATGCACAAAAGACATACCTGCAGTGCACAATGATCGGACCAGCATCAGTAGGGTTGGCAGCAGATGACTTCTTCACAAAACTAAGAACTGGGAGAGGGTGATCAGGAGTTCCATGGTCAGGCCAATTAGTATAATGATACTGGTACACAAATCGATCATTAAACCCACGCTTCTTCTTCTTGATCTGTGAAACACAAAATCAATTCAAACAGGGGAATGGGCTGTGTTTAAATATACTCATGCACTCTACAATTTTTGTTTCCCTTAGTTTCAACTTTGCACGTTACTCATATACATGATTAACATGCAAAGTAGCTATATAGTAGCTACTTTACATACATGTAATAGTAGCTATATATTTGCACAGGGTGAGACCAACAGCTTCAGAAAAGACCATGCCATGTGTTGCATCTGCCTTTCTCGGGCAACAAAATAAAAAGAGGGTTATTCACAATATATAAAGAGTCACAAAAAAGCAGAGTAACAGGTTCACTGCAAATATGTAGCTAATGGAAATATGTATTACAGAAAAAGCTACCCTCATTAGTTAATTCCCATGATTCTCTACGTCTATGCTATAAATCCAGTCCGGTTGCTCTTTACCTTCCATACATCTTAAAAGGAATACATATTACATGGCAAGACACATTTACCACGGTTTGGAATACATGTTGAGAGGATGAAACATGTAAAACTGCAATGCAGCATAAACACGACCATGCAAAGTTAGCAAGATTGAAAAATCGGTACCTTGTATTTTCAAGTTTTGCATTTTTTAATCTTTTAAAAAAACCATGGAAAACTTTAACTTTTGCTTCCCCTAATTTTTGTGGTCTTAGGCATGGTTTTAAAATGCTTTATGGTTGTTATTTGTGAAATTATTCATAAAAATGCCTTTATATCATAAACTTCATGCCATAAAGGATCGTAAAATATATGTCACCTCGTAGTTCCCTATGCAAATGATTTCAAGTCTGTGATTATAGTGTTACAGAAATTTCCACCCAATTTAGAAAACGTGTGTAAAGAAAAAGTTGCTCATTTAAAAAAAAATTTTATTTATTGATCCGCAATCAGTAGAGGTTAGCAACTTATATGGACAAAAATTAATCGAGTATAAAATCAAATGATTAATTTCATCTTTCAATACATAATCTTTTTGCTGTCATTTCGCAATGTTGGTGTTGGAAGATATGTTGAATACCATTTCATACTAATTGCCTCCTTATCTACCTACTTTGAAAATTTAAAACATAACTCATGTCATGACTTTGTATTTAACATGTGATAACCGAATCACTCCATGATCTTGGGAACTTTTTATCCACACGGAAAAGTATGAAAGAGATAATTCGTCTCTTATGGGCATCGCGGAGGTATTCCAGCCTCAGCGTTCTCCGTTACATTAGCTAGTTATTTTCTTCCCCCGCTCCAACTTACTGCTCATTTTCAAATTATGGTACAACTTCGTGTTGAAACTATGAAGATTTCTTTATCTCAATACAGCCTTCTATACTGGTAAATATGGTAGATAACCAAGTTTCTCTTTTCATTCCCCTGAAAACGAATGATACTTCTCCAGTGTTTTTCCAGCTGGAAACTATCTCCTGTTGTAGGGATAACTAAGCCATGCGTTTCTCCACCTAAGGGGCATAGTCCCATGAGAGAGGAGGAAGAAGGTCCAAGGGGGGACATTGAGGCGTAAGTAGGGTTGCCTGGGCGGGAGAGTAGGGTCATGAAATGGTAGGAGAAAGAGGGGTGAGTAAGGGGCCAAGGGTCTTGCCTGCGGCTGAGTTGGAGGACCGTGTTTTTAAGACTCATGTAAGCCTTCACCAGAGCAATGCCATGAGGAAAGGGATGAGTATGTTGGGTGTCCAGGAAGTGTGAATGCAAGGGGAAAGGGAGGAAGGGAAGGTAAACATAGCTTTTGGAAGAAGAAATCTCCCAGGATGTGATAAGGGGCGGGGGCCAGAGGAAAGTTCTTGTTTAGAGTTGAAGGTTCCTTCTCTTCTACATTATCCAAAGGCACTACAAGAGCACAGGGACTACACTGAAAAAACAATTTATGGATAAATAGAACCTTAGATTTTTTAAAGTTGTTCATTCTTGAAAAAATAGCCTTTCCGTAGACAGATATCTTATTATACAAAAATCTGTAGTTTGTTTTTCAGTTTTGTACTTCTCAATTACCGCTTCCACCAAGGCTTCTAATTCCGATTAGTGGAAACTGAATTATGAATCCATGTCGCTCACAAGTCCGAATTTTCTAAACGTTAGAAGGGCAAGGATAACTTCATTTTTTGTTGTGGAATTAAGTCGCCACTTTCATTTTCGTCACTACTATTGTGACAAGACCCCACCACTGGTTCCTACGACATATGTTCTGGTATTGCATCGTCACAAGCCTTCAGATAATCGTCCATTGCAATATAAGCTGAGATTCAATGTTACTCATACCATCACAATCTTGTACATTCAAATGTTCTATTGTTGAGCCACTGCCCTGATTGTCTCCGTTGTTTTCAAATTTGAAAATAAATCTGTTTCCAAGATCAAATAATATCACTCGGGAAGATGGCTATGTCCTCGCAAATTCTTGGAAACAGATTCTTTTCAACTGAAAACAATGGAGCCAATCAGGGTGGTGATTCAACATTATACTATATACTACACTCATACATGACCAGTAAAAACTCGCTCAGACACTTCGACCTGAAGAAGCTGACTGTAATGCCGGTGGAATATCGTCCCATGAAATATGGATAACCGTGGGTGTAAACACAAAATTCTTCCTTTTTAAAATTAAATTGAACTTTTAAAAATTTGAATTTTAAATTCTTAATTTAAAAATTCTTTGACATCATCAAATACCCCCCTAATTGAACACAGGACATTGAAGTCCAGAATATATGTAAACCCTGTTCTAAGTCTGTTCATACAGTCATACATGCATTCAAACATAAATTTGCACAGGTTCGTGTACGGTGAAACCAGGCTCTTAGGAAAGCTACTGTTCTTCAGGGATAGTGGCAACGATAGGTATCCATCTTATACCCCAAAATTTTACGTCATTTTTCCATCCCTGAGCATGAATTAAATTTAAAATACCACCAATCCGAGCGCACGGCAGCAAGTGTGGAATGTGGTGCCAAACGTGAGTTTTAATCAAATGAGAATTGTTAACATAATAGAAATGCTGTTAAAACAAATATAACCGTGCAACAGGAGAAATAACGGCTTAAGCTTCCATTTTTCCCATACTCTAGGACTAAATGATACGAGGACTTATACGTGGTAAATGACTGGGTGACTCAGGCATATGTAAGAGAAGAATACATGAGTGTTCACGCATTTTACAGTTGTGATGCATCATATTCGGCAACGCTGATTTGTTAGGTGTCTACGTCTGCAAAAAGAGAGTTTTTCTGACACCGTTTTTGGGAGCCATGGTACGTAATAACAAATTCCATTTTTTCCCGGGCCCAAGGTTTGTAATTTCGTAAATTTTGCATTTTCGAAACTTCGTATTTTCAAATAGCGCTACATATTTAGTATAGGCTTTTGGTCAGGACCGGTAGTTTTGCTTCATATAATCGAAACTTCGCATTTTTGTGCTTCGAAATTTTGTGTTTCTACTGTATGTTCCGTCAGTAATTACACCTCCTTAAAGAGAATGAGATATGCAAAAAGACACTTGCTGAACTATACTACATTCCCACAAATGTAAATCAAGTATTGTCCCCAAGGTGCACATGCAAAAAAAGGTCTGCCTACTACTTAGGAAAACCCCTGAAGATATTTTAGGAATAATAGTAATACTGACTACAAACTTTAGTACCACAAACCTCCAACGATGCAAAGAGAAATACCTTCCAAAATATGTGAGAGGCAAAAAGTATACAAAAATGACAGGCAAAATTTATGCTCAGGAACTCCATAATAAACATGAAAGGTGGGAAAAAGTCTCCCAATGATACTTGAAATCTAAATAAATGTAGACTCTGAGCGAAAATACATACAAAAATATGATGGCCAATATTTCGATGGAGAGCATCCATTATCCTCAATTACTCTATCAACAATACAGATGGATAGAAGTTCACAAAAATTTACCACAGTCGGATTCACCCTTAACTCAAGTGCCAAAAAATTAAAGCTTACCCTCAGATGACGGATTTGGAAGGTTCTCACAGTGTACGTGGCCAAGACATCTTCTTTCACTAGTTTAACTTGTATCACACCGTAGGTCTCAGCTCCTTCTTTTGGCCAGTACATGTCACATTTTCTCTGCAAGGAAGAATAAAAAAACCATTGGATATAAAAATCTTAAAGAATCAAAGTCATGTATAAGATGTTAGGCAAGCAAACTTCATTCCATAAAACTTTTAATCAAAAACACGTGCCAATCATAAAATATGTAAACTGTCATTTAAGTTGCATGTGGTCCATTATGTAATTAGTACTTCATAAGTTCACACTCAAGTAGTTAGATTTTCTTCACAATACAGTACAGACAATGCTGCAAATATGTACTTCAATGAACGAGCAATAGCTTAGCAGATGTTATGAAAAAAGTGAACACATGCCATGGCAGTTATGGCAAATATATTTCATTTCCAACTTTCATTCAACAAACAATCAAAGAGCATAGTTGGGTAATGAGTAACGGACACACACAATCAGAGATTAGCTTTAAGGATAGATTAGCTGTATAAAACACTCTAAATACAAAAATTTTTCATACCCTTAGATGATCTGAAAAGAAGTATAGCAATAATTAATCATATCTTATCAATCTACATATGAAAAAGACATTTTTTTTCATGAAGTTACAATATAGCTCGAGAGAAGCCTAAAAAGGCAGGCAGCATAGATTTCATCAGTAAAAACTTCTCTCTCTCATTACACATACTGGATAGAAACACACAACACTAACAATTTGCCAATTCCGAATCAAAAAATGTCTAAATCCACTATCAGGAACTCATAGGTTTTGAAATAAATATCAGTGTCATAGGTTTTTCATGATTTACAGTAAAACCTCCATGGTTCAAAAAGGAACTGAGTTTTTCTTCCATATATTTATTATTTAACAAGACTGAACATCCAGTTTAAAATTTTGAGCCATCATCATGTACTAGGTCAAGTAGATAGTTCCTGATGATGGATAAAAAACCTTAACTAGTTGTTCACTCTTGCTAAAAATAAATCTCAGCTGAACAAAAAGTTGAGTTGAAGAAATTCTTCTTGGGTTCTCCACTGGGTCAGGTTCTCCAGTGAAGAAATCAAGAAGAATTTCTTCACCAAATATACTGGGAAAGCACCAGATCTTACGAAAGTTTTGTATGCATCATTGGAGTATGGAAATATTCCACAAAATTTTCTTTTAAAGAGGAACAAAGTAAAACATATTGTTACATTATCACTGAGCATACACCCAAGAGCATAGGATTAGCATGTGCAATGGGGGAAAAAAGTTTCCCAACAAATGGAGTGCCGCCACTGTTGCTCTGGAGAAAAATTGGCATTCACTCTTATGGCATATTATTCCTAGGCAACGATGAGGGAAATTCGAAAACAGAAAAGAGATGGACTCATCGCCAAAGCCAGTGACGGATTACTGGCTGCGTGCATTACCCGAGCACTATTCGCGCTAGCCTCCAAACGGAGGCACATTAGACGATTTTGTATGCATTTGAAACGTACCATTGAACTCGTTCTCGCCGTGAATTCCTCAGAATGTTTTCCCTTCCCTCTCTTTTTTCCTAGGCTTTGCTCCTCCTCTCACACTTTGGCAAGGTCCTGGGATACACCCGGTGTCCACTTCTCTCACTTTAACCTACGATACTTAACGGAACACCAACGTGAAAAAGTATTTCCTCTTTTAATCGTGAATACAAACCTATGTTCAATGCATCTTTCAAGCATGGTGGTAGATTTACTATGGCTGCGCAAATAAATAAGCTGTGAGTGTGCAAATACATGGTTTATAATAAATAAAATAATAATTTACTAAATACTCAAGTAAAAAGGACAAAAAACAGTAAGTAAGAAAGATATAACATTTTTCTTCATACTAATTCGTTTATCCATGGGAGCAATGAAAATGTGAAGGATTTGGACGTAATCCTCGGACGTCATTTGAGGTGGTGTTCTTAATACAGATCCCGATCCAGCAGCAGAAATTGCTCCCCAAAAACGCAGACATATATGCCCAGATCTATGTTTCCTTGTTATGTTTTTGGGTGCTACCTGACAAACAGGAGGATATTATATTTTAAATAAGGAAATGTTCTTTAGAGTACTATCACAAGCTTAAGTTATATTGAACTACAATTGCGAGTTTTTCATTGCTAAACACATCCATACTCAACACTTCTAATGCTTAATCATCAATGAAAGTTATGATATTCCAATATAATTGGTTCATATCCCGGTATGAATGAGCGAAATCTATCCTCACCATTTAATTAGTTTCGTTTATTGCTGGATTTCTTGTCGGCCTGCAATTTCTCTTACCAGCTTCATGAGGCGGTTTCTCACTATTCAGGTTCTTTTTAGTTTTATGTCCTCTTTATTACAGCAATTGTAATAGGATTTTCATTAGAATGCTAATGTGTGCTGCCATCATCATCTTGAGATGTGAATCTTGGTCTCCGCTTCTTTGTCATGTTGCCGTCATCTCATCCCCCTTCCTGTAGCGTTTTAGCCATAAGTATACTATTTCTATTCAAATCAATTGCCCTCAATACCTAAGTGACAATTGAGCCCACCTAAACTATCCGATTGATTTATCCCCTCTCTCCTAGACTTATTGGAATTTTGTAAATATCCGTGGACATCATCACAGAGAAAATGAAGTGTCTGCAACAGCAATCTAACCTACCGATCAACTTCCATAAGTCTTTTAAGGATAAGCTGCCTGTTGTCTCACCTACGCAGTTTTGCTAAAGGAAAACTGTTAACCATTAGCTGGTCTCGGTTAAGCCATAGGAGAGAGTTCTATGGAATGTTTCAAATGCATGCAAGTTTATTCAATGCGCCTCTGTTCTCGCCATGGCCAGCACGAAACACGCTCAAGGCAGGCGAGCGGCCAGGAGTCCATCAGCGATTTGGATGATCAGTTCAGAACCTTACTGCATTTGAATTTCCCTCGTCATGGCCGAGACCTAAGAATAATATGCCATCAGAAAGGAAAGTGATTTTCCCCCGAGAGCGATAGTGGCGACGCTTCGTTTGTTGTGAAAATTTTTTCCCCCAGAGTACATGTAATCTTATCCATCTAGTCATTCCACAAAAGCCAAGCTCCTTTCTCTCTGAACAATCTTTCCATTGATATGGAAGCAAAACTATCATCTGCTCGCACGGTTTGTTATTTCAACATCGTCCACTAAATTTGGCAAGAATCTTCGTATATCATATACCGTCTATAGACTTCAAAGGTACAAGATGACAACTTCTACAGCATTAAAAAGTAGGTTTTGTAATATGGTGCTTCGAATTTGCTGAAAGAAATGCACTAATATGCTTTCATATCACACAACTAGCATTCAAGCTTTTCAATTAAACTACAATCACGTCAGGAAATTTCAATGCCTCACACAGATCTACACCTTTGCTGATTTTTGAGAGGCTGTTGAAGCTGTCCATTTCAGAATTTCAACTGAAAAAGTGCATGGTAAATCTGGCTCTGGCAAATCATTCTGGACTGATAAGAGTGGATGTAGTATCAAAGTAGCACCATTAGGGTCGCTACACACTTGTCCTCCACCTCTGTCTGGCCCCCACCCCCTTCCTTTTTGAAAGAGCACATGCATTACACCGCCTCCCCAAATCTGACAACAGAGGACTATTGCTCACAATCCGTGTTTTAAATCATTACTGCTACAGGTGTCGTGAATTGAGCATTCGATAGGGTTGCTGCAGTGGCCAGGCTCTGTGAGGAGCCCTTGTGAGAGGGTTCACAAGGGCTCAGTGGGCTCAAGGGTACAGTGGGCTCAGTGACACAAAGAATGGGTGGAGGGAACACGAGGCAGTCTTGAGAGTTTTCCATTTTTCAATGATCTGACAGTCACTCGCTCATGTAAATACTTCCGCAAAAAACTTGTAAAACAAAAAAAAACACTTAAAAGAGGCAGCCAATTTTCCACAAGAATAAAAAGCATGAATAATCCCAAGAGCCAAAAATGCATACCAATGAGAGCTCAAGGGAGCATTCATGGCATGTATATGTTAGACACCTAATGAAATTGATAAAATAATTTTCTTGACCGATTATACACATTTATATTTTGACTGGGAGAAGTATTTGATAGGATAGCAGAGATATGGATGTTTAGGCAATTCTAAATTAACCTTGGATGATGAAAACTTTTTAGGGGCTGGTCATAAGGAGGGCAAACAGAGGTTTTACTGTAAAATTTTAAGTGTAAATAAACCTGCATTCTTGCATTTCTCCAAAATATCGTGACTTCTAGTTTGGAATACATACATGTATTCAATACTGTAAACACAGCTACATTTTCCTCTACAGAGGCTGACCAGAGTTGTAAATATTCATACATCATAAATATTATGACTTCAATACCATTCAATGACACATAATCCATTATAGTTATGAATATGGAGTTAAGAAAAGACCCTTTTGTGCATTACATAAAAACTGTACTACGAACGAAATTAGAAACAAAATAATGATGATAAATTGCAGTACAAAACACAATTTAATCGTAGTTAAAATTTTGCTATTAAAATATTTTTCAAATGTTACGTTTGGTACTCTAAGAGATTTTACTACAACTACCTGACACCACCATACATGAACAAAATCGCAAATAAAAGCGAAAACTATATCTATTATATCACTCATCAAACAGAGAAAAATCCTTAAAGTGATACATGAGAGTAGAATTCATTTATGCCTCAAGGCATGTCAAATTCAAATATTCTGTTTATTGTACGCCACTTCCATGGAGAAAGATGGATGCAAATGGCACCTGGATTTGAATGTGGGGAGGTGTGTCCCTAGACCAACATATATAGTAAATAGGATGAAATCTTAAACCCTAAGCTGATAAATTGTCAGGAAAATTTTGACGAAAGGTGAAACTAGCGACACATTATGTGGCTAAAAAGTAACAGCAGCAATGCATTATGGCAAGCCTACAAGGAAGATACCAAAGAGAAAGTAGTCAGCTCCAAGCTTTAATCTCTCAAAAAGCTACTGTTAAAAGCAATGGGTCCATCCAATCCCTAGAAACTGCTATTTTATTATGAATAGTATCCACAAAGACTAATTATCTGATTCAGCCAGTCTAAAGGTACCAGCTTGCCATTCTTGGGGCCCAGGTTTAAACCTAGGTCGGGGCAGAGATTTTTCAAAGGAATCCCAATGCCAAATTAAGTGGAGAGCTTTTTAGGGGAAGCACGTACTCAACTCATCACATGGAATATTAAACTGAGGACCCCTCATCATTCATTATTCGCAGTAGGTTAATGCTGGCACCAGTTTTCTCTCCACCTTTCCTCTATTTCCAACATAAACCTTCACACACTACCCTAACCACCAATCATAAATGGCACAAACGAGATCTTGCTGATCAACCAACCCAAATAGGTAACTAATTAACCAACTAGGCGATAATTTCTTCAAGTTCTTTTGTATGCTTTTCCAAATAGCCTCAAACTCTTAATCTTCATTTTACAAACTTTTCTACTCCCTTAAATTATTTTCTTTGAAAATCCACCCCAGTTGGAGAGCCACTATTGAGATCATGAAGGTACTTCAGGGGCACATTTGGCCTCTCCTTGGATAAATTATGATTCAAATACAATTCTGGTAATGTTAAAGTAAAAGGATGCCTTACTGCAGTTACTCACATGAGGATGGTACCAAATTCATCATTCCCAACTTTCCAAGAACAGAAATATAATCTCACATCAAAAGGGTCTTGAAATGATATAACATGTATTACGTTTTTAAGCAAACTATGCACTAAATGCCAAGAGTACAAAGCTGTGTCAGTTGGGTAGAGAGGAATATGTAGAGAATCTGCAGCATTGCACATGTTAAACATTCCATATCTATGAAGAGAGCATTATGAGTACCAAAATCAGACTGATTAAGGAAGTACAATGATGAATCGGAATTGGTGACAAAAATGTTAAGACATATTTCACTTTAAAGTTGGCAGAGAGAAACACTTGCTGGATCAAGGATTGAAACTGGTGGTTTGATAAGTATTATATAAAACACAAATGGCATAAGGCAATACATGTGTATTTCAGAGACACCAAAATGCAAGATATGTCTTTGCATCTAATTTACCAGCTCAACTTGTGACATTAACACTCAACCGACTTGAAGAGTGATAAGTAGAATGTACTGACTTCACCAGGATTGGGCACAAATAAATGATTTGATTCACAAATCATGAATCACTGCACAAAGTCTGATTTGAATTTTACTATCGAACGGAACAAATATTTTGCCTTCAAAATATTTGTACGGTTCATGAACCATTTACAAATATTATTTAATTTTTTTTTTAACAGGTTCAAATATATCTGTATGGTTCATGAACCATTTTCAAATATTATTTAATTTCATTTTTGCAGAGGTTCAGAAATATTTGTTGTTTCATGAACCACTTTCAAATATTTAATTTAATTTCTGCACGGGTTCACGGTTATTAATTCAGTAACATTATGGTCTGGTGAAGACTGCATTCTCCGTATTCCGCCACGAATGCTGTTGAAGAGTGACAGAACACACAGAAGAACACTGGGAATGCAGCCTTCACATTCCATATGCTGCAATAGCCCTCACACTGCTCTTGTGACTTAATACCTCCTAACACTTCCAACATCGTAGTGAAGGTGAATAGCCAAACATGGTTGCCTTCCAGCACCACAACATTATTCCTTCTCCTTCGCAATCTACATGTATACTTTATCCCTAATTGCTTTAGCAGTGTTGAAACCATAAATAGAAATAAATACAATATTAATACATTATCTTTGTTTGAATAGTGAACTTAAGACAGCATTAGATTGTATCAATTACATTAACCAATATACTAGAAAATGAGATGCATGGAAAGAGGTGAGATGAGGAAATCAAGTAAAGAGGAGAATTAGTGCATGACAAAGATTACTGACCCCCCCCCCCATCTTCTTCCATTCCCACTCTTAGCATCTGACAATCCTCCCAAGCCTATTGGTGCTGAACATGTTTCAACAACATCATCACCAGTTTTACATCTCTTAATTGAATTGACTTTAACCTCTATCCACCTAAAGAGAACTTTTTCCCCCACCAAAAGATGGGGCTGATTTACTTAATGGGAATTTTAGGAAAATAAATTAACTTCAGAACTTGGTTACGTTAGATGTAAATGGTGTAGCAGACATGTCAAATGACTGGAAAAATTCCAGCCAGTGAGGCGATTGGTGAGAATTTAAATACCGGCTTTTAAAAGGTTAATTTATGATAGGCTCGTCATTCACCTGTTATTCGATGGATCATCTAAATGATTCAGCTCACAACTCACCTTAATTTTAGGAAAAAGGATTCAAATCACGGATCACTCTACCATAGGTATTGGAATCACGATTTGCAAATTGAGAATATTTAATTATGTATTTGTGATACATGATGGTGAATCATGCCCAATCCTTACTATCACTACTAGCAACATAATAATCACCACCAGTGGGTGGGTCAACGGGTGGTGGGGCTGGCCCCCACCAGATGCACTATCAAGAATGGGGTGGCATAGCAATTTTTTCCCATCAAAGATAGAATAATGTCGGAGTAAACAATCTCATCCACATATACAATTAGAAAAATGTAGAGAAGATAAAGAAAGATCAAAAAGAGGAAAATAGAGAATGAGATAAAAGGTGGAGCACAACCCCTTCTGTTTTGCCAGGGGCACCAGAAACCCCAAGTGCACCGCTGGTAACCACGCAAAGAGGTGAAATTGCTTATACATTCTTGCATTTTAGTCAGGGTCTCAATATACTCCAGTTTTAAGTGCTGCACATTATTGACCACTAATCACCTTTGAGTAACTTTTATTGTCAGTTTAAGTTTCAATGTCCAGAATGCAACACTACAGTTAACAATGATACAGAAGATTGCACACAAAAATTACCTTTGTAGCTGAAAGAGAATTTGAATCAGTTTCATCAACCACTGATTGCAGACTGTAATTCTGAAAAATTGAATAACATAATGCTGAAATGAGAATCTGGAATCTGCACAAAATTGAGAATAAATTAACCAGATCTCTCCAATTGTCAATCAAACACGGTGATAATTATCACATTTAGGTTACCAGAGTTAAAAGAATATTCGAGTGACTGACAGACTGAGAGTTACAGTAAGAGCCATAAACAAAATTGACAGAAGTTGCTAAAACAACAACAGTAACAGTAGTATAGGATGAATTTACATTGATATACAATATTTGTGCTTCACATGAAACACTTCAACATGTTGATTCCACAAGGTTTTATTTAAAAGTCATTTTTTAATTAAACCTTTTGTAAACACCATGTTCACGTATATCATTTTAAGTATGAATCAGTTCCACTGAGTCTTGCCTGAGAGTATGAATAATAATTATGCAATTCAACACAACATTAGTGCCTTCTGCAAATTTAAAAGCTGCATAAAAGAAGTAAGCATATTTACATCCCGTGAGTACTTGAGTACTCATCTGCTGATAAGAATAAATGATGAAATGAAATACAAGCAATTTGAAATGAAGAGCCAGGAGAAAGTGAATGCAACAGATAACAATAACATTAGGAAATAAAACAGCCAATATGCTTGCTGATGGAGAATGATACATCTAGCCTCCGAAGAACATGGAAAGTCTCATGAAATTATTAAAAATTTTACCCACATTACAAATTACGTCAACAGTATCAATCACTTCCTGATTCCCAGTGGTTTCAAGCACTACATTTACTATTTTGCTTTGTTTATACGTTTACATTTGCTTCTAAGCATACACCAATATTCAAGGAAGACACTTCCATAGTAATGCATTTTCAGTATCACATAATGTACTTATAAGCCGCAGAAGTTTTTTTTTACAAAGCCAAGCAGACATGGCACCAATGAAACATAATACAATATTTTAACAATCCCAACATTATTTTAAACAAATTAAACAAGAGATGCACATGTTAATCTGCCACTCATGGTTTGTAGTTTGTCGCCCGGAATATTAGACATTTCATTTGTTTCTTCCTCTTGACTGTCAACAATGTTTGAAATTTTTTTTAAAATGTTAGAGGTGAATGAATTAAGTATTTATGCATTTAGATATGAGGAAACTTCAGTTAACTAAAAACAATAATTTGTGCATTTATACACATTTATATACAGGGTAGAAGGCCCCATTAATAGAACCCCCGAGTTACTGTCACTTTTCAATAAAATACATAATGTTAAGGCTACTCAAAAATTACTTGATAAAAGTTAGGAAATAGGAGGCTCAACTGAAAGGTTATCAGATTATTTCATCCACATTCCTTCATTTGTGCAGTGATTGCAGACCATAGAATAAAAGAGATACATGAACTCTCTTACTTTTGAAGAAAAATGTACAGAAATTGCAGTAAAGTAGGGGAAATATCTAAACTGAATGTGCTTTTTAATGCCAATTGCCTGATAACTCCTACGACTATATTCTTAGAGTCCTTAGTAAGCTACTATGTATCAGCATAGTAGTGCACTGACTAGCTGACAACCAACAAAATGGTATTCATAGAGTGCTACTAAGCTTAGGAGCAGGAAGTGTGCTACTATTTTAGTAGCTGGTTCTTCAACATTTCCCTTCCTTGTTTGGAGGTGCAACAAAATATGGTAGTCTGTCACAGGTGATCCTCCTCGGGTGACAAACTTTAGCCATAACAGAGATTTTAGACAAAAATACTGGTGGAAGGGTTTACCTCAAGTCTGGCAGATGTGGTGTGTGGTATTTCTTATGGATCAAACGGAACATGTTAATTATTTGTTTTTAATTTCCGACACCATGTTAAAACATGGCTTCATACACAGTTATGCTTCACGAAGATTTTATTCAAAGAAATTGAAAGATATAGTGAGTTAATTTCTGTGATTTTGAGCATTGGAAAGTGCTTACAATCACTTTTTCATCTCTGTTAATCAGTGCAAGGCAGCACACCATAGTTTTTTCCGATAGAATAGTACATAAATCCTGATGTTTGTGATGACTGTTTCTCAGGATGCCAATTTATTTTTAAATTTTTCGAGCTATTGTGCTGTTCATTTGAGAAATATAATGACTGCTCTACGAACTTTTATCACTTTTTTTACTGACTGCTTCATGGAGGAAGCCTCCTTAACAATTTACGAGTGGATAATAGTTGCTGTAACTGTTGCATCAAGTGAGGTGCTTTAGACAGCAAGAGTAATTAACCAGAGCACATTAATTTTGTGTAGTTGTAAAAAAAACATGCATCATTCATTGATAAGAAGACACGATTGTTTTCTTATTGAATTGTAAGCATTTTGTCTGTAAACACTACAGTAAGTCTGTTTACATTCATTCATAAATTCATATGTACTCTGTTTTGCTGTTGATTTTGTTATGGTTTCAGAGCAATCATATGGTTCATGCAGTTGTGGAATAAATGATTTGTTTTCAGTGCTTCAGCATTTTATAGTATCTTCTTTTGGGCTATGTTCTCTCTTATGGGGATGTGGAATCACATTTGCTTATTTAATGCTCAAAAATTATTGGTGAGGGGACTAATATCCTGATTAAATCTTGACATCATCTGCTGTACCATGTGAAATATTATTTATCGTTTACACAGCTAAGGATAAGTCTGACAAATGTGAAATCTTTCATTTTCAGTGTAAATGACAGTTACATCTACTTTTGACTAATATATTCTTTGGATGTTTTTTTTAATTGACAGAACGGTGAATACCTTTAAGGATGCGCTCTTTATGTTTGAATATAACTGATACCTTTATTTGATTCAATTGTGTGCAATGCGCAGTAGGTTATAGTCAAGAGCAATGAAGCTGCTGTGCAGCCAGTTGAGTTAATTGATTTTAATATCCGTGCAAATTTGTGGCGTAATACTCTGTACAGAAAAAATATACTCCATGTAGAGCGTGTAGTTCCCGATTTTGTATTATGATAACCATAGACGTTTGTAGAGGATATGAAGCTATTTTGATGGCAATTCTAAAAAATGAGCAAAATTGAGTATTTTACAGGAACGCCATCATAGAATGAATATTAATTTTAAAATTCCCCATACTTGTACTTTTTCTCAGTTGTCAATTATGGCAACCTCAACCCTTCTCCATTTATGGATCGAATAAGGAAGGCTCCCTCTGACATTTATCATCCAAAAGAAACTTTTTTCGAGTTATCATTGAAAATAGCATATTCAACTGAGCCTATTGCAGACATTCCTATAGGCTATCAGTTGTCTTTATATACTAAAGTAGGAATGTTAGAGAGTAAGAGTAGAGTGAAGTGTGTTAAAGTAGTGGGTTGCAGTAATATGCAGTCAAATATGATTTAAAACATATTTTGAATAAAAATAGCCATGAAGATTTCCATAGGCTATGTGCATGACATTCCTATTCAAAGTATTCCTATTGTTCACTGGAATAAGTGTGCACGTATTTATTCCTTAATGTAATGTAACAATGGCATTTCCTCTATTTCCTTAATTGGCATTTATTTAATTACTTAAATCGAGCATGATCAAAGCATAGCGCATGATTTAATGTACCCGGATTACAATAACAATGTTGCCTAGTGTTACTTCTTTGTTTTTAGGACAGCCACTACCCAAAATTATATACTCTGTTACGATAGCAGAAAATAAGCATTCTAAGTTAGTAGTTCCTAGTGACTGGCCAAAAAAGATCCATGAATACCATTTTTCAGAAAACAACTATGTGCTCTTAGTAGCCTTGTAACCCTTAGTATGCTCGTACACATTGTGCCACTGCCCACGAGGTGAAGCCAACTTTAACTGCTTCCCTGACAAGCCCGCATATATTCGGGCTCCGAGGTGGTGCAAAATCTGACGCGCCCGAATATAGTCAGGCAAGTTCGCGATGTCCATATCTTTTTCTTTGCGCCCGAATATAGTTGGCTGATGCTACTAATTTACGTTCCTGCCACCTCCTGTGCTGTTGATGGTCCAGAACCAGCGATGAGGCAAGTGGCACTCTTTTCAAATAGTGATTTCTAATGTTAAAACAATGGTCATTTTTTTTGTAATATTTCTAGCAATTCGAGGGTTATGATTTTTTACGAACTGAAAAGTTATCCCTATACGGAATTCCATTCACCTATATTGTAATTCGTAACCATTCGTATATATTTACTTCATGCCTGAAGTTTCTTTTGCGAACATTTTACGAAATTTACAACAATTTTTGTCATTTATTGATAATTTTTGCAAATGTATGATGTAAATCTTCCATTTTTGAATGACGAAAAAATTTTCTATGTCAGTAAATAAATTTTAAATTAGTTTTCATTGATATTTCCTCATTCAATCTTCATGAGCATTCAATTACATTTTTCTTCAACATTTTATTGGTCATTATAAAAATTGAAATTTCAATTTTACGCTAATTTTCCCTGCTACGATGAGTTCCATGGTATTTGGAATAAAATATTTCTCTAGCAACAGAATATGAATCTTTCCTTGCCTTATTTGTTACTATATATAAGTATATATTTGTTACCATGTATGTTTGTTACAAAATGTATTTGTTACAATATATATTTGTTACTATATATATATATTATCTAATTCTATATTATTTGTCGCACATTTTTTTTCAGTAATTTTTATAAATGTTGGAAATGTCTATTGAACCGTTCTCTTTAGATAAAATGGCGTAAGCGTAAATTTTTGGATATGTTGCTAATGTTATTTCATCAGCCCTTTTCATTTTTCTACTTCGAATACTGGCGCAAGTGGTGAAACATATTTACGAAAACGGCTATATGATGAAAATGTCTAAAGGTCGTACGTTTTCAATAGAAGCCAACACAAGTGTCCAGTATACATGCTACCCTCACTCACATGAGTATGAGAAAAAAGGAGAGATAGAGATAAATCCCAAACATGTGTAATGCCTTCTATTGTCATGTTTGACGCTTTCCTGAGGTCAGTAAACACCCTCTCGAGAGCCCATGGCCCGCTAAGCAACCTGGGCCCGGTGCTAATCTGCCACCCTTTCCTCCCCGGGCTACTATCCCACCAGCCTTTACTAATGGGATTTCCTGATACCAATTTACCGTTAGTTGGAAAATTCATGCTGTTGCGGTACGTACACATGTATTTATTTTCCAAGAAATGGAAGGAACGGAAAAGAAAAATTTTATAATGAGCATGGGATGGGCTTTTCACACTTAGGGGCAAGGTTCTTTGCATATCAAGATTGTTTCCACGAGTACTTAGTCTGAAGGACAATGGCGACAGTCTTTCATTGGGTTTCAGAGCATACACATCCTTGATTTTCAGAGCCCACACACTCCTTTGCTGAAATTCCACCCACGCAAACATTCCATTTTTAGTTAGAACATTTTTGTTCTAATACGAGCGGTGTAGTAGGAGTGAATTCCACGCCAAATTCTTTGTTTTCGCTCGGTAACATTTGGCAATCAGCAATGGATTCCGGAGAGGAATCACTGTTTACCAGCAGTAATTCCGAGATTATGGACATTGAACTTTCCGGCTCCTAGTCGACTCTCTCCGAGGAAAAAAGCTCCGAATCGGAAGGTGCAGCGAAACCTTGGCAGGAAGTGGAGTGGAAGGAAATGTTTTCAATGAATCCTCCTCTAGCACCACCTAGGTTTCATTTTGAAGGTAATTCTTCAATGAACTTAGATTTGGTTCCTGACTGTGGTTCCCTAAAATATTTTTTTCAACGATGAAATTGTTGACTTTATAACTTGGGAAACTAATCACTGTGCCAGTAACACTTTGCGTGAAAAAGTGGGGCCGAGCAGTGCTAGCATAAATCAGTGGCGAGCTGTGACAAGCTCAGAAATTTGTGTTTTTAGCCCTAGTAAAGCTACAGAGCATAGTGCAGAAGCCAGATACTGACTTTATTGGTCGACGAGACCTATACTCTCCTCTCCCTTTTTTGGACACACAATGTCTTACCAATGATTCGTAAAAATAAGAAAATATTTACATTTTGCCTATAATAACGATTTTGATCCCCAAACACACCCCAACGCCAAACTAAATAAAATATGGCCGATATGCCAGAAGCTGAAGGAAAAGTTCAAGGCACTCCATACACCAGAGAGGGAAGTTACCATGACGAGAGCCTTCTCTTGTACAAGGGAAGATTGGGGTGGCGGCAGTTCATGTCTATGAAAAGAGCGTCATTTGGAAAATATTTTTTCTTTGTGAATCAAGAACTGGATACGTGTGGTCAGCGACAATTCACACGGGAAAGAGGATAAAGACTTTGCCCATTTACCCATTTTCTCAAAAGTGGTGATGACTCTAATGAAGTCATTATTTGGCCTATGGTATTGCCTGACGACGTTTAATTTTTATGTCTCCAGAACTAGCAGACTTGCTCGCTTCACACTCCATTGACTCGTATGGAGCACTGAGGAAAGGGATTCCAGCACTTTTCAAAGAGAATCAAGTAAATGAATTGTTTCTTGATTTTTGTCATAAAATTAATTTTTTTACAACATTTTCAGAGTGAAAGTCGTCGTCATGCAGATTGCCTAACTCCCATGAATGTTTGTACATTGTTTCTTGCTGTACTATGGACTAAAATTAATAGTTAACATTAACGTTGTCGCCAAAGTACATATTTTTGAAATATAAACTAAATTTATTCCTCATTAGATGATTAGAGGTTTACAGAAATGAAAGTTACATTTCTATGCAGGTGGCCTATTTCTCTTAAGTTAAGGGGCAACATTCAGACATTATTGAATAAATCTTTAGTTATTTGGAATAAAAATTTGAGGAAAACATTTTCGGATTTGCCTCCCTTTAATGCTTCAGAATCTGAAATTAAAAAATGACTTTTTTTGACCATTTTTTGAGAAAAAAACTGATCAGGGAAGTAGTTAAACACATGGGTGTTTGCAGTTGACAAAATCAAAGCGCTGCAGAACTGACCACGTAGTAACTTGACAGGAGTCATCTGTTAGTGACCACACAAATATGTGAATGTTGTGTCATTATATTATGGTAGGATTACATGAAACAGTGAATGAAATCCACGATGATACATCACAACTGCTAATCATTTCAACTGTCTAAAAGATTTTCTGAGGTGATTGAAGCCAGTGGTGGCTATGTTTTGGAATGGAGTCAGCCTTCAAGTGTTGGCGTAAAAAATTTTGCTTGCATTCTGCAGATTGTTGCCAAATCAAAGGGCATAACTTTCCTGGAAGGATTGGATGCATTTGGCAAAGTCCTATATCAATTATAGTCACATCAAGCTTGCACATTCACATGAAGGGTAACAGTTGACTGTCGCAGTGGTCAACATCTTCAAACTGACTACCCTTTTTACACAGTTTAGAGTTTGAATTGGCACTGCTGCTCTAGTAGTGTTCATTTTACTTAAAAAGTTAATTTAAAAATGAATCATGTAAAAAGCAAGGCACAGAAATACACATATTAGAATCAATAATACGAAACATTGACAAACAATGTACACTTTATAGTTAAAACAAAATCCTTCTAAAGCACAGAAAGTGAAGTAAACAAGAGAATTTGATACTATTGACATTTTGATGATTGCAAACAAAGCAGCACTACTGATAAATGCTGAAAAAATATTTTCAGATAGGAAAAATTTGAAGATCAGGAAATATATTACAACAGTAAGAGAGAAACAGTCAGATGCAAAGGAAACCCTTCAGTATGAGGACTTTCCTCTACACAGTTGAATCAGAGATAATGCTTCCTTTGGATACAAATGAAAAGAAAACTTTCCTAAGGAAAAAGTAATTCCTCCAGCCATAGTAATTTTATGAAGACTTTAAAATTTTGCTGGCCTGATTAGTGAACAAAAGATACAGATTAATTAAACCCTAACAGAATAAAGATAACTTAGTTTTTTAATAAAAACCTGAAGTTTAACAATGGAATCTCATGATTTCTTTTATTTTATTTCTTTTCATAAAAAAATAAGCTTAAATGGAAGAACTTTGTCTTTTCCCTATATCTAATAGAAATGATGGTACTAATCACTTACTACTTCACATCAAAACATTGATATCATTACTGCTTTCACACTTACAACATCATGTCACATATATTTTCAAAAATGAGCTAGCATGCCACTTTTTTCTGTGAGAGACACATACTTCCTGAGATATTCACCTTCTATACAGCCATTATTCAAAAGTTCCCTAACACTCAAGAGACCATTTTTTACATTTTGCACATGTATAGTCTAGAGAATCCATGTTCCATAATAAAGCAGTGTCATCTATTTTTCACTTAACTGGCTATCAACTGTGATGGCATGAGCCTATCAGTGACAGAATCCAACTTGCATTGAACTAAATTAAGCTAGTTTAGAATAGACTGTTTCTGCAATGCATGATCTCTATCATCCACCGATACCTTGAGCCATAATCTCAGTCAAAATAAAACATGCTGGATTTCAATGCAAGGCAACAACAACAATCTCTTGGAATCATCAAAGAGTGCTCAAAACTGAAATTATACTAAAATATAATATATATAACACATCGCGACAGCTCACAAGCTTACTCGTGTTTTGAACGCCACTTACTATGTACGAGTCACCAATATACTCACACTTTGTACATTTAATACTTAAATATCTGGCCACAGGGACATGGGCATTTTGCACATTTAATATTTAAATATCCGGTTAGAAAAGAAAAGTACGGCCCTTAATGTGTCAACTAAGATACATGCTATTGCTAAAGTATTTCTTTACTAATATTTTCTCCAATACAAGGACTAATATTTATGACTACAGTGAAATTTGGACTAATTGCAGAAAGTTAGATGCAGTGATCATAATGGATGGATAAAAAATATGACTTTCCAGAAATAAGAACAGCTTTAACACATTGAGTGCACGTAAGATATTGTTGTTATTTCCCAGTTCCTAAAATTTTCAATGCAGCTATTTAAGTAATTATGTATTTTCCGTCACACATGTGAGACACCCACCAGCCACTTGTGCTGTCTGTGGCACTCATGACTGACACCCGCACTCAACGTGTTAACCTTAAAAGACTACTGTGCATATAAACAATGGCTCCGATGTGGGATCCTATGGCCGTTCGTGCATTATTAAGTACCAATGCCAGATCTGGCCACTTCCCTGCAAATTAAAATTAAATCTGGTTGCGAGAGCTTGCAGTGGGAATTTAAATCCGTACCATAAAGGTTAATTACAACCCAGAATTTGATGTACTACATCATCATCTATCATTCTTCTATTTCTTATTTGTTTCTTCTACTTATTTGTCATTAATTACCATTCATAGTTGTAAGTAGTTTCAATATTAGAATCCTCTTGAGAGTTCATTTACTCATTTAATGTACATATTTTGTTCTCATGGAGCTGCTGCTTCAGAACAATAAATTTTGGTCAATGTCAAACAATGTCAATATCAGAATAAAACGTAGTCTTCAGAAACTTTGTGGTATTCCATCACAACAATTTATTACAGCGAGGAAACTTTTACAAACCACATAAAAAATAAACTCAACCACGACCCGGGTTTCAACGGCTAAGCGTCATCAGGTGATGACGCTTAGCCGTTGAAACCTGGGTCGTGGTTGAGTTTATTTTTTATGTGGTTTGTAAAAGTTTCCTCGCTGTAATAAATTGTAATGTCAATATCATCAGGTAGGAAAGTTGCTTTTATTCGTGGGAAATTTAGAATCTTTTTATCCATCCGATGCTCAAATTCCACATATCATCGCCAAAATCACCTGAATTTCTTCTACAGTGATCACATTAAACAAGGTGAAAACTTTCTCTATAAGTAATGCCTGAGTAATACGAACTAAAAGAATGGGATACTTCTAGTATCAGAAGAAGCATGGAGAGGGGATCACCTACTCTCATTCAATTCTTAATCAACAAAACAGGGAAGAAGATATTCAAATTTAGCCTTGGACATTACTAGCATTCAATGTTCAAATCATTCAATGTTACATGTTAGAAGGAATCCAGACACTGAGATAGAAGCTTAGGCTGTTGCCTGAGAGTTTCCCAGGGGTGTTTAAATAGCTAGTTCAACTGACAGAAAAGGAGAACAATGGCTATCAACATGACCTATTCATTAAATTCACCACTCAAGGATGCCTGTGAATCTAGAGATGAATGCAACTGAGGACTGATACAAGAGGCAAAAATCACTAAGTTGAGGAAGGTACAAATTATTTGGTGAGTTTTATCTGAATAAAATAATTTATTCTAAATTCATGAATAACTAACTGTTTTCAGTATACATTTGTGCATAAGAAATAGTGTGTGTGCTTGAGACCTGGGGGGCAAGTCTGTAACTTTTGTCAACAAACGTCAATTGTCACCCTTATGACCTAAATCGACAAAGGCAAGTTTATAAACCTCATTTTCGACAAGTGGCCACCGCTGAGTCCACGTAACAATGTTACAATTATTTGTGCATGAGTATTGACAACTTTTCAACTTTCTCATGGTGGAAATTCACACGAAATGCATGAGAGTGCTCAAAACATTTGCAAACCTTGAGTGAAAACTAGCACCGCTAGAGCAAAAAGTCTGTGTGCACCTATTGCACTGCACAAGTGCACTTCTACCCTCATTTTTATTCATAGTTGACAATTTTTGGATCTGGGTAAGCAGCTGCATGTAAAATAAGCATCCATAGTATTTTATTTAAGAGTCAACATAGCTAAAAATGTCAACTCTCAAGAAAAATGAGGCTGAGAGACTCTCCATCTGTTATCAATGGTGCATGGGAGACAAATTGACGTTTGCTGAAAGGGGACAAAAGTTACTGACTTGCCACTCACGATTAGTCATCATTGTTACAAATAAGTGGGGCATAGCACTGCTCATTCATTTCATATGTAGTGATGGAAAT
Organism: Pyrrhosoma nymphula; assembly: GCA_963573305.1. Classification (NCBI taxonomy): domain Eukaryota; kingdom Metazoa; phylum Arthropoda; class Insecta; order Odonata; family Coenagrionidae; genus Pyrrhosoma; species Pyrrhosoma nymphula. Next base: position 57,948,872 of record OY754332.1, read on the forward strand.
AATTTATGCTGTTTCCCTGATTAGAAAGCTGCTGTCTTGATGGAAAAAAATGTAAAAATAATACCAGAGAAATCATGCATCAGTGCACGAAGTTCAAGTGGCAAAATGAAAAGTAAATGGAATGATGCTTACCCTGCCACGCTCCACCAGGTTGGTGATCATCACAATAATAGCCACACGCTGTTCCCACACCATTCGCCAGAAACAATCAAAAGTGGCAGGAAGGGGCCCTTGAGTGCCAATATAGGCACGAGATCGCATGAATCCATCGATGTAGTTAGCATTCACATAGTCAAGTGACTTCTTCTGCCCTGGCACAGGCAGCAGTTGCACTCTGCTGTGGTCATCTGTAACATTAGAAATGACACAAAGCTTGAGATAATGAGCAATTGAAAACACATTTTTAGTGATGTGGTCAGGATTCAAGGATTTGATCGGATCCTATTGAATCCATTGAATATAAGTTACAGTATCAGGCTAAACTTTGTGGAAATGCCACACATGAAATAATTTCTCGCTTTGCAAAGTCCACACTTTTTTTTATTTGAGATTCCATCAAATCCTTCCAAAAGACAATTGAAACATGGTTGTGTGGGTGGTATATGTGTTAAATCTCTGTAAACAGTAAATCACAGTAAAATCTCACATAGGAATATTAGAATCTCAATGTCATTTTACTACATAAGTGTTGATAATTTGCATAAACATTCATTGAGTCATAAGTATGTACATAAGTGGAGGTTTTATAGTTATTAATCATGGAAAGTTTCATTTAAATTTTGGTGCACGGTGCATGCACACACTACCCTCATACCCTCCCAATGCACCTTTTTCAAAGTCGATGCATGCACTGCAGAATATCATGCCTGCCGTTTTTATTGCATTCGACTGAAAGACCGAATATATTTCTTTTTGTCTTTAAAAACAAAGTTTTGAGCTGCAGAAATATATACACCTGTACTACAATGCCTCGTAAAACATCACTTTTCCATGCTGCTGAATTTGTGAAGTTTTCACCTAAACATTTGTTGCTCCATTATGCATTGGTTTTGCACCACAAACGTAAGGCCATGCATTTTTAGCAGAGTCATCTGCGTTATGACTGTTCAGTAAAATTAAGCTTGGTCCTTTCTAAGCATTAATAAAGGAGTTATTTGGTTCTAAACATTTTTTTTATAGGAAATGGGCAAAGCTGCTGTAAGATTGCTGATAGGAATAGAAGTGTATGCTACCAAACGTTAAAAGATAAGAGAGGCTGTTGTCTCCTAATCCCATCATTACATTTGAAATCTAACCATTAGATTGATATTTATTGGAGTCACAGTTTTAAACTGCACCGTGCCATTTTGTGCTAAATTCAGATATACATTCCATTTACCCTATCATTTAATTCAAAGAGTTAATATTAAATTCTTTGAGAGGACAATCAAAACCACTTCGGCCACAAGTACAAGTGTAAGGCCATTTGCATGGAATCACCTAATAGTGAAATTAGGTATTACTTTTCACAGACAAATGCCATTGATAGTCGCAAATTACGTCTCTGGTGGAAATATTTTATTTCCCATAATGGCAAATCTTAAGACACTAATGCACTACGGAAGCACATAAAAAAACTATCAGCTAAAGCCTGTAAAGCAGCCTTAGCCTGAAATATGAGCCAAAAATAACCACGGAAAAGTTTTTAAAGGTCTTCTACGAAAAAACCTCTGGACTCCTCTAGCATCAGTATTTTTAAAGAGTCTTCAGTACTGCCAGTGATGTGGTTAAAGAAGCAGATTAGATACGGACAAACTTAAGAATGCTCCACTTCAATAACTTAAATTAACAAATTACTTTTGTTCACTTAGCTTTCATTAGCAATCTAAATTTAACAATTAATCAAATCCATTTTGAAACCGATTGCTGCTCAATTTTATTTCTCCTCTACCGCTAAATTATTAATTTGTCTATGATAGCTACGGGTTCATAAATTTACAATGAAACCAATAATGAATTAGGATGTTTTTCACATATATGTGCAAAACAAATCCTTGGTGATGAAAAGGAACATCCATAATTTGGTTAAAGCAGGATTGGGATTCGAGATTCGGTATTTGAGATTTGATAAAAAATAAATTCGGATTTGGATTAGATAAATTTTCGATTCAACCCATCACTAACATTTTTGTAAGAAATTCACACATGTAACTGTAGCCATATTATCTTCTTCAAGGGCATTTTGATGTAAAACGCAAGCATTATAGTACAAAAGTAATAGTGATGCATTTAATTTATCTTAAAAATTCAGAAGCGAACATCAAAAAAGCAAAACGTAAGTATTTACGAGCTTTTAAAGTGGCTTTAACATTAGGCATTCACCATTAATATGAACTTCAAGGCAGTTTGAATAATTATCACTTTGATAAAGGTGATAAAGTTCAAATCCCATGGATCTTAAAATCCCTCTCAAATGTCTGTTTTCTTCCAGCCAAAGCTAGTCACTGTCAGAGAGTTTCATATTATTTCTGGGCATTGCCTTCAGTTGTATACTCTATGGGAATGAAAAACTCGTAAGCAGTGCGACATTAAGACAAAAAAACAGCAGAATAAAACATGAATTTGCATGGAATCTACTGCTAAGGATCTACTACTGAGGATCCACTTACTAAGGACCGCCAAACAATGAATTTGTATGAAGAGATTCCAAATTGGTTTATACCATATATAAGAAGCTCAAGTTCTTTTCATGCTCCTATTTTGATATTCAAAGTCCTTACATTTTTTTAATTGGTCTTATATTATACTTATAACAATAAGTACATACAACTGAATCATCACCACATAGATTCATATGTACATAAAGAAGACAAAATAAAAGTTTAAAAAAGGACTCTAAATTGTACGGCATCACCAGCCAGCAACTTCTGATACACATCAGAAAATGTAAGCTGAGAACTAACAACAGCATTTTAACTAGCGTGCATAGGGATTTCCCCTGTGCACGCCAACTTATAATGAAAAATATGCAAAGGAACTTACAAGCTAAGATGTTAAGATAGCGATTCTTCTGCTTGTTATCTGGATGCTGAGAGTGTTCACAGGTGTACTCATCCTGGGTGGAGGCAGCCTGAATGCTATCATATTCTTTGCTAAAGCCAATGTCACCATCAGCGTGGAGCTCAGCCACACACTTAGGAAACATATGAATAGGAATTCCTGGCTTGTAGTTATTATCAGATTTAGAATCCCATTCAACCAGGGGGGGCAATGGTGCCCTAGGGGGGTCATCCAAGTAGTAATATGCAGCATGAAAACATTTTCTGTAATAAAGAGAAGAAAAATGCATTGAAATACCACAAGGAATTACAAAATTAGAATGGTTTTTACACTAAAACATCCCAAATGTATTTCAATGCAATGATAGAGGTTATCATAAATCTTGAAATCCACCTACGTTCACTCATGAAGGGAAATACTAATGCAAACCAGCACCGTAATTGTAAAGTGCGACCTTTTTATGCAGCATGGGAAAGGATTTGAAAAACCAGTGCCCAAAAAAAACTGCCAATCAGACATGCCCAAAGAAGACTTAAGTTTTAATGAAAAATAATGCAAATCACAAGATTTCCATCCAAATACATCATTTCTGCTTATCTTACAAGGGTATTATGCAACGAAAGTTGTCAGGCAGGTAGTCCTGGTGAAGTGATTTATGAATCACCTCCCTATTTGGGATTATACCTAAACCCAATAAGTAAACCAATACCTTAAACTAAAAGCAAGGCTAAATATTTTTCCTGTCATGAGCCATATAGGGATGCAGAATGGGGACTGTCCAAGAACCTACCAATCAGCTGGTAGAATACTTGAATGAAGCCATATAATCAAGCCTGGGAAGTGAATTTTAGTTACATGAAGAAGTGAATTGTAGTTACTTATAGGTAAAAATTAATATAGTCAATGAAAATAAATTGTGGTTACATATGTAAAGTAGTCAATTAGCAGTGCAGCAGTTACAGATTTAACAATGAGGAGTGAATGCCATATTTTTCATCTGCCATTTTATTATTCGACCTACTCAAATGATACATATTTTTATTTGTTTATCCTAAATGTGTTAAAACAATATAAAATGACTTTTCACAAATATAAGCTGCCTTCTCTGGTGCTGCAAATGCCACTACTCCTTAATTCTGATGAATTCTAAAATGATCATATAAAAGCTGATGCCTCTATATTCTAATAATGAGAATAAACCTCTGCAAGAAAGTTGTATTTCAAAACTTCAAGCTTAATTATAATGATTACAATCCATAAGCTAGTGATTCTTTAAAAAGGGAATAGGAGCACTAACTGTAGTTTAATTGTGGTTATATACCAATAATTATTATGTATACATTTTTATCATCATAAAACGCACAGGAAATATGCATGTACTTTTATCATGGAAAAATGTCTTTTCTCTCCAAACCTTTGCAACTAGGTCCCGCCATTTCGAAAAATACAATAAGAACTTGGTGGTGGAAAGGGTGGGAGGTAGTAAATTTTTAGGGAAATGTGGGGAAGGTTGCAGAAAAAAAGTATTTCTTCATCCTGCTCTGGTGACAAATTTTGCTAACAGTATCCAAACGCTGCTTTCTTGCAGAGGGATTGAAGCATAATTGGAGGATAGACACATCGGCTATCATAGGATAATTTTGGAATAGGACAGAATGAAGGAACATATATATTCACGGCACTAGAGATTGAAGGTGAGCTTTGGTGGGTGAAAAATTGTGTAATATTGCTTGAATATATTTTGAATGGCCCAATTAAATATACTTAAAATTAAATATAACTGTTTCAGGCTGGACCTGGTGGAAGTTGTCGGTATGCATTATGAATAAAAAGACTTTGAAATCTTTCACAGATTTATTTCTATGGCACGACCCATTTCACCACCCTGTGGCATAATCATGCGTGCACATGATTACGCCACAGAGAGGTGAAACGCATCATGCCATAGAAATTAATTCCTGGAAGAATAATAAGTCTTTTTATTCATTGTGAATACCTACTTAAAATTGCTGTTGATAATAAAATGGCAGATGAACAACATTACATACAGCTCTGCCTACCAACTTTCATCAAAATCCTAGACCTCCTTTTATTCAATACTCCCCAAGTTAATCAGAATTATAACTGCACTAAATAATTTGCAATGACTCCACATTCAAGGAAATAGCTCTGAAGAGAGTATGTACTGTGCAGCCTAGTTTTTATGGTGTTGTATAGCGATTGAAGTGAGAATCAGATTTAAAAAAAATTAAGTGTTCCCAACATTTTACACATCATAGCAAATCATTTTCATCAAGATGTTTTAACTACTCAGGCCTCGGAAATATCCAGGAATATACACTGAGAAAGGAGACTTTGGAAATTTAATGAGTGAGAAAAAGCTACTTTGACCCAAACAGAGACCGCTACGCAAATTTAAATACAATGTTGTTCAAATTCAATTTGTTCAAATATTACCATCGATCGAAATTATACCTACATACTTATCCATGCATTTAATCTCAAGCTATGAAGAAACTGCCACCTGAGCATTTTACTACAGCCGTTCAAAACCAGAAACGAAAAAGCAAAAGATGTGGAGAGGTGCATAAAAATCTTAGACCATTAAGTTTCAATTCTACAGCAAAGGCAATAATCTTTATTAACTTCACTAATTGCAGAGTTTATGTTTGAGTAAAAGAAATATATGTACTTTACAGGCATAATATTTATCTTTGCTTGATTGCATGGTTATATAATTTTAATGGCTATGGCCTTCTAAAAGCCAGTCAATTCTGGGTGGTATGGTGGTCTGTGCAAGCCCTGGCAAACCACAGGTCCATACTTCAACTTCTGATCCAGAAGACTCGACTTGACCTAGTCAAAACCTTAGAGGTGGTTCCCTAAATACTAGCAGTAGTGGCAAATATAGGTTATAACCTTGGGAGGGGCTAAGACCAATGTGAACATAACCATCCAAAATATGTATGAAATGTAAACAGGATCAAAGACCCAAAGCAATGTATTCCAGCAATCAGTTAGGATTTCGGAGGGGGCCCCCTGGGCTCCCCCCATTTATTCGTCACAGATTAGCAGTGATCCCTGTCTTCAGGAAGTATGTACTCCATAAAGAATGAAAGATAGAAATTCCAATAAAACGTAGTAATTTGATGCTGACAACAAGATATTTCCTTACTTTATTGGCTTCATGTTAATCTTGAAGTTGGCTGCTGGAAATTAATTTTGAAAATACCTTTTGATTTTATCAGCAGGCTCTTAAACATTTTGGTCACTGCCCCTGAATATAGGCAATTATCACTACATCTCTACAGTAAGACATTTTTTTCCACCTATTCCCAGGTTTCAACAACCACCCTGGATTTTTAACAGCCCCAAATTATGGTAGCCTGGTATGGCATAATCTCTTATCGCAACCCATAGTGTAATAGGGTAACATTTTTGGAGGTCTAAAATGTGTCACCAATGAAACTTAAGCTCACAAAGAACAACTGATTCATTTACACTTAAGTAGCATTCCCTAGATAATTGCTTGTAGGGGAGGCCTTCGACAGGAGCCCTGGCACTTAGACCTTCTTGGTCCATTGTGCCAACCCCATGCCTGTCTGCCAGATGCAGACAGGGGACAAGAGCCACGGTGAAGGTGTGTATGGTCACCCATCCAACCGCTGTCCGGGCCCAACATTGCTTAACTTCAGTGATCTTATGGGAACCGGCGTGTCAATGTGGCTGGGCCCTTGCCCCTAGCATTCCCTAACAAGAAGAACTAATAAATTTTTTTTAAATTCATCATGGCCCAATGAAAATTTAGAAAAAAGTGTCAAATACAAATTGTTGTGAAGTGATATTTTAACATTCTGGCATTAAAAACAAGAACAGTCATTTCTGAAAATATTATGTAAGATGTATTACTTCAACCCAGATAAGCAGCGAGCAAACATCAATAAAAGGAGAGACTACAGAGAGTAATTCTTGAAGTTACACTTTTAACTACTTACTGATCATGAAAAACAAGACTAAAAACGAGACTAAAGCCGAGAAAAGCAACGAACTTTGAGGCATTACAGGACTTATATTGAGGACGAATGTCTGACAGAACTCTTCTGTTACTCAAAAATCATAACATCAACCACCACTAAATTAAAAGGGAATAATATATTTATATATAAATAGAGTACATATGGACCCATACTACATGAGCTAAAAACTACAATGGAAAAGAATAATTACAACATATGTAGATTGAAATGCATTGAGAAAAAAGATGAAGGCGACCATTAGATGGGAAATAAGTAAATAAAATCAAGCATACCTCCAAAGAATGTATGCAATCACAGCTAGCAGCAATGCAAATGCAGCACAAACAACACCAGCTATCATACCAGCACTCAACTCGTTGGTTTTTCTAACGGGAAAAAACTGAATTTTGTCACAGTCCTTGGTCACAAACACTTTTTTGGCTTCTGATTCTTCTCCTAAAACTATTTTCACTGGATCAAATATGCTCACAGATGCCCCTCTAACTTTGATCTCATACATAGTATCCAGAGTCAGGTTTGGAATGATGATCTGAAAAGAAACAATTATAAATTAGCAATTTTTGTTAACAAACAGTCAATGAAAATGTGCAAAAATGAAACCTTCAACATTGAGCACAGTGGGATTTGCAGATGATTTTATGATGCAATTTAGAAATGAAATTTTTAAGCAGAATTCAGAAATACAAAATGGTAACATGATTGGAATTACTATAGCAGAAATCATGAATATGAAGGTATTCCATGATAAAACTGCAAACCAAATGAGGAAAATAAATATCATGAAAAAAAAAGAGTACACTTAACAATAAAATTTTTTTTAAGGACAATTACTTCAAGGTAAGTTAACGGTTTTTCTTATTAATTAGTTAATGCATGCAACGGATGGTAATACCGGCAAGTGACCAAACATTTGAAGAGAAAGATGAAAAAAGGGATACCATTTATTTCATTGGACTTAACATTATGCCTACTGCATATGAGTCAAACAAAATTTCCTTGGGAACCTGTTCCCTTTACACTTATACATATTCTACAAAACCCCAAATCAATTTAACTTTCTCACAAAAAATATTAACTTATTATTTAGCTTTAATCTGAAAACTCCCTTCTTATGCGAGCTTAGGGCCAACTTCCAGCTTGTGTCCTAGGTCCACAATATATCCACCATTGATCAAACACTACATTAGGCAAAAGAAAGAAAGCAATAGGTTTTTGAGACATGTTCCACAGTTCATACAAGGAAGTCAATCTTTCCTAGTGCAAGAACCTGTTACCGGGCATTTCAAAACACCAGCATAATTTCTATTTGCCAACCGAGGTATTGGATGAGATTCTTATAATATGTCTCAAAATGCAGCCAATAGAACATCCTTAAAAATGTATATCATTACCACAGGTAAAATAAACTCATGACATAAGTTCCCACCCCAGGTTGCAGATGAAATTACCATCATATTCACCGCTTAACTATGAGGTCAAATAAATTCAAATTAATTCCATTTATTGATTTCCCAAAAAGCAATAAGACGAGTTCATACAAGGCTATTAACACCATAAATTAAACAATGAAGGACACATATCAGCAACAATCAAAATGACACTCACCGATTCTTCCATTCTCTCAGGTGAGACATTTATGACTATTTCCTCGTACATGTATGCCATTTCATCACGGTAGCCCACATAGTAATAATCAATGGAATTATTAAATTCCAGGGGCCTCTGCCACTGAAGAAATAATGCATCCTCAGCTTGGCACGTCAAATTTAAAATATTAGGTGAGCTTGGACCACTGATGTCAGTTCTCTGGGTGATGGGATCCGAAGAAACTCCATCATGGGCCCTGGTAAATGCTGTTAACCAAATCTTGTATTCAGTGTAAGGCTCTGAAAAAAAGAAATTACTTATTATGTGGGGAAACAATTAACATAGGGGCAATTAAATTATATTCATCACATTTTAAGGACCTCCCTTCAAATATATGAAAAAATTAACAATTGTAACAGAAATGGATGAAGGCAGCAAAAAAGTATAAAGAATTAATGCAACACATAAAAGAACATCCATAGATTAACATCGAAAACTGAGAACCTGATATGAATTCTTAAACAAAAAGAAGTGGTCTCAGTTCAACCAGTCACCCTTTGTGGCACACTAACCCTTATATGCTCAAGATATATCGGCTTCCTAAGGTCATCTTAAAATACTCATGTAACAACATATATTAATCCATTAAAAATTCTTTTTTTTAAATTAGTTTTTATAAAGTTAATGCTTCCTAACTCTTTTACTTTTTTATTATTAGAACAGCATTTTAATATATGCATCTAAAACATTTTCACTGTTTTAACAAAAAAATTAATACTGCCCTAACTTGTATTATTATTCTACTGGAACAGCATTTAATTGTATGTAAAAAATTTCAACATAAGTTGCACAAAAAACTCACAAAAATATTAAAATAAATAGTTGAATTTTTTTATTAGCCATGAGCTATCTGAGAGTGAAAAAGGAAGCTGCCATAAGAGCGAAAGGGTTAGTCCCATTAGTCTCTATGCAAAATTTGTTCACATGACATCCTTTTATGAAGTTGAATATGTTTAGAACAACTAAACTTACTCAGGCTAGTAAGATTGTATTCGATGTAAGAGTCAGCAATCCGAACAGTCCTGTAGTATGTTTGATTACACTGCATGTAATAGATTCGGTAACCATCAATATCTCCATTTGGCTGCACTGGTTCATGCCAAGCTAGGTCAATCACATTGGATGACACTCTTAGAACAGTGACATTCATAGGCTTGCTGGGAACTGTAATGATAAGAAAATGAATAAAAATGGATTAAAAATAAATAAATGCCTTTGTATCATGAAAAAAAACATCTTTAAGCCTTGAGCTACAAGCAGCGCAGATATGAAAGAAAAACATAACCACTATGAAGCCACATGATGATGAATTTTAGGGAATATTCAATAGCCTATCATTAAAATAATTACTCATCCTTGAACATTAACATGAGAAACCAAGCAATGTTCATGCGTAATAAAAGTGCATACAAAATGAATGAAATGATTTCTTTTTCAACTAGAATATTAATTTTCAAATTCTGATAAAACCAAATAACGAGGATTCGGGCCAATTACTTTGAGGACAACGCATATACTTAGCGCAACGAATAAATACCTATGTGTTTTCATATTTACTGAATTTTTATTTTCATTTAACGCGATATATGGCCAGGATAAAATACTTGCAAATACAACTAACGAAAAATGGGGAAATAAACTCGAAAAACTCATCACCATTTACAGGCTATTCATAAATTGTTAGTGGCTTCCGTCCCCTCTTTATCCCATTTACTCATTCCTCCCCTACACCTCGAAGTACTTAGTGCTGAATTTTACCGTCAGGAGCAATTCGTCATTTTGGAACTGGCCATAGGCTCAATTAAGCAATCGGCCAATAATCACAGAAATATTACCTACAATGTATTTCGCTTACGAAAAAAATGAAATGTAAACATCATTTCAAAAGTACTGACGTTCAGGTTAAGTCAAATCGTAACACCTGGAGATACATTATTATGTTATTACTCATTACATGCTACAGCACGAAAAGCAGCTCCCAAAGATTCATTTCTAGTTCATCATAACCAAACACAGCTGAGTCAAAATGCCTCAACTTGCTCCAGTAAGTCGATAATATCATCCACCACTCATCGACGAGAAATTCACCACAGCGCAAGAAAATAAGTCAATTAATATTCCTTAGGCTATATAAGAGGGCGATTTATGTACAGATTACTTTAATCAACAATGTAGTAGTAATATGTCAACATAATTGACAACGCAAGTAATTAATATATTCATTCTCGGACCGCACTGTCGTCGACCACCCTTGTAACCCGCAGTAGTCATTCAGCTCCAAACGTAAACATAGGAACAATCATTATTATGGATCGCATAATTACCTAGCAATTCATCCTCATTGACTTCTGTAACTCCTATATTCAACAAGGAGGTGACTAATGTCACCATCAGAAGAGGTAGGCCCATTTCAGGTGGCTCGAGGTGAATACAAGACGAAATCACTTTTGCGAGAATAGTTTCTTTCCCCCATTCTGAACTAGCTCGATGAACTTATACTGTAGGTTACATTTTGCACTTGAAGAGTTCACTACTAATATAAGTTGGTTCATTAGTCACTTCAAGTTAAGAGTAATTAAATCGACACAAATTCACACACTAGAGAAATGAGCGAAACATCAACACACGATCACGCCGTCACTGCATCACAACAGACTGCAGTGTTATGAACTGATGAAGAGAGAAGTACAATCTCTTTTGCTTGACGAAGATCTGCATGTGTTGATACGAGAGCCATCTCTCGGTAAGATACTCAACTTCTCTGAGCAGCTGCGCCCGAGCGGCCCGAGCTGCGCCAAGGGCGAGTCGCCTTTCTCGCACATCCTATGCAACCACAATCGAGAAACCTCACTGTATCTGGGGACCCACGTCTCTCCATCATGTTATCATAGGCAGCCTCCGTAATTCAAAAAATAAACATTTCCTTGTTTCACCGATTCACATATGGTATTTAAATGGCGCTTCTTCCTGGTTGAACCTCAAATTATAATATCAATGTTTTATAAAATAAAAAAAATATAGAATTGGATTTGGAAATAAATTCTTGCACACTCCGTATGTTCTCTTTAAAATTTTCTGCTTTTCATAATCATCCATTATCGAGAAGTAGGAAGTACGAAAAATTCATGTATTCACCAAATAATCGAAAATTTTCCCCCAAGCATTTTTCCCAAATTTGAATTATGACACTCCGAAAATGGGCCTATGAAACACTGAAAATGGATCTCGATAGGACAAGGGATATGGCTCGGTAAAGATGGTAAATACCTTCGAGTAGGATAGGGGCGAGTTCCCTGAAATTGGTCCTGCCCAATGATTCACATATAGTTTCCACAAATTAGGAGAGAATATTTATGTGCACAGCTCCATATCGCATCGCTCGCTCTAACACACTACCTCCCCCAGTGAAACCCCATCGTTAGTCCAGGGTCTATTAGCTTTAGTCTGCGGTAATTTACTTTCCAGGAAAAAGGGTATGGCATGCAACCTCCTGTCTAGATAAATTCAATCTCCGTTCGCACTTCAAAGGAATTAGATCAATAAGCTCAGACCGCCGTAAGCTGTGTAAATTCGCAAGCAACATTCTATTTCTCGTGTTTTAATCAATGGCGTACCTACAGCTTGAGCTGCCCGGGACGGTCTTGTTAATTTCCTCGCTTCCTTTTGGAAAAACATAATACACATCATGTGCCTCCTTAGACACCATTTAAAAATTAAGTTTACGGCAAAATAGTTTTATTTATCCAAATAATATAAGTTTAAAATATTAACTTAATATTTCATTTTTCTTGCTTTTTTACTAGCAAAATTATTTATGACACAATCAAAACCTATTAGTTTCTTAAAATGAGTGCTAAAAATATGTTATAGTGCCAAAAATGTCGCCTGGCGCGGACCGCTCCCTCCACACACCCTTATAAGGGTCATCACTTATTTTAATAATTAGTTACCTTAGTAAAAGTCTAGTCAACGCTCATATACGTCCATTGTACGCTGATTTTTAGACACGCGTTTCAAATTGGTTCTTTATGGCTACGATGATAAATGCGGGATAGTTCTTACCTCTTGTTACAGCATTATGAAAATATTACTCTCATATTACCTATTTCTGAACAAAATTTTAGCACATTCACAAATAATATTAATAGCTTTTCCAGCCAATTGATGCTACTACGTTCAATGGTTTAATGAGTGAAAGGAACTCTTTTGGCCGTGTTTATGTTTACCAAATGTCATCTCCTTCTGGGAAAACATAGACGGCCCAGGGACAAAAGCTGGCCCCTCACCCTAATGCATGAGTTTCACTCGTCGATTGGGATTAGTGCTAGTGTCGTCGGAGAGCCCTACCCTCATAAATCAAATCAATTTTGGGGTTGAGTAGTGGTTTTAGACGTATGCGTTTACAAAGAAGAGCTCGTATTATAAATTTATTGCCACAATTCACGGATTATTCCGATCGCGATTTTTGTAAAAACAGGGTGAACACTCAAAATGTGCGCGGTGCCAGTTGGTACGCTCCAGCAATGATTCTTAAAAATCAATAATGAAACGCTAAATCGTTACTATTATTGGAGGTCATCTGCCAGTTAAGTTGGGTGAAGATGGAAGGAGAAATATCTATAATAATCACTAGCAGCCCTAGGCCCTTGTCTCCTAACGAAACTTCAGTCTTCGGCATGCCACGTATCACTTGCCGCAGCATTAGTTATTTTAACAATAACACTAACAAAGGATCCAAATGATGCATCGTTAACATACAAATCTGTCCTCACCACCCTCCTTTTCCCTATTCCCTCCCATTCCACGACTGCCGTCCCATCAACCCGTTCGCGGGTCACACGCCTCTGCCAAGGTGGCTAGAAGAGGACTATTATACGCACCTTGCGCCTCTGCGGCAGCTCAGAGGGTAGCATGCAGATGTATGCTTTACCTCTCTTCATCCCCTCCACAAAGCGTACTCTCTCCCGTCCCCCTGCCCGCTTAACCAAAATCCTCCTCTCTATCGCGGCCTTCACCACCCCTTCGCCCCTCACTACCACATCCGACAACCTACTCTGTCTCCTACTTATCTTCCCCAGCAATTTCCTCTCCTCACCCACCACGCCGAGTACTCCTTCATTCTTCTTCCTTCCCGTCCATCGCACTTTCTCCATTTTCCTCCACATCCATATCAATAAAGCTTGGAGCCTTTACTTATCCTATTTCCTCAGATTCAACGTTTCTGCACTAAACAGTAAAAATTAGACTAGGTCTGTCTTTTCTTCACTGTCTTACACAAGGTCCCCGTTAGTAATTCTTTACTATTTGTAAACGCCTCCTTTGCTGACGCTTTTCTCGTTATAATATCTTTAGTATCTGCTATACCCATATTCCTCCAAGGTAAATGTATATACTATTCTGCCTCTTATTTTTGTGTCTCCTCTTATTGCCTTTTATAGCCTTGCCTTCTTTTTCTTAGGGAATCACATTACTGCAGTTTTCTTATGATTGATATAGGTATATATATATATATTCCGTTTTTCCGGCACTGATTTTCTAATGCACCACTCAATATCTACGATCACATGGATGATTGGCTAACGCCTGGTCGTCTGCGAATATAACCGAATTAATCACATGTTCTCCCACCTTTATTCCTACATCCAGCTCTTCCCACGCCTCTCTTGCCATTTCCTTGCCGTGAACGCTAAAAAGGAAATTCGACAATGGATGCTAACCCTGCGACCTATAAATGCCCTCGCTGACTCTACGTCAGTCACCCTCACCTGTGCGGTCTGGGCTTTATGTAAGATTCGAGTAAGTCTTCTTTTACTCTCCAGTCTGCTCCAATTTTCATTAGAATCTTCATTATTTTTCTCCCAATTCACCCTGCCACACGGATTTTTAAAATCGACGAATTAGAAAAAAACGCCTAAGCTATACTCTTAGTTCATTTCAATAGGGTTCTCATCACCGCAATTACATCTCGGGATACCTTGTCCTTCCTAAAGCCGAACTGGTCGTCACCTAAGTTCACGTTTACTCTCGTCTCCAAACTTATGTTGAGATTCCAAGTACTACAACCTTTGCCGCGTGTGAGGTCAAACTTATTGTTCTATAATCTCCGCAATCTGGCGCTTTCTTTTTTTCTCGGAGTGGGAATCAAAACTGCTTTCACGAATTCCTCCATCCATGCTCCCTCCTCGTAGATCCTACGAATTAGTTTGAAAAACCGCCGTCTTTCATTATTTCCTAGATTCTTTAGCAACTCTGAAGGTAAGTTGCTCCCACAGCCTTTCTTGCCTTCATTTCCCGTAGTGTCTTCTCTAGTGTGCTGTCTAGTATTCCTGATCCAAGGTTAACCGTCTCTCCTTTTCTTTCCCTTTCCATATCTTAGTTCACAGACCTTTTGTCTCTGTCATTTAATTCCTCCCCGTTTTATTTCCACTTATCCTAGATATCTTCGCGTTCAATCAATGTCATCCCTGTTTTGTCCTTGACCTTTGGTATCATTTGCCCTCTCTTACCGCCCGATAGCATTTACACTTTAGCGTTAAAGGCACACCCCTCTTTCCGTAGGTTTCCCATGTCGTCGCACTGTCTTCTCCACAAATTTTCCTTCGCCCTTTAAATTTATCCCCAAATTTCGTAGTTCAATTTTTTATGCGTACCCCTCTCTAATTCAGTGATGACGTTTATCGACTTCCTTTTCTTCTCTATTTTCCCAATCATTTCTTCTGTGGCATGTGGCTTGCTTGTGCTTCAAATGGGTAAAATCAATGACTTGATTCTATTTCACACTTTAAATTTCTGCAAACCGATCATGGTTTTGGCACATATATACATGCCATTATCTAGGTATGGCATGGGTCCATGGCATGTGCCGAAACCATGGTTGGTACATTGAAATTAAAAGTGTGGGATAGTAGTTCAACGATTTGAGACGTAACTTCGTGGAATTCACTCCTGGGAATCAGTGGCGTAGCCAGGTTTTGGGTCGGGGCAGAAAATTTTTAGGGGGCCCAAAATTTAAGGTTTAAGAGATTGATAAATGAACCAGTTTACAAAACTTTACAAATTTTTTTGAAATAATAGGCGGATGGATTTGTACAAAATATGACAATTGACAACGTATTATAAACATTTATTTATACATATTTGGAAATTAAGAGTGGAAAAATACAGCTTAGGGGCGCTAGAACACGGGGCGGGGGGGAGGCCTTCGCCCCCCCTGACTACACTACTGCTGGTAATGAAAAGAGTAACTTTGTTTTCCACATTGGTTTTATTTGTCACGACCCAGGTTTCGTCGCGTCACGACCTCTTCAGGTGAAGACTATTCACCAGATGATGTTGCGACGCGGCGATACCCGGGTCATAAAAATAAAACCAATGTGGTGAACAAATTTACTCTTTTCATTCCTGTGGAATAGTAGAACCAAGTATTTTATTTAGCACGTTTTAATGCGAAAGTGTTCCACAAAGTGACGCCTGAGACATTCTCTTGATTACGCTGTCGAAAACTCACCCCCTGCTAAACACCTTCAAGGTGGCTTTTGGGGTACCATGTAGATTTTGATGTATGTAGATGTAAAAGTGTACGGCTTCGCCACTCGGCTGGCAGCACAGAGGCGACCCGCTCTGCTTTCGACGGAAGCGTCCTCTTAAAAGCGCGGATCGCTCCGGTGACCCAGTGAAGCTTCCCGCGGGACCAAGCCGTTGTCCGCACCGCGCACCGTCCCCCCTTCCTCCCCCGAGGGGAAACGCACCCAGGGCTTGCCGGGAGGGGGGCGTGAGGGCGCCGGGAAAAAAGAGCTCGCTTCACTGGAGTACTTGAGGTGTTTGGAGCGAATCATGTCCATGCACAAGTTCGCGTGAAACTTAGCAATAGTGTACTCACTAGTGATATTCATAGATAAGTGTGAAACAAACTTAGTTTTATGTTATTTTGGCATTTCAGAAGAGAATGATCTGCTGGCGTTCGAGATGTTGGTGCGGAGGAGGATGGAGAAGGTTCGGTGGTCGGAAAGGTGGACAATATAAGAAGTGCTTGGTGTGGTGGGTGAGGCAAGGAAACTTCGTGGTGATATAAGGATGATGTCGAGAAGGTGGTTGGAGGAGCTATTGAGTGGCGAAGGGCATCTTTAGGCTGTGGTAGAGGGGAGGATGTTGGGTGAGCGGGGTGGGGGGAGAAAGAGAACAGGTTTCATGGACGGGATGAAGAAGGGTGAGACGTCTGCTGGAATGAAGAAATAAATACATTTGATAGATAGAGCCCTACACTTGTAAAAAATCTAGAAGATATTTCCTCACTTCCATTTTGAGCTACCTACCTAAACCGGTAGATATACGAATAATAATAATGCTACTTAGCACGTAGTCTTATGACACATGACATGTTTCGTAAAGATTCGATTACATACTTACAGATTTTCTTCTAAACGCGTGTGATGTAAACTTTCATGTAATTATAATGGTTTCTAACAAATATCAAGGTGTAAAGCCGAGTGAAAGGCTCGAAAAAAAATTTAAATTTAAATTTCGCTAAAATTTCAAATACCGTGACGAAAATTCGAGCCAAAACATGCTTTAATAAAGACAAAAATTAAAAATAATACTCTTATATAATTTTTATTACGGCAAATATGATGAGTTCAAGAGAATAGACATATGTAATTAAATGAAAATGGTCTTAGAATTAATTTTCCGATTTATATGAAAAATCATTAAAATGTGCAGTCACTGTCCCACGATTACCGGTACAGCATCCTTAACCTTTTCGCTACGAACGACGTTTTATAACGGCGTCAATTTTTCTACGCAAACGAACAAACCAGATGTTAAAACGGCGTTGCCGCTAAGCAGGCCTTAAGCAGGCCTAAAAGATGAGTGTCATAAAGTACTTCTTCTAGGGACGCCGTAGGTACCCTTTCTCGGTCGGTGGGAGAGGATAATCTCGATCTCGACCCTTCGTCGCAGTGCGAGCCCCACTCACAGCAGGTGTCCGCGGTCAGTTGCTTGTTGGTGCAGTGGAACAACAAACAAAGAAGTTTTTATGTGATTTGCAAATTGAGGGTTATAAGTACATTCCTTATGTTTAGCTTTACAACTACAAGTTTTAAACAGAGTTCTACCGTTATTTTTAATGTAGTTCGTTTGTAAAGGAATCTCCGAACTCATTTTTTGTTAGTTATTTAGTTGGTTAGGGAGTGATTATTTCTATAGTTTTAAGTTGGTTAGGGAGTTTTTATGGTTTAAGGTAAACAACTGAATTTTATTCTTTTATATGAGTTGACGACCGTATTTTTAGTGAGTTTAAATGTTTCTTTTTCCCTGTAATTACTCATGCTTATTTTATCTTGACAGCTGACTATTTCCGCTCTGTTTTCGTTGGTCAATGGTTTCCGCCTAAAGAATACAGTGATTTCTGGCAGTGTGTTGAATCCCGAGGCACATAAATGTTAAAGTTATAACATTCGCTTCAAAGGATTTCATACTCCTAAAATTGGGTGATTTTATGAATAAGAAAAGTAAGAATAATAAAAAAGAAGGCTGGGAAATTTTTACATAATAAACATTCCTAAGTGATGAATGTGATCTGTGCATAAATGTCCAAAAACAAGAGTTCCGTAGACTGTATATCTCATGAATTAACACGGTGAAAATTTCTAGGTACTGATTCTTTGATTCGCGCTCTGATGATGCCAATATCCTGAATAAGGAAATTTTAAATATATAATCATTTTTATCGTTGAATAATCATAAAAATCATTTCCGAGTTTGAAATACAATGACGACATCTTTTATTTAACCATTTATACGATTTTTGTTGCCAGAGAACGGTAGAATTTCGTTTAAAACTGTAAAGGCATTGTAAAACTAAAATAATACTTTTCCGATTAAATGAATATCGAGGCTGTAGCAATAATGTATTTAGCAAATCCATCGCATAAAAAAATAGTTGACCGCGACCGCATGCCGGAATTGGCACCCCAAGCGGAAAGGGGCGGAGATTAACTCCACCTGGTGGCCGAGAAATAGGTTCAACACCCCTCTGGCCCCCGACCCAAGCTAGGGAAATAGGTACCTACCTGAGAAGATCCTAGCGTAGTGAAAGCTTCGTACTGGAAATACAAAGAAATTTTCGCGTCGCGCCGTTCCCGTCGCGAAAGGGTTAATACTTCAAAGCCAAGCAGGGCGAATGTAGCTTGAGTCTTCAATGCAGGATCATCTAAATTTATTCTGATACGCTTTTCCTTGGAGCCCACCAGATTACGTACCGTGAATTTACAAATTTTGTGTGAATGATAGAGAAGAAGTAGAGTAGGTAGTGCGGACGGATAAACGCAACACTTTTGTGGAGTTATAGCCTCTGCGAGAGCCTTTCTCATGCAATAAGGAAACCGGATAAAAATACTCCTTGTGAGTCACATGTGCCATGGAAGACCTTTCTTGCCTCAATTATTCACCCATGACGCCGCTTAATGGTTTCCAGGCCATAAAATGGTCACTCGAAGAAGTTCAGGCAGTTTGAGCAAGATTTTCCCCTAGTCATAATAGAGACCGTATTCAAATTATATTTTTAAATCCGAGCAACTGTACGAAACTTGTAGTGAATAATGTAACATTAATGACGCAAAAGCTTTGTTTTTTATAACTGAAATTCTAAGGAATTAACTAAAAATATACATTTATAAGTTTTTACCTTTAACTTTAACTCATTTTTGCCGTACGCAGAAGCACCGTGTTTGTTCCACCGGAGCAACTTAACGACAGTACCAATTTTGATGCACAAACACTTATTTTAACCGCTACGTTACTGGGAGTGACATAGGCTCCACAATGTTTGCTAAAAATTTTATTAAATTAATAACATTATTAATAAATTAAAAAACACGACTGAAAAAATTAGCACTAAAAAGATAAAAACAAGATTTGTTTTCGCTTCGTTGAATTAATATTCATTAATATCTGTTAATAATGTTTTTTACGAATAGGTGTTGGTGGTGATCTGCAACCACATCTGCCACCTGCCTTTTGTCAATTGGGAAATTATGACCTTCGATTAATATTTTCAAGGCAGCCGGGGGCTGTCTGTATATCTGTATGTACATATATATGTTACGTTAATCAAGTGAAGAAAGTTCATTCAATATCCTTTCATATGACACTTCTATTGAGTACTTTCGACCACGATTTTTAATTTAATTTTGCAAAAGACACAAAAGCTTCAGGGGTTAAAAATTAACTTTACATGCTTTTCATTTGGGAGTTGATGCGATTGAACTGGAGTCAAACCATAGACTTTTAGGGGTGTGCAAAAAGTACCATATTGTCTAGGGAGTGACAAGATTTAATAAGTTGCAAAGTTTGAAAGATATTCAACGCTTGGGTCTTCAAAAAATAACAAAAAATAGAAAATGCTGGGTCACAAACCAGCGTTTGGGAAGCACTTTCTAACCCACGTGACAAACAGCATTGGGAACCAAGGTCGGTGTAAAAAGAAATGTTGAATAAATGTTGTTGAGCAAAATGTAGGAGGCACAGGCAATTGTGCTAACCCACACTCATTACTTTTTTCCCCACTTACCAATCAAGCGTATGGAACATTTTTTTTATCTCTCCACAGGATCAAAGGTGGTCAAAGCGAATCAAGCCTTCCATTTCGTCACATGGAGCCCGGACAATAACGCTCCATTTTGATATCACGTAAAAAATAAAATCTTATGTTTGATTTATTATTGTATGCGCGAATTAATTATCCAAACGTAGCGCAAGCTCAATGCAATGGTTAGATGGAGCATTATTTTATTATTGAACTAATTAAGATTTTATTTATGACACTTAATAAGTTATATGATGACGAACAGAGCCGCTGACCTTGTAATGGTCCCTTACTGACAGTTCAATGACCTTAGGAAGGACGCAGAGTTGCCTAACAGATCGCAGGTCTTATAGAACTTAGCAGATAAGCCCTTGGACCACATTGGTTTTGCTGCTCTGAGAGTGAAATTCTGGTCAAATATGAAATTGCTATTTGGGCAGTTTTCTTCATGATATGGCCAATTTCGGGCTTGAATTATGTAGGAGGGCTCATTGCCTCTTGCTATGTGATGAAATATTTTCTGTTCATAAATTTACGGCTTCCGTTAAAACAGCCGGACAAAGATAAGGAGTCCGCCGTAGGAGGGATAAGAATAGTAGCGTGCTTAATTGCTGATACGCGAATCCAAATTAAATCTGAAAAAATCATAGTGAATTTCTTGTGAGAAGCAATAGGCACATTACTCTGAATAAATACAAATGCTATATTTTATCCCTAGATATTCTTCCTTAAATCTAAAACGAAGAAATAAATTAATTCTTAACTGGTTATCCATTTTTTAGTTTTTGCACTTCATTTACTGAATATGATTTAGTCTCCCCCCTCTAAACCATAAATATATGTAAAATAAGTGTAAATGAATCCATCAGAGTTGACAATAATAGTAAACTCTTAAGGCATTAAAAGTTGTAAAGAATTGTTCCCTTAGACCCAGCCACACCTATTTGCCTAGACCGTAAAATACTTTTTTAATGGCCACGAAATATTTTCATTTCAATGTTCTAAATTATTCTAAATGTTAGATATTCGTAAATCCATGGTTATACAAAACATTATTCTTCAAATCCAAATGGACTTAATTTCATTTTTATCAGCAATAGTGTAGTTTTAAAAAAATCGTTCATCATGCATATATGCCAATTAAACGTTAAAAGTAGCGGTGGAAATTTGTTAATTTTTCATAAATAAGAATCACTATGATATTAATAATAGAGCGCCTTTAGGAAAATGCATAAAATGTTCATTCTAAAATTTATTCGGGTCACTGAAAGGAGCTCCTGGTTTCATGAGAGCGTATATGCACATGCAAAGTCTGGATGAAAAAAAAACAAGATGAGATGCTCTTTCTTAGAGCGAATCTGGAGGAAAGTGGAGGTGATAAATGATGGAAAAAGAGCCTCGGTGCATTATTTCTGTTTAGGCTGCGGCTAATGGAGACGCTCTCCGGCGTCCCCGTCCCCAAAAAATTAAATTCTCAAGTTTTTACGAGCACGTGCAGACAAGGATCTCGTGGGTGGGAGTGACGGTCCAAGTTCTCCTCACACATATGCCCCCTAAGTGAGAGATATTTCTTTTATCGCCCGGCGTAATGCGCGGCCCCTGGTCCTCGTCTCCTCGGGTACGTCATCACCTCCTCCGCGGGTCTCGGTCGGCCGTTGGAACAGCGATCCCCCTCCCCTAATGGGGCGGGGATTAGGGGGAGGGGGGGAGGCACTCTTTCTGTGTCGAGCACGAATGCATTTCCGTCGCGCCGATAAATTTGACCCGCCGTGAGTGAACCGTAGTAAGCGGTTGGATTTCATGTGCTCCCACAGCTCTGAGATCAATACCCGCCATCAGCATCGAGAGCGCTATGGGGAGGGTGTGCAGGAATTTTGTGGGCCCTCACACAGAATAGAATAAAATTTTTACATGTTTTCCGGGTTTTTTGCCCGCAAAATTATCTGAGACTACGTCCCATCTTTTTCCTTACGTGATTTAGCTAAAAATTTCACTCGTCATCTCCTATTTATTAACTTTTATAAGTGGATGGAAGAAGATTCGAGTTGGATGCGTTATCCGTGCCTCATTTGTTCGCGATTTGTTCATCTGACGCTGCTAATTATGATAGATGTACACCGATGTAAGGAAATTGGCCATGAATGAATCAATTGATTTCACCGGGATTTTTCGCATTGAATACTGTTTAATCGTGGATCACCTAACTAGTCTTAAATGCATCTATTAAACGTGAATGACGTTGCGGAGTTTCGCGGGAAATCGTGGACCCTGAATGAATTCTGTCGTGCCGATACCTATGCATTACTGACGGCAGTCATCCATGATCTTGAAAAAAATGTTTACAGTGTTTTGACTTAAAAAAAAGCGATCGCCAACGTGAGGATGGAATTGAATAGATTTATTTAATACTCTAAGAAAAAGCCATTTTGAACAAAAGAAACAATGTACACTTTTCTTTTCATGGTGCAAAAACATGGTGTTCTGAACTCATTGATTAGTATTTTAAATTTAAAATAAGGAACATATACAATGATTAGTACAGTGAAAGAATAACATTGAAAATTGAATACGAAGATTTACATCACAAATATAATTTTCCATGATAAATAACTGGGACTCAAAATAGTTTCAATGCGTTCCGCAGGGTGGCTAAAAAATATTCCTATCCTTCGCATTTATTGCCCTAAAAGGATGAAGTAGTTTTGTAGCAATGGTGAAATTTTTCGTGAAAAGGTTCGACGCATTAAAACTTCAAGACATAACTGTTTCCCTCTCGAAAGAAACGTATTTCGAGTTTTGCTGCTCCCGAATGCCAATAAATTGAATTATTTCTTGTAGCTTTTCAGCAGAAGAGAACAGGCTACGTTGCTTAAATTCCTCACAGTTTTTATCCACTTTGAGTTCTCTCTCTATCTCTCAAGCGGGTAGCTTAAAAGTAAAATGATGAAGAGCCTCTCTGAAATTCCACAAAAATGGAATAATGAATGTCGAGCCTAATGAGTTTGGAATTGGGCCATCTTTCACCTTTACCCCGGCGATCGTCCAAGTGGAGAGTGAATCCTAGAGGCGGCACTGAGGACTTAAACCTTCAAACCCCGACCAAAATTAACCCATTTTAAACGACACATGATCCAGCACAAGTTTGAGGAGGTTCACCAGTACGATAGCTTTACAGTATCGTGCGATAAAGAACCAACATCCTTGCTAACAGCGATTATAGTTATCATGACAAATCCGCGAAAATGTGAGAGAGATTAAAACAAGTTTTTTTAATTAGTCGATCCAAAGTACGCGGCTGGCGTCATTAGCATTTCCGTAGGAAATTCGCCGCTTGCGGTGCTCGTCCGTTCCATCTGCATAGCATTACATTTTCCTTGCCAAAGCAAAATAATCTTATTCTCTGTCTAATATTGTCTATATTACTGTCGACTGCATAAATATATTTTCAATTTCGCAAATATTTTTCGTAGGTACCTACATTTATTAAACCCTTAAAATTTTAATTCATAGAGTATATCGCCGACACGTCGTTTAAAGCACCTAGATTAAAGATAGCTTCCGGACTATCGCAACTCCTGTTGTCAAATTTTAACTTACGTTAGTCACCTTAGTAGTTTTTGGGTCGGATTTCACTTTGGAAGGGATGTTTACATCGAGCCAAACAGCAAAAACGAGACCGCGACTGTCTATTCAACATTTTTTACAAGACAAAAATGGAAGTAACGCCAGGAGTGATTGTAGTAAGCCATCGGTATAAAAAGGGGACATTTTTGACAGTTATTATAACATATGCGTCAAGCTTACAAAGGGGTTAATGCGAAGTACAAAGGCAGAAATTAAATCGCAAATTCACCAAAGAAAAGGCGTTTTCAAAGTAGACATGGAGTCTATCTACATGAAAGAAGAGTTGAAATGCTGCATAAAAATTGTGCAAACGATTTACTAAGAAGGGCAACGCTATGGATTAAAATGGACCTTGCTGAGGAATTAGATAAATTCCGCATAAATCACAATGAATGATCAATTTAGCCACCTAAAGAAATATTGGAAAAAGGGAGAAAAACAATGACAACACACCAAGAAGGGGTCCAATTAACAGATTATTTGACACTATTATTACGATGTGCTCTATTGCACGACTCACAACGATATTTTAATACAGATTGGGCTAGATTTCAGTGTTGGGTAGATCTGATACATCAGAGATGTGATTGTTTTGAGGGCCATCGAAAAATATCAACCGAATAGGAAGGTCGACTATTAAAGAAATTAAACAGCACCTACCTACTGTATAAGAGAGTCTGCTGATGAAGAAAATTTAGTGATTGTGGAAAAAAATGATGGAAGAGATGCAACTTGTTTCGAAGGAAAGAAATAAGAGACACATAATAAGGACTTACAAAAAAGTGAGGAATGTGGAAGGATTCAAAACTGAAAATCTAACTCCATATATATTTCGGTCAACACGGAGAATGATTGCATCTATGTGGAGAATGAAAAATATTTTTGAAACTATAGTTGCTGCGAGACGAGACTTGAGGTTAGTCACGGTCTCGTCTCGTTTCCTACGCTTTAATCTTGTCTCGTGAACCCCGCTTCGTCTCGTTCTTTAGCCTCTTGTGAGACGCTCAATTCTCGTCACATTTATATAAAATTGCCTAAATTAACGAAAAATATTATTAATTTTCAATGTAAACGTTAAAAAAATGGAGAAAATAATCTCCTTAAAAGTTTCGAAATTAATTTAGTGAAATGACTAGCATAATGTTGTTAAACTATTGATTCGAAGTGCACGATTGGAAATGAAAACTTCACCGTTTATCTTACCATGTTGAGGCTTTAAAAGCTTGTAATTTTTGGAGAGAAGAGTATTTCTCTTTACCTTTGGACCGAATTTTCTCCGCTTATGAGTTAGGTATAGCATAATTCTTGCTTTATCTCGAATATTTCCTGTCTTAAAGTCGCTATGTCATATCTCTTAAGCATGGTACTGCCCGGGAGAAGAGCCCTTATGCAGGAACTAACATCGCTGCGGAGCTGAGAAATTATTTTGCTGAAAACGAAATCTTATTAGATTTTCAAACTCGTTTTTTTTACTAAGGATGACATGGCGACAGTTTAAAGTAGTCAATTTCTCATGCGGCTCTGAATTTCTCTAAGCTCATTTCGTCTCTTCAAATAGGGATCAAGCCTCGAAAATAAGATGACGCTAGAGAAGAGACGACCAAGTCCCGAGTTTTGCGGCAACAATATTGGAAACAGTGTACGTAATTCTCTAAAGTGATTGAAAAGTTTAGGGTGATATTTTGAGATTTAATCGACCACCTAAGCACTCACATCAGACGGAACACCTCCAGCAATAACTGCTTTTACGGCTGGAACTTAAGGGTTGTGGAACGCTGTGTAATTAGAAATACCTTTGTAAAGACACCACTGCACATGTCAGTATATAGCATATGATGAGGTTGACACTCTCCCTGCTGATACATAAACTCAATTAATTTCTGGTGACGTTTACGGCATTTGCCCCATGAAAACATTTCATTATTTACAAAATACCTATTATTCCCCTTTTTTACTGTGAAGAATAACTTCGTAATTCCACAGAAACGTTATCTCACAGACAACCTAGGTTTCGACATAGAATGTCACCACCTGATGGTGAAGCGCTACGTCAAAACCTAGGTCATCTGTGAAAAACATTTCATGTGGAATTACGAAGCTACCTACTCTTCTCATTCAAAATTCTGATATAACTTCCATGAAGTCACGCCGAAGACAACAGATACCCTGCCTGTATGCCAAAAAAGACCTAAGCCCTTCTCTTCTAAATGGTAATAGTTTAAAAAGCATTATGGATAGAAATAGCGTATTTTAAAATGAAATTTTTTTTATTAAAATGTCGAGCAATGTTGTAAACAAGCAGTTCCCAAACTATGGGTCGCGACCCACTGGTGGGTCCCGGGCGATGTTTTGGTGGGTAGCAGGAACGACGTACAGGTCACGTTTTCAAAAACATATTTATTATATTTGCTGCCGTAAAAATATGACGGAAACACTGAAATACTTAAAAGAAAAATCGTTAAAATATATATTGAAGCAACTACGTGAAAGTGTAGTGTTTATTGAACAGCCGGTCAGCTTACAACTAGGCGATCGTAGTAATTTATATAAATATAATAGATGGGTCACTAAAAATTTTCAATCTTTAATATGGGTCCCTTAACAATTAAGTTTGGGAACCGCTGTTGCAAACTATAAACTTTATGTGAGCCGCAATATTCAAGGTTTTTTTTCAAATCACGTGAATTGACGGGATTGGCTGCGAGAGTGTTAAATATTAAATGGGAGTTAGCACCAGGCGGCTCACGAGCTTTACGGCCATTAGCTGACGGGGAAATATTATTTCCATCTCCCGTGGATGTCATTCGAGAGCTGCCGACGTCGTGATGGACGCGACGAGCGGAAGGAAAGAAAGCATGTCGGACATCCGCCATTGGCCGCACATCCTCGCGCACTCGGCACGGCTCGGTCTGGCCGTGCCGTGCCCACGGCTTCCCGTCCGCGTCCCCTCGCCCGCCGCCTCGCTCAAAAGCGCGCCTCCCCCCTGCTCAAGTTTTCCCACACGCCCATTGTTTCGCATTCGTCATCATCGCTCGGCGACCTTATCCCCTGTGCTGGCCCTGTTTCCACAAGACGGGAGTCTCATCCACGTTCCACGTGACTTGCGTGAATATAGTTTCCACGGGACCCTGAATGCACGAGGGGCGCCCTCCTCCTCGTTCCTTTTCACCAAACCCCCCTCCCCTTCCTCTCCCGCGACCACTATTGCGGTTGCCACACTCCCGCTCTCAAATCCCCACGTTGTCAAGGCCTCTACAATAGCGCTCCCATGCGCCTCAAAATTTTTCACCCAGGTTTCCATTTTTTTATTTACTTCTCCGTGAAAATCTAGTTTTCATTATCAATCGCCGCTCTTAATAATCGCGCTCGCTTTCTGAGAGTGGTAGCACTCATTCTGGAATCCACCAGTTTTTACATTCCAGGGTTCTTTTGTTATGGTTTTTAGACGAATTAAATATGTGGATTTAGGGAAAATTGTGAATACTCTTCTTCGTTAATGATCTCTGTCCATTTGATCTTCATCATTCTTCGGTTACACCACATCTCCATCGCTTCCAATCGCTTTCGCTCTGCAGCTGTTATTATCCATGCTTCACTGCCGTTTAAGAGCATGTATCAAATAAATGTCTTAGTAAAGTGCTTTCATAACACAAGCCTGGGATTAAGGATGTACTTTACTTAAATATATGTTTGGAGCATGCCATAAAACATATGGTAATGATGCCTTGAATTTAACATCTGCAGAGGAGAAGAGATTAAAAGCAATGGGGATGTGTAGTTACCGAAGCATGATGAAGATCATGGAGTTACACTGCTGTCTGGAAGAATATTGGCGACGGGAGAAGGCAATTACTGGAATCTAGACCAGAGTTCTGCATTCATTCTACATGTGCCGAGCTGAAGTCCGAGCCCGTTCCTTATCTCTGCAATGAGCGCCTACGCCCGCTTAAACTTACCGAGAACTTACGTGGTGTTGTACACGCCGGCCGGCCTTTAGCGGTCTTACGCGGTCGGTAAGCCCGTGTTTCTCGAAAGGTGGTACATACATCACCTGACTCCGGCAGGTGCGGACCTACTCAATTTCATCCAGTCGGCGCAGGTCCAACATCGAAGGAGACTCCGATCCCTACGGGGTAGCCTAGCGCGAGAAGTGTACCCGTGTGACCACTGCTTTGGTAGTCAGTCCGGCAGCATTTGCTAGCGACTATAAGGTTCGGCTGATTACGTCCGATGCAGAGCTCTGTTGTAGATAGAGAGGGTAAGGAAAAGTGGCTGAAGTCATTTTGAGAGCCACCTGAGGTCTCGGAATAATGGGAGCACGCGAGGGAGTTCCCGCGAACACATCCCTGGCCAGCATTTCAAACATGCGCCGTGCTCCCGCGATGCTATTCCTCAGGGAGAGTTTTCTGAGATGAGTTTCCATTTTTCGACGGCTACTTCGCACGCCATCCTCTTGTCCTATCTCGTTGATGGACTTCGCGGCTGTGTGCGTTCCCCGTAGTAAGTCTCATACGCTGAATTCACAGGGTCCAGTAGATGTAGACGAATTATAATTATTAAGTAATCTACCCGTTATGGTTTAAATGAAAGTGAGAACAATATTTAAGATTTTTATTCGTGCAGGGCGCAATTTACCTGCCATTTTTCTTTCTTTATCTCAGCATACGTCCTTGTCTTCTTCATCCCGTCCATAAAACTTCCCCGCTTACCCTTCTATCACAGCCTTAACTAGTCCTTCGCCCCTCATTACCTCTTCCAACTGCTTACTTTGCCTCTTCCTAAACTCATGCAGAAGTTTCCATTCCTCAACCACTATTACAAGCACTTCCTAAGCTATGATTAATTGACCGCGCCAATCATGTCAAAGGTAAACACAGGTGGCGTTGTTTTTATTAAGATCTTTTAACATTTATTTTTTCAATTTTCAGTTTCTGCTTAGGATGCTAATTAATTTTGTCTCATGAGTGTCTTTAATTTGGAAAAAAATATTTTTTTTATTTTCCACGACGAAACTCTTGAAAATGGTCCCAGTGATGCGAGAGTGCAGTGTCTATCTCGCATGAGTATAGTGATGGTTAGCAACCGTGTTGCATATGAAGACCATTTTACGTGCATTACTTGATTAAACATGAAAGTATATTTATATAAATTTACAATAAATGTTTTCCTCACGCCCGGAGATGAATCTTTGACTACGCTACGTATACAAGGTTCAGACATGTAATCGTTTAAGTACTTAGATTCACTAGTGGTAAAAGGGAGTTTATCCGTTGTGCACGGAAAACAAGGCACCGCAAGATTTGAGAACTGGCGGCATCTATCCGGAGAGGGAGGGAAATGCTTTTGACCTCCCTGTGAGCGGAGGAGCCTCCTCGGATCAATCCCATGCTCGCCTTCGCTCGGCTTCGCTCCTTTTCATAATAAAGTGATGAGGCCACGTCTCGGATACGGCGTGGAAAATATTTCCCCATTAAGTCGATTCTACATTGTTTAAGTTGATTCTGCCTTTTTTCTCGAATGAACAAAGAATTGTTCAAGTTCCTCGGCTGAAGAAACTGCAAACTATGCCAAGCATGATAAACGCAGCAAGGAAATCTAATGAGCAAGATCAATTCAATTCACTTCGTTGGAAAATTTCGATTTTTTTAAAATTTGGATTGTGACTTATGCTACATTACCACGAATTTGATGTCGAAACATCCGTGTGGAGGAACCAACCCGTGAGTCGAATCACATATTTATTTTCCTTCATGAGATCAAATATTTTATTATTTGCTACATTTCGATCAGGACCTGTGTACTGCACAATGTTTAACTTGCAATAATAACTTTTTTTCCTGTGTTAATACATCTGTTTCATATTTTAGGATAACCTAATCCGTTGATATTATTGTAGAATATGAAGAACGGATACCAAGTCTAAGAGATAATTGGATGCATATACATTTCAGACAGAGACATGTTTTTATTGACAGTTTTTGACTGGCGACCGCAACTTTTGGCATGGCTACGATCCGAATACAACGATTAAGACTAAGGGATTTTATTATATTTTTCATGTGAA
Organism: Pyrrhosoma nymphula; assembly: GCA_963573305.1. Taxonomy (NCBI): domain Eukaryota; kingdom Metazoa; phylum Arthropoda; class Insecta; order Odonata; family Coenagrionidae; genus Pyrrhosoma; species Pyrrhosoma nymphula. The sequence continues at coordinate 57,978,867 of OY754332.1, forward strand.
ACTCATAATCGAGGCAAAATTGCTGGCACTGGCCGCTCTTTGTCAGCTCTCAGTGGCGCAGGCAATTCCCGTTCATAATACATCTTGCTCCTTTGCGCGTGACTCGTGAAATTTGTCGAGATATCCATTTTCATGTCCCACTAAGGTGACTGCAATGGAGGATGACGTTGTAGGACGATTTTCCATCCTAAGTTCAGATGGTACACAAGATAAATGATTAAGTAGGGATTGATTACCTCAGTAATTAAGTACCACACTTGGCACAGATGCAGGGGGTTTAGGTTCCAAGTCCAGCCCAGGTGAATTGTTTATTTTACTTTAAATTTAGTACATCTGTTCAGGGAAATATGATTAACTCTACTTGAAAAAAATTCTTTTTCACGCCTTTCTTCATGGATTTGCCCATGTCGAGAGAATGGATGAGAGTCGAATAACAAAGCATTTTAATTACAGAAAAGTGAGTGGCTTGAGAAAAAAGGGTGCACCGAGAAAGTCATGGATGAATGTGGTGGAAGTTACTCGCAAGAGATGGAACAATAGGAGTAATATGAACAGAAGGGCTTGAATGAAGCAATGCGTAGGTGTGAAGCAAAGGAGATGCGAAGGTATAGGGTAGTGTGAAGGAAATTATATATAATACAATCAGAGTCAGCTTCACAGGTCTATCGCCGAGACGTTTTTGATGATGCCTACCCTGAAAGGGAACGGCGATGGTCAATTATGTATTTAAAATCCAATTTGTACAGGAAATGGATTGCGACTCTCTTCACAAATTAATCTGTGGATTCACAATTATATGCCTTCTTCTTTGAACGCGTTAAGGTGGTTCCACCGTAAAATGACTTAAATGTCATTTTATTCATATTCTGTCCACTTGTAGAAAAAGTTGTTCTCTATCTGATATGAACAACAAAATAATACCTTTCCACGCTATTTTATTCTGTAATTGAACTTGAAATTACATGGTGTTCAATGGGGGAATGAGAGAAACACGGGGGAAAATAGTATTTTTCCATAAAATATAAATGCCATTTTTGCGGAAAACTATTTATAAGAAGGAAATAATCCAGAGAAATTGAATAAAAATAAAATACAGGCGTCTTACCACCTTATTTTTCTAGTTATTGAAGAATTTATGCCGTAATTGGAGTCAAGATGCGGTAATTCGTAGGAAATGGCGCTGCAGTCGGCTCCTATGGTTGGGAAAAAGTGCTCATTTAACATACATTCGTGGAATAATCTGTATATTTTGTACCTTACTTTTGGGTTTCCATAGGTAACGCATTACATCAGTGAAAGCAGGATTTTTTGTACAAAATATCAAAAATGTGGAATTTAGTATTTGTTTTGACGCACGCAGTCGCGGCGGAACCTCCTTAACGAAGAGGGGAAGAGAAAATCCGGCGGAATTTGCGTGGCAAAGTGCTGTGCCAAATTTTATCACGAAAAAACTATCAAAAAAACTTAGAAATTTCCAAGAGAAAGAATTTCCAGTCTCATATACCTAATAGTGATAACTAAGCTCTTTGACTGTGCCTGCCCTAAAGCGGGAACGGTGTGATGGGTATGCATGTTAATAAAAAGTCAATAGATATATGTGTCGGAACCGCTATTCCAGACACTGTCACACATCACGTCACCTGCCGCTGCTAAGCAGAGCCAACTCCTTTCAACAACCTTGTGTGGAAAACCTTTGGATTTACTCGAGAGGAGATATATTTTCGAACGAGAAATAACTTTATCCCGTTTTAAAACTTACTCCAATAATAACTTGGAAACAATTTCTTTCCTGTTTTTCTCCCTGCACTCAAGAAAACGTTCACTTGCGACCATTTTGTACAAATAGTATCACCGCAATCATAATATATTGGCCTCACAGTGATGTTACGCACTCGGGAAAATATTATTTGAGGGTGGTGAAGATTTCTAAACGTTGCGAGCAAACTGTCCCGGCCAGAACACGCAAAAGGGGTCTCGAAGAGAAGAATTCACTGTGTAATCATCGGCGGTGATTCATCGGCCATTCACCACCCTGCAAATGCTTTAACACGACAGAAAACACCATGGGGAATGAACAGAAATGTTCAGCAATGTGAGTGAAGCCTGAAAACTGAGCTAAACTAGTCAGCAAAAGGGGTGGTGTAATTGCATACGAACTCGCAATGTGACAATGTTAACGTCGAGCTAATAACCATTTAATATGCGTGGTGAGGATGAGTTCCGAGTTGAGGAGGAAGTGGAGTGAGATTTTCACACGATAGGAAACGCGACTTTGATCGTTAAAACGGGCTGAAAACAGAAGCGTCGGAAATTTTCTTTGTTTGGCCAGTTGTTCGAGCGGGTAGGGTGAAGAAGGCATTAGGAGAGGGACTGGGAGGGGGAGAGGGGGGGGGGGAAATATAAGAGGAAATTAAACGGAGGAAGTAAA